>CM019749.1:17070857-17740089 GCA_009761775.1 Ficus carica
ATCCAATACATACTTCCACTGTGTAACTGAGATCCCAGTTTTGTTTCTAACCACCTCCATTCCAAGGAAATATCTCAAATTTCCCAAATTCTTCATTTCGAACTCCAAAGCAAGCCTCTTTTTCAGTCTTTCCATCTCCTATGTGTCATCTCCGGTAAGAATGATGTCATCGACATAGACAATTAGAATTGTGATCTTCCCATTCCTATGTCTATAAAACATCGTATGGTTAGCATATGCTCGCACATAATCTTGCTGTCGAATAGCTTTGGTAAATTTGTCGAACCAAGCTCTCAGTGACTGCTTTAATCCATACAAGGATTTGTTCAATTTGCAGACTTTGTCGTTTTTCCCTTCCTTGTCAAATCCCAGTGGTAACTTCATGAATACTTCCTCCTTGAGGTCTCCATTTAAGAAAGCATTTTTCACATCTAGTTGTTGGAAAGGCCAATCTCGATTGGTTGCCAGAGAGAGAAGAACTCAAACTGTATTCATCTTTGCAACCGGAGCAAATGTCTCCTAATAATCGATTTTATAAGTCTGTGTATATCCTTTTGCTACCAACCTAGCTTTATACCTTTCAATCGAATCATATGCTTTATACTTAACTGTAAATACCCATTTACATCCAACCGGCACCTTGTCTCTCTCAAGTATTATATTAAAATACTCCGTTTCATTATCAGTTCGCAAAATTTGAACATTGTCATTAAATTGTGTTTTGATCATGGAATAGAAAGTTTTAAACATCTGCGTAGCCTCAGATTTGTCTTGTAAAAGATAAACCCAACAGACTCTTGTATGATCATCCATGAAATAAATAAATCACCATTTGTTAGACCATGTACGGACACGAGAAGGACCCCAAATGTCACTATGAATTAACACGAAAGGTTTTAAAGCCCGATAGGGTTGTGAAGGGAGAAACGCGGGAGTATGTTTGGCTAATTGACAAATATCACAATGAAAGGAATCTTTATTACGAAATAGGGATGGGAACAAATTTTTCAAGTACAGAAAACTTGGATGTCCTCGCCTACAATGCAAAAGCATAATTTGTTGTTTTCTGGAAAGAAACGAATCACCGACAACCGTTCGAACATGAGTACCCATGGAAGAAACCTCTCCAAAGTAGTAAAGACCCGAAACTTCTTTAGCATTGCCAATCCTCCTACCCGAAATCCAGTCCTAAAAAACACATATAAATAGTGTGAAATTAACAGTACAGTTTAAATCTTTTGTAAGCTTACTGATGGACACAAGATTGTAAGAAAGATTGTGTTGATGTCCTGATCTGCCCCGACCACAAAGTACCACTTCCGACTACTCTCGGAAACGGGAAAGCAATTCCCGACTGCTCGGAATCGGGTCGGGAACCCGACTTCGTCCGACCAGGAGTGATTATCCGACCAACTCTTGCCGTCTCACTAGAACGAACCATATACTCGAGCAGGGTTGTGTTCGGAGCACCCTAACCTAAGGATCGAACCTCAGACTGACATTAGTCTTCCGGACCCACATTCCACCTGCCACCTTACGACTTACAGGCCATGTCCCTGTACCCATCAGCTACAAGCGCCGCCCACCTACTACTACTGCAGCACATCACATCACCACCTGCCACCACACACCCTGGCAGAACCTGCCCCTGCAGGCGCCGGCGACAACTACCCCCCTGTCCCCTGCGCCGGATCGGGCCCCACGTGACGCCAATCCATTGGGCCGGTAGCCCCTGCAAGCCTAAGCCTAGTCACCCCTCGGGTGCCCTAGGTAGCCGACCCGGCTGGGTCACCCCGAGCATCCAAACCTGCGAGAGGCACCTATAAATAGGGAATGAATTCACAAATTCAGGTATGGTCATTTTTCCTTGCCGAAACTCTGCCTCTCCCTTCGCTCATCAGTTTCCCGACTGACTTAAGTATCGGAGTGCTCACGGCAGCCACCACACCGGTGTCCCAATCACCCCGAGGTGCTTCCCTTTTGCAGGTGATCAACGACGTAGCGACTGGCCAGTCCTGACCGGACTACCCGACCACACTGGGTGTTAGTGCCGGAGGCATTTTCAGCATCAATATTTTGGCGCTAGAAGGAGGGCCCCGCGCCTTTACAGCAACCACAACCTCACAACCCGCTCTAGCCATTGACGAGCAAGACAACCAGGATTTCCAGCACATCGACAACCCGGCTCCTACCAGTTTACAGGACACCCAGAGGCCCCAACGCTGCAGAAGAGCACGAGCACAGCGAAAACCCACCCAGACGGAAATCCTTGCCGAAAACGTTAGGAGCCTGACTGAAATGGTCAGGGCACTGGTGGATACACGTAGGGACGCGAACGTCGTTCAATTCCCCGAGGAACCGCCCGAAGCGGCCGAGTCCACACCGAGCAGACCTCCAAGGTCAGGGAGTCGACCATGTAACCCCTCGCCTACGGGCGACCCGATGAGTGATCGGTCGCATCGCGAGAGCCTCGGGCGGTAGCAGCAGGAGAGAGCAGAACCGAGCAGGGTGCGATCAAGGAGCCGTCACTCCCAGGCTACCCGCTCGGGAGCAGCCGAGCCGCCAATGATGATCGGGGGTTACCCGGACGTCCGCAGAAGGGATACCGTGAACATCCGAGGGAGCACGACTTCTGTGTTAGATCGCCTGGGAAGGCCGGGAGTCCATCGGCGCATAGTCCGAGAACACTCTCTCGACAAGCCTGCGAAGGAGGAGGACAACAATCAAAACAGGCTGGCCCAGCTCCAGCGATAGCTCGACCAGCTCGTGGGCCAGCAGTTCGGGATGGAGCAGTTCGGAGCGATAGACCCGCCTTTTACCCCTAACATCATGACATCACCGTACCCGGCCAGGTTCAAAATGCCATCCGTGGCGTCTTACGACGGTTCCACAGACGCGGATGAGCACGTCGAGAACTACCAGGCACACATGCTGATCCAGAACGCCAATGAGGCTGCCCTGTGCAAATCGTTCTGCCTGACCTTGACCGGAGCTGCCCGCCAATGGTATCGAAGGCTAGCCCCTGAATCGATCGGTTGCTTCAAGCAACTGGCGGACTCCTTTGCGGCTGCCTTTCTGAGTTCAAAGACCAGGAAGCTAGGAGCGTCCCACTTGTTCGGCATCAAGCAAGGCGAGTCCGAAACACTGGAGAAGTATCTCGAGCGCTTCGACAGAGCCGTCGTGCAGGTCGAGAGCTGCACGGACGACACCCTAATGCAGGCCTTCCGGGAAGGCATCAAGGACCCCCACCTTGTCTGGATGCTCGCCTATGACAGGCCGCCCACCTTTGCGCACCTAAGAGGGATTGCCTGGAGGCATGCCTAGGCCGACGAGTACGTTCGAGGACGAGAGCTAGCAACCCGAGAACAACCACGGCTTTTCGGAAAGAAGTCGGACAGAAACCAACCCGACCATAGCCGACCAGATAAGGGGAAGGCTGTGGTCGTAGATAACAGGATCGAGGCCAACCCCGGTCCGAGAACACCAACGGGGAGATTCCGCCAGTATACGCCACTGGTCACAACTATCGAGCATGTCTTGAACTAGGTATCTGGTAGGGGGCTACTCCGAGACCCACCACCGATCTAAGCAGACCGTGCTCGGAGAAACCAGAACAAATACTGCAACTTCCACAAGGATGTGGGCCACGACACTAAGGACTGTATACAGCTTCGAGACCAGATCGAGCTGTTGATCCGAGATGGCCACTTGCGGGAGTTTGTGGAGAGAATAATCACCCCAGCCGGGCCGAGCGACAGAGCGGCGCCGGCCACCAGGCAGAATCCGGGACCGTGTAATCAGACAAACGAGCCGGAGTAGTAACACATAGTCCACACCATCTTTGATGGAACGGCTACAGGAGACACCGCCAGTAGCCGGAGAAGTTACGCCCGCGAGGCTAGGCGGTTCGCTCGCGGAGAGTATATCAACATGGCGAAACATATTACCAAGATATGTCGCCAAGACAGCACCCCGATCACCTTCACAGATGATGAGGCAGACCGGTTACTCCACCCGCACAACGACGCATTGATCGGGGAAATCCGAGGTTACCGACAACGTCGTCCGCCGTGTCCTAATTAACAACGGGAGCTCAGCGGACATTATGTTCATGGACGCGTTCTCGAGGCTGAAGATCGAGGGAGCTGTGTTGACTCCCGCCCAAACACCTTTGTACGGGTTCGCCGGGGAGTGCGTCCGTGCAGCCGACATTGCACGATCGACGACGGCACAGAAAGGGTAACCCGGATGGTGGAGTTCATCGTTGTAGACTGGCCATCCGTCTACAATGTTATCCTGGGAAGGCCAACCCTGAATGCATTGAAGGCGGTAGTCTACACATACCACTTGGCTATGAAGTTCCCCACCGGGGGTGGAGTCGGCGTCTTCCGGGGAAACCAGGAGGGTGCGAGTTAGTGCTACATGGAGGCGGTTAAAAAAGTGTGCTGAAAGGCCCTTGTCCCAATCACTGTGGTGGCCATCTTCACGATGAACGAAATCGAAGCCCCCAGCACAGAAGTCACGCGCTTGAGTGACTTAGACCCCCGAATACCCGAAGAGGAGATCCAAGCACACCCGGTCGAGGACCTGGTCCCATACCAACTGGATCCTGAGCACCCGGAGAGGACGGTCCTGCTCGGCTCAAAACTCAACCCGGGTACCCGAGCAGTACTCGAAGGATTCCTCCGAGAGCACAATGACGTCTTTGCTTGGTCCCACGAGGACATGCCCGGAATTTACCCGGCAGTGATGTGCCACCAACTGAGCGTCAATCCGAGGCACAAGCCCGTGATCCAGAAGAGGAGAGCCTTCAACCCGGAGAGGTATGAAACCATCAACATGGTAGTGAAAAAGCTGCTCGTAGCTGGTTTCATCCGAGAAATTACCTACCCGGAGTGGCTGGCCAACGTGGTCTTGGTCAAGAAAGCTATCGGGAAATGGCGAGTCTGCATAGACTACACGGACCTCAACAAGGCGTGCCCAAATGACTGCTTCCCGTTTCCTAGGATAGACCAACTTGTCGACGCGATGGCTGGGCACGAGCTGCTCAGTTTTATGGACGCATACTCGGGGTACAACCAGATACCCTTGAGCAGATCCGACCAGGTCAAGACGGCGTTCACAACCGACCAGGGTCTGCACTGTTATCGGGTCATGTCGTTCAGCCTCAAGAACATCGAGGCGACCTACCAGCGGCTGATAAACAAGATATTCGTCCCGCTCATCGGGAGGTCCATGGAGGTGTACGTGGACGACATGTTGGTGAAGAGCCGGCACGCGGGCGACCACATCAAGGACCTCCGAGACTGCTTCGACACCCTGCGGCAGTACAAGGATGAAGCTCAACCCCGCCAAGTGCGTGTTCGGGGTGGAATCGGGAAAGTTCCTCGGGTTCATGGTGAATCACCGGGGGATCGAGGTCAATCCCGCCAAGGCCCAGGCCGTCGTAGACCTACAACCGCCACGAACGACCAAGGAGGTGCAAAGGGTGACCGGGATGATTGCAGCCCTTTCCCGAGTCGTGTCTCGATCTACCAACAAGTGCTTCCCCTTCTTCCAAGCGCTCAAAGGAAAGGGCAAGATCAACTAGGACAACAAATGCGGGGAAGCCTTTGAAGGCCTGAAAGAGTACCTGGCGAGCCCGCCGCTGTTATCGAAACCACTTCCCGGGGAGGTACTGTACGTTTACCTTGCCGTCTCTGAAAAGGCAGTCAGCTCCGTCTTGATCTGATAAGACGACAAGGTACAGTCCCCCGTCTACTATAGCAGCAAAACGTTCCAAGGAGCGGAGGGAAGGTACACCCCCCTGGAAAAGTTGGCTCTGGCACTAGTTTCATCGGCCCGCAAGTTGAGGCCCTACTTCCAAGGCCACCCGATCATCGTCCCGACCAGTTACCCACTTCGTCAGATTCTCCAGAACCCCGAGTTGTCGGGACGAATCGCGAAGTGGGCCATAGAGCTCGGAGAGTTCGACATCGAATACATCCCTCGCACCGCGGTCAAAGCTCAAGCGCTCGCTGATTTTGTGGCCGAATTCACAGGTGCTCCCGAACCGACTCCAGAGTACTCGGAGAAGGCGGTTGACGCGCCCGTAGAAGGCCCAGTAACTATTGACCAGAGCAGCGAGAGGTGGAGGCTATTTGTTGATGGCTCCTCTAACTCGGGAGGTTCCGGGGCAGGACTTGTTCTGGTGAGCCCCGACCAGTATAAAACCAGCCAAGCACTTCACTTCAACTTTAAGGCATCCAACAATGAAGTGGAGTACAAAGCTGTTATTGCCGGGCTCGGTTTAGCCCGGGAACTCGGAGTACAGGACATCGAGGTGTTCAGCGACTCGATGCTCGTCGTTAATCAGGTAACCGAGGATTTCCAAGCGAAAGAAGAGAGGATGGCGAAGTACTTGGAGAAGGTGAAAATCCTTCTCAATCAGTTCAAGAGTCAGGTTGTAACTAGGATACCACGTTCGGAGAACATCGAGGCAGATGCCCTCGCTCGGCTCGCCTCGGGGAACGACATAGACAGTCTTGTCTCGTTTCCCATAGAACGGCTCGACCGGCCGAGCATCGAGCGAGAAAAGCAGGTCCTCTGTTCCGAGAACGTCACGACTTGGATGGATCCGATTGTTCGTTACCTCACCGAGTCCAAGCTGCCTGAGGACCGAGAAAAGGCCCGGAGGGTCAAAAACACCTCAACAAGGTACACACTTATAAACGAAAAGCTGTACCGCCGAGGGCACTCTGCTCCGTACCAACGGTGTGTCGGCCCGGCTGAAGCCGAATACCTAATGAAGGAGATACACAGCGAAGTATGCGGGAACCATTCGGGGGGGAGAGCACTATCCTTCAAGTGCCTCCGACAGGGATACTATTGGCCGACCATGGGCAAAGATGCGATGGAGTTCACCCAGAAATGCTTCAAGTGCCAACAGTTTGCCAAGGCAATCAGGTCTCATCCTAAGAAGCTCACCTCGGTGGTATGCGCGTGGCCGTTCGTCAAGTAGGCCCTCGACCTAATCGGACCACTACCAATGGCCCGGTCGCAACTTCGCTATTACCTCGTGACAATCGACTATCTCACAAAGTGGGTCGAAGTAGAGCCCTTGTCTAAGCAGACGGAGGCAAAGTGCACGGGTTTTTTGTGGAAGAGCATAATTTACTGATTTGTGCTCCCCCACACCATGGTCACGGATAACGAGAAACTGTTCGATAATCCCAAGTTCATTGCGCTATGTGAGTAGTTTGGGATTAAGAAAGTGTTCTCGTCTCCCGGGTACCCCCAAAGCAATGGGCAGGTAGAGGCCGTCAATAAAACAATAAAGGAAAACTTGAAAAAGAATCTTTAGAGGCACAAGGGGGCTTGGATTGACGAACTACCCCGAGTACCATGGGCCTACAGAACGATGAAGCGTACTGCAACCGGGGAGACCCCTTTCGCGATGGCATTCGGGGTAGAGGCCGTGATCCCGGTTGAGGTAGGGTTGCCGAGCCTTCAAGTAGAGTATTACGATGAAGAGACCAACGCCGATCAGATGCTGCCCGAGCTCGACCTAGTCGAAGAACAGCGCGAACAAGCACTGATCTGAACGGCTGCGCGGAACCAAGTCGTAGCTAGGTACTATGACAAGAAATTCCGACCTCGAGTCTTCCGAGTAGGGGATTTAGTGTTAAAAAAAGTGTTGGTCCAAGAATCCGGACTCGGGTCATTCGATCCAAAGTAGGACGGACCATACAAAATCACGGAGGTAGTGCGGTCGGGAACGTACCGGCTAGCCGACCAGGATAGCAGAGCGCTCGGACACCCATGGAACGCCGACCAATTGAAGCGTTTTTACCAGTGATTTTTTGTAAAGCCGTTGTAAATGCTGGATTGATATATACAATGGATATATACAATGACTTTTTCTCAGAATTCAATGTGTAATTTTCTATCACTACTTTGGTACATCTGCCTTTGCAGACAACTCCTGTGGTTCCCGGACCACGGAGTTAGGTCCCACGACCGAGCACCGACCAGAATTGGACGTGCCCGAGCAGGACTCAAGACATCTGCCTTTGCAGACAACTCATGTGGTTCCCGGACCACGAAGTTAGGTCCCACGACCGGACACCGACCAGAATTGGACGTGCCCGAGCAGGACCCAAGACAGACTAAACAACCACGACCCGACCACGGTTGGAGTTGGGTCAATTTTAAGTTCACCCAAACCAACCAGGGGGGGAGAGTACTTGTTACAGAACTACATTTAATAGCAAAGGCGAAAAAAAAAAAAAACATTAAGGTGAGGGGTACAATTTGGGCACACCCAAACCCCAAAAAAAAAAAAAACAAAAAGAGAATGCCAACAGGCTTTAGTCCAGCTGATCCGAGAAGGTGAAGTCGCGGGCTGGAGTGGTTGGCTGGTCATCGTCGGGCTGCACGGGGGGGACAGGCTGCTCAGGGGCGACGGCCTACTCGGGAACGTCGGGCTACACTGGGTCATCGAGGACCACCACGTTCTCGAGCAAAGGAGCAGCACCCGACACCTCACCCTCCTCGAAGGCCTCCTCGGCGGTGATTTCATTGGACTCCTCGAGCACAAAAGACCAATCCACCCCGACCAGTGATGGGTTGGTCGCGATAAACCCGGCCTTCATATCCCGCATACCCTCTTGGTATTCGATGACAAGGCGAGCCTTGAAGTCCTCGGATTGGAGATACTCCTCCACCGCTTGGGCTCGTGCGGCGGGAAGGGCAACCTCAAGGTATCGCTCGTGCTCGGCTCGGGCGGAGGCGAGATCACGCTCGGCCATATTCATAGCCTCCGCAATCTCCCACCGAGAAGTCTCCGCCTCCTCGGCGTCCTGCTCAGCCTTCCGAGCCCAGTCTTCGACGAATCTCAGCTTCTCCTCGGCTAGCTTCGCCCTTTCTTCAGCAGCCTTCGCCCTGTCCTCAGCCTCCTTCCTGGCCTCTTCTGCCGCGCCCTTGGCGGCCCTCGTCTCCTTCTCGGACCTCCTCGCGCTCCTAGCGTCGGCCTCCGCAGACTTCACCTCTTCCGCTATCCAGTTCGCGTAACCCCTCGCGGCCGCGCTCCCAGAGAAGAGGTGACACAGAGCCTGACGACAAAATAATTATAGAAGACATCGAACAACTATTTCAATAAAACCAGAGACAATTACCATAACCGTACTTACCTCGATCAGCTTGGAGGTGGAGTCGCTGATAGACTCGATAGGGTCGGAACGCTTGGAGGACTCGGCCACCTCGACGCTGAGCTGGTCCCCAAACTTCGTAACCAGCGCTCTGTGGACCGAGGACTCAGGACTAGGCGGCCCGGATCGTGGAGGTCTCGGCTCCTCCCGGTTGCTACGAGAAGTAGGAAGCGGAACAGTTGGCCGGTCCTCCCGAGAGCGACTCGAACAGGCTTCATGGCGGCCAGCTGGTCGGTCCTCCCTGGGTTTGTCCGAGCGCGCATCCGAACGAGTCGTTGGCCGGCTGGTCTGCGATACCGGGGTCGCCATCGCCCTGACCGTGGCAGCTGGGGGCACCACCCCCTGACTTGGTGGATCCGCCGATGTCCCATCCTTGCCCTTGCCCTTGCCCATCCGGGCCATCTTCTGTAGCTGGGCAAGCCTCTCCTCCCTACTCGGACGCTTGGTCCCACGTCGCTCACGATCGGCCATCGGTTCTGCAACAAAAAATAGAAGTTTGTGAGTGCTCGGACAAACAAGGCCAAAAGAATACTTAGAGAAAAACAAATCGACCTTCGATCCGGAGGCCCCGGGCAGGGAAGAGTCCCCGGATCACCAGGTCCATGTCCTCATCGGCGACCTGAGGACCCCAAGTTCCAGGGGACAAGTCGCCAGACGGTGGCCCACGGACCGCGGCTGCCGGCGCCCCCCGTGGAACTCCGGACCGATCGTTGGTGGTCGCGACTTCGGGATGGCTTGTCCGAGAGCGATAGTGGACGACAGGTTCCGACATGCGCGCGACCGTGACCCTTGGTTGGGATGTCATCGGCTGGTCATCAGGACGGCCGGAAGTCGACGAGGAGCCGACCCAATGGTACTCTTAAAGGCTTGCCTCGGTTAGCAGCCTATGCTGGCTCCGCTCGGGGTCAGATAGTTCCCGAAGCGCATCGATCTTCGCCATAGTCAATCCCAGAACGTGTGGTGCCCGAGTCTACACGTAGCCCCTCCTAAACGTCACAGGAACCCTCTCCAACGGGGGAACTTCATCATAGGCGAGGTGTCCGTGTAGCCGCGTAGAACCATAGATGCTTGAATTGCTTGTCGGAGTCCGGGCACCCCGTGATGAACGTCCCTTTAAAACCTTGGCAGTAGTAGAATCCCTTGGACGACGGAGCCGTCTTCATCCTATAGATGTTCTGGAATGCCCCGAAGGGCAGCTTCTCGATGAATTTTGCAGCCTAGAGGATGAAGCAGCCGACCAGGACGCGGTAGGCGTTCGCGTTCAGCTGAGCCGGGGCGACATTCAGCCTGATTAATGCCCGCCTCAAAAAGGGATGGAGTGGTAGGCGGAGTCGGATGGAGTGGTAGGCGGAGTCTAGCCCGGAAGTACTCGGCTGACAACGCGACGTAACCGGGGGGTGGACGGGAAGGTAGATCATCTGCTCCAGGCACCACCAAGTCCACATCGTCGAGGATGCGAAACTCTTGGCGGAGCACACCCAGGTACCTCCGGGTAACGGCGGACGTGTAATAGTCCGCAGTGTACACGGGGCGATCGTCGGCCAGATCCACCATCTCCAAGTCAGTCCTGCGGTACACCTTGATGTCATTAATGCGCATGGCCTGACTACGAGGCCGCTGGCGGGCCTGGATCTGCTCCCCGGACAGGTCAGTGCTCTCAGAACCCGGGGTGTCTTCTCGGCCAGACGTACTGGCCTGGCTGGCGGTCCTCTCGGAGGCGTCCCCTCCCTCAATTGTAAGGTCCACAACTGGAGCTAGTTGCCCTTAAGCAGCCCTGCCCAACTCTTCGATGAACTGGCGGTCAGGGATAATACTCGGACCCGCCTGCAAAATCTATTATAATCGAGCGGCGTCACCTTGTTTTTGGCTGGTTGGCGAGACTGGATCGCTCAGAGAGGGAATGTCCGAGATACCCGATAGGTGATCGGGTGTCCGGCCCCTCGGACCCGTCGACTCCCCAGCCGACAATGAACTCGTGCTCGAAGTTGAAACCGAGCTCCCCGTGACGTCCACGCTCTCAGACAAGTTCTCGGAGTCCGACAGATAACTCATATTGACAATACAAATCTTTTTACCTTCTCGAAATTTCTCAACGCTGGTCTTCAAAGTATCTTCGCTCAGTTCTCCTCGACAGTCTTCGGCAGCTCTCGGCAGAAATTGAGTTCCTTCGTAAGCAGTGGGAAAAATGAGGAATGCCCTCGCATTTATAGGCGAAGGTCTGGCGAAAAACCCGGGCGCGGGTATCGAGGTGTTTGGGCTTCCCGCCAATCCCCCCTTAAGGTTTAAAATTTGAAAATTGAAGATCGGAAGTGCCGCTCCGCCTCCCCGCCTATCGTGATACGACACGTGGCGATATTGACACGTGGCACTCTCCAACATGTGACATCGGAATAGACTTCTAAAAGAACCAACCATATCCGAGCAGCCGACTATGCCCCGACAATAAGAATGGGGTCGACCATATCCGACCAGACGAATACACGGAGCATCCCTGGCCACGTCAGCCCAAAGATGTTGGGGGGCTTATGTTGATGTCGTGATCTGCCTCGACCACAAAGTACCACTTCCGACTACTCTCGGCAACGAGAAAGCAATTCCTGACTGCCCGGAATCGGGTCGGGAACCCGACTTCGTCCGACCAGGAGTGATTATCCGACCAACTCTTGCCGTCTCACTAGAACGAACCACATACTCGGGCAGGGTTGTGCTCGAAGCACCCTAACCTGAGGATCGAACCTCAGACTGACATTAGTCTTCCGGACCCACATTCCACCTGCCACCTTACGACTCACAGGCCCTGTCCCTGTACCCATCAACTACAAACGCCGCCCACCTACTACTACTGTAGCATATCACATCACCACCTGCCGCCACACACCCTGGCAGAACCTGCCCCTGCAGACGCCGGCGACAACCACCCTCCTGTCCCCTGCGCCGGATCGGGCCCCACGTGGCGCCAATCCATTGGGCCAGTAGCCCCTGCAAGCCTAAGCCTAGTCACCCCCCGGGTGCCCTAGGTAGCCGACCCGGCTGGGTCGCCCCGAGCATCCAAACCCGCAGGAGGCGCCTATAAATAGGGAATGAATTCACAAATTCAGGTGTGGTCATTTTTCCTTGCTGAAACTCTGCCTCTCCCTTCGCTCATCAATTCCCCGACTGACTTAATCATCGGAGTGCCCACGGCAGACACCACACCGGTGTCCCAATCACCCTGAGTTGCTTCCCTTTTGCAGGTGATCGACAGTGGAGCGACTGACCAGTCCTGACC
Organism: Ficus carica; assembly: GCA_009761775.1. Classification (NCBI taxonomy): domain Eukaryota; kingdom Viridiplantae; phylum Streptophyta; class Magnoliopsida; order Rosales; family Moraceae; genus Ficus; species Ficus carica. Next base: position 17,083,314 of record CM019749.1, read on the forward strand.
GGACTACCCGACCACACTGGGTGTTGGTGCCGGAGGCATTTTCAGTATCAACAGATTGGGAACATGGAGGACACCCTGGAGGGTGATAGTTGGGCTTATTCGAATATCACCAACCCCGGCTACATTAGTAAAAGAGCCATCCGCTATTTTGACTTTTCAAATACTAGGACTAGGAACATCAGATGAAAAACTATTTTTACAACCTGTCATATGATCCGGGGCCCCGAAATCAATGATCCACGACTCACCTTGAGTCGTAAGGCCACTAAATGTCGTCCCCGAGCTACCTGTGGTCACCATGTTTGAACTGGATGGCAATAAGGTGGAGAGGAGTTTGCAATGATGCTCCATCTGATTTTTGGAGAAGGCCACTTGTGGTTCCGGAGTGGTAAAATCGGAAGAAGTAGTCGCTTGGAGCACTTTACCATCCTAATTGCAAAGAATTAGCAGGTTTACCATGAAGCTTCCAGCATGTATCCTTGGTATGGTAGGGTTTCATGCAGTGATCACACCAAGCTTGATTCTTTTTCTGGGGTCGACTGTCATTCTGAGTGTTGGAGCCTCGAGCAAGCAAAGTAAAGGTCTCATTCAAAAGAGATGGAGATGGAGATGGAGATTCGGTGAGCATCACCCTCCTCCGAGTCTCTTCACGGCGAACTGCAACAAAGACCTCATCAATTACAGTTAACAGTTTTAGACCAAGAATACGGTCACGAACCTCATCAAGTTCTCGGTTCAATCCAGCCAAGAAGTCATACACCCGCTCTTTTGCGACGAGCCGACGATATACACCATCCTCCAGATGTTTCCACTCACAAACAATGAAAAGATATAACTCTTGCCAAAGTTTCTTCAAGGTGTTGAAGTACTGAGTGACAGTTTGCTCCCCTTGACGAAGATTGCGAGCACAGTTACGTAACTCGAAGACTTGGGAGGAATCCTCAAGATCAGAATATGCCTAGGACACGGCATCACAAATATCCTTAGTCGTGGTGTGAAACATATAAGTTTCACCAATACTCTCGTCCATGGAGTGAACAAGCCACGCCATGAGCATAGAGTTTTGAATATCCCAATACGGGTACGAGGAATCAGTCGGACTTGGTTTTGATATGGAACCATCAATTTACCCAAACTTCCCTTTACCACGAATGACAAGTTGAACGAAACGAGACCATTGCAGGTAATTCTTTCCGGTGAGTTTGTGGTTAGTAATTTAAAGAGAAGTGGGTTCAAAAGATGCAGTAGGAGTAATTTTAGAAACTGGTTGGAACGTTTCCGAAGAGAGCTCCAACCCATCTCTGCTTACTCCAAAATCAGTCTTGATGAATGTCATCTCCCTCAACCAATATTAGCCTTTACCGCTCTGATACCATAGAAGCTAATACAAGGAGAGAGTCGAGAAAGCACTGTAGAGGGAAAAATATATTCTTTGTTAATTCTAATTACAATCAGTCACTTTTGTTTTATAGTGACTAGAAGTACATCACGTGTGTTTAGGGTTAGTTACATCATTTGAATTTTAAAACTACAGAGGACTAATTCCCAAGTCAGATACATTCCTAGAAATTAGGAAAAAATCTAAACCAAACTCTTCGACAGTCTAAACCACAAGTTATGATACCAAACACAAAAGCAAACAAGATTGCATTAACCAAACCAGGTTTCAAGTACTAAAAAGGCATAACCAACTCCAATATAAGTACCAAAAATAGCCAATTTGCAAAATTTTGATAAGAGGTTTATCATTTGTCTCTAAATTAAGAAGTTAGCTTTCTTTTTTTTTTTTTTTTTTTAATAACAAAAGAGGCACTAATCGTTCGGTAATATATGCCTAATTGCATATACAAGCTCCACCCCTTACAAAACGCGTAATCATTACATCAGCTCAACGAGTCTGAAAGTGCTAAAAAGCTAAACAGTGGCAACATAATAACACAAAAATCCAACAAAAAAGATCCTCCCATCATTGGTCATTTCTAATGACATAAAAATGTCATCCTATGTGACAATTTTAATGACGTTTTTTGCAAAACCGTAGTTAAAAGCACCCTTCTGCCTCTTCGCTCACACGCACATTAAAAAGCAGTTAACATACGTGACGTCTAGGACTTTTAATGACTTTAGATTTCATAATTTATTCCTTCTATTAGGAGAAATTTAAACGAAGATTAAACGTAAGTAATATACAGCAATAAGGGAAGGGACAGAGATGAAACATATGGCGAAGAGAGGGCAATCGATGAATACACTAGACAAAAATTGATAGAAACCACCCTTTTACAGATACAAAAGTAGCCCTGATCTTTAGCCAGAGCTAAAATACCAAGAAAGATTTACCTTCCATGCTTTACATTTACCCTAGGTAAAGTCCCCCAAGAAGGTTAATCCAGCTCCACCGTACCAGCAGGTTTGCCTGCGATCGGATTATACACGTAAGGTACTGACCTATTTTCAATGCATTTGCCTGCAACAGGAGGACAAGTAAAGGCAGGCGACCATAAATCAATTATACGTCGCGGTCCTGGGCTTAGGTGGTATGTAGAAGGAATTGCCACAGTCGATAGGTGTGTGCATCAATGGGTTCCATCTATCAAAGATTAAACGACCCCCACGGCCAATTCTTCCGCGGAATTTACATGGTGGTGCAGATACTTCATCTTTTGTTGAAGGATCCGGTGATAATGAGATGCCAGCAGCTGCCAGCTTTTCTGGAACTAGAGGTCTCGTGAACAACAACACTGGTTCGAGGGGATCCTACATTAAGCGCCCCAATTACAAATCAGATTCAAGGGTAAACTCGATGCATATACAAGTAATCATATTAAAGGTTTAGCATAAAAAAAAAAACAAAACAAAACAAAAAAAAAAAGGTAACCAGATTAGAGAGGAAAACTGAAATACCATTTTATGAAGCCATCCTTGTGGTACATGACGGCGCCTAAACTCTAGCTTCATATGTCCCGTGGGTACTAATACTAAGTTGGGATCCACCAAGGACTGATTTGAAATTGCAGAAGGCCGTGTACCAAGACGGCTATTTGCAATGGCAATGTCATCTGAGTCTACAAATTCCTCCTCACTTGAACCAAATTTGGAAGTTGATGGCGGGAATCCAGGAAGGGCCAAGCTATCTTCCATAAGCTCCGTTTCATGCTAGAAATCAATGAGAAAGCACGCGCTAATCAGTAATGGTCTATTTAATCAAATTTAAACTATATGGATATTTCAAATTTTGTTTTTCCTTGAGATTATTTTACAACGAAAAAACCCCCAATAACCCACTTAGAGAACTAAAATCGAAATTGGAGCCTCCACATTCGAATAAACATGTTCAAACAGCCCTAAAAATAAGACCCTGCTACTGCTAGCTCCCCCACTGATCCGGCTTTAAACTACTGCCGGAAGTTTTTCTCTATCCGGGGTCACCTTACAAACCAGCTTCTGAAGGCATAAATAATTTGATGCTTTCAAACTACAATACAGTAATTCAAGTTGTACAACTATATGTAAAAGTGAAAGCTTCAGCATCATTTTGTTTTATTGTCACCAAATCTTTCAAAGGACAACGTAAGAATGAAAAAGAGATTCTAAACTTGCATGAAAACAATGCTAATACAAAATCTCCAGTTAAACGTTTCAAATGCTACGTGTAAAAGTGAAAGTATTTGGAGCATTTTTTATTTTTTTATTTGTTATTAACGAACTGAGAGAGGGGATAGCTCATATCGAAGGTAAACAAGCACACCTCGACCAGGATTGTTCCATGCTTTTTGTCACGAAAGAGATGAAAATATGCATACCTTATATTTCATTTGGATCCTTTGAAGACTAACTTCAGCTTCCATGACTTCTCTCTTTTTCTCTTCTCTCTGCATATGTTACGTTGCAGAAATTAGTATTTTCCAACAAAGACAATTCCATTGATGAGATAAGAGAGTAAACAAATAAAATCAGGATTCAAGAGGACCAAAAATCCTCCCCCTTCAAAAGAAAGGAAACAAAAGACCAAACTTTTAAACAACAGAGAGGTAATATTTATATGTTCCGTTGGGACACAGATAGACAAATCTCTAACTTCAACTTCGAAAAAGTCTTCATCCTCGTACCCATCACCAAAAAATATTTTGTTCCTTTCCAACCAAATTATTGAGCAATCTCAAAACAGTGCACCATTTATATCAGCAAAACAACTAGGAACAAGAGAATGCTGGAATTGCATGCCATCCTGCAATGAATAAACAAATGATCCAAAGTCTCTTCACTACTCTTACACAGCAAAGCAGGCACCCAGATGGAGAAAATGCAGACATGATTATCTTCTTCGGAACACATCATACGCATTGATCTTACTTATCATGACTTGGAAGAAAGCACTTATAAACCAACAACCTGCTTTTGCATTCAATTCTAATATGCTTCTGTTGCTCTTCGGATGACTAACACTGAAATACTACCATGAGTGTGCAATAAAAGCGTCAACTGACACCAGATACTTGGCTTCCTCATGATTGCTGAAACCATAAAACTTGGTTGTCAGCCCAAAATGGAATAAGCCGATCTGGTTTGTTCTGCACTCTGCCCTTCATGATATCTCCCCTTAATTGCAAATAACCAGGAATAAAAGTCTTCTTCTGATCACCTCCCCTAATCTCTTGACTCTTTGACTTTTCTCTGACCTACCTCTCATGTCCCATCATGCTACCAATCTATCAGCAAACTTCCTCCTTCCCTTCCACTACCAGCACAAGGAATCTCAATTTCTCAAGTCCCAACTCCAGATTGAATCTTTGAAACTACAAGAAATTTCCTGTCATTCTTGTACTTGTTTCATCACCAAACCAACATGATGAATTATTCCCGACCTTCCTTTATGTTTTTTTTTTTTTTTTTTTTGACATTCCTAAAAAGTTTATCTCACCACAATAGTCGAGAGCTGAAAAAGTTTGTCTTACATACCCAATATGACCCCCCCAAACCAATAATGATGAAGTAACTTGCTGCTTTACTCCTCTAAAAAACACTAACAAAATATATTATCAATCCAATCAATAACCTAATAAATAAAAAACTTTCTATTCTGTACAGTCTCTACATGGATGACTGCATCGAAATGAGTTCATGACTCCAGGTTTGTTTCCTATCTATCTTGGCAATAATAATTTCAAGCAAGAATAGCAATTCTCCTGCATCAGATGACAAACAGATATATGGGTGAGAGAATGTAAATCAAGTAAAGATACCTTAATTAAGGCCTCAAGCAATGTCTTCGCTTGGTCCAGGTTGCGCCTAACCTGCATAGGCCAATTTCAGAAGAATTATTATTAATACGGTATCAATAATTTTAAGTACATTGGGAGCAAAAGAACAGCAATGATCATTGCTTACGAAACAAAATAAGATAACATATAGCTACAATAAGGAGAGCATTCACTTGTCGCATTGACACATCCAAACAATATTTCACTTGTTCATGTAGATATCTTACAAACTGCATTTTTAGTTGGGAAAAAAAAAATTAGTACATAGCATCGAAATGGGGAAAAAGTCTAAACAGACAAGCACATTAACATGAAAAAGAAACACAGAACCAATAATACTTGTACTAAATTCTCCAGCACACATTTGCCTTTTCCATAAACCAACTGACCTCACCTAGAAAATTCAAAATCTGTTAAGTTCTTGCATTAATGTCCATTTCAAGTTTGACTTTGTTGGTTTCCATAATCCAACATTACATAATTTATGCACAATAACCAAGAGATTTTGTGTTCACAACACGGACGTATCAAGATTTATGCATTATAGTCTTTTACTCTGCCTCAACCAGTGTCTAAAACTAACTTAAAGGTTTGCATTCTAATAATTGTTCTCGGTTCTATGAGAAAACACTGAAGCTACAATTTTATCATAAACATTTATATAGTGTGTGCTAGTGGTGGGTCATGGAAAACATAATGCCCTGTGCATTTTAAAGTATAATGAGCTGAAATTAGCTTCTGCTCCTTCTGGTACTTAAAAAAATAAATAAATAATAATAATAATAATAACAACAACAACAACAAGGAACCAAAAACTTTATTGATATTAAAAAGGGCACACATGAAGAGGACAAACAAGGAGTCCTCATAAATCAAAAACAAAACAAACTATCAAATGATTAACTTTTTCTAGTACTAAAGAATCTTCACAAACGTTTAGACTTGATATTTCACTTTATTCCTTTTTTTTTTTTTTTTTTCCCCCTTCCTAAGAAGTAAAAACAACATGAAAATAACATAAAAGTGAAAGAACCCCTAACCTGGCGAAGCTTTTCAAATGATTGCACATTGTTCTCCCTTCTTTGCATCTAGACGAAAAGCCATAAGAAAAATGTAACCACCAACAAAACAGCAAATGCATTTATGTTTACAAATTTAAATTTTCAAGATAAATTTCTTTAACCAAAAGGCATATGCAAGCATATAAGAATTCTGTCACCTACCCTTCTTGTGTGCAGTCTATGAGCCTTCTCCCTTGGCCTAAAGACATTGTATGGATTGGTGTCATTAACAGGTGGAGGAGGCTGCATAAAAAAAATTGTGGAGGCCATTAGTTGGTGATTCAAACAGTTGTCGATTCATTGGCAATTTATTTCATGAGAATATGAGGAAGTTCATTTAAAATTACATGCAAGTTATCAAATATTTATTGCAAAGATCTCCCAAAAATGCAAAATTTATATGACAAAAGGGATTAAAAAAAGAACCTGCAAACGCCGTAGAATAGGCTTTTGCCACCGTTCACGCTGCACAAAACAAAAGGTTGCATCAATGATCATTATTCACAGGAAGAGAAGACTCAAATGGTATAACAGAAAGACGGCACATTCAAATACCAAACAAAGACAACGAGAATGCATACATCCTTTTATCTTCGTAGCCTTGTGAAACAAAACCTTGTCCGTTCAAGCGAAATGTGTGTGATGAGGCCAATTATTACGTTATCACTTACAAAGGTTACAATACCAGAAACATTGTAATTGTTGTCATCATCTATAATTATTAGCCCAATAATAAACGGTAATAAAGTAAGCTATTCTAAAGATGAATACTGATGGTCCGTTTGGTGAAATGGTTTGAGTTGAAATTTTTAAGTTTGAGTTGGTTGACTTTTTAAAAACTAGTTATAATTTTTTGTTGATTTTTCAGAAAAAGACAAAAACTGAGATGAAAAAGTACAGTTTAGTTTAAGTTGAACTGGTATGCCAAACAAGCCATGAGAGAAATAAAGCACGTGACTTATGAGTTCAGTACCAAAAATAATATCTAAAAACAAAGAAATTTAAAAAGAAAATGGAAACTTTCTTGGATTGGAATGAAGCATAAAGCATACTGCTACTTTGATTAGGTTACTTCTGCAGATACACCAAGAGTTTTCATTATATGTGGAGAAACATCTTCCAAGGAAAGCTGTTGAATTTTGGCCTTTTTTACTTATAGAAAATTTATTCGTTCTAGAAAGCAGTTTTCTTTCTTTCTTTTTTTAGGGGAAGAGAGAGTCCATTGCTGATATCATTAGGTACAAAAGTCCATTGTTGTATCTCTTCTCAGTATTTTCAACATTTTAAGGGAGTTTAGTGATTTTGAAAAACAATTAAGTAAAGCATTCCTCCAAACCTACAAAAGAACATAACAAACAATGGCATTTAACAGTTTCTACGTTATCCATCGATTCATTCACAAGGACTAACCGTCACAAGCTAATCCCCTTATAGAATCTAATGCATACCTTCTCTTTCCAATAATTATAAACAGACTGGATAACAGCATATCTGATGTTTTGAACTTGAGCTTGAGCTTGTAGAGCCTACATCAAATGGACATAAGGTCACGTAGATAAAACTTCAACAAATAACATATTGCGAGTCTCAGAAGTAGCAAACCGATCAGAGAACCATTTCGCCTAAAAATTCAAATTAAGAATGTAGCATGAAGCATAGCTGCTGAAAGCATAAGGATAACATTGGTTAGGGAATAAAATATCACCTCCATAGCAGCATCGAGTTGCAGAAGAATGGGGATCGGCGAACCGAGAGTCGGCGTTATCACTCCAGGCCCTTTCCCGTGCCTTATGATCCAAAACTTCCAACTTGAAAAGGAGAAGCTCAAACCTACATCCGAACCTCTAAAATTACATTTCGTAGAAGCAAGAATGAAAATGCCGATGCGACATAGTTGTCAGTTTTCTAACTTATGAATAAAATCAAAGGAAATGGGCATCAAAAATAATCCACGAAAACAGCAATCCCAAGCTTAATAACAAAGAAAAATTTTCCTACATCGACTGTTTTAGCATTTTCGGAGCTTACATTCTGTCAAAACACGAAAAAAAGGGCTAAAACAACTAAAGTTGCAATATTTACTTCTCTTGTGGAAGAATCTTGCGGTCTCTGTTGAAGTCCTCGAGCCAATCCTCATCTTCATTATCAATGTCGTACTCCACAAACTCCCCCAATTCAGCCCGAGCTGCGAAATGTGAAATTAAAAAAAATAAAAAATAAAATAAAAATAAAAAAAAGACAAATTAGAGGGAAAGAAAACTCGAAAACGGAAGAATGTCTTCGAAAATAGGAATGGAATCGGAATGGAGACCTCCACGGGCACGCAAGTAGGAAGTGGGCTGAGAGAAGGTGCGGGAGTAGTCGCGCTCGTAAGTGTCGACGACGACGAACTGAGGAGTGGGGATGGGAATGGAGGGTTTCATGACGGAGGGGGTAGGAGGAAGGAGGTGGTGGCTGTGGCTGTGGTTGTGGTTGTGGTTGTGGTTGTGGTGGTGGTGGTGGTGGTGGTGGTGATCATTGTCATCGGCGGCGGCGGCGGCGGCGACGTGGCGGAGGAGCTGAGAATTGCGGGTGGAGGAGGAAGTGGGGGCGTCGTCGTCCTCGAAGTCCTTGACGGACTTGAGAATGGGAAGCTTCTTGTGAATGTCCAATGGCCGAGGCCTGATTGACAGCCTGCTCATTCTTCTTCTTCTTCTTCTTCTCTCATCAAATCTTGGAAACCCTAGGGTTCACTCCACAGCCAAATTCTTCTTCTTCTTCTTCTTCTTCTTCTGCTGCTGCTGCTTTTTAGGGCTTTCTCTTCTGATCTTCTTCTTTCGTTTTTTTTTTTTTTAATTATAAGGAAAATAATGTGATGTGAAGCTGGATTTTTATCTTCCTGCACTTGCGGAACTGTTGGGAAAATACCTATGTATGCAATTTGCAACAGAGAAATAAATTAAAACAGAAACACAAAAAAGATAAAAAGTTTACGTGATTCCATAAATTACATATGTTTACGGGGAAAAGAAAAATAAATTCACTCTTTCATAATTATATACTCATTAAATACTTTCAATATTTCTTTATCTAAAATCCCTTACACCTTTTGACTATGACTAACACTCATTTTCATAAGAGGGAAAGAACGGAGGAAAGGAGAGAAAACAAGTGTGAGAGAAAAAATTATTCTGTCAATTATTTTAATTTTTTCTATGATTGTTAATCATTTAGCCTTTGTTTGGAACATGTATGTGAGATGAAATTTTTAAAGTGAAATTAGTTGACTTTTTAAAAGTTAATTATAATTTTTATTGATTTTTCAAAAAAAGAAAAAAAATTGATATGAAAAACTTAATGATTGACAAAAACTTTTCGTAAGGGATTTATAGCTAAATAGCATTTTTTTAATAAGTTTTTTAAATAAATGATCGAAGTTTTTAAAAATTAGTTAAAAGGTTATTTTTCTAAAATGGTTAATCAATTGTCTTAAATAGTCAATTAATAATTGATCACATAATAGTCAATCAGTAATTAACTTAATTGATTAACCATAACATAAATCACCAAATTTCATGATCAACCATTGATTGATCAATCACTGATTGACTATTAATTAATCATTGATTAACCAAATCTGAAAAATAACAAACAACTATTTTCTTAAATTAAAAAAAAAAAAGTTGAGTCATCTATTAGAATAGATGACTAAAAAAGACCACTCAACCTATGTTGATGAGGTAATTTATCTGACGTTGGAGACCACCTTCTCACCAGTGGACGAGGTGTGCGATAACAAGTAGACTCATCTTCCCACTCAGTGGAGAAGATCCGATCACTCGAAGAGATCTGACCAAACCAAATAAGTCTGGGTAGCTGTAGGCCCTTCTCGGGTCACCGAATTGGTCTACCACCATCTCTGTTGGGCTGCTGATCCTCGAATTAGCTCTCATTTTAGGATCTCGAGCATATCACCATCGGGACCCATAGTACTGGTCCGGGCAACATTTCCCAGACCACGACTGAACCCCAGTCAGGGTGGTTGGCCCGTACTGCTCCTGTCACGCAGTCCCGTACCAGCTAACAACAATATCGTGACATGGCACGCCACACCCACTACCCTGCACTACCTAACACCTGGCACCCGTATTAATATATGTACTCATGTCCCCTCATCACCCGACAGGAAGGGCAAGTGGCACTCGTCTAGTGGAGGTCCAATATCTGTACACCTGTAGCATGTCAACCCACTGGGACCACTTGGAATACGACCCTACCAGGATCACCCGAGCACCCAGACCCGAGGGAAACGCCTATAAATAGAGGAGTGCATCACTCATTCAGTTATGGACTATTTTTCTTGCCAAAACTCTGCTTCTCTGCTTGCTCATCAATGCCACTTACTGACTTAAGCATCAGAGTGCCCTTAGCAGACACCACACCGGTGTCCCCCTTGCTCCGAGGTTCTTCTCTTTCGCAGGCGATCAGGCGGAGAACGATGGTGCAAGGCTGACCACATCAAGTAATCTCATCAAGTATTGGCCAGAGGTTTTTGGCATCAATAGCCTAATTTTTCTAATATTAACTTAGTTTTTAAATGGGTGAGGTTTTAGTAGAGTCTCATTTAGAGAATGAGACCCTACCGGTAGAGCTCATTTATAGACCGTTTGACGAATTTTAACTGACTTAGATATTGTATGTATATAATAATTATAATGTACCTTAGTTCACAGTATTATATACTAAAAAAATAAATAAGAAATTCAAAAAAACAATTCGACGACCCACCCTAACCGACCCTCCACACTCCCCCACCCCCCCCCCCCCCCCCCCCCCCCCGCGGCGATCGCCCTCTCCGACGACGAGAACCCCCCTCCCCTCGTGCCACTATAAGATTAAATTACTGCGTAAATATAAAACGACCAATATAGACATTATAAGAGAATTACTGTTTTTTAACGGCTTTATCTCTTTTTGGTTACTTGAATGGTTTTTTTTTTTTTTTTTTTTTCTTTTCTTTTCTTTTACACCAAAACCAACAATATTACAGTCTCATGGTATTTCCAAAAAAAAAAATCTCATGATATGTGTGTGTATATATATATATATATTGTTCTAACATGATATATATTACAATCTCATATAAAATTTCATGTTTAAATAAAATGATATTTATTGACGAACTTATTACAACACTAAAGTTTAGTAGCAAAAGTTAGAAAGTATTATTGTAGGAAAAAATATATATAAAATTCTGAAACATTCTAATAATAATGAAAAATATTCAAATACTTCTATAGAAAATTAGTTTGTATATGTGTTGCACATGTTATATATATATATATATATATATTAATTAGTAGTGTACTTTTTATAGTTTATATATTTTATATGGTTCTAAAGTTAATAAAGTTAAAAAAATAGTAATTATTTTTAGATTTATGTAAAAAGTTTCTAATTAAAATTTTTTTTTAAAAGAGAGGGAAGGCCATTTATGTTATAGTTAGATGAAATAATTTGTTATGAAAATTAAAATTTAACTTTCCATAATGTCGCCATTTTTTTTATAAACTATTTAAAATATCAAGGTTTATGATATGATGATTTAGTAAACAAACTAAAAGTTGTCATATTTTTGGAATGAATGAGACAAATCTATTATGTTCACAAAATTTGTATTAACATAACAAAATCATAAATGGAGCAGGAGTTATGTCAAATTTAAGGTTTACATAAATAGAAATTTATATATTCAATATTTAGTTTGTTTTCTTCATCTAATGGTTCATTCCATCATCAAATTCAAAAAACACTATTTTTAAAAAAAGGGAAATAAAAAAAACACTATTCTTTTAAAAATTTTAAAAAAGGGAAATTCAAACAGCACTATATTTTTCTTTAAAAAAAAAAAAGAAGGGAAATAAGGATTAATTTACTTGATTCCAAACACTATTTTAAAGGAGGGATTAAATATTAACCGGTTAAGGGGGGAAAAAAAAGAAAAAATAAGTTAAGAATAAACTGTGAAAAAAAAAAACAATAATTCAAAAGAAAATTACCTAAGCGGTAAAATATAATCATCATAAAAAAATAAAAAAAATGCAATCAATGTACTTGTAGAAGAGTATTAATAAGGTGTTTTTTTAGAATAGTTACAATGATAAGAAAAACGACAACTCAATGATGAGTAATAATAAAGTGACATTTTAGAAAGAGTTACAGCGCATAAAAGAAAACGACAACTTCTAGGAGTTGTTTAGGAGGATCTTGCATGAAAATTAAATGTCATAGCCTTTTCTTTTAGTATTGTTAGGATAATACATTACTAATAGATTTTGAAAATATTAAAAACTAAAACATTTAAATTAGAAAAAATTCTTAAAAAGAATATGTTATTCCTAACAGAGGATTCATAGGAGGGGAAGGGTGTCATCGTCGGGAGTCGAGTGGATGCATTCACCAGCAGAGGTGGATCTGGGCTGTCAGTCCCCCTTGAAATTTTGTATTATTTTATTTTTACTCTAATAGTTTTATTATTTTATAATTTATCTCAATTAAAATTAAAAAATTCTCATATAGTCTTTATTTTGCGTTTATTAAAAATAAAAATTTCTCATATATTCCTCACTAAACTTAATTTTATAATATATATATATATATATACTTTTACTATTTTGCACCCATTAAAATTAAAAATTCTCACATAGCCCCCTTTTAAAATTTATTTAATCTTGAAAAAAAAAAATTGATATACGCCCCCACTAAAATAGATTTCTGGCTCTACCCCAAATCACCGAGAGTGGACGGGGTGTTTGCTGTGGGGAGCGAAAGAGACGCGGTTGCCGTCGTTTAGATCCAAGGTAGAGATGGCAACGGGACGGGGCCAGGGAATGCTTTTTCGTCCTCATCTCCGCTTAAATAGAAGCGGGGCTGGGGACGGGGATTTCCTGTCAGAAGAACTTCCCCCATACCCGTCCCGTTCCCCATCTATTATAAATATAAATTTGAAAATATAACAAAATAAAAGCAAACAATAAAGGAGAAATGCTCCATAAACTTAGTTTAAAACCAAAGATTTTATAAACAAACCAACTTTCTAAATATATGCAAATAAAATCTTAAAAAATAAAGCTATTAAAAGTCTCATCAAAACGTTACGAACTCTTAAAACTAAACCTTTATAAAATACTTAAGCTAAAAAAAAAAACTTGAAACCATTAAAAATAAATATAAAACTATTCTTTTTTTTTTTTTTTTTTGGGTCTATTTCTCATAGTTTCAATATTCAATTTATGAATGCACACACTTTCAAAAATAAATTTCATAATATAGTACATACTTATAAATATATATGAAATAACACATATATGTAAATATATATATATGAGGACGGGGGCGGGGCGGGGAGTGCTTTCCCCGTCCCCGCCTCGCTAAGCTTCGAGGATAAGATTTCATCTCATCCACGTCCCCATCCCCATCCCTGAACTTTGTCCCCCATCCCCACCCTCGTTCGGGGAGTATTGCCATCCCTATTCGAGTGGTGCCATACGCCAATGCGATATCCAATATGGGGTTGGGGTTGCTCGCCTCGCAAGATCCAAGGCGCGTGGCGCTTGCCATCGAGAGATTGTGGGGAAGCTTTTGGTCGTGGGGAAAGGGGTGTCGTTTGGTTGGGGAGGCTGTGCCATCCGAGTATAGGGAGAGAGGGTACCATCGAAGCTAGAGGCTATGCTTTTCAGTGGATTTGGCGTCGGCTATGAGGAGACCAGAGGTGGAGAAGATGGTGGCAACATGAAGAAGAAGAAGAAGGGGAAGGGGGTTTTGTTCTTTTGTTGACTAGGGATATTTTTGGAATTGTAAGATTTAAATAAGATTAAAGTTGGTGCTTAAAAATTTTAATTAAAAGGGATGTACAGCTACCCGCATAAGCTAGAAGTAGCTCATCACCAGCTTTTAACTTCTCCTATGGGAATCCCAAAAATTATTGGATAATTACCTTTTGAATCTTTTACCAAACACAATTTAGCCTAAAGGTGTGTTTGGTTGGAGGGAGAGATGGAAGGGAGGGAGAGGGGTGGAGGGAGGGAGAGAGGTGGAGGGAGAGATTCCTTCGATTTTTAGTTGGAAGGAAACAAGGAGGGAGGGGAGAGGTGGAGGGAGACTCTCTCATTCTAGACCCACAAAAATACATCCTTCCATTGATAGAATGATGCAAGCTTAACTTCCTATTTTCAATTGAAAAGACAACTTTGTCCTTAATTTTTGTGTAAAAATATAATAACAAATGGACAATATAGTAATTAGTTAAAAAATTATCATTTATCATTTTAACTTTCCATCCCTCTTATCAAATAACATGAGAGATTCATATAATCCTCTCCATCTTTCACATCCTCCATCCTCCTAACTCTCTCCATCCCTCCTATGAAACATAGCCTAAAACTTCCCCAAACACACATTTCCAACTCAATTTTCAAAATACCATCTCTAGATGTCCCCCCCAAATGGGCCCTTATTTTTGTAATTATTAAGATTTTAATTTAAATTAACTTTTTATTATACTAGTGTTGTATCAGTTTTAATTGGACGAAATATAAATAATTTTGATATCAGTTTAAAGGTCGAGAGAACAAAATTTTCAATATTTGAAGGTAAAGTAACAAATGTACTAAAATTTAGGGGAGCAAAACTAAATTTTTTCCAAGTCTATATGTCCAAAATATGAAACAAGGGATATCTTTGCTAATGATTTAAAGTTTGATGGATATAAATATTAGTTTCAAAGTTTGGTTGACAAAATTACAAGAGTATTAAAGTTCAGGGAACAAAAATAAATTTTGTTCTTATTAAATTATACTTTTTCATTCATTTAACTAACGTAATGAGAAAACTGATAAAATTTCATAGTTCAATGAGCATTTCTACCAGTTTTCAAAGTTCATGGAGCAAAGTTGCAAGAGTACCAGAGTTCGGGAGCAAAAATCAAATCGAAATGAGACGATTCTTGTCAAAACACTCATAACGACGAGATGAATAAAATAAAATTTATTTTGCATATTTTTTTAAATACATTTTAAATTTTTATACTATTTTTTATATCATAGTTTCCTAACAATATTAAAAGAGCAGGTTTTCTCCTTTACACCGTTCATAGAGGTCGTCCAAAATGATAACCCAAGGAAGTCGTTATTTTATTTGTCTTTGTTGATTTTTTTTTTTTTTTTTTCCACAATATTGATTGCCTTTTTCTTTTTGGATTGGATTATAGATTATATACTTCTAAAGTGGCTTACATAAGCATTCCCGCTTTGTTTTTTTTTTTTTTTTTTTTTTTTTGTTTTCCACCTGTTTATTTTTAATTTATTTTACTCCTCTTTTCCCTTTTTTTTTTTTTTATTTACCTTTATCAGTTATTTTTTTAGAATTAATTTCAAAACTAGCACCTGTCGAAAAAATATTATTAAAACTGATATCACTTTTGTTTCATTTCATTCCTAGCACTGTCACGTCATCACCATCAATTAAGATGGATGTAAAAAGTCAAAAATACCCTCAGGCAAGCCTAAATATTATTTTTTCTCACTTTCCCGCCTAGCCCCCCCACCTATTTTGAAACCCAAATCTTCATATATTATCCTAACTTGATTCAAAACTATTTTCACTATTTTAGAGAGAGAAACTTCCATCTAGAGAGAGAAACTCTTACCGTCGGAAACCACTCCAAAAACCGCTCGGAAACTGTCGGAAACCACAATCAACGCCCTCTATAAAGCTTTTTCGAACTCTGTAATAGCTGGAGAATATTTTAAAACCATCCAAAACCAGTTAAAATTTCTTGAGTCTCCCATATCCAAACTCAAGAAGTTGGCGGAGAAAAACATTACTCCCGAAAAGAGGAATGTTCGGCTAGTGGCTTCGGTAGAGAAAAGGCCATCGGCGGAGAAAAATCCTCAAAAACCGAAACCAGAGAAAAAAAGAAGGGCGCCCGAGAAATGGTCGAAGAAAAATAAGGGGGAAATTTGTATTGCTAATTGATTTTCTGAAAAAAAAAAAAAAAAAAAATTTGCATAAAATTATAATGTTTGTATTTTTATTTGATTTTGTGACATAAACTAAATGTTTGTTAGCTTGGTATTTGGATTTTGAGAGGAAAATTTAGTGTGTTGGTTTATATAAATTTTTATACTATATTAAATATTTTTACTGTTGGTGTCATTTAAAGGGGTTGGTCATTTACATAATGACCGGGTGGTAATTTTTTTAATGACCTTATTTTTGTCTGTGTGAATGGCCAAAAATGTTAGAATTTTTTTTCAATTTTTTTTAGACATAGGTCATAACAAGAATGACCTTTACTGGAAAATGATCAAAAATGTTAGATTTTTTATTTTTTATTTTTTTTAGACATATGTCATAACTGTTATGACTGGGTGGTCATAATAGGAATGACATTTACTGGAAAATGATCAAAAATGTTAGATTTTTATTTTTTATTTTTTTTAGATATAGGTCATAACTTTTATGACCGGGTGGTCATAACTATTATGACATTTACTGAAAAATGACCAAAAATGTTAGATTTTTATTTTTTATTTTTTTAGACATAGGTCATAACTGTTATGATCGGGTGGTCATAATTGTTATGACCGGGTGGTCATAACAGGAATGACATTTACTGAAAAATGACCAAAAATGTTAGATTTTTATTTTTTATTTTTTTAGACATATGTCATAACTGTCATGACCGGGTGGTTATAACATGAATGACCTTTACTGAAAAATGGTCAAAAATGTTAGATTTTTATTTATTATTTATTTTAGACATATGTCCTAACTGTTATGACCGGGTGGTCATAACAGGAATGACCTATACTGGAAAATGGCCAAAAATGTTAAATTTTTTTATTTTTTTTTTAGATATAAGTCATAACAGAAATGACCTTTACTGGAAAATGACCAAAAATGTTAGATTTTTTTAAAAAAAAATTTAGACATAGATCATAACTGTTATGACCGGGTGGTCATAACAGGAATGACCTTTACTCAAAAATGGTCAAAAATGTTATAATTTTTTAAAAAAATTTTTAGACATAGGTCATAACTATTATAACCGGGTGGTCATAACATGAATGACCTTTACTCAAAAATGGCCAAAAATGTTAGTTTTTTTTTTAAAATTGTTTTTAAACATAGGTCATAACTGTTATGACCGGATGGTCATAATAGGAATGACATTTACTCAAAAATGGTCAAAAATGTTAGATTTTGTTAAAAAAAATTTTTGTTAAATCTCCAATTTATAATGACGTGTTATATCATCCGTGTGTATTTTACAATAAATACATGTTGATCCCTGAAAGAAATCATAATTTCTCTTGTATAAATGACCAATACTGTAATCACACAGACAAAAATAAGGTCATTGAAAAAATTATCACCTGGTCATTATGTAAATGACCAACCTCTGTAAATGACACCAACAGTAATAATATTTAATATAGCATAAAATTTTATATAAACCAATATACTAAATTTTCCTCTCAAAATCCAAATACCCAACTAACAAACATTTAGTTTATATCACAAAATCAAATAAAAATACAAATATTATAATTTTTATGCATTTTTTTTCTTCAGAAAATCAACTAGCAATACAGATTTCCCCCTTATTTTTCTTCGACCATTTCTCGGGCGCCCTTCTTTTTTTCTCTGGTTCCGGTTTTTGAGGATTTTTCTCCGTTGATGGCCTTTTCTCTACCGAAGCTATTAGCCGAACATTTCTCTTTTCGGGAGTAATGTTTTTCTCCGCCAACTTCTTGGGTTTGGATATGGGAGACTCAAGAAATTTCAACTGGTTTTGGGTGGTTTTAGAATATTCTCCAGCTATTACAGAGTTCGAAAAAGCTTTATAGAGGGCGTTGATTGTGGTTTCCGACAGTTTCCGAGCGGTTTTTGGGGTGGTTTCCGACGGTGAGAGTTTCTTTCTCTAAAATAGTGAAAATAGTTTTGAATCAAGTTAGGATATTATATGAAGATTTGAGTTTTAAAATGGGTGGGGGGCTAGGCGGGAAAGTGAGAAAAATAAAGTTTAGGCTTGCCTGAGGGCATTTTGACTTTTTACATCCATCTGAATTTATGGTGATGACGTGGCAGTGCTAAGAATGAAAGGAAATAAAAGTGATATCAGTTTTAATAATACTTTTCCCATAGATGCTAGTTTTGAAATTAACCCTTTTTTTAATCCCTCCTTTCAAACATTGTATTGAATCAAGTTATCTCATCTTTTTATTTTCGTTTTTTTTTTTTAATTATAGATTGCAATCCTTTAAACAACATATTAACTAAAAGAAAAATACACCAAATAACATGAACTAAGGAAAAAAAAAAACATTGCATTGAATCAAGTTCTCTCATCTTTTTGTTTTGTTTTTTGTTTTTGTTTTTTGTTTTCTTTTTTTAGATTGCAATCCTTTAAACAACGTATTAACTGAAAAAAATCAAAATTAAATAAAAAAAACACCAAATAACATGAACTACGGAAAAAAAAAAAACATATTTCAAATAGTCTCGAAATTAATAACACAAATAAAAACATATTTCAAATAAAAGAAAATAACACAAGAAAACCATTTTTTTTTTTAACCTTTTCAAGTTTTTTTTTTTTTTGGAAAAATAGTTTAAATAGCAGCAACTATTCAATTAAAAGCTTTATTATACCATATCATATATTATTATTGCAATTTCTCCACTAAAAATAGTGTCTATTTTATAAAAGGTTTTAATCATTTACAATCTATTCGTCTTTCTGTTGTAACTGTTCAAGGTAACTCTTGAATATTTAAACAACACTTATAATGTGTTCGTGTGTTCTTCAGTTTTTAATTCAAAATAACTGTGGGAAAATCATATTTTTGCTCGTGAAATTCTTATGTTTGTAACCAATTAGACTTATCCGTGCAATTCCTCTCTCAAGCAATTGGTACGTATTAGTTTCTCACTCTTTATATATATGTATATAAATATTGGTTTATCTCTCTAAGGTAACAATATACCGGCACAAATTTTTTTGTTTGATATAATTCTCTCACGCACACAAGCACAACGAAGACATTAAAAATGTATGTGTGGAGAGTTAGAGGAAGAAATTGATATTTTTCTTACTAAAAATGTGATAGTTGTTGTTTTGCACACGAGATTAAGAGATGCTTAAAACTATTATTTTTCAAAACACTCACTGTAAAAACTACTCAAAAGATATTTAATAAAACTACTCTTTTGAACTTTTAGATCCACACACATATACTCAACTAAAGACATTAAAGTTTCTACTTGAAGAAGAAGAAGAAGAAGAAGAAGAAAAAAAACTTTTGAGTGTCTTCATCAACCTATATTAATTATAAAATGTATACTACTAATTACTATAATATATACAAAGTACGTGCATACGTATGCAAAATAATATTTTCAAAAGTCCTCCTCAAACACATTTTCGTCTTCAAAAATCTCCCAAACATGCGTTAAATATAGGGCCAATCCTACAATGATACCTTTCAACTCTACCCCATCAATGGGGAAATTTTTTTTTTACCGTTAAATCAACTTTCAACTGCTTAGATTAAAAAGATACACTAAAGGTTCGTTTGGTGTTTGAGTTGAGTTTAAGATGAGATGAAATTTTTAAATTTGAGTTGAGTTCACTTTTTAAAAAGTAGTTATAAATTTTGTTGACTTTTCAAAAAAAGACAAAAATTAAGATGAAAATTTTGAGTTGAATTTGAGTTAAGATGATTCACCAAACATAAGCTAAGAAATCATAATTCCTACCACACCTGATTCTTCCTTTTCAAACCATTTCAAAAATTATAAAAAAAAAAAAAAAAAAAAACACACTCCGGCGGCCACCCCTCCCCCAATCAGCTTCGCCTATATCTGCACTCCCAACCCAGATCCATAGCTCGTCTCGTCTCGCCGCCCAAGCCCCACGTCTCGCCCCACCATCCAGCTTCACATTCCAATCGCTCACACCTTTCTCTCCTCCACCCAAACACCGGCAACGAAGGCCACGGAGAATCGCGATAGCTTTGTATGGCCTATAACCCATCATCATCGCCGCGCTTGCCTTCTTGGTCGCGACAGTGCAAAGATCGCTATCTCGATCGGCCAGATCCGTGTCAGTTAAGAGGGGTGGGCTTCACTGGTTTTCCAAATCCATCGGCCATGAGTCGCGGCTGAATCACCCTCCGCTGTGGGTAGCGGCCATCGCCTGTAACTCGCAGTTTCGGAGGGGTCGCATGCCACTGTCGATTGCGTTACCCGAGCCGTCGATCGCCCACTACCACCTGAGCCATCAAGGCCAACCCCCCCACCCCCCCAAGGCCCCAAGGCCACCGAAGTTCTTAGGGGTGTTTGGTGTTTAAGTTGAGTTGAAATTTTTAAGTTTGAATAATAATTTTTGTTGAATTTTTAGAAAAGACAAAAAAAATTTTCAGAAAAGACAAAAAACTTTTTCAGAAAAAAATAAAAAATTTGAGTTTAAACTTAAGGTTTAAACTTGAGCTCCAAACGGAGCCTTAGTTTTTATTTTATTTTATTTAAATTTTTTATTTTGACATGGAAATTTTATTGTGTGAGAGAGGATTTATTTTAACTTAGGGTCCGTTTGGTGAATGAGTTTGAGTTGAAAATTTTAAGTTTGAGTTGAAAATTTTTGTTGACTTTTCAGAAAAGACAAAATTTTTCAGAAAAAGACAAAAACTTTTTAGAAAAAGACAAAAACTAAGATGAAATTTTGAGTTTAAACTCGTATGCCAAACAAGGCCTTAGTGGTCTTTAAGGGCCCGATTGGGGAGATAAATGGAGATTAAGTTTTGAAGATTGAGTTGAAAACGTGTGTTTGGGGGGAAAATTTTTGAAAAAGTTCTATGATATAGAATATGGTTCAAAATTTTGAAATGTGTTAGGAAAACAATATGCAAATGGATATTGTTTTGTTCGTCTCGTCGAAATGAATATTTTGACATAAAAATAATCTTTATGAACTTTTAAAATTTGAATTTTTTGAAAATGAAAAGAAAAAAATTTTGATTTAAAGTTGAAATTTTAAAATCAGATGGTAAAATATCATCTAGAGATGTTATCCCAAACGGACCTGAGTCTTTTTACCCCTTGGATTCAAATCAAAGGGTAGAGAATTTTTATCCTATTAATGAGGTAAAAAACCTTACCTCATTATAAATGTCTTCTAAACATATATATATATATATATATATATATATATGGCCTGAAAATACTAACTAACTATAGGAGTGTCTCTAAAGAAGACTTATGATTTGTTTGGTTAATAAGCCCAAACTAACATTTTCAATTTTTTTTTTGTCTTTTTTCAAAATTTTTACCTTTTTTTCAAAAAGTTTTTTATTTTTTCTGAAAAGTCAATATAATTTATTATTTAAACTTGAAAATCTTAACTCAAACTTACACATTAAATACCCATTTAACTTGTGTTTAGTTTATTGATTGAAGATAAAATTTTTAAGTTAAAATTAATTAAATTTTTAAAAACTAATTATTATTTTTGTTGATTTAAAAAAACAATTGGGTTGAATAATTTAATTGAGATTAAATTGTGATGCTAACGAAACCTAATCCCATGCTCTTCGAAAAGAAAAACCCAATAAAAGTCTTTCCTTTGCTGTTGATTGACACGGCAGAGAGAGAGAGAGAGAGAGAGAGAGAGAGAGAAGTGCAGTTGCGCCTTTGCAACAACTGAAAACCAGACTCTAACCCAAAAAAAAAAAAAAAAAAAAAAAAAAAAAACTTAAAATCAGACGATAAGACAGAATCGCTTGCCATTCTTGTATTAGAACGAAGGTATGGTTGTCTCACTCAGAAATTTTTTTATTTTTTTAGTTTCCTGGGTCTTTATTGGTGTCTCCAATTTCCATGATTTTCTTGCCATTGTCAATGCTTCCTAATAGGTAATAACACAAATTATTAGGGGAATAAGATTTTTTTAGTTTTTAAGCATTGAACAGACAATAATAAAGATGGGGGCCAAGTTTTATGTTCCGTTTTTTTTTAATTCAATTTAATTTTTTTTTAAAGGAAATTCTTCTCATGTAAAATTTTAGCTTTCCCCTAAAAGGGTCATCATTAAAATGGTTTTTTTTTTTCTTTTTTTTTTTCCCCCTTTGGATAAATGAATTAAAATTAAGTTCTGGGCAGCCTAAAGTGACTTTTTTGTTTTCGTTTAGGACAATATCAGAATCTTGATATTTCACATTGAGTAGAATGAAGGTGTTTGAAAGTGTTCAAACAATTTAAAGGTTTTAACACAAAAAAGGGTAAAAAAAAAACCCCCAAAATTTACCTATTTGCTATCATCTTCATGGCTTCAATCTTGAGTGGTATTCCTTTCCTTTATTTTATTTTATTTTATTTTATTTTAACTCCTTTTATTTATAAGGTGCTGAATTATCTTGTAAAAAACCTTTAGCTTGCGTTCCTTTCATTTTGTAAGGGATTTAAGGCTTTATTATAGTCTGATATCTAACACATAAATATTTGTTTGGTTTGCAGAGAATTATATCTAATATCTCTATCACTCAATCCCTTCAAACTGAATATAATGAGGGTGTTTGACGCGCATTGTCACCTGCAAGACCCGAGAATATGGAGCAAGGCTCCTCAACTAATTGCGAAAGCCCATGAAGTTGGAGTCGTCAATTTCGTGGTTAATGGAGTCTCTGAGAATGACTGGCATTTGGTCAAGCAACTTGGTCAATCTTACCCTACTTCCGTTATTCCTTGCTTCGGTCTCCACCCTTGGTAAGTATTTGTTATTCTTGTTTGAATGTCTTTGATGTGAAAATTTACTGAATAATAGTTTGTTTCAAAACCCAGTTGTTGATTATGAGTTGGAAAAATGTATGTAACACGAATTTTGATGATATTGTAGGTTTATTCAAGAAAGGACACCGAGTTGGTTTGACATGTTGAAGCAGTTCTTTGATTCCACCCCTTCGGCTGCTGTTGGGGAGATCGGGTTGGACAAAAGTTCACGTGGAAAGAAAATTGATTTTACAGATCAGGTTGTTTATTCATCAAGTTCGAAAACATTAAAAAAAAAAAAAAATGTTACGTTTTAAAATTACTATGAATTGATCTGCTGTTGATACTATGAGATATTCTTTTCAGGTTCAAGTGTTTCAGCAGCAGCTTCAACTCGCGAAAGACTTGAAACGGCCTGTGTCCATCCATTGCATCCGTGCTTTTGGCGATCTTCTTCCCATAATGCAGTATGCTTCTTTGCATATTAATGGCTTCACTCAGAGTAATGTTGAATTTGTAATCCTTTTTTTTTTTTTTTGTAGTCGTGTTAGTCTTTTTGCATAGCTGTTAGTGAGAATTCTTGTGATGTGTTTGTTCTTATCGTAGGCGTATAGGGCCTTTTCCCGCTGGTGTTATTCTTCATTCCTACTTGGGTTCTGCTGAGATGGTTCCTGAATTTGCCAAGCTTGGTGCCTACTTTTCGTTCTCAGGATTTCTCATGTCCATGGAACCGCGCAAAGCAAAGAAGATGCTGAAAATGGTGAATTTTCGGTTCTAGTGTTTGGTATAAGTTTATTGGATTTTTATAAATATTTTTTACTCCCAGTTTATAAGCTCTACAGGTGCCTTCTGAAAGGATTTTGTTGGAGACTGATGCACCTGATGCGCTACCCAAGTTCGTGTCAGATACCTTGTATCCAGTCGAAGGAGATTCGTCCAATTCCAAAGAGCTTCACGCCCAAGAAGGCATTTCAGGGCTGGATTCTGCAAGTGATGGATCAACAATGCCGAAAGAAACCCTTAATCATCCCGCAAACATTGTGAATGTGAGTCCGCATCGAAATAAGTTTTGCTTATTCCTGTTTTATGGTAGATATTACACGAGGAAAAATATGTTTGTAATCTCCCAAGCTTTCATTTGACTTGCATTTTGGCTCTTAATGCATGAAAGCATCATGCTACCCTTTAAATTGCATCTTGCTTTCTTTTATGGCTTATACTGTTGATCTTGTCATATTAATCCAACTATTTCGTTCAATTTAATGTTTTTCTTGTATAATTCTTTAGTGTATTGCATAACAGTAAGCGGCAACTTCATTACATAAAAGTTGAAACACCGTATGTTGATTATGTTGACCAGTTATCGAAGTTGTTTTCACTAATTGAACTAAGGTGAAAGCTTTTTGATTTATATGGGGTAAAGTGAAAAGTGGATATAGGGACAAGGGGTGAAGTACTTTTGTACCCGTCGTATTGAATATTGACAGATGCGATTAGTCGAAAGACCAAATCTAAAGAAATATTAATTCAAATCAAACATTGTAAGTATTATTTCTTTTGTCAATAGTTGATCGTAATATTGAGATTCCTGCTTCGACTTTCAGGTGCTTAGTTATGTTGCATCTCTGCTCGAGTTGACAAAAGAGGAAGTTGCTGAAGTAAGCTATCAAAATGCGGTTCGGCTATTCTCTTATAGAGATCCTTGATTTACTTTCAAAAGATGAATCAATCCCTTGTCAATTTGAACAATTCTTTGTACCTTTTCACTTGTTTTATAACTGTTCAGTAACTGCATAATAGAAAGAGTTATTGTACGTATTTCATATCATTGCATTTGCATGCCATGCTAGCGACAGGTCATGCCTCATGAATATAGCTGTCAAATGGGCCGTGCCGTGCTCAATGCTCAAGGCCTGCAGATCCTATGTGATGTGCAGAGCACGACTGACCGGTTATTGTGCGGTGTAATGCTGAGAGGTTGTT
Source organism: Ficus carica (assembly GCA_009761775.1). Taxonomy (NCBI): domain Eukaryota; kingdom Viridiplantae; phylum Streptophyta; class Magnoliopsida; order Rosales; family Moraceae; genus Ficus; species Ficus carica. The sequence goes on from CM019749.1 coordinate 17,108,428, forward strand.
GTTTTGTGTTGTGCTCCCGTGCCAGTGGGCCGGTCTGAAGTCGTTTGATAGCTCTACCAATGACTAAATAGTCGTTGCCATGCTTTTAGTCGCTTTAGGCATCACAAGTGGCTTAAAGTGCTTCCCCTTAAACATCTTCCATTAGTACCTCATTAGCCACAACAAGTTATTATAAGAGGTTTATTGACGTGTGATGGAGATTGCGATTTAATTAATTTTAGTGTTAAAATTTGAGCTTGAGATTATGTCTGTCTTAGGGCCCGTTTAGTTCACCAGTTTGAGTTGAGATTTTTAAGTTCAGTTTGAGTTAAATTAAGTTTAGTTTAAATGATGAGTGTTTGGTAAAAAGTTTGAGTTGAAAAGTTTAAGTTGAGTTGAGTGTTTGGTGAAAAAAGTTTAAGTTGAGTTGAAATAGAAAAAACAAGGGCCTTGTTTGGATGATAATAAAAAGAGGGGAAATTTTTTTTTTAACATTCTATCGTATATTTTAATAAATAAAATATAAAAATCAGTAATATGACGAATTTTAAAACCCAATCAACTTGACACAGCAAAAGATTTCGTAAAATCCCTTTTATCGTAACATTATACCCAACAAAATGTACACTGTTTGTAATGTAAAAATCATCTATATAAAGTAACAATTACATTCCGACTCTGACGTAATTAGAGAATTAACGGTTCCGTTCACGTGGCTCTATACCATGGATATGATTGGTATCGTTCCCACATAGCATCTTCAATCATTTCTCTCATCTGATTCATCGTACCCGTACTCGAGCCATGGTGTTGCATTCCTGTACTAGGTCCAGTATCATCTACCCCGTCGTTCAACACATAACACGTAATCCGCGTTAAAATTTTTAATTCAAAGTTAACATTTCATTGTAGGTTTCAAATCAAGAAAAATTAAAAAATTAAAATAAACTCAATTAATAACACAGATCAACATTTAACATCAAAAACTTTTATAAAATTTCTTATATAACCATAAAATACATCAATATAAAATATATAATTGCTCACTAAAAATTACGATTTAGAATACCATGAAAACAATTTTTCTTAATTTACCATGAAATTATGCAAATCACAAACAAAAAAAAAAAAGAATTAAAAAAAAGGAAAAAAAACGTAGAGAGAGAGAGAGAGAGAGAGAGAGAGAGAGAGAGAGAATAGTGAGCGAGAAAGAGAGAGAGAGAGAGCCATTCCCCATCCCCACAAAAAATTCCCTCTTCTTCTCTCTCTCTCTCCTCTCTCTCACCAGCCCGAGTACCTCCACTCTCTCTCAAGCCGCTTTCTCTCTCCTCCCCACCCCCGCCGGAAACAACCCCCAAGGCATCAGCAGCAAACTTCCCAGGCCCCGCCCCCGGCCCCAGACGTCGAGCCCTTGGCCCCCAACCCCAAACCCCGGCGACGACGCGAGAACCCCGACGACGCCTAACCCCACCACTGTGAGAACGCCTACGAGAGCCCAACCCCCTCCGTCCAATGCTCTGGAAATATCCTCGCCGGATCTGAACTCTCGTAACCCTGCTGTGGAGAGTCGCCGCCATGCCGTAGTCGGAGAAGAAGGTCCTCCCTTGCACCGTATCTCCTCTTCTACAGTCGAAACGCCGCCGTCACCGAGCTTCTTCGGATTGCGAATCGCTGATCGAACGGATTGGGTGGTCGTGGCCTCTGTGCATTCGCGACGGAGGTCTAGCCCCCTTCTCCCCATGGGCGACGGCAAACGGCCGACGGATCTCCCAAGAACGAGCCCCTCCACGGCGAGGATGAACAGGTTCCTCTGCACGCGTGAACCTCAGTGCAGATGGAGCAGAGATGAACAGTAAACCCATTTGGGTTTACTGTGCAACGGTTCAGTTGCTCACTCAAACCGGACTGGCATTCCAAACCAGTTCAGTTCGAACTGAACTGATAAATACCAGCTTGAGCTGGTTTGCCAAACAGCCACTTAGGTTTTGGTTACGTTCATTTGAATTAAGGTAAAGTTTATCTTATTTATACTTTATTTCTATTTAAATATCGTAGTGATTGTAATTTCAATTTCAGAGTTGATTTGAGTGAATGCTGAGATTATTGGTCTTCCTCCTCTTAAGTTCGTGTTCTCTCTTTTAATCTCTCTCGCAGTTCAAATCCTCTCTCTAGTGGTTCAATTTTTGCATCTTGGTTCTATTATTCCATTCTGATTCTTTTTCTCTTTTATCTTGGTCCTACATCAGCTTATTCTTTGTCTCTTCTCTTTTTTTTTTTTTTATTAAATAAAAATTAAATCATAAGGGAAATTGGATGAGATAAGTGAAATCCCAGAGGTTAGAACCATGCAATTTTAGGGTATATTTTTATATTTTTTGAACTGTTCTAAATAATATTCTTTTAACATTTTTTTTTATAGATATTCTCCCTACATTTTGTCGTGCAAATTTATATTTTTGTATCCTATATTTTGCTTTTATTCAGAAAGTATATCATGTGTTTTGAACTTTTACAATTGTTTACAATCATATTTTGCTTAATATACAAATTCACACTCTTTCACGGTCAATACTTAATTTTGACCTTAAAAATGCTCAAATTACCTTTACAAAGAGAGACTACAATTATATGTCATTTATATTTTTATAACATGTATGTTATTTTTATTTAAAAAAGTATACAATGTATTTTAAACTTTTACACTTTTATATTATTAGAATATATTTCATACATAAATCTACAAATTCTATGTCAACACATAATTTTTTCATTTAAAACACCCAAAACACCCTTAAATTTAAAATTAAAAATAAGCAAAGAAATTCTAATTTAAATTATAAAGTTAAATTTCTCTTATCTTGTGCTTGGCAATTAGAATTTCTTTGATTATTTTTAGTTTTAAATTCCAGGGTATTTCGGGTATTTTAAATGTAAAATTTAAGCGTTGATCAAGAAAATGTATAGATTTATGTACTAAATATAATCTAATCATATAAAAAGATAAAACTTTAAAATACATTTTATACTTTTTAAATAAAAAGAAAATATGTGGTATAAAATTATAAATGGTACATAATTATAGTCTCTCTTTTTAAGGGTAATTTGAATATTTTAATGTCAAAATTAATTGTTGATCGAGAAAGGATATAAATTTGTATATTAAACGTAATTTGATGGTATATAAATATAAAATTTCAAAATACATTATCTGGTTTATGAATTAAAGCAAAACACGTGTAGCAAAAACGTAAATAACCCATATCTTATGCACAAGATTTTAAAATGTAAGGATACATTATTATTATCGCTATCGTTGTTGCTATAGTTATCATTATAGTTATAGTTATCGTTATCATATTAGATATTACATCATTTCATTTCCCCCCCCCCCCCCCCCCCCCCCCCTACAAATGTAGTTATATTTTGTAGAATTTTGTATGTATTGGTCACAGATTTACTCTATTTAGTTAGCACGTTAATTTTCAATCTGAAATTGTTGGTAATTGCATGGTTTTTGAATCTTTCTGGTAGTAAATAGTTTTTTATTAGGTCATTTATATTTTTTTACTCTTTATTTTGCTTTTATTCTCTGTATTTTTGTTTTTATACTCTATGTTTTAACTTATAAATTTTTATGCAATTAGATTATTTTATATGCAAAACCTATATATTTTCTCAGTTAATACTTAATTTTGACAAAAAAAAAAAAAAAAAAACCAAAATACTCTTAAAAAGAAAAATCAAAATTTGTATTATAATTTATTTATATAATATATTTGTTTTTATTCAAAAAGTAAACCTTACATTTTAAAGTCATGTAATTTTATAATTTTAAGGTAAATTGCTATGTTAGTCTCTAAATTATTATTTCTGTAATATTTTGGTTTTCATACTTTTCTTTATACTTAAAATGACCTTAAATTCTCATAAAAGTTATAAAAAAATTTGTCCTTTTTTTTATAATGTATCCGTTAACCATCCTTAAATTTTTAACTTAATTATTAGATTGGTCTGTAAACTATTACATTTGGGACGTTTTTGGTCCCAAATGATAGTTTGCATTTTATGCTTTCAAAAGACCATTCAAATTGTCAAACTATATAGTAGTTCGGGCGGTCAATTTCAAATCCTTCCCATTTTCTCCATTCAAATGGTGTAAAAAATCCAAATGACAGTTTGCAAGTTTTCATCTGAATCGGCCAACAACAATATTGTTTTATTTTAAACTTTCAAATGTGAAAATTGAACCTTATATCTTATAATAAAATTGAGTATAAAATTATAATTAACCTATTCTATAATAACAAAATTAGTAATGTTTTATCAATATTATACTTACTGAAAACTAAAAAAAATACTAAAATTAAGCATTGAAATTAAAAAACCCTAGCTTTTAAAATTAAAAATCCCCAGAATCAGCCACAAATAAGAAAAGCCCCTAAATTCCCAGCCCTAACCCCCTTTGTCCCACCCCAATAGCCACTGTGCCACGAGCATGGTTACAAATATCTATGATATTTCTGAAATTTCTATCAATATCTTTTAAGTATAATAACTTTTTCGTTAAAATATTGAGGAAGTATCGGAAAATATCGATATCGGTAACACATAGTGTAATTTTAAAATATATTGGAAAATATTGAAAAAATATTGAAAATTTCAGTGGAAATTTCAGCGAAGTTGACACCAGCGCAATGCTAAACGAAGGTCTGCTCGTCACCCCACCCACCAACGGATCTCTCGCATTGTTCATAGGGACGGCACTCCGGCGGTGCTAAGTTCACGAGGGCATGCAATTGTGGATTGATGAGCGCAAAGGCAGGGAGGGTGCAAAGGCAGGGAGATTGGGTGGGGGAGAGGCAAAAGTGAGAGAGAGAGTAGTTTGTTTGTTTGTTTGTTTTTTTTTTTTTTTTTTTTTTAATATTTTTTGATAAAAAGAATTTATATTTTAAAATATATTTGATTATTTTTTTAATATATGCTATGTCAGCTATTCTGTTAGGTTTATAACGAAAATGGATGGAAGGGAGTGGTTTGAATGATTTTATGTAGATCATGAGACATGATGAATGGTTTTAATCATTTAGAGGGCAAACAAAATAGGATATATAGTCCAGAGAGCATTTGTAAAATTAATCATAAAATTAATAATATTTTGACAAATATTAGATAAATATTGATGATGAATAACATATTTACTGAAAATTTAAAAATTAAGCATATAAATTAAAAGCCCTAACTTTTAAATTAAAAATCCCTAAGATCAGTCACAAATTAGAAAATTGCTCCATGAACTTTGGTGCTCTTGTAATTTTGTCCCATGAACTTTGTAACCTGATAAAAAGGCATCCTGAATTATAAAATGTTATCATCTTTTCTCATTCGGTTAGTTTAATAGATATAATTGATGACATGACAACAACTAAAATTACATTTTATAAGGACAAATTTAAACTTTGAAAATTGGTGCTTATACCTTTAAACTCTAAACAGTTAGCAAAAACACCCCTTAAACTTTAAATCATTAGTAAAAATACACATTCTTTCATATGTTGACAGGTTTCTGCCATCTAAACTTTAGTACATTTGAAACTTAACTCTCTGAACATTTGAACCTCTATAATTTTAAATTTTTAACAAAAAATATTCCTGTTTGTCAGATTTTGTTTACATAAGAGTAATGTGACACTAGTTTAAATAGTAAAAAATTAGTTTGAACTAAAATCTTTATTAATGCAAAAATAACCTTAAAAATATACTAATATATTAAAAAACAAAGCAATATATACAATTACTAATACTTATTATTACTTGTTTTAATAAAAATAAAGTTCAACTAAACAAAAGCAATCGACACGATCGAAAACAAAACAAGATCAAATTTAAGGGTCATTTACATAAATAGTCAAATTAGAGTCATGCTTTTAAAATACGTCGAAAAAACAAACTTATTTACAAATTGAACAAAAAGAAATCTAACTATTATGTGTTGACCAAAATACCCATATATCTAATTAGAACAAAAAGGGACATTAGATTCCCTCCTAAAAAGTAGGGTCATTCTTTTTGAATTCAAATACTAAAAAAAAAAAAAAAAAAAAAAAAAACACCACGCCCCTTAACATTGCGTATTTGGAATTAAAAATTGGAAAAAAAAATAAAAAAAAAAGCGCAAAATTAAAAAAGTATTATGTCTCCCCATTTTCTCCCCACCCCCGACTCCATTACTCCCTAATTCCTCCTCTCCGACGCGCCTGCACCCACCAAACTCAGAACCCATTGCTACATGTTTTCGACGACAACGATGAAAATAGCCGTGAGTAGGACGCCGGAAAAACACCTGAACACATTCGAAGAGGTGACGGCTTCTGCCTTATAGAGACAATCACCATGAATCTTATCAATGACTTAAAAACCGTCGGTGATTCGCCAACAACTAACGGCACCGGAGTTGCTCAACATGTGTTTATTGATTGGGTCAATAAACGAGGAGCTACTTGGTTTGTTATTAGGTGTTGACAATAGTCTGGTAGTTTTTTTTAGCCACTTTATCATTATATTTGTTTTGCAATTTTTGATTTTTTACTATGTAATTATATCATAGTAATTACGTCTTTATCAAACCTCACTATATAGTTTACACATTAACATGCAGAAAGTAAACAAGATCATGAATCTTAATTTAGTAATTACTAAAAATATTCATGTTTTGCATTCTGGAAGATAAGACTTAAATGACTTTTTTGTATTGACAATAAGGTTGGATAAGAAATTTCTCAAGAAGTGACGTGAGTTCCAAAAAAAATAAAATAAAAAGACTAAAGTCTGACTAATGTGTCTCTACAATCCAATTTTCAAAACAGCAAACCCACCAAAATAGAGAACAAATTCCTTTTTAAAACGAAAATCGGAAAAAGAAAAATAAAAAATATATTCAAAATTTTTTTAAAAAGTGCCTAAAATAACTAGTCAATTTAAAGGGTAGGACTGTGGTAGAGATCCTTTGAAGGGTCTCTACCAGTAAAATCTTTTTTTTTAGGCCGATAAGATTTCATCGAACGGTTGAAATGTTGTTGGTGTACCATACTTATTATACACCTTATCTCATTTTACCCTTCCCACCCAAAGTCTTCTCCGTCGTCGGCGACGGACGCCGACAACCCACCCCGACGCCCGCGACCCACCCACCACTGGCCCCAGCCCCGGCCCCCCACTCCCCGGCCCCCGGCAACTTCCCCCCCGGCCCTCCCCCACCGGCCCCCCGGCCCCAGCCCCCCCGGCGCCAGGTCCCCCTCCCTAGACCTCCCCCCACCCACCTCCCCCCCGGCGCCCCTCCGACAGGGACCCCCCCACCCCGTCTCTCTCTCTCTCTTCCCGGCCCGCGGCCCCCCCTACCCCCACCCCCGACGGGGACCCCCCATCCCCCTTTCTCTCTCTCTCTCTCTTTTCTCTTCTCTCTTTCTTCTCGCGTCGGGGGTTGGGGAAGGGGGGGGGGCGTGGGCCTGGAAGAGAGAGAGAGAGAGAGAGGAGAGAGGAGAGAGGAGAGAGGAGAGAGGAGAGAGGAGAGAGGAGAGAAGAGAGAAAGGGGAAGAGAGAGAGGGGGTGGGGGGGTCCCTGTCGGGGGGGACGCCGAGAGGCGCCGGGGGGGGGGGGGGGTGGGTGGGTGGGGGGAGGTCGGGGAGGGGGACCTGGGCTGGGGGGGGGGGTGCGGGTTGCCGAGGGCCGGGGCTGGGTGGGGGGCGGCCGGGGCTGGGGCTGGTGGTGGGTGGGGGGCTGGGTCGCCGGCGTCGGGGGTGGGTTGCCAGCGTCCGTCGCCGGCGGTGAGAAGGTCGCCGGCGATGGATAAGACTTTGGGTGGGAAGGGTAAAAATGAGGTAAGGTGTATGATAAGTATGGTACACCAACAACATTTCAACCGTTCGATGAAATCTCAACGGCCTAAAAAAAGGCTACCACAGTCCTACCCCAATTTAAAATGGGTTATTTACATTTTTTTATCACGTATTTTACTTTTATTCAGAAAGTATACTCTGCGTTTTGAACTTTTACATTAATATACAAATTTATACTATTTCTCAGTCAACATTTAATTTTAATCTAAAAATACCTAAATTATCCTTAAAAAGAAATTAAAAAAATCAAAGAAATTGTAATTGCCATGCGGGACAAGATAAATTTAACTTTATAATTTAAATTAGAATTTATTTGATAATTTTTAAGTTTAAATTTAAGAGCATTTTAGGTATTTTAAATGTATAATAAGTACTGCTCGAGAAAATGTATAGATTTATATACTAATGGCACGTGTGGCACACCATATTGTATTATATTGTATTATATTATATGCATTATATTGTATTGTATTGTTATTATATAATACGATGTTTGGTTTTGCATTGCATTACGTCATTATACAATACAATATGTTATTTGCTTGTCACCGTATTGTATCGTATTAAGAATTGAGCTTTCAAAAGATAAAATTTATGCTATGACCCTAGGAACCGAGTCGGGTTTCGTGGTCGGGGACATGGTTGGTTTCAGAAAGAGGACCGGGGTCATGGTCGGGTTTTGAAATGGGGGTCGGGGTCGGGATCGGGATCGGATTTTACAATCGGGGACAGGAGCGGGTTTTAGGGTCGTGGTCGAGGTCGGGTAACGGGACGGGGGTTACCCATTTAAAATTGATATTAAAAGTAAATCGAAATTTAAACTGCAACATGTATCCAGATTTGAAGGAGATAAATTCTTGATGTTTTGAACAAACGGTGTTAAGATATTCGGTTACATTCTATTTTTTTCCATAAAAAATGCATTTTTAACAATTAATGGAAGGGTAAAGAGGGAATGAAAAAGTTTGCAATTTAAAATTCATTCAAATTTGCAAACAAGTTTAAAAGTGTTTATTTTTTAAAAAAGATGTCTAAAAATGACTCTTTTGTATAAACACTTCTAAATTTAACTCAACTTCATTAAACAACAAAGTCTAAACGAAAAAGGACAAATAAACTAAAACATCCAAACAAGCTAGCAACACTGGAAATGGTAGAAGACAGGAAAAAAAAAAAAAAAAACACAAAGTCAATATACCAAAGCCTAAAAATGACTATTACGTTCATAAGTTTGTTTTTAAAATTGAAATCATTACAAGAAAAAAAATTAAAGGAACTTATTTATTTATATCCTTGAATTTTGGTAGATTTTTACGGTTATTTTTGTAATAATAGAGATTTCAATTTATATTAACTTTTTATTAGTTAAATTAGTGTCACGTCAATTTAAAGAGGATAAAATATGAATACTTTTATTAACGGCTTAAAGGTTTAAAGGTATAAGCACCAGTTTTAAATTTTTGTGGGTAAAGTTACAAATGCACTAAAGGTTATGGTAAAAATAAAGTTTTTTCAAGTATTACACGACCAAAATATGAAACAAGGGGTATTTTTGCTAAATTGTTTAAAGTTCAAGGGGTATTCCTGCTAACAGTTTAAAGTTCGAGAGACAAAATTATAAGAGTATTAAAGTTCAAGGGACAAAAATAAAGTTTGTCTTTATTAAGTTACACTTTAGTTCATGTCATGTTAGCTATTTCGTCCATTAAACTGATGCAAGTAACAAAGACAATAATGTTTCATAGTTTAAAGAATATTTCTATCAGTTTTTAAAGTTCAATGGGTAAAATTACAAAAATATCAAAATTTAGTGAGTAAAAATAAATTTGTCTTCTGTTTAAAAAAGATAAAGGCTCCGTTTGGTTCACCGGTTTGAGTTGAGATTTTTAAGTTTGAAATGAGATGAGTTAAGTTTAGTTTAAATGATGAGTGTTTGGTAAAAAGTTTGAGTTAAAAAGTTTAAGTTGAGTTTAGTGTTTGGTGGAAAAAAGTTTAAGTTGAGTTGAATTGTAAAAACAAGGGCCTTGTTTGGATGTCCCTAAAATGAGCTGAATCAAATTTTTTAATTTTTTTATAACATTCTGGGTTTGTTTGGGTTGGTAGTTCAAACTACCAACCCAAACTAAATTTTTTGTCTTTTTCTTAAAAATTTTTTTGTCTTTTCTGAAAAAGTTTTTTGTTTTATTATAAAAGTCAACAAAAATTACTATTACAAATAAAATATTTCAACTCAAACTAACCAACCAAACGAACCCTATCTTATATTTTAGGGGGAGTTTGGAATAGCAATCCAACTCTATTGGAGTCCACATAATTTGAATGTGTCTTTTCCAGTAAAAGTGGTTGTCTTTTTCCCAAAAATATTTTTGCGTTTGCTGAAAATTCAATATGAGACAACAAAAGTCTTTTTAAAATTCCTGCGAAATGAAATATTTGTACCTCATACGCACAAAAATCGTTCGTCTCAGTAGATGCAATTCAAATAAGCATATAATTACATTCCTTCACCAAATTAATTAGATATTTCTCGTTTGCGTTCACGTGGCTCTGTACCACGGATATGATTGGTAACGTTGCCACATAGCATCCGTCATCCTTTCTCTCAACTGATTCATCGACCCATGTTGGTCCGTTCCTGTACTAGGCCCAGTGTCATCTATGCCCTCGTCCAACACGTAATCATCGTTTACGTCGTCGCTCCGGCCTACAGCCACGCCATTACCTACAAAATCGTCTATAAATGGGTCCCCAACCTGCACCATTCTTATGAAATTATGTACAACAGCACACGCCACGGGGATCATCTTTTGTTTGTCCATCGGATAGCTGTTCATGGCTTTTAGTATTTTAAACCTTGCCTTCCAGACGCCGAAGGTTCGTTCAATGCAATTCCGGAGCGATGAATGCGTGTAGTTAAATACCTCCTTGCGGTTGCCTAACCCACCACGACGTCTTCGATATTCCGGTAAATGATACGTCTCCCGTCTAAACGGGCTCAAGAACCCGTTTTTATTGGCGTAACCGGCATCTGCTAAGTAAAATTTTCCTGCAATATCACTCAAAAACAAATTCTTTTTTAACTGACAATTTTTTTTGCCAACTTTTTCCATGTAATTAATGCAATATCATTGATCATATGATTACCTGGTGGTGGTATTGGGAATCCATGGTATGTTATGGCCTCGTCCAACATTCTCGCATCATGGCATGAGCCCTCATATCCGGCCAACATGTACGTGAATTTCATGTCGAACGAACATGCCGCCAATATATTTTGTGAGTGGAATCCTTTCCGGTTAATCCAACCATCAGCATTCTCGCGCCTTGGGACACAGGGGACGTGTGTCCCATCAATAGCACCAATGCAACCCTGCATGCCACATAAAATATTTATTATAAATGAAATTTTTGTCTACCACGGTTAGACCGTATTATTTTTTTCGGTGTAAACTACTACTTTCAATATATAACAATGGCAACGTACATCAAACCATGGCCGATATTTTCCTTCATGCTCAATTATCAACGATTGCACCGTCGTGTAGTCAGGTGGCCTTATGAATTCGTCTTTCAACGCACAAATAACCTTTAACACTCTGAAAAACCAACGTGAGGTTGTCTCTGGGGAATGCTGGAATAAATACGAAACGTGCCGATTTGAATCGCCTTGTGAACATATGGCTAAAAAAATGAATAACTGCTCGTTCACGTTCATGTGATTCGTTGACCTCAACAATCCTCGACCACCTAATAGGTTACTTAGTAATCTGAAGGTTGATGATTTCATACTGATCATCGATTGAATTACGTCTTCATGACCATTAAGTATTTCTTCCACACGCATGCTTCCAGTTAGCATTGAGTCATGCATTGGTTGCGGATTGCGGCGTATAGTCCGCCTACTATTTATTATTGCCACCACTGCCATCGCGCACATATCGTCGTCCTCGCGTTGTGCGTCAGATGTTGATTGGGCGTCTTCGTCACGACGAGTTGCGGATCGAAACCAATTCATTTCTGTATTTTGTTGCCGTACCAAAATCCACGTTGTCACCTGATCTTCATAAGAATCAAACACAATATTAAGTATAAAAAATTCCTCGATATGGTTTGAACTTCGTCAAATAACATAACGAAACGACATATACTACAATCAGTTTAAAAAAACAAATCCAAATTATTCTACATTAAACACTTAAATGTATAATTTAAAAAAACAACAATAGTGTAAGTGTCTTATTGAAATGGAGGAGGGAAAAATCAAGCATCAATAACATGAACATCATTGGGGCGGTGGAATCTGGGAGCCGACAACTGACGCAATAATTCATCGCCGGTCGTCGTCGTCAAGCTCTGTGAAAGGACGCTGCAGCCGCGGATGCGCATCGAAGTAGTGCCACATTATCGTTCGCTGATATTGTGGAATATTCATCTCTTTCATTATATTGATGCAGTCTACAATACAATACATGTCGTTGTTGTTGGTGCCATCGGATGTCGATTGCGATCGAGCGCGGAAATGATTGGCGATTTCCTCCATGGCCGTATACGTCATATCATCCGTCGCCTCCCTTTGTTTCCGCTTCCCAGCACTCCCACGTGACCGTGACGGCCTGGCGTCGTCGTGCGAACCTCTCGTGTTTGCCTGTCTCCGCGCACCGATGCTTGGGTTATTATCGTCCTCCATAAGCGGTTGTGTTCCGGAGTGGCCCATGGACAGATCAAACTCAAACGGTAGCGAACTTCCGCCTTCCATCGTCACCGATCCGAAAGCCGAGGCACCTGCTGCATGGTTTTTATCAAAAATGTTGAAATACAATTCTTTGTGCCGAAGTCCCTCGTAGCGGAGATGGGTACATTCCTTGTTATCCTGTAAAATCAAAGCAGATTGTGGTCAAAGGTTATCCAATGGAATCCTATAGTAGAAATACGCGCTTATATATTGCATAGAAAAGGTTGCATTACTTTCAAGAAGGTTTGCCATGTTTCGTCGGAGCAAACAACCGTATCTGTCCGCGGATCATATCCAAGCCCTGTGTGGGTCTGCAGACTCTTCCAACCTCTGTAAATTTTTTTCATCCGCTCTTTCTTTTGCGATAAAGTGGATGCAAGGGCCGGAACACCGCCAAAACGTGTGTTGAACTCGTTGGCCCATAACTCTAGAATCGCGATTGGAGGTTGCTTGCCGCCCCTTTCGGCTAGGTACTCGTCAAGTTTTTCCAGGAATAGTCCTTCCTTGGCGTCCGTCCAAACGTACGACTCACCAGACGCTTTGCGAGGCATATCCTTAATACATGTGAAATTGAAATATGAATTTAACGCAACAAAGCTGAATGAGTGGAATTTAGTTTTGGCTCAGAAAATATTTATGACATAATGCACCTGAGGCATGTCATCGACCCGAAATCATGGCAACTACCATGGCATCGAACGCCGGTAACTACCTAAATGATACCGGGTTATTGACCCACCAGTCAGATGCAAAATACAATTTAGGCTTATGGGCCTCTATCATCATAGCCAAATGGGTGGATCAGTATGGCAGGCTGTGATTGGAGATTGGCCGTGTGTACCATATAGGCAGCCTATAAATGACCTAAACAAGCTTTAGCAATCACCAAAACAACAAAAAACCAGAAATTTTCAAGTTTGGGTCCAAAAACCCCAAAAAAAGGCCAAAAACTTGCAAAATTTCACCAAAAATGAATTGTAAGTATGGATTGGCCGTGTGTACCAAATAGGCAGCTTATAAATGACCTAAACAAGCTTTAGCAATCACAAAAACAAAAAAAAACCAGAATTTTTCAAGTTTGGATCGAAAAACCCCAAAAAAAGGCCAAAAACTTGCAAAATGTGAGTCAAAATGAATTGTAAGTATGGATTAGCCGTGTAAACCATATAGGCAGCTTATAAATGATCTAAACAAGCTTTAGCAATCACCAAAACAACAAAAAACCAGAAATCCTCAAGTTTGGGTCCAAAAACCCAAAAAAAAGGCCAAAAACTTGTAAATTGTGAGCCAAAATGAATTGTAAGTATGGATTAGCCGTGTAAACCATATAGGCAGCTTATAAATGACCTAAACAAGCTTTAACAAGCACCAAAACAACAACAAACCAGAAATTCTCAAGTTTGGGTCCAAAAACCCCAAAAAAAGGCCAAAAACGTGTAAATTGTGAGCCAAAATGAATTGTAAGTATGGATTAGCCGTGTAAACCATATAGACAGCTTATAAATGACCTAAACAAGCTTTGTCAATCACCAAAACAACAAAAAAACAGAAATTCTCAAGTTTGGGTCACAAAACCCCAAAAAAAGGCCAAAAACTTGCAAAATGTGAGCCAAAATTAATTGTAAGTAACCATTAGCCGTTTAAACTATATAGGCAGCTTATAAATGACCTAAACAAGCTTTAGCAAGCACCAAACAACAAAAAAACAGAAATTTTAAAGTTTGGGTCCCAAAACCCCAAAAAAAGGCCAAAAACTTGCAAAATGTGAGCCAAAATTAATTGTAAGTAACCATTAGCCGTTTAAACCATATGGGCAGCTTATAAATGACCTAAACAAGCTTTAGCAAGCACCAAAACAACAAAAAAACAGAAATTTTAAAGTTTGGGTCACAAAACCCCAAAAAAAGGCCAAAAACTTGTAAATTGTGAGCCAAAATGAATTGTAAGTATGGATTAGCTGTGTAAACCATATATGCAGCTTATAATTGACCTAAACAAGCTTTAGCAAGCACCAAAACAACAACAAACCAGAAATTCTCAAGTTTGGGTCCAAAAACCCCAAAAAAAGGCCAAAAACGTGTAAATTGTGAGCCAAAATGAATTGTAAGTATGGATTAGCCGTGTAAACCATATAGGCAGCTTATAAATGACCTAAACAAGCTTTACCAATCACCAAAACAACAAAAAAACAGAAATTCTCAAGTTTGGGTCCAAAAACCCCAAAAAAAGGCCAAAAACGTGTAAATTGTGAGCCAAAATGAATTGTAAGTATGGATTAGCCATGTAAACCATATAGGCAGCTTATAAATGACCTAAACAAGCTTTACCAATCACCAAAACAACAAAAAAACAGAAATTCTCAAGTTTGGGTCACAAAACCCCAAAAAAGGCCAAAAACTTGCAAAATGTGAGCCAAAATTAATTGTAAGTAACCATTAGCCGTTTAAACCATATAGGCAGCTTATAAATGACCTAAACAAGCTTTAGCAAGCACCAAAACAACAAAAAAACAGAAATTTTAAAGTTTGGGTCCCAAAACCCCAAAAAAAGGCCAAAAACTTGCAAAATGTGAGCCAAAATTAATTGTAAGTAACCATTAGCCGTTTAAATCATATAGGCAGCTTATAAATGACCTAAACAAGCTTTAGCAAGCACCAAAACAACAAAAAAACAGAAATTTTAAAGTTTGGGTCCCAAAACCCCAAAAAAAGGCCAAAAACTTGTAAATTGTGAGCCAAAATGAATTGTAAGTATGGATTAGCCGTGTAAACCATATATGCAGCTTATAATTGACCTAAACAAGCTTTAGCAAGCACCAAAACAACAACAAACCAGAAATTCTCAAGTTTGGGTCCAAAAACCCCAAAAAAAGGCCAAAAACGTGTAAATTGTGAGCCAAAATGAATTGTAAGTATGGATTAGCCGTGTAAACCATATAGGCAGCTTATAAATGACCTAAAAAAGCTTTACCAATCACCAAAACAACAAAAAAACAGAAATTTTAAAGTTTGGGTCCAAAAACCCCAAAAAAAGGCCAAAAACTTGTAAATTGTGAGCCAAAATTAATT
The DNA here is from genome assembly GCA_009761775.1 of Ficus carica. Lineage (NCBI taxonomy): Eukaryota > Viridiplantae > Streptophyta > Magnoliopsida > Rosales > Moraceae > Ficus > Ficus carica. The sequence continues at coordinate 17,124,099 of CM019749.1, forward strand.
GTAAGTATGGATTAGCCGTGTAAACCATATATGCAGCTTATAATTGACCTAAACAAGCTTTAGCAAGCACCAAAACAACAACAAACCAGAAATTCTCAAGTTTGGGTCCAAAAACCCCAAAAAAAGGCCAAAAACTTGTAAATTGTGAGCCAAAATGAATTGTAAGTATGGATTAGCCGTGTAAACCATATATGCAGCTTATAATTGACCTAAACAAGCTTTAGCAAGCACCAAAACAACAACAAACCAGAAATTCTCAAGTTTGGTTCCAAAAACCCCAAAAAAATGCCAAAAACTTGTAAATTGTGAGCCAAAATGAATTGTAAGTATGGATTAGCCGTGTAAACCATATATGCAGCTTATAATTGACCTAAACAAGCTTTACAAATCACCAAAACAACAAAAAAACAGAAATTCTCAAGTTTGGCTCCAAAAACCCCAAAAACATGTCAAATTCGTGCAAAATGGCAACCTCTAGCCGAACCTAAGCAAGCTTTCACAATCACCAAAACAACTAAATAAGAGGAACGGCCTGTAGTTCAACAACAACAGAAAATCCAGCGAAATTAAGGAATTGGCAAATAGTCGAAATTCTCATGAACAACAGAACTTGAAGAAGTAATTTTGGTACTGAAATATTTAAGTTTAAACTATATTGACAGAGAATTAGGGCAGGGAAATTTACTGGGGTTATGGAATTGGAAGCCGACGATGAGTAAACAGTCGAAGAGGGCGGATTAGGACACGAATTAACGCGATGGTGGGATGATTTCCGGACTTCAAAGTAGTGGGTAATCACTCTACGGGTTCGCCTTCGAGTCGGAGTCCTCACACGGCGCCTCATCTGCTGCTCGTCAAGCCAGGCGAGGGGAAAATTTGAAGGGAATACCCAAATCGGAGAGAGGAAAGAGGCCCACTACCCGGAGCGCCTGCTAAGCAGACGCCGGTGGATGGGATGGAGAAGCAGCGAACAGAGCAACTGACAACACTCAACAGCACATGGGCGCCGGCATGGACATCGACAATATTCGCGAACAGAAGACGAGATGGAGGAGGCAGATGCGCAGGGGAACGTGGGTGAACAGTCCACCCATCTGGGTTTACTGTATAACGGGTCAGAGGCCATTTCAACCCGAACTGGGATGCCAAAGGACCTCAGTTCAAACTGAACGGCATATTCTCAGTTTGGACTGGTCGTCCAAACGAGGCCAAAATAAAAAATAAAATTTATCGTTAGAAAAAATCTAACCGCCCCAAATTTCCAAGGTAAACCCCTCCGTCCTGCCACAATAATAGCCTAGGCCTTGATGAAGTGCATAGAGTTTGAGAGAAGGACAACGGGGGGTAATTCCGAAAATTCATATTTTAATATATAAAAAAATAAAATTAGGTTGGGTGCTTCTTTTTAGTTACTCAATCTAATAAATAATCATATATTTTTTTTAATTTAAGAAAATGATCGTTGTCAATTTTCAAATTTGATTAATCAGTGATTGACTAACGGTTAATTAATTATTGACTATTAAATTTGATGATTGACTAACAGTGATTGACAATTAAATTTAATGATTTAAATTATGATTAATCAGTGTTTGACCGTAAATCATAACTGATTAATCATTTTAGAAAAAAGAGTTTTTAAATTAATTTTGAAAAAATAAAAGATTTCTTAAAAAAAAAAAAAGCTATTTAGCCTTAAATCCAAAGAAAAAAAAAAAAAAGTTATTTGACCTTAACCTATAGTTAAATTTCAATATTTTAAACTTTGGTTTATCATCCCTACCATTTCGTCCCCAAAGAACTAATGAGAAGATAAGGCTGGTTTGGATAAAAAAAAGAAAACACTTTCCCTTGCAATTGATTCACAGAGGGAAGAGAGAGAAAAAGGGGGTGTAAGAGAGAGAATGTTGTCAGTTTCGTTCTTTCAGAGTGTAGTTGCCCCTGCGCAGCAACTTCAAATTTCAAGCCAACAATTTCACTCATCACGACCTCAACCACTTGTTTTCCAAGTTCACTCCAAAGCCAAAACCAGACGAGAAGACAGACTCGCTCGCCATTCTCGCATTAGAAAGAAGGTTTTCTCTCTCTCTCTCTCTCTCTCTTTCCTTCTTTAATAATCCCACTGATTTTTTATTTTTATTTTTATTTTTTTGAGCGGCGGGGGGGTGTTCGTTAGGTAATATGACAACAATTATTTGGGGAAGAGGAGATTTTTAAGTTTTTAAACATTCAACAGACAATATGATAGATTCTGCCTTAGCGTGCTTTTGGGAAGAACATTTGGAAAATGAGCGTTTTGGCTGCGTAACATTTCAATCAAATGGTTTGAAATGTTACAAAATGTTGTCGTTTGGATGTTTTAGGTGGAAGGAGAAATTTTGGCCATTTTGGATGATTTTCTTACAGTGCCAAATGTTTCCCTCCAAATGTTTTCATTTACTGTTTGCCTGTCAAATCTTGAGCCTCTGATGGTTTTTAGATTATGGTTCTGCTCATAGAAGATGTAAATTTTATTTAAAAAAAAAAGTTTATAAGTAATTGCAATGAAATTGAATCGAGTGTTTAATTATTAGATTGAAGGGACTCCAGAAAGGCCAAGGCTAAGCGTCTTCCGCTCCAACAAGCATCTCTATGTTCAGGTGATTGATGACACCAAAATGCACACCCTGGCCGCGGCTTCAACGATGCAGAAATCTATCTCTGAAGAGTTTAACCTCACTTCTGGTCCTACTCTGGTAACTTCTTTCTCAATGATCATATTACCCAAAAACTTTCACTCTGTGATAGACTCGTCTTGAAGGGATTTGGCTCAAATACTCTCTTTATTTGTGTCCTCTTTCTTGTCCTTCCAATCGTATTACGACACATACTTAGTTCCATGATTTTTTAATTGCTTTGGTATGATATTATGATTAAAAAATTGATGTGTCGTGGTATTATTAGAGGGACATGAAAGGAGCAAAAATAAGGAAACACAAGAGTCAAATCCATCTTGAAGCTAAATGCACATACTATGTTATATGTTATTGATTCTGTTAAAGAATATTCAACCTACAACATAGGAATTGCCTCCGTCCTTGTTACTTCGGAAAACTTTCAACTTGAATGTACTATGTATAGGCGAGGCCCAATAATCGCTAGTCTTTGGATATCGTAGTAGTAGTAGTGGTAGTACAAAATATTTCTAATTGTGATTTTTGGAACAATCATCTTTCTATCGTCAGGAAGTAGCAAGGAAGATTGGTGAAGTCATCGCAAAGACTTGTTTGGAGAAAGGAATCACAAAGGTGGCCTTTGACCGAGGTGGTTATCCATACCATGGACGTGTAGAAGCCATTGCTGATGCAGCTCGAGAACTTGGACTTCAGTTTTAAGACTTTGGTTTATTTGTTTGTTTCTTTGTACAATCATTTTACTTGTCTCTGAATTGGAAACTTATTTATTTGTATTTTTCATCAGTTATTCATTGAACCATTTGATGCTTTTGGTTCATTTGCATTAAGGAACTATAGTCTCTTAACATAGAAATTGTTATTGGCTGCTATAAATCTGAACTCAGTTAGTGTTCGAAAGATCTATTTTGGGATCCTATCACCTTCCTCCCATCTTCGGATTTTGACAAATAATCTCCGGGTGGATCATCTCCCCTAGTTGACCTAGCAAGGCGTTGATCTCCATGCAAAACAGGATGACTTTCGTCGAGAGGAAACTAAGGTTCCAAGAAGGCTGATGCGAATGAGTGGCACAAATCATCTCCTCGATGCCATGGTCCAGGAACTTCGTCTTCATTTGCTTGGGTCTTTCCTCCCATCAATGGGATCTGCTTGTGCCGCCATGGCTGTGAACTGAGTTAACGTTTGACGAACTTTTAGGGCTACATCTGTGAAATGATTGTCTAGATCTAGCAACTCTGGCCTAAAGGCCTGCACACCGAGCTCATCGGCTACGACATGGCTATTACCATCATCTCCTCTGGCCATCAGAAAACACGGGAAGGAGCCGAGTCTCAGATAAGTGATACCAAATTTGACACAGCAATCTGGAAGCGAAAACTAAACAATGCTAAAGAACAATAGAGTTAAGATTTCAACGAATCTCACTCTAAATATGAGATTTGTTATTAATTTTTACGTGCATACGAGACGTGATACTATATTTATGTGAATGAGTGATATTAATATGGTGAAATAGATTTGAGTAGTTGAACAACAATGGAAGGATCAAAAGAGTTGGTTAGAAAAACATTGTTCGGGTAAGGATTGTTGGAGTGCGGCTATACAATGAAGATGGAGCATGAAAATGAAGTTGTAGACGAGTGGGGAAATGTGTGGTTTAAGATAGTTGAAATGGATGATGGGAATGACATTGACGGATAATGAATCCAAGGGCATTGTGGTGTGCATTGAACATGCACTAATTACTGATATGACTTATTATTTGGAAAGTTGATGCAATTTAAATATTAACAACTGGAACCCTATATTATAAGCAGGAACTGGGGCAATATCAAGTGATCTCAATTTAGGGAAGGACTGATGCATCTAATGAATAAGCCATACACATCGTTCTTTTGTGGCGGAGGCTGGATAGAAGAAGCCTTTATCGTTTCAACAGGTACTACTCCGGACGACCAAGTCATAACTTGGTCCATGAGTGCCTAGGCGCTACACTATTTTTCCACCTAAAGCTTCTTGGTCCGTTTTGCCTCGTTCCTGCTCTTGTTTCGCTTCTTTTCACTCCTTTTAAGCCTTAGGACACCTAAAAATCCTTAGAACTATGAGATTTTGTCAAATACGTTCATACGCATTAACTTTAACAGCATAAAGTCGAACACTTTAACAGAAGATCAGAGCAAGTAACCAAGTCAAGTGAATTGGAGCAACGAGAGAGAGAGAGACCAACTCAACCCGTTATAAATGAGCAACTTTTTATTATTTTTCCCTTTTTGGCTTTTAAATATTACATCATAACCGGATTTCAACAAAACAAAAAAAAAAAACAAAAACAAAAAAACAAAAAAACAAAAAAAAAAAAAAAAAGAGAGAGAGAGGAGAGGTTGGGGAACAAAAGATTTACCTAGACTTTGTAAACTGTACACAATGGCTTTTAGTAGTAATGGATCTTACATACGCTCTATAAATTACCTCATAAATGGGGAAAAAAAAGGGGAGTAAAAATAAATTTACATACGGACCATAATCAAGAGGCCACACAACAAACTAGTAAGGACTATTTTTAAGGGCGGCTCTTTCGCAAGAGATTCAATTAGTCGCCCCCCCCCCCCCCCCCCCCCCACTCTTTTTTTTCTTCTGTTTTTGTATGCATGTGTGGATGGATGGTGGTCTATATACACTCCTTGAAGTGATTGAGCTATGATAATTAAGCCCTACGCTTAATCTTCTCGACTTTATTGCAATGCAAAATTTCAACAAAATCGCTAAGTAGACCCCATGTGCCGCCATGATAAATTTGTGCTTGGAATAGATCATCATACTTCACGGACTACTTGATACCACTTCGGTGCAGAAGATATCTACAGCCCCAGCCTTGATTTGTTCCCCGTTCAATTGCAGACAACAAAATCTGTAACAAGTTCTCTGCATCTTCCTTGTGTTCTAGTTCCAAGTTAGTTTGAGTAAGGGGGAGAGTAGGACTATTCCAACGCACAGTCGTTCCACCACCTCCTTTTGCCCGTTGTTTTTGCCGAGACAACGTATCTGAACTGCTTCCGACTATGTGAACTACTCCTTGATCAGTATCAGCATGCATTACAGTTTCTAAACCAATTTCTGACTCCACTACCCACTCCAAATCAGCAGGAATGCCTCGAAACTCAGGCTTGCCAAAGTCCACAAGACATGAGCAGCTTACAATTAATATGAGCCTCTCAGAGATGACAACAAATTTACCAGCTTGTTTAAGTGCCTTGCATGTGACCAAGATCTCATCCTTAAGCTTCAAGCCATCACCAGCCTCGGCAAGTACGGACGTTCCAAGAGCTTCTTCCCAGGAGTAGGGTCTGAGAGGAACTTCCCTGCTTAGAGGCCTTGGAAAACGGACCCTGAATCTTTGTCGTCCCATTTGGTATAGCCTACTCCGATTTCTGATACTCTGAGCAGTTTTTCCAGTAACTTGAAGAATACTAGCAGCTGGTTTTGCTACAAGACCCGTAACACCTAACGCTATGCCTGCATTGTAGATGTGATACGCGAGAGACGATTAGAAGTTATACAATCATCATCAAGCATATGTCATCTCATAAACATATATTTTCAGTCATCGTGTATTAAATTAGTTAAGGCACATTTCTAAGAGATGCACTGTAGTACTTAATATCAAGGGAGGGGGGGAAAAAAAAACACTAGCAATTGAATTACCTGACAATACACCCGGAAGACCATGTTTTTCAGCTCCTTTAATTGGCGACTGAAGGAGACCGGTGAGTCCCTGAAGAAAAAGGTGATAACAATGAAACTGATAGATCTCCGGTGTGTTATACACAGTGAGAAGAAACAAGAGAGCAAACAAGAGAGGGCAGTAGCACGGTAATTTCTGTTATACATAGTGAGAAGAAACATGAGAGGGCAGTAGCACGGTAATTTATGTTGTGTCCCTGGTAGTCCTGCTGATGTGTGGTTAAATAGGGCAGTTAGTTGATAAAGTCTATTCGATAGCACAGTTTGTAGAGGCGGTTTTTAGTTGATTAGTGAGATATAAAAAGGGAAAATTGTGAGATAAATTTAGGTGTTAATGAGCGGGGAGAGTGGAAGATCTTCTGTTCTAGAAGTTGATGGTACTTTTCTCTAGGGCTATTATATTATTCATAAATTTCTGTGTAATTGGTGTTTTCTGTGTGAGTTTGTGTAAGATTACTCAGGTTTCTATCAGAAACATATAAATATTTTCATCGTTTGCATCAAAAGATCGCACAAATGAAATTTGTCGTAAGACTTGGTTGGTAATTACTATTAATACCTCTAAAACTTCATTTATCACGCCTTTAGAATGTGAAGCAGCACCCATCTGTAGCTGTTCCATTCTGGAAGCTGCCTGATCATCGAATGTAAATGCAACAATACCCTGCGAAGAGACATCCCAATTAATTAGAATTTAGGAAATTCCTCTACAAACTATCCCTCTTCCCTTCTGTTCAGTGTCCCCTATATCATAAACAAGAGTTGGCTTGTGTCTTGTTTAAAAAAAAAAAAAAAAAAGAGAGAGAAATTATAGAGATTTTGTTAGATATACATTTACCTTGTGTGCGGCTTTGCTGAACTGCGTTGCAGCATCACTTATAGCGTAGACTGTGTTACTTAAAAGACTAGTCGTGCCTTGTGCCATGCCAGTTATCAATCCAGTAGGGCTCTGCCAAAGGAATTGTTAATGCTCAATATGTTGAAAGAAGAGGAGTGTTTCAACCAATCGGAAAAGGTTTTACCTGGAAAATGGTTCTGGCAGGAACTGATAAGAAATCTCTGATGCCAAGCCCCAGAGTCCTTGCAAATCCCATGGGGTTACCTATGACACCAGCAGAACCAAATACCTGCAGTTGAAAGAATTAGAATAGTGTGCTTATTTGGCTTTTCAATAGAACACAAATAATCTGATATATTACATTCTTGGCCACAGAGCTATATTCTTTTTACGTTATGTTTTTTGTTTGTCCCTTTGTTTTTTTGGGTGAGAGATATACTTTTTTTTTTCAAGTACCAACTTCATTAGAAAAAACCAAGCAGACTGAAGTCGACAGTCAAAGGCTATACTATCCGAGTCCACACTCTGCATGGATGCTTAAAATATCCAACTGACGAACTTGATAATCCATATTGAAAAAGTCTTTAAAATGCTAGATTCTTCCGAATTGTTAAAATAATTACATTAATATCTAATCTAACTAAAGTGGGCCAACTCTAGTACATTGCTTACATTGAAATGGAGTTCTAGAAGGCTTAATATCTGTGGAAATTTGTGATTTGTAACCTGATTTCTAGGAATCAGTTTGATTTGTTTACTAGAATAAAGGGATATAGGTATTATATTACCTATTCCCTAATTAGCTAGTTTTCTTTTTTAGCTCCTTAATTTCAGGAAGTGATTCTTTCCTTCCTTGCTATTCGTCAATCTTTCCCTAACATTCGTATCCTGTCTACAACTCCATGGATGTCTCTTTCTTCGAACAACAGCCTTACTACAAAGCTGATATTCAGGGGGAGAACTTCACTCAAGAATATCAGCTTTGGGACATTGGTGCCTTGGATTCCTCCAGTGGTCTTCTCGACAGAGTCATCTCAGCCATCTCAATCAGATCAAAGTCAAAGTCCAATTCTTGTCATCCAATCTGAGTCCAATTCCCAAACAGAACCCCAAACACCTCAGCATCTCACTCACACACACACACAACCTGCGGTAACTAGTGAGTTATGTGTCTACTCTAGGAAAAACACGACTCAAGAAGGAAAAGATCTGCAGCCACCTGATCAAAGCCATGAATCCAATCCGACTCTGGAACCTCAAAATTCACCAAGTAACACTAGTCCCAATTCTGCTTTTGGCTATTCCCCTGTTGACGATAGACCTATCGCCTTGAGAAAAGGCATAAGGACTTGCACTTTTCATCCCATTTATAATTTTGTCTCATATGGAGGATTGTCACCTAGTCATCGTGCGTTTGTTAGCAATCTTGACAAAATACAGGTTCCACGATCAATATACGAAGCTCTTAGCGTACCAGAGTGGAAGGCGGCCATTTAGGAAGAAATTTGTGCTCTGGAAAAGAATGGGACTTGGGTGATATATGAGTTACCATCAGGGAAACGTGTTGTTGGTTGCAAGTGGATCTTCACTGTCAAACATAATGCAGATGGTAGTATCAACAGATTTAAAGCGCGACTCGTGGCTAAGGGATTCACTCAATCTTATGGGATTGATTACCAGGGATTCACTCAATCTTACAGGATTGATTACTGGAGTGGAAGGCGGCCATTCGGGAAGAAATCTGTAATGGGACTTGAGTGATATCTGAGTTACCATCAGGGAAACGTGTTGTTGGTTGCAAGTGGATCTTCACTGTCAAACATAATGCAGATGGTAGTATCAACAGATTTAAAGCGCGACTCGTAGCTAAGGGATTCACTCAATCTTACAGGATTGATTACCAGGAGACTTTTGCCCTTGTAGCTAAACTCAATACCGTTCGAGTGTTGCTCTCACTTGCCTCCAACCTAGACTGGCCACTATACCAACTGGATGTGAAAAATGCTTTTCTCAACGGGGATTTGGAAAAAGAAGTTTACATGGAGATATCCCCTGGTTTTGATACTCCAACCACCATCAACAAGGTCTGCAAACTCAAGAAGTCTTTGTATGGGCTCAAGTAGTCACCAAGGGATTGGTTTGACAGGTTCACCAGAGCTGTCAAGAACTTCGGGTATGATCAGTGCCAGACAGACCACACTATGTTCGTCAAACACTCATCCTATGGAAAAAGGGCAATGCTCATCGTGTATGTTGACGACATCATTCTAACTAGAGACCATGATGAAGAAATACTTAAGCTCAAAAATTTTTTGGCCAAAGAATTCGAGATCAAAGATTTGGGCAATCGTAAGTATTTTCTTGGGATGGAAGTAGTACAGTCAAAAAGAGGTATTTTAGTTTCACAGCGGAAGTATGTGTTAGACCTCTTGAAAGAAATAGGGATGCTTGGATGCAAGCCAGCCGACACTCCTATGGACTCCAACTCAAAACTGGGAAGTAAGGATGATAGTGCACCCGTTGACAAAGGGAGGTATCAAAGATTGGTTGGCAAACTCATTTATCTTTCTCATACTAGACCTGATATCAGCTTTGCTGTAAGTGTGGTAAGTCAATTCATGAACAATCCAACAGAAGAACTCATGGAGGCTGTATATAGGATTCTGAGATACTTAAAGATGACACCGGGTCAAGGATTGTTCTTCAAAAAGACAGCAAACAAGGAAGTCGAGATCTTCACTGATGCAGATTGGGTAGGGTCTGTAACTGATAGACGATCTACCTTAGGTTACTGCACTTACGTCTGGGGAAATTTGGTAACTTGGCAAAGCTAGAAACAATCTATGGTGTCTCAAGGTAGTGCAGAAGCAGAGTTCAGAGCTCTTGCACACGGCATTTGTGAGGGAATATGGTTAAAAAGGGTACTTTGTGAGCTCAGAATTCTAGTCACGGGTCCCATGAAAATGTTATGTGATAATCAGCCTATAGCAAAGAACCCAATGCATCATGATAGAACAAAGCATGTGGAGATCTACAGACACTTTGTCAAAGAAAAGATAGAGACAGACGTGATATCGCTCCTATACATCCCAACCAGCCAACAGATCGCAGATATCCTTACTAAGGCTGTGCCTAGGAAGACATTCGAGGATCTTAATTCCAAGCTAGGTTTACTCAACATCTACAACCTAGCTTGAGGGGGAGTGTGGAAATCCGTGATTTGTAACCTGGTTTCCAGGGATCAGTTTGATTTGTTTACTAGAATAAAGGGATATGGGTATTATATTACCTATTCCCTAATTAGCTATTTTTCTTTTTTAGCTCCTTAATTTCAAGAAGTGATTCTTTCCTTCCTTGCTATATATACATGTATAATTCGATCAAAATATAGAAATGAGAAAATAGAATTCAATTCTCAATTTATCACAATATCAATTACAATAAGTTTCCATGTAACTGTAAATCAACTTCCCAAGAATGTGTTGTTAGAAACTACAATGTGATTCAAAACACATTAATTCATGCATTGTCATTTTCACGTCCTTTTTTCCAAGCAATTCATCCCAATTATCAATGTTGCTATCCCAGATGAATACAAACAACATAGAAACAAAATAAAATAAGATCCTTGAGCCTTGTACTAAATTAGTGTTCATCACATTTTAGGATTAACTGATGATTGACTGATTCAAGGCAACAGTTAACCAGGATAATAAAGAAATTTTGTAGCTTTCTGCTAGATATTTTATAAACTTAAGTGAATGGTTTTACGTACACTTCGGTCGTGTTTAAGGGAGCCATCTAGATTTTCACATTTGGATAGAAATATTTGGGATGGGAACATTTCCATTGTCATTTGCATAGACGTTAGGATGTAACGTTTAGAAAAGAATATTTGGATGGAAACATTTGGATTTTTGTTTGGATAGTTGTTGAAAATTGTCATTTGAAATGAGAAAAATTTGGAATTGGTGTTTGGTTGAAAAACCATTTGGACCCATTTCAAAATGGGCAATCCAAATGGAGTATTTGAGGTGGGAAATAACCAAACATATATTTTAAAGAACCATCTAGATGGAACATGTCCCATTTGATAAAGGGGTTGAAACAAACGACCCCTTGATTACTTGAGGCCCAAAATGACAGAAGAATAGAACCATAACTCAATGGTTTACAAACAAAGCTAGAGATTAAATATCTGGTTCAAGAAGGTGAAACACTGAAACCAATAAATTGCCTATATCAAATCTGGTATAGAGATAAAAAATTGATTATAACCATTGAGCTTTACTGCATTATTTACACTCTCCAATTTAATACATGCACATGCACTCAGACTTGAATTTGCTTGGTTGGGTGAAGAAAACTCTAACAGGTACGATGCTCTATTACCCACTTTTAAGTTCCCAAGGAAACCACTTAAAATTAGTCAGTTCTTAACATTTACCTTAAACATCTCATGAAGAAGCTGCCGAGTGCAATGTCTTATAAAGATCTCCTGAATCGACTCCCAGCTAGAAATGTGATGTGAAATGGTTAATTGCTTAATTTGAACTTGTGCTCCTTCAACATCAGCAAGAGCCATCAGACCTCTCTGTAATTTATTTTTAATGACATATAAGATACTATAAAAATAATTGAATAAGTAGTAAAGAGATGGGACGTTACGAGACCTAGATAGACAATGCAAAGTAGCAATAAGAAGCGAAAAGAAAAAGAAAAAAAATTATCTAAGTTGTGTTCATTTCGCGCTACCTACTACACTTGTCACGACTTAAAAAACTAGTAAAGATTAGGAATGTCTAAAAAAACATAAATAACTGCTTTTAAGTATATATATTATTTTCTGTATTAAAAAAGAGTCCGCATATTATTTCTTATACGATGTTCTCTTTTAAGGATCCCTCTTTTATATGTAGTGTGATATTGCCTCCAACATCAGTTCTAGGGGGAGAAAAAACATACATGAATCAGAGACTCTCCTGATGTAAGGATCCCCTTTTTGAGCATCCATGGAGCGCTGGAAAAGCTGCGACCAGAAAGTTTGTCATTTTTAGAAGCCATAGTTTAAGGTGAAACTCAACACAGAAAAAGGCATTTTCTCTTCGGGATTAGTGGTCAACCTCAAGGTCAAATTGATGGGGCTTATTTCAAACACCTCTACATAGATTTTCCTCTGTCTTCTTGCCAAAAGGTAAATTTGCTGCCAAGGGGCTCCAATTGGAACTACCAAAGGTAGTGACTCACTGTGTTTTTTGTAGTCATTAAACGCATGAATATGGATGAAATGATTAATGTCTCCTGCTTTCTGATACTCGGAAATCTGAGCATGTGAAGAAGACTCCACCAAACTAGCATCAGATACAAGAGATAAGGGGTCGGATAAATGTACGAAAGTACTCTGAAACCTTGATGTTACGTTTTTGATGAAGTCAAACAAGCTTAATATCACCTCTTGCCCAAGCTCAAGGTGAAAATCTGCTACTCTGTAAGCATTCGAGAAATCATAAGCATTGGTAGTAACTAAAGGAAGTACTAAAAGAAGCAATTGACAACAGGGAAAAAAAAAAAAAAAAAAAAAGAAGAAAAAACTGCAGCAATTGACACCTTAAGATTATATATTCAAACGAAACCAATGAGAGATCCTTTTTTCTCCACTTGGAGACAGCAATAGAGAACACAGGTTCATAAAAACCATCAGAAGTTCTTTGCAATTTTCTTTCAGCTTGGTTGCTTTTGTATTCACGATCAAAAGATAACAGGACGGGATATGGTGAAGAGCGCAGCTGGTTATCTATTTGCAATGATGAGATTTGAAAGGAGACTTTTTGTTGATCCAAACTCTGCAGAAAATCAACTCTTATGCTCTGTGCGCAAGCAAAAAGTAATTCCTGTGATGGCAACAGCACATAAAGACAGTGTACAATGAAGTTCTTAGTTTTTGATGAATTTGCACCTACTGAAAGTTCTCAGTTTCTGCCTAGAAAAGGGGGGGAAAATTAAAAAGAAGAAACACTGTTAATGAAGCAGAACTGAAGCTACATCCTTACATACCTGAGGGTGAATGTTAATCAAGGAAATACCAAGGTGTGGAATTACTACTGAAATCTGTTCCTTGTAACCAACAACCTTGTCTTGTTTCTGTTCATGTTTCTTTTTCTCCCTGAAGCGAGGACCACTTGAAGTTTCCAGATCATTCAAACTATGGCAGTTTGAATCAATAACACAAAGGACCTATGAAAAGAAAAGCGATGACTGAGCTATTATTATTTAAAAGCTCCAAAGATATATCATGCTTAAGTATCAGCAATTTACCTTTGTAGCTCCTTCAGCATGTACCGATAAGACTAATTTCCTTTCAGGTTTCTGAAGACAAAAGTTATTATTAATCATCAGTCAAATAAATATACAAACTACGTTCACAGGTTATTTGCAACATGTGTCCAAATAGCATTAAATTTTACAACCTCAAACTGATCCATTAAGTACCCTTTTCGATAACAATTTCTAAAGTAATTAGTCATTGTTTAGAATATGCCTGTTTCACATACACCACAGTTTATAAACCCTAATGGAAAATACACTAAAACTTAAAGGAACATAAGCATTATGAACTGAGACGACTAGCAGTCCTCCAACAGAGAAAAATGTAAAAGAAACAACAATGACTTGGGAGCAAAATAATAGGAAGGCCGCAGTGAAACCAAACTGAGACGACCAGCAATCCTCCAACAGAGGGGGAAAAAAACTGACTTGGGAGCAAAATAGAAGGTCATGATCCCCATCATTTACTTGTATTAGATGACAGTAATCTAATCCACAAATGCAATGAAAATTAACATCTTAAGTGCATTTCACTAAAGCAAGTGGGGAGTAAGCTTCTACAACTCTAGTGCCTCACCGAATTCTACCTCCCTAAGGACCCAATCTAATGAGTAAGTTTGGTCTTCATGGATAGGTGTTATGTAATTTTTATTAATAGAAAAAAACCCATTGCAGTGATCATTGATCAAATACAAGGAAAGAGGATGAGAAATCCTCCAGATAGGTGTGTTGTCTTGGATTAATCTTTTGACCTTATGGCTGCTATCTTTCTGGCCATTTACCATCAAATCCAGGCCTAGGCTTCAAGGTGAGAATGCAACAAATCTCCATACTTAGGAGGAAAGAGGAGAAACACAAGCCTTGTACAGGTAACTACTTTGGTCCCCCTAAAAGGGATTCAAACCAACATACATAGCAACAATACTAAGATCGTCAGCTCTCATCTACTGATTAAAAAGCAGATTTTTGAGAGATTCATCACGGATGTAGTGGCCGGTGAATCACTGATCAAAGAATGAGTAACCACCAGGTTTAATGATATGGTTGGATTAGCCAAAAACCACACCTCCAGAACATTTACATTTGCTTAACAGCAATCAAATCCAGCTAAGACATGCTTCAATACGAATAAGATAAATAAATCTCTCCATTTCAGTACAGATAATTAGTGATCAAAGCACACAAACTATCCATGAAGAAACTTGAGAAATATAAATTATTCCCAGGTTATGTCATCATACCTCGGAAGTTGATGGTAAGTCAATAGGAATGTGTTCTTTAACCTCGTCAAGGGAATAAGAGCCTAAAACACGCTCACCAGGTACCTTGAAGTTCCCAAAAAAAAAAATAAAAAAAAAAAAAAAGTTCTCAGTGAACATAAAAAGATGGGAATCATTCTACACAGCAGAAAAAAACAAAAAAGTTTACCTCCACAGTGAGGCGATGGGGATAGCATGGTTCATCCCAAGCATAAGGGCATGATGTATAGGAATGAACAATAGTCTCAAAAGTATCACACTTTTGTTGGAAGATCCTTAGCCTCTACAAAGTGGCAACAAGTGCCGTGAAAAGAAGCTTAGTCAATGATACAAGGAAAAAAAAATTCAATGATTTCAACAAGATTTTGCACCATGTTTACATCAGAAGAGGAAATTCCATATGCATTTTTACTTTTTACTTTTCACTTTTCACTTCAGTTTTATTTTTTAAAATATTAATCCGGCAAAGTAAGTGTGAACTTAAGCAGCACATCACAAAAAATTCTGATAACTAGCATATCTAAATCGATCTCCTTGTCCTCGATTGTTTCAGTTGGGTTGGTGGACCATTCTTCATCCTTTATCTTAAGTAATTAAATTTCTCTTTGACAAAGTTCTGTATGTCTTCTGCATATATAAATAAATACTTTAAATGAACAAAATGATAAACTATTGTTGTAATAGACAGGAAGACACTGTCAGAAACCAAATGTCCCGCATGGAATCATTATAAGATGATGAGTGGATTTATAAGCCCTTGGGTCCCCTCCCCTTGTAAGTCGGTTTTGCAAGGGTGAGTTTTACCTAATGGGTTTTTAACAATTGATATAAGAGCCAGTCCACCACGTCGTAGGTTTAAGTCGTGGTCGGGTTATAGGTTGGATTAAGATAAATTGGTGGAGCGTCAAATACTGACTGAAGACACCAAAAAGGAAAGGGCTACTGCTGGATGAATGTTGATAATGTAAATCGCCGCTGATTACACCATGGAGCATGGGATCGAACATAATATGGGCTACCGTTCTGTGACTGTCACTATAGACACAGGGCTAACTGGGGAGGGCTGCTACACGTATGTATCAAGTATAAAACGCCCCTCCACCTTCTTTATCTCTCTTTCCATGTATCAAGTGTTTTCTTTATTGGAAAAGAAGAGAGGAGATATGGGTTCGTTGATGGCATCACCGGTGGTTTGCAAACAACACCACACGAGAGATTTTGTTGTAGGTGATGTAGCGAGTTGGGCTTTCTTTAGCATTGATTAACCAGAATTTTGGTTATTGATTTATTGCACTGAGAGTTGAATTTTCTCAACATAATATTTAATATGTCGGTAGTTTTGTTACTTATGAAACCTTAAGGTTAAGGGTTATTTTTGTGCTGTTTTTACAAACACAAAGGATAAATCTACATGTAGGAACAAACATGGTATTTTGAAGGGACAAACGGGGTATTTAGGATATTTTTTGTTCTAGGAAATACCTATGAGGAATAAGATGGACACCAATACGAAACAAGATCAAAAGAATTAGATATACCTAACTGCAAATATCACCTCAAATGTAACTCTGACAACTTTGGTAAAAAAGAATTTTGATGATAGAACAACTGAACTAACCTCCTTTGAGAAA
The DNA here is from genome assembly GCA_009761775.1 of Ficus carica. Lineage (NCBI taxonomy): Eukaryota > Viridiplantae > Streptophyta > Magnoliopsida > Rosales > Moraceae > Ficus > Ficus carica. The sequence goes on from CM019749.1 coordinate 17,140,567, forward strand.
TTATCAATTCTGTAAGGCATATACCCTGTATCATCATCCGATAAGAGAATCAATGTTGTTCCAGAATCGCCATGGAGACTTCCAACAACCTTCTCATCTCTAACAGAAACATCAGCATTTTGCACTTCCACTCGTATTACACTTGATGAACCAGAAACATAATTCTGCATTTTCACTTGAGTATCACCAAGATGATCTGGTAAAAAGCTTCCTGACCATTGCCATCCAGGTTCATTGTAGCGAACAGAAACAAGTAATTCCCTGAAGTAAAGAAAAACATAAATGGACAAAAAGGTGAAGAAATTTCAATAGTGATCTTATCCAAGTAACTTATTTAAAGTAACATATAGTAAAATAAACCGTCACCTCAAAGTAATTGAGATTTCACACAGATTGGTGCTTCTTTAACCTATTGAGTCCAATTTCAGGGAAAATAAAACAAAGACAGATTTGAACTAGACTAGTGCAACCCATTATTGGCACATTAGCTTTTCTATACTGAGACAGGACAATTTGTCTAGTCAACAAGCTAGATTAAGAAGCACTTTCCACCAACTAAACCATTTGCTTCACCAAACTCAGCACCCACTTATCGTTTATCCAACCTCAATCCGAGCTCCTCGTACCTCTAACCCACTGCTAGCGCTTATCATTATGCAAGCTATATTTTAAATACATACTAGACTTAAAATAATAACTAAATTGGAACTTGAAGTTTCAGACAGCCTTTCGTTAATAAATGAAATTTAGTTTCCAAAAACACAATGACATTTACAAATGTTCTAAATTTCTTCACCGAAAGGAAAATTGAATCCATCCACATAATCGTCAAAAACAACTATCTGTAGTGAAACAAATATTTAACTTCATGCTCCGGAGACAAATCCAGTTTCCAAAAGTACCATTAGATCTCACAAATATGAAGCCAAAGGAGAAGAGCGTATGCAAAAAAGTAAGGTAACACCGTAGCAGGACGTATTTATTCAATAGGATTCGGAACTATATTAAGATCAACAAATTTAGAGATCATATCTTGAAGTATTGGTGGACTAAAAATTTTGGAGATAGCAAAGAAAAGTCTCCAAAACTGTATAAATTACTTGTTAACAGTTCTTGCATCTTCTACTTAACTTCATTTATGTTTTCTGCATAGGAACTTAAAACACAATGAAAGAGAATAATATTACACTCCGCTGGGGCTAGCTCAGCGGGTGGAAGAGGAAGGGTTTGCGTAGGAGTGCACAGGTTAGAAACCTGAGAGTGTTTTTCATTTCTCTTCAATAAGTGGGAGCCATAGGCCCCATAACATTAAAATATATTTATATATATATATATATAAGAGAATAATATTGGTGTTTTGTGCTCCAGTTTGGATCAGAATTTACAATTAAATGTCTTTTTCTGAAAAGTCAACCTCAGTTTTACTATTCACACAGTTTTGTAACTCAAACTTTAAAAGTCCATAACTTTGAATATACAAGTCCAAATGAGATGATTTCTTTTTTTTTTTTTTTTTTTTTTTTTTAATACATAGAATTTCAAAACAATTGAAACAAGCTCCATATTGATTTTTTTTTTTCCGAACACATTTCAAGTTTTTTCACTTTTAACTCCAGCAATTCAAACGCCTCACCAAATGCACAATTCAATTCAAACCCAAATACTACAATCCAAACGCATGCTAAGTTTCTGATGAGTCAAAATTATCTGCTACTGGATTTTTAAAACATCCAATGGGAAAAACCAAGATGCCTTGCAAATTATCAAAGCCAATATACCTGGCTGTGTCCATCCAGTGAAGATGAGAATGTCCTCCTATGCGCAAATGGAAAATGCGATCGGTGCCCTTTTGCTTATAGCATAGGTCTTTGCTGCATGCATTACTGATAACATACCTGAAAACTGAAGAAATTCTATGAGTACAAAGAATAACGTCATAAAAATATGAAGATAACAGCAATATGCCAGAAAGGTTACCTAGGCTGAAAAGTAATAGCACTTGACCTCCCAGTTAGTGGCCCAGCAACCACGCTTGACGTCAAAGAAATCATAAATGCAGCATTTGGTGATGACTGGGGAACAAGGACATTAATGGAACCACTAGGTGGGACAAGGAGGAAGGGGCTTGACCACACCAAATTAGACGTGTTTTCCGGCACATATTCTGGCTGAGCTCTACTTAATGTAACCATTAGCTCATTAGCAGCAGAAAAGGGAACAGGAGAGTACATGGCTGCCCCAACTTTTCCATGATCATAGCCCATAAAATTGTAATTTCTCAAATCGGCACCTGAAGATAGTAGTCTGTTCTTTAAGCTGTTTAACGATGCATTCCGAGTCTTGTAGTCATTTTTGCTTGATTGTTCATGAAGACTTTCTTCGGAATTTTCTGAGATCAAAGAATTGTAGTGAAACCTTTGCTTCTGTGAATTACCATCGTCCCTAGTTGAGATTACGTGACTTGAGGAAGAACATTCTATAACATTTGGATCTGAAGCATGTGAACCTTGTGTAGAAGACACCAGATGGAGACCATCTATTGTCTGATATAACTCTTGCTCACCCATATCATATGAGGAAGGAATGACACAAGGAACTCTATTTATTTGACTTCCAGATTCTGAAATCAGGAGAGGAAAACCAGTGCAATTATATAACAGAAAGGGAACATAAATTGAGAGTTCCCTAGCACCAGAGAATGCGTCCATTGTCTTTTCAATTGTAACATATGTTGGACCTGAATAAACCAAAACGGACACAATTAACATAATCTACCAGGCATATAGTAAAGTGAAAAAATAGAAATAAAAAAAAAAGAAGCAAGGGTAAAATCAGCTACCATTTGATAAGTCTGAATTAAAAGCAATGATTTCCACCAGAGCAAACTTTGTACCACTGAATTTGGCCATCGTACAGAATGTCTCTATACGTGGGAACTTCACAGTAGCTGGTTTGAACCCATACATACTTATCTCCATCCCCAGATCATGTGAAGGATCAATGTAGTGAAAGAAAGTTTCAACCTATGACAGAAAACATACAAATTTCGCTTTGTGTATTAGGTTCTATGGAAATCAGAGAAGTAAAATGGTAAAAGATAAGACACACAAAACCACTTATTCAAAGAAAAAATATTTTTGCCCAGAGTGTCACAAACCTCAGAAAGAAATGCAGTATGGGTCACCCCACCGCTTTCCATTGCCAATGATACTTCCTTGGGCAGGTAGTTGTTTACCACTAGTGGAGTACATAGAGTCAATTGATGAACACACCGCTTACCCGGCTCATCCAGCTTTTTTGATTTTTCACTATAACTTTTAACAGGTGTATGTATATCACTCTTGGAATGAGAAGGCAAGCTGACATTTCTAACTGACATGCAACAGCGAAACGGATCATTACTTGGATGAGCTGGATAGCAAACAGAAGATTTAAGAAATCCGACTTTAGTCTCCTGCAAAAGAAGTTTTGAAAGGTTATATACTTCACTCCAGAGGTAGGACTTTCCAATTGGACGCCACCTGATCCGACCAGCTTCTGCCAAATGTAGTGGTAGAGGCAACTCCTGGCCAGGATATATTGGATCTAATATCTGAAATGGAAAATTAACAAGTAAGTTTCTATTTGTGGAATCACAGAAGCAAGAAGCTATCTAAATAGGCTTAAAGAAACCAAAACGGGTCTGTCCAAACCTTTGGGGATACGCCAAATGGAATATCAAACCGCAGTTTCCAATGGCATTGAAGTTGCATTTGATAGGATAACCTGAATAAATAAAGTGTTAATGGAACTCCAAATTCATTTAAGGCTTTTTTGTATTGGTGCACCCTAAACTTTTTATAGAGTTGCAATTTACACCCTGAATTTTTAATTTTGGCAATTTGGACTCTAAACTTACAAATATGTAGCAATTTACACCCCATTGATAAACAATATAGATTTTTTAATGAAAATTGATACTTCACTTGCATATAGATTGTTAATTAACAAAGATAAAAATGATTATTTATGTAATGAATTAACAATCCATGTACAAATCACATATCAATTTCCTTCAAAAGATTAATATTATTGTCAATGGGTTGCAATTTGCTACATATTTGTAAGTTTAGGGTGCAAATTATCAAAATTAAAAGTTTAGGGTGCAAATTGTAACTCTATGATAAGTTTAGGGTGTACCAATACAAAAAAGCCATTTTAATACGCAAAGATGTGCATTTTTGTACATACTGTTGAGTATAGTCGTATAAACTTGCTATAGCGCTGCACTGAAACGTCAAACACCACAGGAACTTCAAAACCACTTTTAGTATGTGTGCTATTATCTCGGCCATTTTCGTTATATGCCTTGTAAAAATCAACCTCAAAGTAGGTAAGCCCTACACGATCAATAGAAATAGGAGCAGAAGGAACTGATGTTCCATCAAGTTGGATGCTGATATAATGATGAGCAACACCACTTTTCTGCTCAGAAAGTCTGTCAGAAGACTGGGCTGGCCAAACATGAAAAAGTTGTTCCTCCAGAGTATCATTAATATACAATGGAATTGAAGCACCTGGTTCGACAGACTTTTCATCCGTTTCTGTAACATCAAACACATCGATTGGCCCTTTATGAACACGATATACTAGAGGCAGAGAAGTCAAATTCTGGAGCACGTAGGGTGCATATCTTCCCTCATAAATATGTTTGTACGAAGGATTTAATAATTTCTGGCTTTCAGGAACATTATTTGATTCAACTGAATCCCAAGAGTCCTTGATAATGTCATTAGTCCTGAAAAGACACTGCAAAAGACAAATGAAATAATAAAAATCACAAATTTGCTAGTTCACAGGCACTAATTGCACCAACTGCAAGGTAAAATATGAGACTACTAAAGCAACTATTTTTTGTAATCTGTAAAAATGAAAAATAAAAAATGAAATAAAGCCTCAATTTTCATGGGCCTAAATCAAATTAGGCTAAGCACACTTGGCCTTTAAAAAAATAATAAATTACACCACCTTTTTTTTGGTAGAGAAATTACACTTTACCATTTGAAATTTATCCACCTTCCACTTGGTCCCAAATAAAAATACCACTTAACCATGAGTGTTTCAATTGATTCGTGTCATAAACCTTTAAGTAAAGACTCATCTATCTTTTTTTCCTTTTTTGTTATTTATTTTATTTTATTATTATATTTTTTTTATGGAAAGGATTCTCTCAGGATCATGCTGATCATTAGGTGAAACAGAAACAGGTGTTTGCAACATGAGAAGGGGAATGACCATCATGAACAAGAAGCTAGCAATAGAAAACTATCAACAAAAACTATGACGTGAGACCAGTTTTACAAGCTCCACACACAAAGATAATAAATTTCTTACACAACAAGGTGTCATTTCTTTAAGTATCTTTGGATGTATATCCCATAAGTACCTCCATTCAGTTCCCAACAAGACTCAGCAAATGCTTAGTAAAATATTAAAGCTATGCTATTTGAAATTTGTGATGAAAAAGGATATGAATACCTCAATGAGGGGTTCTGTGACATTTAAGTTCAGTTCTGCAGTTGATTTGATATGGATATCTGTCATTATGGAGCTGTTCAGACTCATTTCTTGTTTCCTTGTCACATTAATTTCGAATTTCCAAGGCTCGATAAAAGGCTCCCAGAAGACCTTCAGCAGTTAGAAGCAGATAAGAAAGGGACGTCGTTCATATAGGAAAAAAGGGAAGGTAAATAATGATCCAAAGTAATATACCTTGTGAATATTATTGTAGCTCACTTGTATCTCACCAGTAACCGAGCCTTCCAAGTAGCTTTCCATCATATTAACATACAAGACGATGTTCCTCACAAGAAGTTCAAACAGTGGTCCACTGCTACTCCACTTGATTCAAGAAAAAAAACAGACTATTAGCATAAACAAAAACCATAACTTAATTAGGATAATTAAATTTCAAGTGTTCACAATTAATGCTCAATCAATTAAAATCATATAGAAAAAATTCAATGTATGGTCCTTTAAAAAAAAAAATTAATTCAATGTATGATCCAAATTAATCAGAGGAATGCAAATGGGACTGTAAATTGTGTTTCTAAGGCAAGGTGGTTCATCAAGGATGAAAGTATCTAAGAGAGGCTTCCTGAAATGAGTCTTTTCACAGTTTCCACAAATTACATTTTTAACATTCTTTTCTCTTTTTTGGAACGCAGCTTAGGGCGTGAACATTTTCCATGAGTACATGTATGTGGTTTTGTAATAAGTAGGTGCTGAATGTCCAAACGTAAGTGTCCTTTAGTCAAATCCATCATTCTAACCAAACCATTCCGCAGAATTCTAAAATGCTTTCAGGATATATAAGAATTATATAAACAGTTTAGTTGTTCAGGTGAAGAATAACTCTTTGTTATTTATAAAGAAAAAAGGAATGATTAAGAACACTCTTTAACTTCACTGGGAAAACTTTTGAAATAAGCTACATCTAGCACCATTTCTCATGAAAACATAATCTATTCAAAAAGAGCTCCATAAAAGAAAAGAACAGTTGGGAGACACCTTACAGGATGAACCTTACGTAGATAGAGAATAGCAGATGAATATATTTCTAGTATCGTGTTTTTAAGAATTTACACCACAAGGCCACAGAGTAATAAGAATTTGAATATTCGAACAGAAGCAAACTACAAAGATCAGCTCCACAGGATACTTGATGAGTTTATGCGTCATAAGCTAAATTGGCATTGCAATTTTATTTGTCAGAAAATTGGACCTTAAGTAAGGAATTTATAGATTTTGAATGCTTCAGCAGGTCTTATATGATGCTCTTTTCTTTTCTATAATATCAAATGACAGGAGTAGGAAATGCACCCGATTAGAGAAATATATTGATTTTCTTTTGAAATTCGAAAATATATATATGGATTGAACTAAATCCATGGGAATTAAAAAAATAATTATTTTCTTAAACGTCAATTTATTTATGTTTTTTTTTTTTTTTTTCAGGCGAGAAACATCAATAATTGGTTTTAAAAAGAAAAAAAACAATTCTCACAAAAGCAATGGCAAGGATCAGAACAATATACCATTAAACAACAGCACATACAAAGGGGGATGATGTGAAAGTAAAGAAAAGTGAAAGAAATGAAGGAGATTTCCATACCCTTCCGTCGCTCAGAAGAAAAGAAACTTTCCTTATGTTGACTTTAAGATCAACACCACCAAAAGGAAACTGAGAAGGACCTGCTTCAGGAATGCTGAATGTCACACCACTCAAAAAATAGAAAAAATTATGCGAAAGCCACGTATTTAGATGATCACACTGAATCACCAATTTGTAAGGCACTGGCTGTGGCATGTCATGACGAAGTTCAGCCTCCAAAGAAACATGAAATATCTGAAAAAGGGGCCAAGAAACAACATTATTGTCCTCACTGAGTGCTATAGTGCCACTCCATCTTTCCATCTTAGTCTTCAATTTTGTACTTCTTCCGTCTATACGTAATCCACTACTTTTACTGTGCATACTAACAGATATATATTTACAGTCATTTCCTCCCATTACACGAGATGAAAGCAATCAGAGAAATATCCCTTTGACCTTGATCTACTGGAAATTCTCCACATGCTTTGTTGCGGGCATAGATGGGAAAATGAAATGTAATACAGACGTTTTCCAACTTGACAGTCAGGATGCTAGTATCCTGCTTTGTGTTCCGTGATGAAGAACAAGGAGAACATGGAGAACCAGTGGCTGCTGCATTAACCAATGTGTCAACGTTATCAAGGATTAAACTGTTAGATGATGTACCCAAGGGTGCGATTTTGGATAATTGCTCAGCATAAGAAACAACATATCAATCATGTCGACCCACTCAGACAAATGCACCCAATGTCAAGGGATGGAAAAGAGATACATAGTTCATTTTCACCTTGGCTTACTTCTGAAAGAGAAATGTCAAGAACAGATGATGCTGAGGATGGGGAAGTGCATCTTGCTAGGACAACAGAACTAGGTAATGAAAGTAATTCTAGGTATGAAAAAGTAAGATCTAAGCTTGAAAGAAAGTCATTTTTCAAAATTGCAGACATTGTAAGTTGCATTTCCGCCTTAGCAATCAGTTCAGTTGAGCCTTTTCTGAAGTGATGCAACTTTATCACCAGTGGATCAAAGTGACATTTAACTTCAGTAAGTACAACACTTGAGGCAATGGGTACAATATTGTGATTGATGCACCTTTTCAATTGAAGAAACTGCGGAACATCAGATTTGAAACATTTAGCATGATCAGGAACTAGAGAAAACTGGTTCACGACATCCAAGAGTGCCTCAACTCCAAAGAAAAAGTGATCATCTGTAAAGGATAAAAGAGAATGAATGAATTGCAGGAACCGGATGAGTATTTCATGTGTAACAACATAACAAGATAAAAAGATGAAAAGATGAAGTGAAAGATTAGCTGTTTTTAAAAATACTTGAATACAATGAAAAACCTACCGTCGGCCAGAACTTGACATTCTGAAATCCTTGTAATGATGCATGTAGCTGGACTACTTTTACAAGAGGGTTCTCTTTCACATGGCAATCTGACCCAGACATCAGCACTTAAGGGTGCCAACAAAGTAACATTTGCAGAGTCCACATCTTTGTCTAACCTTAAGCAACCGTGATCCTTGAATGACAAGAATGATAGAAACACGTCCCTTCCAAATATATTTAAACTATCAATTCTTCTTGCAAGCTTATGTGCTGGAACCGTGTATTCAGATGGAATGCCCTCGAAAGCATTGTCTGGACTGCTGCCATTAACGAAACTAAAGTACAGTTGTCGAAAGTCAGCCTTTAGAAACTGAGGCTCGTTGCTTTCCACAGGCAAAATTAAGATCGAGTCCAGTATCTCAACTTATACACAACAGAACCGTCATTTCAACATCAGAGCTTTCGTGTCTTCCATCTCCATGGTTTTCATTTGAATCGGTACTCCAATCAGATAATGAAAAATAACCAATTAATACTGCCAGATATTCAGGAGGTAAAATGCAGTATACATGCTGCAAGTTTAACCCTACTTCAAAACGAGAACCTGATGATCCATGTTTGTTCTTCTTCACACGCACATTTATAAGCGGAGACAAATTTGGCAAAGAAGGACCCCAGATGAACTCATGGAGGTTCTTTGTCCACCACTCTGAGGTAAGAATCAAACCCTCTAAAGAACATAATGCCTCCAAGCAGTCCTCATAAACCAATAGTGACCAATTAGAGCTAGGAAGACTAACAGTACCAACGATGCATGATGCATCATGAAAATGAAGCCGAATTCTGCATAGGCTAAAATCAACGAAAGATGGACCATTTCCACCTGAATTCCTAGATGCATGCCATGCTTCTGTTCCTGATGCAGCAGCATGAATACTGACATTTTTAGACTCCGTCTTTATATCGAAAGGTGGCATTCTGATTCTTCTGTCCCTTAAATTAAAATTTTTTCTCCACTCAGGACTAGCATAAAGCAATGAACTTTCAAGATTACCAAGAGAGCCAGCATTGGATATTGTAATAAAGGGAAAATGATCTAAAGGAATGCTTGCGTGCTCAGGGGACCCTTCTTCAAAGTAGTTTGAAAAACCAAACTTTTGAAAGCCAAAATCAGGAATTGTATTTGGATCTCCAACATATTCAGAGGAGCTAGAGAAACCTTCACTATGCCAAGAAGTACCATAAGCAGATATATTCTCAAAATACCCAATCAGCAGTCTAACCACATATGGGTAGCAGTGGATTTCGGCATCATTGATGTATATGGTATACTTGCAACAAGCTAACTCTGTTTTAAGAGCTTCAAAATGTAAGATAAAGCACCTTTTGGCAAATAAGCTTCCTTCAGTAAGATTATCAATTCTGCTGCCATGCCCACTGTCAATGTCTTGCTGATGTTCAGTACAAGTAGGAAAATGATCCCCAGATGAAAAAAGAATATGGCCTTGACTTTCACCTCTCAACTGCGAAGTACTTACATTCAATGCTTTCAAACAAATCCAACATTCCTCAGATAACGAAAGAGAATAGCTGCATTTTGAACACACAGAATTACATTTGTACACAGAGACAAGTCTAAAAGTACTTAACTCCCTTTAGCTTGAATTATATCATCTTCCAATCAATACAGTTCCCTTTCTTCTTTTGTTTTGGGGCCGATCTTTTTTTTTTTTTTTTGGGTGGTGGTTCACATTCTTGGGAGTTTCCGTTCTGTAGGGTTTCAAGGTGGTTTCTCTTTTAGAGGGCATTAGGGTTTTTGAGGAATCGGAGGATAGGAGGGTTCAGAAGTTGGAACCTTCGCAATTCCTCTTACAAATAATTCTTATATTCCTCTATCGATAATCCTTCTTTCCAATCTTTTGAGTCTTAGTTTTTTTCTTTTAATCTATTTTTTAAAAGAAACGAAGACTTTATTCATGAAAAAGAAGAAAAAATTACTTTCATTTGGAATGCCCATGTTCCAAAAAAAATTCAGGTGCTTGGTTGGTTACTCAGGCTTGGTTGGTTACTAAGCTTTGTGTTCCAATGAGTTTTAAAGATTCATGGTGGAAGGGGTGAAGTGTGTAGATTTTGGTTTAAATAAGAAAGATTTTGATGTAGTGGAGTTGTGCATTTGGGGGAAGGGGGATTTAGCTCAATTTTGGATAGTTAAGGATTCCAGATAAAAAAAGGTTTCCAGGGTTTTATGCATTCAAACTCGATGAGTGCGATTTCCTTTCTATAATATTGTTCTTTTTTGGTATCGGTAATATTGTTCTTTGCTCTTGGTAAATGGTAAAAACTCTCCTTTTGTTTACTCCCTTCTCTGTTCAATAAAGATTCACTTTCGTACCAAAAAGGATGACAAAAACAAGGAAAACTCAATTTATAAATTCACTCTGACCATACACAAACACACAAGCAGGGAACCTAAGGAAAAATATAGGAACTACATAAGACATATAGTGTACAAGAATAACAGTAGAGAACATACCGGATGTCTAATCCTTGAAGAACAAAAACGAGGGCTGAACTGTTTTCTCCATCATTTGCAGGTCAAGAAGTAATCTGACTGACGCAAATTTGGCATTGACAGAGAAACGAAAACAGGAACCATTGCTTTATTAAATTGACAGTTGATGAATCCCAGCTCATCAGCGTTACAGATACAGATTTTGATTGCAGAGTGCGAAGAATGCAATCAATCCAAATACTGCACCATACATTGATGGCGAAAAGTATGCTTGAAGTGGTGAGACGCTAATACAAACCTAAAATTGGAAGAACTGAGAATGTTTAAGTTTTAAAATAACATATAAGTGGCAAAATGCAAACCTAAATTTGTTAGAACTGAGAATGTTAAAATTCTACAACAAAATATATGTTACCACAAACAAGAAAGAAAGTTACATGAAGCTTCTTTATCCACAAGTAGTCCACAAATTCAGAACACGGAAGTCATAAATAAGTACTTAATTTGTCAACTAAACTGTATGTGCATATATTTTCACGAAATCAGCTGGTAACATAAATTTCAGCAGAATTAAAGATCAGATACATGCAGATGTGATTATAAGGAATGAAGATTTTTTCCCTCCACATAAGAAACAAGAACTTTTCTAGAACAAAAATGGAGTGGAACATACAAGGAGAACCAGAAGTCTAGTCAAAACTCCAAAAAGAAAATAATGGCATGTGTAGATCAGCGTCAGCAGTTTGCTTGTTGATAAAAAATAAGGATTTTTAGCGTTGTTAGTCCCTTGACCATTAGCACTATGACAATTTGGTCTACTGAATTTTGTTCTTTTTGAAAGAATACTCCCTTATTTTGTTTTGTTTTGTTTGTTTTTTCCTTTCCTTTCCTTTCTCTTCTCTTTTTTTTTTTTTTTTCTTTTTTTTTTAAGGAAATTTTGGTCCCTAACCCTAAAATTGAGATGTATTTTTGAAACTCAACAAAGATAATCATGTGCCCATCACGTAGGAACTTAAAATGCCACGGAAACAATTACATTCAATACAAAATGAATGTAATTGAATGTCCTTGAAAATTAGAATATCTTGCACTTAATATAACTGTTTCTATAAAATTCAAGTTACCACGCAATAAGCACATGGTTACCTTCATCAATTTTAGGACTAGCGACTAAAGTTGCAAAAACTAAATAAATAGTTACATAATAGAAATAATAACAATAATAAAAATAAAATATGGAAAAAATAGTTCAGAGCCCACGTTGTCACAATGCTAATAATTCAAGGACTAATACACCAAGAGACCTAAGAATAATTTAGAATTCTCAAGCTTTTAAAGCCAACAATTGAGCTCATCCCAAACAGTTAGCTCATTCTGACTTTTATCTTCCAAAACCCAAGAATCCAATTCCAACCTAACAACCAATACAATGGTTCAAATACTTAAAAACATCCCTTGCTTTATCACTGGTTAGTGTAAACAAAAGCAGGAAAGTCCACGGATGTAGACATGCATACTTGAGGAATAATCCGGTAGTAAACTAGACTCCCACAGAAAATCCCCTCCCATAACGTAAAGTCCATTTTACAACATCAAACAAATGGTCAATCTTATCCTTCCTCCGACTAGAAAGAACACATCAACGCAAGAAATAATGCAATTCATGGGGTGACTAAGCAAGGAAAGAATTCAACTCTAACGTGAACAGTCGACTTTTGGACAAAAAAGTACAAAGTTTAGAAACAAGAAATCACACATACAGTTAGAAAATGATTGCAAGAGAAAGACCCAGAAGACTCCAAGGAAGCAATCCACTCTTCTCTCAGTATAGATGTATTTATTATAGCATAGATAAGAGTGATGAAGAGAAATATATAGTTACCTCCAATTGTTTCAAATATGAAACAAGGAATCAAGGCACACCTTTTGAAAAATGATTGCAAGAGAAAGACCCAGAAGACGCCAAGGAACAAATCCTCTCTTTCTCTCACTATATATGTATTTATTGTAGTGAAGATAAGAAAGAGAGAAATATAAAGTTACCTCCAATTGTTTCAAAATTGATTCATCTGGGATAACGCTGGAAGTCAACTTTATAGAAGCACTACAGTTGTCAAAGATAGAGATTCGTTCAGAATGACATTGTGTTCTTATCATCATCTGCACAAAAACAATCACGAAATTAGTTTTATGCAAAAATAAAAATAAAAATAATAAATAAAAATGATGGTGATGATGATGAAACTTAATTTATCTTAAAGAAATTGGAAGCTGACCTCTAAATCTTTTATTTCGACCTCAAAGTGATCATTGAGATACTGAGGTTGGAAGTACGTAAAGAAACCAGAGTTTCCAGTTGAATTAAGTTTTCCAGAGCATGTGATTGCTTCTCGTACTCTGATAAGATACTTCCTGAAACATTTTTAGTCGTAAAGACTACAGCTCCAGCTTCAAGTACCTGTATCATGGTAATAAGAAACACTTTTTAATGTTTTCCTAAAAGAGAAGAAACAATAAATGTAAGACACAAGAAATCCGTTGATAAAAGAGCAAAGAGGAATATTATAGGACAAGAAATTAGAAATTTTGAAGTTTCGTTAGGATTTCAATTTATTTATTATCTAAATCTAGATTAGTTTAATTAAGATTTTATTTATTATTAGGATTCTAGTTTAAATATTCCTGTTTTAGAAAGAAAAATTTTCTGCTTTTTCTGTGGGCTTCAACATACAGAAACTGTGAATGAGTATTTCAAGTTGATTGAAAAAGGCACAGAAGTTTATGCTTTTGATGATTTCTCACTCTTTCCTTTGTAAATTGATTTCCTATCAATGAAATCAATCAATGAACGAGAAGCCATCCTATCATTAAAAAATAATAAAAGATAAAAAAATAAAAAAACGAAGACAAGACGGTTATGATTAGCTCTCGAGATTTTAGAAATTACCAGATTCCCATGCTGAGCTAGCTCATTTTCCCAAGGAATATTTATGATAATATTACTGAAACAAAGATCCCAAATCACTTTCTTATGACTTGATAAAAAGTATCTGCAAAAGGTAAAGAACAACGATAATAATGGAATGGATAGATGTTAGTTTATCTGGACGATCAATCCTGTTGGCTTCAACTTCTTATAGTAAGTGTCTCCTAAGTTAACAAGAAAACTTACTCAGCTTTTGATAGGAGTCGACTGTTTGCATTTCTTATCCCATTCAGTGATGAGAGAACCTATTAAAAGGTAATATTTAAATGCATCAGGATAGGAAGTAGGAACAGTTCATGTGAAGAAGGCCATCCAAATCAAAGAACAAGAAAAATTCACTAAAGAAAGAAGAGAATGCAACAAAGAGGACAAACAGTTTTGATGAGTCCAAAAGCCAAAACCTAATTTACCATTACATCCTTCCAACTAAGTATCATCAACGAAAAGCAAAAACCCTTGAATGCTTTGTCTGTTGAATCACAACGACAAGCAGAAAAATTTCCTAATTTACTATTACATCCTTCAACTAAGCATCATCAACGAAAACCAAAAACCCATGAATGTTTTGTCTGTTGAATCACAACGACAAGCAGAAAAATTTGTTTTCTCATAAATAACATCTAAAATCAACATCAAATTCTCTAGCTCAATTCATAGATAATTTGATTTTCTGTGTCCCTATTTCACAAACTTAAGCACTTATGTGTGTGTATATGTACGTACATCTTTATATATGTAATATATCCATAACAATGAACAGTGATTAGAAATGAAAATCTTCTGAAAACAGAAATGAAAATTTCATGAAAAGGAGAAGAAAATATATATAAAAATAAGAGGACAAGAATTCGTTCAAGAAGCCAAAAGGAAGGAGCACCAACAGCTAAACGACGGGTCAGAAACCCAAACAAAACCATGAAATGGCCACCCAAAGAGGAGACGCCCATAGACTCTAGCTACAATTCTCCCCAGAACTTCTAACACTTGAGCAAGGAAACTACAAGCAATAGTACTCAATCAAACTTTTTCTTTTTGGCAGAAGAAACAATAAAACTGATTTAAAAATAAAATATAAAAAATAAAAAGAGCAAAAGAAACAATAAACTGATGATAATAAAAAGAGTAGAAGAGGCACACGAAAACAAGAAGAGCAAAACGCGAATTCAAAACATCTTCGAGTTCACTAGAAAGAAAGCCCATAACAATAGCAAAAAACAGTGTTCTCTCCCAAGAAAATGGTACTTAAGCTAATGTAAACATGCTTACCCGTTGGTGGTGAGACTCAACAGAATTAAACACACCGACAAAATCGATGAAATTCAGAAACAGTCCAAGTCACAAGTTACTTCCAGCGGTTCAAGTAAGCCCTGAGTAGAGAGTTACAAAAGTAGCAAAAAACCATCACTCATAAATATGAATATAGTTGTTTTTTTAAGGAAAAAAATATATAATCATATATGTATATATGATTATATTATTTAGAGATCTATATACAGAATCATTTAGCCCCACATTTAACATCAGAGCAAAATAAGAGAAGAATACCTTTACCAAAAACTCAGCCTCATGAGTTGGAGAAGTGTCCACTTGCACTCTCAAAGAAGGATGCTCAGAATCAATAAAATTTCTGCATTATTAGGCTGAAAAAAAAAAAGTTAAGTGCAGGTTATATCCTAAAAATTAGAACGAAAAAAAAAAAAAAAAAAAAAAAAGCAAACAATTTTGATCATTAAAAAGTATGTCTTGCAAGAAAAACTTCAAAATAAAGCCAGTTCTCTTCAGCTATACTTTCTGAATTGATTTTCATTCTTTTTTTTTTTTTTTGCCCAACTATTCCAGCCACAACCAAATCTCATAGAATCCCCACCAAATAACAACATTAAATTCTAACATAAAACTAGTTCTGTTTTTTGCCCTTAAATAAGAACAGAAAGTTATTAAATATCAAAGGTAAGATCACGATAATCTGTTTTATGTTTGAGACAGTCTATTATAACAGAAAAACAGCATGTCTCGTAGGCTCGCACTAGTGTTTTACAACTCAACAATGTATCCCGAGTCTCATATTGGCAAGGTCACTTATTCAGTAAGATGATCAGCAATGACAAAAAACATGAACATAAATAATAAATGCAATAAACGAGAAATGGTATCCCGTATGAACGTCTATAAAAAATGCAATACCAAATGATAGAGACAGGTCGGAGATAGAGAAAGTGCAAACCCTTTCATGTGCAGAACTACTTTCTTGTTAAATGGATAGAGCATCTTGACTGAATTGATACTAGTGACAAGGGTTGCAGATTTTTCCCAGAGTTTACACTCAATAGTTGATCCAAGCAAAACCATCTGAGCAAATTCTTGGTTATATTTCCTTCAAAAGAAATAATTTAAAGGGAAAAAAAAAAAAACCAATAAGAATATAAAATTCATTTATGCAATCTTTTCTTTCATATATAAACATGGCACAGCTAATGGTTTTTGACAACATAAATGATTCTAGCATGCCCTAAAGCAGATGAAATAACAACTTACTAAAATAGAAAAATTAGCCGACTTGGAACATCACCTCATCCATTTCCCCATCCAACCCCAAAACCTTTTCCCTCTGAAACCTTATCCAAAAAAAAAAAACTCCATCCCAAAGCCTTCGGATTATAAAGCAGCGATTAAAACAACTAAAAAATCCGGAATTTACATAAACGGGAGAAATGCAGGAGTTTGAACTTTCAAAACTCAGTGAAGGTACATCTTATGTCATAAAAACCGACTTAACGGGGTTGGTAACCTAGTGGGTGAGAATGGCAGACATCCTGATACAAACATAACAAAAAGATAAAAACAGCATATCACATCTCCCCAAACTCTACATTCCCAAAAGCAAGATGGGACAAAAGTTTTACATAACTGCATTTGGCAACACAAAAATGTAAACATACTCTGCCAAAATGACATGAATTAAGATATGATCAGACGATGCCTTACTTCTATGTTTTTCCTCGTGGGCTAACCAATGGAGGGCAACTTTCCTAACGTTTTCCTTTTTACTGGTATCTTACAGACTGATGCGTTGCCAGTGTGTTTTGGTGTTTTTAATTTCCTTCTACCACTACATTTCTTTTCTTTTCTTTTTTAATCTTCCTTGATTTTAAAGGATACCTTATCCTCTTCTACCTTGTCTTTGATTTATTATCAATATATGGAGTTTTTCTCATAAAATATAAAAAATTACAATAGAATAAACTAGATAAACAACCATAAGCAGCTAGATTCCCCAGTTAATTAACATTATACGTACAAAGAGTACATGAGAACACAATCTTACATGCTACGCAACATTGTAGAAACTTGATAAATGCAGAATTTTATTGCACAGAAGTAGTTCTTATCATTTGAGGCAGCATTGACATTAGATGCATTCGGAGGATGGAACTTGTTGCCTCATATATGTCCTGTTCGAGAAGACAATACTTAGTTCCTCTTTCTTATATAAACAAAGACAATACTCTTAATAAACAGTCTCATTTCCTAGAGGTAACTGACTGGTGAAGAGAGACCTTTACGACTTCATCAGAAACGACACCAGAAAATTGACTAGAGCCATCTGTTCCTCCAGCACCAAGCATGCCAAGGGAGAGCCAGTTCAGCCATCCACGGGATTTACCTGTCAAATGCTCATCATTCCTTGATCTATCCACAGAAACACCACCACTGTTCATGTTTAAGTTGAAAGCTGAAGCATGGACAAGAATTCCTGCAGGGAAGTAATAATTTCTTTTATGTGAACATTGAAGCCATTAGACAGCAAGTGTATCTGACTAAGCTAAATAAATACGCACTGTACAATAGCACACTCAACACATCACCAACTCCATAAAGCGATGACCATACCTGAAGCTTGCATTCAGCAGCAGACCTATAAACTAAGATATCATCTAATCCAATTCTTTCTCCATTTGCTCCAATTCACCAGAACACTTTCATCAACAGACTGAGAAACAGAAATGGGAGACATAAATTAAACGTGAGTGAGAAAACAACTCTTTCCTTCACTACAAAGAAATCAAATGGACAGAGAACGATTGAATACCTGGTCCTGCTGAAGAGAATACAACTTAGCCTTGTACAAGTTCACATACTTTCGACGGTAGCTTCTGAAATCAACAAGTTCATTACAATGTTAAAATAAGCAAAACAGAATAATGACAAAACAAAGCTAATGAAAGGTTGTTTGCAAGCAGAAGAGATGAAACGTTCCATGCGTTCCTCAACAATGCATCAATGAGCAAATCACAAATCTTCAGTCTCATCAACTAAACTTTGTAGAATTGCCCAAGAGCCAATGCACAGAGAACGAAAGAGAAGACTTTAAATGGTTTGAAGTCCCCAAACAACAGACTTTTTAAAGTCCCCCAAGAGCAGTCCAAATTTAGTCATATACCAAATGACCACCATAATCTTCCTCCTGCCTAAAAATTTGGTCTCTCCAACCAAAACCCCCCATAAAAGTGCTAAAGCAGCAACCTTTCCTAAGCATAAGATAAATATAACCAAATAATTTTAAAAACTTATTTATCAAAAACTAAATAAACTTAATAAATTATAAATAAAATTATAAAGATAAACATATAGTTTAAATTCCTGATTATTCTATCTTTCAACGATAAGAGATGAATTTTATTGATAAAAACAAACACTTACAAGAGAGAACCAAGGCCAAGCTGTCCTTGTTATCTCTATTTCCTCGTCACTTGACCATGTTAAAAAGAAAGTTTTAATAAGAAAACTCCTCCATTGATAAGAAAATCGATTGCAAAGGAAAGAGGACGAGAAATCCTCTGAAAACAACAAAAAAGACATGAAAACAAGAACAAAAGACAAAACAGAAAAAGAAAAACTTTTATCACTCTCCTAATTGGCTAATTCATATGTTTCTTCTTTCTCTTTTTTTTTTTTTTTTTTTAAACAAAATTAAGAACAAGAAACACCCAAAATTTGAGTCAAAACCTGAGAAAAACCATTACAAAAATAAGTCTCAGTCCCTCAACAAATTAGAAAAGAGATAATTAGTGTTTCTCTATTTTGTCTCGTGTCCTCTTTAGTCCTGCATCAAAGACAAATTTTTTAAAATAAGACAGCAATACTCAATGTACAATAAACTTACAATCTTTGTCCAAGGTTTTCTCCATGATGTTTTCTTTAATTTCTCACGAACATCCGATAGGACAGATTCTTGTGCATAATGCCACCATAATAGTTGCCAACCCTTCTGCTTTTTTGATAATGGACTGCACCAGGGACGATAACGTCCATACCTGTTGATACAAACTAGCACTCAGATAAGCAATATAAGTTCAGGTACTGAAATTTGCAGGGTCTCAGTTGAGGATATCTCCTCCCACAAAAATAAAATAAAAATAAAAACCACCAACTACTAGAACACTACCCCCACTGCATAAAAATTTGAAATCAAGGAATATATTCAGACTCACGTTCTCGATAACTATTATTTGAGAAATAATATGGACTTGTAAACAAACTTACTTCTCTCTTAGCTGGTATGTAGATATAATTACACAAAATTAAGATCTGCTGCAACTGAACCTCATCCATAGATACCTCCTGAGTGTGCATTTAAAAGAAAATAAGGACCACCAAAACAAAGCTAGCAAGTATAACACATTTACTGCTTTGAAAATTAGTAAACCAAAAAAAAAAAAAAAACACCAACCACGCCAGTTATCTCGGCATTGACAGAATGTTGTGGATTGTTGCTATCAAGATCTCCTGATCTGTTGACCTAAGTGAAACAATAACCATAAACCATAATGAAAATTTCTTAACCGCAATATAAGAAATTCAAGAGTCAACCAGTCTTTTCTTTCTGATTAATTACAAGTACTTCATAAGTTTTTTGATAGGACAGAATACTTCAAAGTTGTTCTATTGGGAATGGTGTTTCCTCTCCAAGTGAGAGAAAGAGAAGGATTGAGGTAGTGCTTATTTTTCGGTCTCTCTAATTGGTATTAATGGAATTGCCAAGACAAGCAAGAGCACGGCATATAAGCATACAAGGCAAAGGACAAGTTAAAGTGTTCCTCTCAAGATTACGAAAATTACAAAAAGAACAAAAAAGGACCAAAAACCTTAAAACTATGTTCTCCAAAAAAAAAATCAAAAGAACAGAGCATCATTGAATTACTTATTCATAGAAACCCACAAAATGACAACACAGTAACCTATCCCACAAAAACATGAAATCCTAATAAACACCCTAAAAAAGCGCAAGCAGTTCTTTCAAACCATTAGTAGTCCATAAAACCCAAGGAACAGCTAAACTGAGCACTTCCAAAGAGACATTGCTCTTTTCTTGCCTCCAAAATCCCTAAAATCTTTGAATCAATAACGACAAATAATTTAGCAGAATCACCCAAACTAGAGAAGCCACCTTCAATAACCTACTACAGAACCACGTCCGCTGCCGTTTGAGTCCCCCACCCACCCATCATCACCCGCCACCCCAACATGCAACAGAGATCCCCCTACCCTGCTATATCGTTATCAACTCACCTAGAGCAACGACAGCGCTGTCAAATCTACCCCTCCCCCCACCATCACGTCCCTTCCCCTTGTTGTTTCCATTGGCAACACAATAGACGTTAACACATGTAGCAGCCAAATACCTCCAGTATCACGGCAGACTACCTTCAGTACCACAGCAGGTTGCTTCAGTAACACAGTAGACAACCACCATAGAGGTCTGTGTTAGGTTTATTACCAATATCCCAGTGTGATACCATCAAGGGTCTGGTATTTGTAAAAATAATTCTTCAAAATTAAACTTTTCTTAATTTTAATACTCTCTAGTCTCTTCAAGTCTGGTAGAACCATGTAACCGACAAAACAAAAAATAAAATTATAAAAATAAAACATTAAATGTTTATTAGCTATATTTCACCTAAATTTTTTTTTTTTTTAAAACTGCACTTGTTTCGAATATGTTCTATTAAATTTACTGTTCTTTCTTTTTCTTTTAAGAAAAAGATTTACGAAATTGTTTTCACCCCGTCAAAAATCATAATCAACCCATGACACTTTTTTATTTGTTGAACAAACCCATGAGTTGTGTCAATAAGGCTAAAGAAAATACTAAACAAACTGGGTCTTAAAAATGAAATAATAACCTGCAATAAGGCAATTAGTGAACATAAACAGAGTAAAGAGATGAAGGAAAAAAGTGAATTAAGATTGAAGAATGGTATCACACCAAAAAATAAATAAATAGATAAGAGAGCGTGGTACGTTAAAGGAGGGAGGCTTGGCATTCTTCGCAATTCGTAATATATACATCCATATGAGACTTTTTGTTTCACGAATAAAAATTTGGTTTAGGCTGCATGGCCAAAGATGACGCTAGCATTCCTCAAGTTTTCAAGGAAAGGAAAAAAAAAAATAATAATAATAAAGGACAAAATACTTGAACGAAAATTTTGAACACTATCTGGTGGAAGCTCCGATTCAAAATAGAGTATGAATAATAGATAAACAGAAAGATACTGAAATAGCAAAAAGTGTTGTACAAGACATACAAAGAAAATTAAGAAATCAAGAAAATTTATCAAAAAATAAATAAAAGAAAACAAGAAGATAATTGAACCAGAGAAGAAATATAATTTGTGCATCATATTTTTATCTCTAGTCACAAGCAATAAAATAAAATTTTTTGTTACCAGAATACGACTTGCATACCAAAAGTGTCATGGAAACATCAAATGGTGCCAATATAGAGTCGCACTTTTTCCCTTCAGATCTTGCATTGTCCACAGTCATTAAGTCAATAGGTCCTTCAAATGTGCCACAATAAAGCTCCAAACCAATAATTTCCAGAGTTTTGTTGACTTGGCCACCTCTTACTATTGCCCCTAATGACCTAAGATACAGAGTGAAAAAGTTAAATACCAATTGGCACTGCAACTAGCTATTTATCATACAATTTTCTTAAAGGACAATAGAATTCATTTCTTTGAGCCTTGTAACAAAGAAAAACAAGATGTAAAGCACAGAAACGAAACAAAAAATCGTACTAAAGTAAAATATATACAGAAACAAAATTAGAGAAGATAATGGGGATTCCTCAAGCAAGAAAAGAAACAAAATAAAGTTCTCCAATCTAACAAAACGAAAGAAAACTACCATCCTGAAGACATTTAGAGGAAACAATTCTTTCTGTTGATCCATGAACTCGTTGTCAAGTTTATACAAAGACAACACCGGTAATCAAAGACAGAACATATAAAGGAAACAAACCTAAATCAAAGCAAGACTTTGGGACCTAATTTACACCATATATAATTTAGAACTTATTTACAACAAGTACAAACAAGGTCAATTCCACCAACACATACTATCTGAAATGTGCAAGGAGGATTTACCTAACTAAACAAGTAATATAGAAGATACTGAGAATTACCCGAAGGATTTTGCTTCATTATTGTCAAGCTGGAAAATTTTAAACCAAACACAGTATGCACCTGGGAAGAATTTAGCAAGAATGGAAAAATTATGCTAGAATATTGAAGATCAGTTTGATTCCATACTAAACCACCTTAAAATAATTTTGGAAAAAAAATGAGTATCAAACTTGAATCAAATCTTAAGTTAGACATTATAAACTTCATTTTAACATTTTTTTACTTATTTAAAACTTTAAAATCTTTTTGACTTCATAAGCTCTTTTAAAAATACGGTTTCCAAACATTTACTAAAAAGTCACGGCTTTTGCTTCTCTTTTCTATGAACTAAAAGCAAAAACAAAAGCTCTGCCAAACAGGCCCTTTGTCATTTCGAGAAAGTGCAAAAAAGTGTCTATGGAGTGGGTTTGTAATCTAGAAGGCAAGAACCAAGATGTTTCTTGGAGAGAAACAGTAGCATTTTAAAAAGCAAGTACCAAGATATTTCCTTATTCTTGGAAAAGACCGTGACTATCATCAATACATGCATCCTTTGAAAAATTTTAAACTACTCAGTTTTTTTTTTTTTTTTTTTAACTAATTAAGCCGGAAGAATCTACTCTTTAGTATCACAATGCAGCTTTCCCTTGATTAAACTTCTTGTCTACTTTCCTTTTGTTTGCTTGCTTATTACTGTACTAACAAAAATTCATCTAAGAGTAACATAAATAAAAATTCCATTTGAGAGCTGGCAAATGCACAAATATACAAGCGCAGTAAAGAAGATTGAATAATAAAGCAAATTAAATGGTCGTATGAAGAAAACAAATATTTTTTGTTTTGGATGATTAGGACGGAAAGAAATAACCCAACATCTGAAGATAGGAGCATGATTTGTCTTCTTTATGGATATTCCTTTTTTCTCTCCTTATCATGGGTCGGAAAGTCATGTTTCATTAATGGCCTTTCATTTATCTTTACTACACTTTTCTTTCATTTCTCTTTACTACGCTCCTTCTAAGAGGATATTTTATTCTCTTTTCAATTTTTACTTTTCTTTCTCCTTCAATAAGGTTCTGCTAAAAATAAATAATTAACAAAAAAAATCTAGAAGAAAAACGACTAAATTGTTCACTTTAGAAAAAAGTCGATACAAATAAAAGAAATCAATAAAACAATCATTGAGAAGCATAAGTAGATACAATTAGCTTCACCAACGATGAAGGGCTGACAAGGAATTGCACTTACTGCATCACTTCGTATATCATGGTACAAGACATGAAAACTTCTTATGGAGACTTGTATGCTGTCAAGAATCTAGGAGCAAGAAAACACATTGGTCATGCTCTGTAACAACTAACAATTACATATCCTAAGAAAGGATCAAATCTCTTAGGGAAGAGAGACTCCTAAGAGATATAAAAAAAACAGACCGACTTGCAATCAAGTATTATGAATGTAATGTCACCTTAGCGGAAATATAGGATGTAAATGATCGCCCAGCTCGATTATCTGAAAAATTCAAAATTAAGGAGAAAAAGTGCCTCAAATTCTAAAGAACATAAATTAATAAACTCAAACTACATCTTCCCAAAAACACTAGAGACCACAATAATACAAGAGACCACCAAAAAGAATAAGCAATTATGAAATTCTGCAATAAAATGGATGGGTGTCTATGAGGTGTAAAAGAAGTGCAGCAGTGAATCACAGAACGGGGTCATAACATCAAGTCCTACATCTTCCCCACAACGGTCTTAATTTTGAGACTGAGAGTATTTTTTGAGTCGATGCTTTTGAATTCTGTTGTTATTTTGTTTTGTTTTTTATTTATGAAGACACCTTGTCCTCTTTACGTGTACCCTTTTTATTATTCAATGACGTTCTCTGTTTCGACTAAGCATTACAGAAGGGATTTGTGAGCTACAGAACAACTGTGGTAGTTTTGTTTATCTTTAAAAATTTTATAAAAAAAAAAAATAGAAAAGAAAACTTACACAAGTACAGGATAAAGAAAGAGAAGGTGACAGAGAACAGCATAATTACAAGAGAGCCTCCCAATCATAAAAAATCATAAAAAATAAAAAACAAAGGAACCTCCAAAATATCTATCTATAGTCTTACAAAATTGATCATCAGCTTTGCCTTATTTTCCCAAAGTGTGTGGACAATTAAGAAACTATACGAAGTTGAATGAGACAGACCAGAAAAATTAAACTGCACATTTTTATGGATAAAAGATATTCATTCACAAAGAACAAACATAACAAGAGATATGTGCAAGAACAAAAGGAACCTTTTCGTGAGGCGCCAAAAGTCCTCTAGGCTTCATGTCAAGGACACAAATATCAGGCTACTAGATCTAGTCAACTTCTGTTTTAAGATTCTTTTTTTCCTCCCATTTTATCTATCCAACCAGCAACAATATATTAGTTGGAGCTATCATTTCATTTTCCCAACTCTTGTCTTATTAAGCATCTGTGCATCATCAAAAGCCTTGAGTAATTACGAAAGTCATTCTGTTGAAATATAAAACTATTGTTGGCCCACCTCCTAATAGTTTAAGTTTTTAAGATGGATTCGTAAACTAACATGGTATCAGAGAGGGAGGTCCTGAGTTCAAACCATTGCAATTGCACTCTTTAACCCCTCTATTATCATTCGCGTGTTGGGCCTTTAACATTTTTCGGAGGACTTTCAAATTAATATTTGTTCACACGTTTGACCATTGTATGACTACACGCGAGGGGGAGTGTTGAAATATAAAAACATTGATGGCCCGCCTCCTAATAGCTTAAGCTTTTGGGATGGAATGGTAAACTAACACATTCCAAAAGTCATTCGGTGTCAGAAGTCATTCCTTTTTCTTTCTCATTCCAAGAGACACAACTGATATTTTCTACTCCCTAGCTTCCAAATACTCTTTTTTTTTTTTCTTTTTTTTTTTTTTTTTTACAGGAGACTCTAGTCTTTTTTCTCCTGGGTCTTAAGTTTCTTGGGAATGCGTTTCAGCCTATACAAGTTTGTTACCTTTTAATTCTTTAAATGAACGGTACGGATGAACAGTAAGTTTTTCAAGAACTGTTTGATTCATTTTGGTTTGTTTTATGCAACCAATCATTTTGATGTGATGCCGAGTCTTCTCAGCATGCTGCCTAAAACTCCACTAGTATGATGCTAGTGGAAATTTCTCTCTCTTTCTAACGTCTATTCTTCTATTCATTTCTACAAATTATTTTTTTTTTTTTTTTTTTTTTTAAACAGCCACTTTTCAACGACATTCAGACTTTAGCATATTTTCCCCCATTTCTGTCTCAAACCACAAACACGATAACAGAGAACGGATGATGCAAGTATATTTGGCCTATATCTAGGTCATTATACCATAAAGTAACCAACCTTATGATATTTCTGGTTTAGATTAGAAAGGAGAGGAACTTACCACAGACACGTTTTGATAACTTTGCGAGCTCTGCTGCGGCAAGTTTTGCCTTTTTAGCAGCAAATTCTCGTCTTTCAACTGCATCCGATTTCCACTACAAAAACCAAACACAATTTCTCAAGTTTCCACAAATGGCACTTCACAATCGACACTTCCAATGAGGCATCGGGTTTCGAAATACGAAATGGGAATTCTTTAACCTCCTCGTCGTCCCGCTGGGAAGCACAAACAAAGACATCCTCAAGAATAATGACAATGGGATCCCAGCCGAGCTTTTTCCACGGAATTTTGATGCTTAATTTCCCAACACGCCCTATAACGAAAGGATAATATAATTAATATTTCAACTTTACAGATGATTGAAATTGAAAATGTATGTAAATATCTATATATATATATATATATATGCGCTTGAACTACCTTGCTTCAAAGCAAAAGGTAACTGGAGATAGTCGAAGGCTTCGAGAGTGAGCTCCACATTTTCCAATAGAACTTCCTCTGAATATACATATATGTATATGTATATATATATATATATACATATTATACAACAAACAAACAATCAAAAAAGATATTAAAGAAAGGAATTTGATTATTGTTAATATGGTTAGAGAGAGAGAGAGAGAAATACCGTTCCAGAGAGTGATTTTGAGCTGTTCTCGCTGGATATCTTTGACGTAGCGACCCAAATACCCCAATATCAGCTGACGCACGAACCCCTCCAGCATGGTGTCCGACTAAAACCAAAAGGCATCGACGCCACGGAAACGGCGGAGGAATTTCAAGAGAGAGAAACTATATACAAATTTATATATATATATATATATATATAGAGAGAGAGAGAGAGAGAGAGAGAGAGAGAGGATGTCCGCCTCGCCGGGGTGGGCTTGGCTGGTCTAAAACGTTCGCTTTATGGTTCTTTACCTTGTTGGGTTCTTCAGGGATGGTGATGTATTTGCTTAGGGCTTTTATAGTATTGTTGGGGTAAAGTAACATGACCTTGTTTGGCGTATGGGCGAATTGGTGGTTTTTTTTTTTTTTTTTTTTTTTACCCTGAAATTGAACTTTTTTTTTTTTTTTTTTAAACTAGTTTTATCAGGATGAGTATAGATTTGTTATATCATTTTCCTGTTTTAAAAACTATCTTCTTGATAGACTTTTGACAAGTTATAAGTTTGTTCAAAAAAATTAAAAATTTAACATTTTATATGTGATAAAATTTTTAAATTCAGATAATATGATATGATATTATTAGAGAGATAGATAATGAGACAAAAAACCCAAAACAGCAAATATTGATTCTTCTGAGTCCAATAGCATGTATAAGATAAATTGTATAACAATCATTAAAACATTAAGTATTCTAATATAATTTTTATGCATCTAAAAATATATATAACTTTAGAGGACCAAAATTTAAGGAAAACGTATATGATGACACATATTTAAATAAATAATTTAAAATTAAAAAGTTAAAAAAAAAAACTGTAAGAAGGTTAAAAAACCATAAGTATATAAAGCAAAAGAAAAAAAAAACACAAAACGACAATATAAGGAAAATCAAATTTAAAGAAAATGAAGAATTAAAAAATAACAAGAATGAAATAGGGGAAGAGAGAGAGAGAGAAAGTGGGGAAAAAAAGTTGTTGTGTAGCGGTTTGAGACCGTGTACTAAATGAGAATACAGATAATGAGTAAATAAGGACACATTCTTAAAAGAAAAATGAATGAGATAATTAAAAAACTGGTTATAAAAATTACATTTATTAAAATAATATTTCATTTTCATAATATGCAAGATAAACATTTAAGTGAGCATTTTTGACGAAAAATAATTACATAATAAGGGCAAAATGGAAGAAAAATATATTTGGTGATACATGTATTAAAAATTAAAGATGAATAATTTTGAGAGAAAAGTTAAAAAAAAATAATAGAAAGTAAGAAGATTTTGAAGAAAAGACACAAAAACAAAAAGTAAAAGAGTGTTGTGGGGTGGGGTGGGGTGGATTGATATGGGAGATAAAGAGAGAGAGAGGGAAGAAACGGAAAACCCAAGAGAGAAAAAGGAAGGAAAAAGAAAAAAGAAAAAGAAGAAAAGGAACGGCAGAAATCACATCAGGTCGGAAAAAAAAGATGATAGTAGAATTGAAAAATAAAAAAAGCTCCAACTTGACACATGTTGGAATAAGTAGAGACAATCTTGATTCTTTTATATATATTATTACTAGTTGAACATATATTTCATAAGCATGAATAATATATTGTGTCAAAAATATAAAATTTTAAAGAGAAAATTAAAAAAGAAAAAAAAAAGATACAAAACGATAAAATAAAATAAAAATAAATAAACAATTGAAACTTAAACAACAAAAACAACTTCTAACAAAATTTCAAAAAAATATTTAAATAAAAACTCTTTTCAACCATATTAAAAAATATATAAGTTACTAAATAGATATATAGAGAATTATATATATATATATATTGAGAAACAAAAAGATAGAAGAAATTATAAAATAAAATAAAAAGATAAAAGCATAAAAGAAAACAATTGAGAAAAGAAAAATGATGACAGCAAAAAAGAGAAGTAAAAAAAAAAAATTTGGTTGACACATGATAAAAGGAGGGAAAGCATTACTGACATTAAAATAAATAAATAAAAGATTAAATGCTTTTCATATTTTTTTCTTCATCACCTGTAGCATTGAAAAACGAAATGAATTTTTTTTATTTGAAGATGGTGTATCAAATGGCCACTCAATTTAACAGAGTAAAACATAGTATTGTTAAAATATATATTTTAAAATATCTGGATGTGAACATATGAGAAAGTTGTTTAAAAATTAAATAGATAAGTCAAAAATTATTTCAGTATGGCAATAAAAAAGCATTTATGAACATTGTTTTTAATAAAAAGATATAATGAAAGATAAACTAAAATTTTAAGAGGATATTCGAGAAAGAAAGAGAAAATATGAGCGTTAAAGTTTGTTTTAAATTATCGTGGAAATGTATTATAATAATTTTAACTTATATTAATCAAACTAATGGTGTGTTTGCCGCACCATTTCAAATTCAAAATATTCATTTTATTTAAAATCCAAATTCACTTTTTCAAAATTCACCCCCCCCCCACCCCCCAAAAACCCGACCTTCGAGGCCCCCACTCCCCTCCCTGTCTAGCGACGGCGAGTCACCCCCCCCCACCCCCAAAAACCCGACCTTCGAGGCCCCCACTCCCCTCCCTGTCTAGCGATGACGGTCACCCCCCCCCCCCCCCACAAAACCCAACCTTCGAGGCCCCCACCCTCCCCCCCAGTCCGGCAATGGCTAGTCACTCCCCCCCCCCCCCCGGTCCCACGATGGCGAGTCACCCCCACCCCAAAAACCCGACCTGCGAAGCCCCCCCATTTCAGTGATGGCAACTCGCCGCCCCCTCCCCCCCCCCCCCCCCCCCCCCCCAAACCAAAGAAACCCCGACCTTGCAAAATCCACCTCCCCTCAACATTTTGCGACAGCGAATCCCCCCCCCCCCCCAAGTGCGAACCCTACCTATGAAGACCTTCCACCAGCCCTCGACGAATCACCCACCCCGACTTGACCTGCAACAGCCAATCACTCACCCTGTGCCCCCTCCGACAACCTTTCATTGGTGCCCCTCACAATTATAGGACTTCAAAAGTTTTTTTTTAGGTGCAATCCTGTAAATCAATGTGTATTTTAGTTATAGTGTACCCCTAACTTCTTGTCAATTTGATTTATTTCAAATGACCTTAGATGAAGCTCTATTAATAGGGTATATAAAATGGTCTCTATTACAGTTTTTTCCTTTAATTTATAGTCTATTATGTACAATACTTCTTGTTCAGAAAAACAACATAATACCTTTTTTTCAATACATATTGGTGCAAGCATGAACGAGTTAGGATTTTTTATTAGGAGCGCTATTAAGAAATTTTTTTTTTTAATTTCTCACTATTGTTATCTCTTTTAGGTACTATTCTCTTTCCTTAATATTTTTCCTTATTTTACAAATTTTAGTGGGCTAGATTCAAGAATAAATTAAGGGTGCATGTTTGATAAAAAAAAATTAATAGGGGCACATTTAAAAAAAGTAAATTTATGGGCTCAAATTATATATTTTAAAAAATTGAGTTGGGACACGTGCTCCACTAGGTTCTATGTAGCTCCGTGCATGAGTGCAACTAATAGTAGGTGCACCAACATATCTTACTAGATCGGCACTTCTTTAGCATCATCATCATCTACTTATCACACATGAAATTGATAATAAAAAGAAAATACAATGCAATGTTAAATTTGGAACTAATAGTACTTTTACAATCACAATTTATGAAACAATATAGGCACGTTTGAGAGCATTTTAGATAAGGATAAGGAAGCAAAGTAGCATGATTTACTAGGTAATTAAAAAAACCAACATTAAAAAATAAAATAAAAAACCTTGAAATGCCCATGCTTCTACCTCTTCACTCATGATCGCATGCCTACCCAGTAGGTGCTACCCTTGCTTCAAACTACTCGCCCACAGTCTCATACGCACCCAGTTGCCACCACTACTCTCGACATCGCCATCACTTACTCCCCCGACCTAGGGGCCCTGTCATCCTCGCTGAAATAACGATCGCGCCGCGTCCTTTCTTCCTCGCCCTAAAGATTGTCATCGCGAGCAACTCAGTCGATTTCTCAAACGTGAAACTGGCCGATTTCCTCTTCATCTTATCTATCAAGCTTTGTCATCTCCGACAACCATGCCTCTTCTAGGATGTTAGAGTTAGGCTATTCAAAATTTGGGGATTTAAAGCTTTTAATTGGGGTAATATTAGTGATTTTAATAAATTTAAGGATTATATTCAAATTTGAGATAAACAATAATACTTTTTTAAGATAAAAATTTATTTAATTAAAAGGTTTTACAGACATCAAATATAATGCAAATAACCATGTGGTACATAATACAAAAGACTCAATAAAAACCGGTTCCATTAGTAAATTTTGATGAAGCACATGGAAAATGATATAAGACGAGACACGATATCAGTAAAATTCCTCGACACATCAATTTGAGCAGGCATAAGATTCTTTTTGAAACCACCACAGTGGATGGAAGCTTTCAATCCATCAAGAGCATGTAACATGTAGTACCAAGGCCACAAACATCTCCGTTAAGACTCATAGCTAGTGAAACTTCTAATTCGGCAAGACCTAAATCTGGCGGACCAAAAACATACTTAACAGTGAGAAAACCACCTCCATTATTATAATGAAAATACTAAAACTATATGGCAGAAATATCGACACATTTATTAGACTAAAACTTCAAAAAATAAAGCATGACTGCTGCAAGCCATCAATGAAAGTGTAGCCGATAAGAGGACCATCAGAGTAGGAGGATGCTTTAGGGGATGAGCGGCAAAGCTAACGAGATGCCTTCAAGTAGCAGAACGTGAAACACACGCGCTACCACCATCAATGTCTAGAGCTGGAACCACCACCTCCACAAGAAGCCCACCACTGTTTGGAATAAAACCCCGAAAGAGTACAACCATCAGAAGAGAAAGGTGTCACAAAACGTCTCCAAGCCATCCATAAATATCCTCTAAACAACATTTGATCCACCCCTACAAAACCACCCTGCCAAACACAGTTACCACCATAAAAAAACCCACAACAATACGATCTTCGTAACCAATTTTCAAAGTCGAAGGTCCAACGATGTGTTTGGGAGCGGTCTCGGAACTCCAGTCGACTCACTCACTCCTTTTCTCTCTTTCGCGTTTCTTTCCTAGGACCAGATACATTTTTCTAATCAAAATAGTACAATAGGGATACGCTTAGATAAACAATAATATTAATTAAATTAAAATCAGAAAAACTATTTATAAAGAAATAATTGATAGTAATAAAAGAAGATACAAGATTTACCATGTAAATACGAAGATTTAAGAAAATCAAATGACTTTGAAAAATAATTAACAGTGAAAATCCTAGCAAACAAATGTTTATTAGACAAGCAATAATATAGTATTTAACGAGTTTAATCCGTGCGTTGCACGGGGAAGGAAGAAAAAAAAAATGAGTATTATATAATAAAAGCAGTTAATTAAGATATAGATTATTCGGGGAAGGAAGAAAAAAAAAATGAAAAAAATTGAGTATTATATAATAAAAACAGTTAATTAAGATATATATATATTATAATTACAGTAAGTATATATTTTTTTAAGTATTTACTATTATAATATTAAAGTACATACATTCATATTTATAAGCATAATTTTATTGAAATAAAAAAGTTCAAATAATAAATAAAATTAAAAAAATTTGAAATATCAAAGGGATAACGAAATTACGGGGTAAATTTAATTAAAAAAACCAATTAAATTAACAAATAAACGTAAAAATAATAGAAATTTTAAAAAATTATTTCTAAAGATTATAGATATAAATATAAAAGAAACTTATTGAACATTTTGTTTAAAAAAAAAAAGAAGAAAAAAAATAAAAGAAGTCAAAAAAATAAAAAAATAATAATATCAAATATTAAAATATAATATTAAGTGTAAAAATTGTTGTTAATAGAATAAAATAGAATAATATATTGTTATTAAATAAAATTAAAATTTTTTAAACTTAAATAGTCAAAAAAATTTAATAACTTAAGTAAATTTATTAAATTTAAACAAAATTAATTAAATTAATAAATAAACCTAGAAATGGATTAAATATTTTTAAAAATTTAGTTATAATAAATAATTATATATTTTTGATAATTACGTTTGATGGCAGTAGAAAAATTATTATTGATTTTTAATTTTAATATAATTTTTTTATATTTTGGAATTTCTGTAAATTATTATTTAATTTCAAATTTTTTAGTTTGTTTGTTTATTTTGAATATTATAATTTAATTGTATTAATTTATTTTTTAAATGTATTAATCTGTTTTTTTTGTTAAATTTTTATTAATTCAATAATTTAAAATTTTCAAATATTATTTAACGTATATAATTATATTTTTTATAATTGAAAATAATTTAATAAAATAAAATTTTTTATCTTATAGTTTTTTTTTCTATCTTTATTTTTTTAAAATTTATTTTAATATAGATATATATATTTTTTACTTTCTCTCTCTCTTTCTTTCTCTAATGACCGGATTTCTCTCTCTCTCTCTCTCTCTCTCTCTCTATCTAATGGCCGGATAATGCCAAATGGGCAAAACCAGTAAGTCATTGTGCAATCGGGAAAAACCAGGGAATTTGAAGGGCAAAATCGCCATTTTACTGTACAGTCACTGTTTGGGTACTGTAAATTATGTAGATCACTGTTAATTACTGTAGCAAAACTAAAAAATTGAAAAAAAAAACCCAAAAGTTACTGTTTATTATTGTTCACTGATCAGTAAATCAGTCAATCCTTATGTATAATGTATAATGTATAAATATTTTATTTACTTGTAAATCTATTTGCTTATTGAT
Organism: Ficus carica; assembly: GCA_009761775.1. Classification (NCBI taxonomy): domain Eukaryota; kingdom Viridiplantae; phylum Streptophyta; class Magnoliopsida; order Rosales; family Moraceae; genus Ficus; species Ficus carica. The sequence continues at coordinate 17,173,932 of CM019749.1, forward strand.
TTATATGGTAAATATGTAATTAGTTTTTTTACTTGTAAATTTTATATACATATTGATTTACTCAGAAAATATGAGATTTAATTTAATTGTAAAAGTTTTATTTACTTATTTAAGTTAAGTTGATAATTTTAACAGTTGTTTGTTTTAAATAATATAATTACTAGTTTTTATTTAGTAAATACATAATTTTATCGTTGATTATAGTAAATCCTTTATTTACATCATTTTTTAAAAGATTTTAGTATATCTACTTAGTCTAGTATTTCCTATGTAAATCTGATATTTACACATAGATCAATAATTTACACTGATGTTTAAATGTTTAATTTATCTAGTAAATCAAAAGTTTCCTCTATAAATGAAACTTTTCAAAAACAAATTTAAAAAAAAAATAGTAAACCTGCAATAAATAGGTAAATATAACATTTATTATTTTAAATCAGTATTTTCTCTAAGTTTTTGAAATTACATATAAACCCGATAATAATCCACAAATTCAGTCCCAAAATCCAACCAAACTATAACCCCAATCCCAAATTTCCCCAAATCCTTCAACCCCAGACTTAGTTACCGGAGCTACAAGACATTAGAGAATCAACCGTACACCGACGACCATCAAATTTTGATGAAACTTATGATAAGCATCGATGTAATGCCACTGCCCCAAGTCGCCAAAGATCGCGTCAGCACCTAATAACAAGCACCTATTTCGTATCATGAAGGAGATAGTGAACCTCAGGTCATTAGGGAGATCGAGAACCTTGGGCTACTAGGGAGAACGTGACATCGCTAGAGAAATCATGATGAGCTAACATCACCTGAAGCCGAGTTGACGGAACCAGTCCGCAACGATGACCTCGAGATCGTGATGAGGCCTCGTGGGGTGGTGTGTTACATGGAACAATCATCGTTGTTCGGAAGAGATATACAACAGCGTGGAAGCAGAAAACAGAGGCAGGGGGAGATCTGGATTTTAGGGAACGAAAATTTGCTATTTTATTTTGCCTTTTTTTTTTAAAACATTCTATTAAGTGCCAATTTTTATTATGGTTTTATTTTGTATATGAAATAACAATAATAATATCTCGCAAAATGGTGTTAGGGATATATTTTGAAATTGTGTTCTATTGTGTTTCTCGAAAAATTAGTTTGAGGACAAAAAAAAAATATATATAAAATTATATTTGAATATATTTCTGAAAACATTTGTTGTTATCCATCGCAGTTGCTTTATCCTTCAACATAGTTAATGGGAATTCTTCCAAAATCTAAAACATTACTTAAGCATGCGTTTGAAATGCGAGTTTGAGAGGTAATTTTTAGATTGAAATTGCTTAACTTTTCAAAAACTAATTATAATTTTTTTGTTGATTTTTCAGAAAAAAAATAACAATTAAAATGAAAACTTTTGGTTCACATCTAAAACCAACAAACCATAAATAACACATAAAGAAGAAGTTGGATGAGTTGAGGGGAGGAAGACGCATAAGAATTTGTGGAGAAACAGGTGCAAATTAGCATGAACGAGAGACAGCCAAGGCCCATTGCACGAGCTTCAACCCAAAGTGGCCGAGGAGTTTGCCCAAGAAACATTACTTTTTTTTTTTTTTGGCTTAGTTTGAGCTATTATTGAGGAATGATTTTGCAAGTGCAACATTTTAGCCGTTGATTCATATGAAACCTATTGTGGCTCTACGATAAAGCAGGGCTTCGACTCTATATTTACACTTGAGTATATTTAGCATTTCTCATGACACAAATGAATAACAGATGCAATTTTATTTTTTAAATGTATGTGGCTCTCTATAAATTTTATTAAGAATATTTAAAAAAAAAATTTCTGAATTTAATGACATGAAAACCCTTAATTTTGATTTTATAATAGTAAAGCAAAATAATAAAAGCATTTCATATATTACGAGTTAGAAAGTTGTGAGATATTTTACACATATATTAATGTTGGTTTGAAAAATTTAAAGCGCAGCAAAATGGAACTTTAAATCTTTTTTTCTTAACCATCAAGAAACAACTTGTCTTGGAGCACATCAAAAATGGAATTTTTGGAATTTTTGCATAATATCTTCAATTATTGTTATATTTTTTTTCTCTTAAGGGTATTTGGGGTATCTTTAAGGTCAAAACAAAGTGTTGTAAAAAAAATGTATAAATTTATGTATTAAATATAATAGAAGGATAAAAAAAAAAAAAAAAGACTTAAAAACAAAATACAAGATACATAGAGGTGAATAAATCCAAAATTTAGTTTTTTTTAAGGGTTTTTTTGTGTGGGTATTTTGTGTTTTTAGATCAAAATTAAGTGTTGACATAAAGAAGATATAATTTGGTATATCAAATATAATTTGATAGAATAAAAATATAAAAATCCATAACACGGGATATAAAAATATAAAAAACCTTCTTAAACACAAGATATAAAAATATACATAACCTTCCCGCACGAGATTCATGAGCTTTTGAAAATATCTTCTGCGATATGGGTAGGCGGCGACAATGCTCATCATGAGCTTCACAAGTGACGGCGCGTGGTTGATTTTCCGGCATCTAGTAGCTCCAATGACCGATTGATGGATTATGGGATTTAGGTTTAGGGTATTCGGGGATAATTACGGGGTTTCTTTGAATTACACAAACTTTGAAAACAAAGAAAATATTTTAAAGGAAATAATAAATTTCTCCAACTACGGGGATTGGTGTAGACCGGCAAAAATTTCATTCGTATTGACGTAGTTGCCCGAGATTTTTCAGGTGTGGTCTTGGGCACTATGGCCCGATGCATGATAGGGAGTATTACTCCTCATCTCGCGGAATGCATGGTCGTAAGAGAGGGGGTTTGGTTTGCCCGGGATAGAGGTTTTCCACGATGGGTCATTGAGACGGATGTGATGAATGTTACACGTGCTATCCACTCACCGTCTTTGTGATTGAGCCAATGCATAGAGGGCATTTGTGAGCTTGTGTCTTTTGAGCCAGGTGGCAACGTTACCTACGGCTCCCGTAAAGGGAATGCAATGGCCACTTCTTAGCTCGTTATGCTATTTTTTATTATGTTACTATTGTATGGTTGGATGTATTGCCCAAGCTTCTAGGGGATTTTGTTAAGTCTGACATTGCAAGTTTTTAATAAAATATATTTCATTTTCGAAAAAAAAATTATTTTTACTTATTCAATGCAAGAAAATATATGTTTTCTATCAAATTTTTTAGTAAGTATTGGATTTACAGAGGAAATAAATATATTTACCAGATGAACAAAATTTTTTTAAAAAAATGTAAATAAATTATTTAGGGCATATATCGGATTTGTATGGGCGATATTGGTCTAGCTAGATATACTGAAATTTTATAAAAACAATGTAAAGAAAATATTTACGCGTAAATATCATTGTATTTACCTGGTAAATTTTGGATTTACAAAGAAAATATTGTATTTACTTTGTTAAATTTTTTATTTCAGAAAATTAATACTGTTTTTACTTGATAAAATTTTTATTTACAAGAGTAACATTTTTTTTATAACGTCAGTGCAAGTTTTACTGGTTAAAAAAAATACACAGGACTTTCTTGTAAATGTTAAATCAACTGAATAGGTATCATATTTATCAAGTAAAATTCAATGTTTAATCTGTAAACAAAATTTATCAAGTTTACCAAGTAAATAAATTACAATGAAAAGCAACACAAGTAACTTATTTTCGTTGTAAATGGATTTACTTTTTCAAAAAAGAACAAAACTCTTACTTATTAAATTTTTTTTTCTAACTTTTTCCTTATAAATATTTCGTTTTAGGTGGTTAACAAAATTATTACCCAAATTAGTTTTGTATTTATATGATTTTTTTTTTCATTTCTTTATTTTTCGCTCGGTTTTTCATATTACCTTTAGATTTTGAAATGAATCCTAATCCATTTAAATCTCTGAAACCTGATTTAAAAAAAGAAAAGAAAAGAAAAAAAATTCCTAACCATCTGTTGTTGCTGAGGACGCCGTCAGCTGGGACGATGACAAGTTGGACGAACTACGTCATCGTTGGAGAGCGCAAGCTCAACAATGTGTCATCGATCTCCCCAAAAGCCAGTTCTCGAGATCGTTGGTTTGTGAGTTGTGAGATTCTGAAGGCGACGTTGGAGAGAGAAAGTAAGAGAGATGGAGAAAAAGAGAGGAAGAGATATGGTAAATACTAGATTTACTTAAGAGCCCGTTCGGAGCAATGTTTTCAAACGGTAAAATGTTATCTGGATTTAAAATTTTTAACTCTTCATCAAATTTTCTCTTTTCCATTTTTAAAAAATTATAACTTCAAAAGTCAATAACTTTCTCATTTCAAATTAAAATGAGATTATTTTTATATGAAAATACTTACAACGACGAGACGAACAAAAAAAAAATTGATTTTGCATTTTTTTTTCTGAACGTATTTCAAAATTTTACACTATAACTTTTTAAAAGTTACATATTTCCAACCCAACATTTAAAACACCGTCTCCAAGCGTCCCTATTTGCTAACCATCCTTAAATATTCAACTTTTTAAACTTTGCTATTTCCTTCCTTCTCTCTTCTCATTATTAGGTTCTTAAATTGGATGCGGTCAATATGGTTCATGCAATTCGGTACTCGGCTCAAAGACTCGACCAAAGGCTTTATATCACTAAACACACATTAGAATAGTTGTTTTTTCACACTGGTAAGGTAGATAATAGGATAACCCTTTGTTTAGTTAATTTTACTTCGGTCCTAGTCTGTTCTTTTCTTTCGATTTGACTCGGAACCTTTATTTATTAAAAGAAAAAAATTTTGCTGGTTAATAGTCATTTTTCCATTAAAAAAAAAAAGTTAAACCGCTTTAGCAAAATAAATAAATAAATTTAAGCAAAAAAAATTTTTTTTTGGGGGTAAATTTAAGCTACCCTCCCTTAATAGTGCTGTTGACGGTGAAAATTCATCAATTTAGAATTATCCTCACCGTACTCCACTCACGATGAATAGTAAAAGTAAAATTTGTTGGAAACTAGAGAACGCAAGAGATTTTATAATGGTTCATCAGAATCGGGTTTTACTATTTTCAGAGAGATTACAAGTGTTTGTCTTTGGCTGTAGAAAGAGCATCATAGGGTTTCAAAGGGGAGAATGACCTTTATTTATAGGCCTCATTTGGATAAATACAATTAATTTAAATAAATAAATAAAATCTAGTAAATATCTTCAAGTTTGTAATTTGAACTGTTTCCGAGATCTTCTAGAAGAATGATTCACGGTTTGTTGAACTTGAATTTCGAATACGGAAGATTCTCTAGTTTAAATCTCACAACTCTCGGGATTTTGCTGAACTGTTGTTTTGTCTCATCTGTAATACTCTCGGCGTAGAGCATTGAGAAGATCTAATTCACCTCTCTCCCGCAAGACTAAACTCTACCTCTTACTTGGAGGAAAAGCCTCTCCTGCTAGGTGTTAAAACAAAGCTCACTTCAAGAGTAGAGTGTTGCCAAGTTCCAGTACGCATCTCTCTCCCATGAGCGATGAGACATGGATTTCCCATCTCTCTCCCATGTCTGACGAGGGATGAGTTCCTCTCACGGGTGAGGAGTGAATCTTAAATAATGGTATAACAAGTGCATTGACTACCTACCAATTTGATCCTCCAGATTTTATTTAATTAAAAAAACACATAAAGTCGACTTACCAACTCGATCAATTAGATCTTTCAGGAGTTATTTAAAAAAAAAAAAAAAAAAAAAAAAAAAAAAAAAAGATCCTGCAGGCTTGACTTTTTTGAACACGTGTAACAGGCACTTTCTCCAACATAACACCTTTTTTTTTTTTTTTTGGGTAGGAGGCCTCAAAGTCAAAAGACCCCCCCCTTTTTCCCCCTAATAAAATTAGGTAAGTTGTCATGATTATTGAAGATGAATCATATATCATTTTAAAAAAAGATTAAAAAAGTTAATATATGGAATTCAATTATGTGTTCCGAACAACATTTTAAATTCAAACAATTCTCATTTCGAATTAAATGTTGCTTTGTGCATTAGGTAATAGGATCTATAGAAATTAGAGAAGTAAAATAGTAAAAGATAGTAATTAAAAACCACATATTGAAAGAGAGATATTTTTGTCCACACAGTGTCACACACCTCCGAAAGAAATGCAGTTTGGGTCACCCCACTTCTCATTTCAAATCCAAATATGCATTTCCATTTTCTTTATAAAAAAAAAAAAATCCGCAACACACATCTTTTGAAAAATACACATTTGTTTTAGATTCTTATTTCAGAATAAACATGGTCTATCTCAAAATGGTATGCTAAAATAGAACCAAGAATTTATGGAAAATAAAGAAAAGGATAATTTACATTTTTCTCCCTGAATTTTAAGCTATATCACAAAATATCCTATGAATTTCAGTTTGTATCATTTATTCCCTTCGAACTTCTAAACGATTGCAAATTTCTCTATTTTTTTAAATTTATTAACGAAGATGCCACATGGCACTCATCTAAAATGGGGATTGGGATATTGAATGTGCAATTACCAAGTTGCCCTTAAAATTAAGTTGAAAGACAAATTCATTTTTTTTTTAAAAAGACAAATTAAGTTTTAATTTTATTTTTTTGAGATAATTATTTTTAAAATCTTAATTATTTTGAGAAAGAAAAATTAACAATAATACTCCTAGGAAACTAATATTTGTATAACTAATGTTAATATTATCCCACAACAAATTGTTTGGTGTTTGAATTGAATTTGAGATGAGATAAAATTTTTAAATTTGAATTAAATTGATTTTTTAAAAAATAGTTATAAATTTTATTGACTTTTAAAAAAAAATAATAATAAAAATAAAAAATTTGAGTTACGTTTGGGTTAAACTCATTCACCAAACATTGACTAATATTATAACTAAATTTATAAAAGTTGCAAAGGAAAGGGGGAAAAAAAAAAAAAAAAAACTATATATACATGGGGAAAATGGGGCTGACTCACAAACTGAGTCGGGGAAGAATCAAGAAGCAGATCTCACACAGGGAGGGAGGCGACGGGAGTTTGAGGTGGGGAAGAGGCGCGAGTCGCGAGTAGCGACGCAGATCTGAGTTTGGGGTATCCCATGGTGTTGCAGATCTTTGGGTGGGGGGAAAGGGTGGGTCATGACGACCTGGAGTGACAGCGAGTGGGTGGGTTGGGGAGGTCGCGGCCAGTGGGGGAAAGCCGGAAAGGTGTCGTGGCCGGAGGGGGAAAGGTGCCATCGATAGATGGGGAGAGCGGGCTTGCTCTCAACGGCCGTTGGGGATGCCGTCGCCGGAGAAGGACATGTATTGAGGGAGTTAATACATTATTTTCATTTTTAAAAGAATTTATTTTTATAAATTTAGTTGTGTTTTTACAAAAAGACCCTTTTGGATTTTGGTCTTCCGACCCGTGGAATCTCCGTTAATAAATTTAACAAAATGGGGGACTTTACAAATGTCCAGGGAGAATAAATAATATAAATTAAAATTCAAAAAGTATTTTATGACAAGATTTAAATTTTGGGGAAAAATGTAATTTATTCTAAAGAGAATGGAGTCTAAAAAACTTATTGTAAAAGAAGAGCTATTTAGTAAGTTTAGAATTAAAAAAGAAAAGAAAGGGAAAGAAAAGTCCTCTTCAAGGACTTTGCATCACATGCCAAAGAAGCAAACATAATCCTACATCACATGCCAAGAGGCAAATTCCAATTTTGTTTCCCTTTCTCTGTTAACCTGTTAGTAGGACAATCCGATCCTCTTAGACACTAGTGTTTTGATATTTGATTTACATACGTATATAAATTTGAATAGTTTGGATTGAGAAATCTCTTAACAGATTTTTTTTTTGTTTTAATAGGAAATCCTTGTCATTGATGATTAGTGCTACTCACTACAATCTCGTCTCTATCTGCAATCCAAAAACATCAATAAAATAAAAAGATCTAAAACCAATTTGACTTGGAAATTCATTCTACACAATCGTTTGACTGGACATGAATCTCAAAATAGGAATAATGAAATGTTGAACCCAACTCGAGATGGGAAAAATAAAAAGACATCTTAGCCACTGCAAATTAGACACCACTGTCAACGCTTGAAAAGTAAATGACCCTTTTAATTCGGTGAATTATATATATATATATATATATATTTAGTAGTACCAACTATACTTAATAGATATATAGATTCCTTTCTCTTGGTACTCTTGGAACACACACAGTTCTGGACTTTTTATTTTATTTTAGAGACACAAAGGAGTAACAAATTGATCACAAAGCCTTAGAGGCTCAAAGTGGACCATATTAAGTTACAGTTTTTGAAGAAATTATTTACTGAAAGAGAACTCTTTTAGACTTTAACTTTGCTAGATAGTAGTGTATATGTGTGTATATATATATATATAGCAAAGTTCCACTCCATTTTGTCAACGCGCTCAAGCCCCACCATTATACTGAGCCTCTAGCACATGTTATGATCTCGTTTCATGCTGATAATTATTAATTACGACACCACTTGCACAAATTTTCACGGTTCAAAGTATATTCTACTAATAAATAAGCACACAAATTAGGAACTTGGAAACATGAAAATCCACCTCCAGAAGCATTAATTGTTGCATGTTGTATGTAGTGTAACAAAAACCAAGACATTAAAATAACCAAAATGCAGATCTTGAACGTCCAATCCGGCGGATAATGCTGAACACATAAACGTCTCAAGTCGGCAACTGGACCTGTCCGGCAATTGTAAACATTATATTTAGAACCTTTTAACTCCTAATTAGTTTATATGTAATTTTTTTATTTAAAATATTATAATAATATTATTTAGAACTGTCAATGTAAAGGAAAGTATCAGTATCACTGAAAAAAAATAAAATTGAAACCAACTGATTGTTACAATAATGAACAAAATAAAATTACAAATCCCGTTTTATAAAGGTACCGAATACGAGATACCACCTAATATTATATATGTATAAATATACGTTATATACCATTTGGGTACTATTGAAGTAGAGTGAAAAGATGGGAAGCGCGGAAGAAGAGTACTACCCAAGAAAGCAGGCCAACAACACCAACAACAACATGAAACACAAACTCCAGATTCTTATTGCTGTTATCTTCACAAACCTACTCACCATCTATATCTTCAATGGCCCTTCTCTTAATGTCAAGAACCATTTTTCTTCCTACACTAACCAGCTATCCTCACTTCCTCTGTGGGCTGCTTCTTCAAACTCTCTATCTCAAGAGCTCAACTCCACCAGGGAACTACTTCTTTCGAGTCAATCCGTAATTGCTCAGCTCAACGAGAAGCTCAACTCCACCAACTTCCTTGTTCAGGCCCTCCTTGATGAGCTGGCCAGAAAGAATGAGAGATTATCAAGTGATCAACTATGGGAGTCGATTTATGAACGACCCGGTAACAGCGAGGTTAAGGTAGCGATTGGGCCTCATAAGCTCCCGCTTGGGAACTTTCCGATGACTGGATCCAATCGTCTTCTTCCCTCGTTTGGTGCGGGCTGCTTGAGGCTGCAAGAAGAGCTGGCTCGGTACATGACATATGACATTGGAGGGGAGTGTCCTGTCGATGACGTTTTCGCGCAAAATCTCATGCTTAAAGGGTGCGAGCCACTTCCTCGCCGAAGATGCCACCCGAAAGCCCCTTCTGGTTACAAGGAACCTATCCCATTTCCAGACAGCCTTTGGTCGACCCCGCCGGATACCAGCATTATCTGGGATCCTTACACTTGCAAGAGCTACAACTGCCTCATTGACCGGAAGAAGATGCCGGGTTCGTATGATTGCAAGGACTGTTTTGACTTGGAGGGTAGGGAGAAGACCCGCTGGCTTTATGACAACGGAGGACTGGATTATGGGATTGACCAGGTCTTGGGGACAAAGCCTCGGGGGACAATTCGGATAGGGCTCGATATCGGAGGTGGAAGTGGTTCGTTTGCTGCTAGAATGAGGGAAAGGAATGTGACCATCATCACCACCTCAATGAACTTTGATGGTCCATTCAACAGCTTCATTGCTTCAAGAGGCCTGATTCCAATCCATGTAAGTGTGTCCCAGAGGCTTCCGTTCTTCGAGAACACGCTGGATATCGTGCATTCTATGCACGTTCTGAGCAACTGGATTCCTGATGCCATGTTGGAGTTGATACTCTATGACATATACAGGGTGTTGAGGCCGGGTGGGCTTTTCTGGCTTGATCATTTCTTCTGTGTAGGACCACAGCTCAACGGAACCTACATTCCGCTAATTGATCGCATCGGGTTTATGAAGCGGAGATGGAATGTTGGCTTGAAGCTTGACCGCGGAGCTGACAAGAATGAGTTGTACTTCTCAGCTCTGTTGGAGAAACCAATGACCTAAGCTTCTATGTTTGTAGATTTATAGCAGTTTGCTTTTTATGAAACATGATTTGAATCCGTATCCGGTTATTATGTCTGGTGGTTGTCAAATTTTGATTGGTTTTTGGTGTTATTTTAGCTTCAAATGCAATTGACAGATCTAGAAATTTCAAGCCCAAAAGCTAGCTAGAGTTTTTTTTTTTTTTTTGGGGCGCGCGCGCGCGTGGAAGAGAAAAGGGAAAGATGAAGATTGAAACACAGAAACACCAGGGCACAAGGCCATGGCAATGATGTAATAACTTGGATGCATATTAATGTATCTTCCTTTTAGAATTTGTAAAATTATTAAACTTTACATGCATAATCATGCAACTTAGGGTTGTGACAGTTGATCTTTATTAGGAAAGAGTGTTTGGGAGAGAGAGAGAAAGGTAGAGAGAGAAAAAGTATATCTGAGAATGAAAGATAAAATTCTCATTAATCTGAGAGTTGGTTACAGCTAAGAATAAATAGATTACACAGACCAATTATAAGCCTCCACGTGTACAATCTATAACAACCTATAACAAATCTATAACAGATCTAATGAATACAAAACAGCCTAAGTATTATTCCTAATACCCCCCCTCAAACTAGAAGTGGATAACTGTTCAACTCTTAGTTTGAATCTCATGTCAGCAAACCGAGAGCTAGAGATGGCCTTAGTAAAAACATCAGCTGTTTGATCTTGGGAGGGAACATGTCTGATTTCCAATTTCTTCTGCAGAACCTTTTCTCTGACAAAGTAAAGATCCAGTTCAATATGCTTTGTTCTCGCATGAAGAACTGGATTTCCAGCTAACATCACTGTGCTGACATTATCACACCAAATAACTGGATTCTTAACTTGAGGCACTTGAAGTTCCCTTAGTAAGGACTGCAACCACGTAATTTCTGCTACTAGATTATCTAAGGCTCGAAACTCAGCTTCTGTTGAGGACCTTGAGATTGTGTGCTGCTTTTTCGAAATCCAAGAAACAAGATTAGAGCCCAAATAAACACAATAGCCCGATGTGGACCTTTGGTCATCCAGATCTGAAGCCCAGTCAGCATCACAGAACCCAACAACATTCAGGCCTTGGTTTAGACCTTGAGAATCAGGTTTTCTTAGATGAAGGCCATAATCCAAAGTTCCAGCTAAATACCTCATAATCCTTTTTACAGTTTTCCAGTGAGCCTCCAAGGGATTATGCATAAATTGGCATACCCTGTTGACACTATAAGCTGTCTCTGGCCGTGTGATGGTGACATACTGAAGAGCACCAACAATGCTTCTATAGAGTTGAGGGCTTTGCACTGGATCACTCCCATAAGCTGTCAATCTCAACCCATGTGTCATAGGTGCAGAAACTGGTTTGGCAAACTGCATCTTAGCTCTGGCTAGAAGGTCTGTAATGTACTTTGTCTAAGACAAGTGTAAACCAGATTCAGTGTGTTTAACCTGAATCCCAAGAAAGTAGTCTATCTCTCCAAGGTCCTTGAGTGCAAACATCTCATTCAACTGAGTCACGAGTCCCTGTATTGCATGAACATCACTCCCAGTCAACAGAATATCATCCACATAGACCAACACAAATATAATTGTCTGAGGAGTGATCTTAACAAACAAAGACTGATCAGATTTGGCTGAGACAAAGACTGATCAGATTTGGCTGAGACAAAACCAAAAGAAATCAGTGCATCATAGAGTTTTTCAAACCACGCACGAGGTGCTTGTTTGAGGCCATAGAGGGACTTGTGAAGTCGACACACCTTGTGAGGGTTGCTAGGATCCTGAAAACCAGAGGGTTGCTCCATACACACTTCTTCCATTAGACTCCCATTAAGAAATGCATTATTGACATCAAGTTGTCTAATTGTCCAACTTCTTGAGAGAGCAACAGTAAGCACAACTCTGATTGTTGTAGGCTTGATAACCGGGCTAAAGGTTTCATTAAAATCAAAACCAGCCACCTGATGAAAGCCCTTTGCTACTAACCGAGCCTTATATTTATTCACTGTACCATCAGGATTTTCTTTTACTTTGAAGACCCACTTACAGCCAATAGCCTTCCTGCCTAATGGAAGATCAACTAATGACCAGGTGCCATTTCTCAACAAAGCCAAATACTCATCTTCCATTGCCTATTTCCGTTTCAGATCCTACAAGGCATCTGTAACAGTTGCAGGTTCTTTGCTAGCCATGAAAACTTTAGGCCTTCGAGTACCATCTTTACTTCTAGTAACCATGGAATGAGTACTACCAGCACCTGTTCTTCTTGATTGGGCAGCAACCTGTGATATATCAGAAACAGTTGAAATAGGTGCAGATCTAACAACAGTTGTATCATCCATGATTCCATGATTAGGACTCGACACAGGTTCAAGGATAGGCACAGACACAGGTTCAGGAAGGTTGAGGCAGTGGGGAGATAGGAGACAAGGAAATAGGGGAGTGAGACTCTTTGGTAGCTTTTTAAGCAAAAGGAAATGTGTATTCATCAAAAAGAACATCTCTAGAAATGACAATCTTCCTAGAAGAATCTAGACACTTATAAACCTTATGATTCAAGCTATACCCCAAAAAAGGGCATGGAGAGGAGTGAAAATTGAACTTATGGTGACTGTAAGGCCTAAGATTTGGAAAACACAAGCAGCCAAAAACTCTTAATTGAGAGTAAACAGGGGGAGTATGAAAAAGTTTTTCTAATGGTGATATACCTCCAAGAACAGGAGTAGGAAGCCTGTTAGACACAAACACTGAGGCCCTAAAGGCTTCATCCCAAAACTTTAAAGGCAGAGAGGCTTTTGCAAGCAAAGTAAGGCCATGTTCAACAATTGTCCTATGTTTTCTCTTTACTAGACCATTTTGTTCATGAGTATGAGGACAAGGATGTCTATGAACAATACCAAATGACTGTAACAGGGTAGTAAATGGCCTATATTCACCTCCCCAATCAGTTTGGACAGCAAGAATTTTTGAATCAAGTTGCAACTCCACAAGCTTTTTAAAATTTTCAAAAGTTTGAAGAGTATCTGACTTTTGTCTAAGCATGTAAATCCAAGTAAACCTGGTGGCAACATCTACAAAATGAACATAATAGCGATATCCATTTGCAGAAACTGTAGGTGAAGGACCCCATAAGTCAGAGTGAATTAATTGCAATGGCTTTGTATATTCTGTGTTAGAACTAGGAAATGGAAGCTTGTGCAATTTACCTAAACAACATGCTTGACACAATGAAGGGACCACTTTATTAGAATAGGAAATGTTACATTTGGCAAGAACAACTTTTACAACCTTATCTGAGGGGTGGCCAAGTCTATTATGCCATAGATCAAAAGTTGTACAAGGTGTATGTGGTACATCAGAGGACACAGGACTAGGAAAACTAGCAGAAGAAGCAAAAACAGTAGGTTTGTGCTCCTGTGAGGTTGATGACGACTGAGATGTAAAAGCAGGACCATGTTGGAGAGGAATCTGATTGTTATAAAACACATAGAGTCCATGCTTAAGCTCCCCATCAGCAAAACAATATGAGTAGCCTGGTCCTTAACAAAACAGACAGTGGAATGAAATTCAAAATACATATTGTTATCATTAGCAAACTTAGAGACACTAAGAAGATTTTTTGTGATTTTAGGGACATGGAGTAATTGTTTTAGTTCTAGAAATCTAGAAGGCTCTAAAGAAGAAGGAAACATGGAATGACCAACATGAGTTATAGTTAGACCCTTACCATCACCAACATAAAGTTGCTCTGGTCCATTGTATTCAGCCTTTGACATCAGATTGGAAGCTTCAGAAGTAACATGATTGGTAGCACCTGAATCAGGGTACCAACTGTTGTCACAGACAGTTTTAGGAGTAGCCAGCATAACAGTGAGTTGAGGATCTTCTGGGCTGTGAGAAGATTCACCAAGGAAGACAACATTGCCTTGAACTCGACCAGAAAATTGCCCTGGTCCTTTGTAAGAGGGATCAAATCTATAGTAGCACTGTAGCACCTCATGACCTACTTTGTTACACAGTTGACACACCACTTTGTTAACACCAAAATTAGCACGATTCCAATTACCACCTGAATTCCAATTAGCATTCCCACGGCCACCAACAAATCTGCCACCATTACCAAAACGTCCTCTGCCACTAGGAGGACCCCCACGATTATTAGAGAAAGAACCACCATTGTAAGAAGAATGAGAACCAGAAGGAAATCTGGAACTAGGAAATCCACGATCAAAAGGATTAGGATAGAACTGTCACTTGCTTTGTGCATAATTTGCAATAGCTACATTAGCCAAAGCTGAGTCAAGCGATTTAGCATTCTTATCAAGTTTGACTTCATAGGCAAGAAGAAGAGCCTCAACATCCTCCACAAAGTAATTATCTGTTCTTGAACTAATAGCTAGTTCAACTCAATCGTATTTTGATGGTAAACCCTCAAAAATTGCATTAATTCGATCCTTTACAGTCATACTATGACCTACTAGGGCTAAAAGATCAATAAACCCCTTGATCTTGAGTAGATACTCATTGATCGTTAAAGATCCCTTCTTGGTAGACTGAAGTTGAGTTTTGAACTGTGTTACCTTAGCTCTTATTTGGCTGGCAAAATACACTTCAATCATTCTCCATATTTGTGTAGAAGACTCACAATTCACCATTCGAGAAACAATCCCTTCAGTCATGGAAGACATAAGCCAAGACATGATTAATTGATCCTATTGTTCCCAATCCAAGAGCTCAGGATCAACTCGTCCAAGAATCTCATCTTTAGCAGAAAGAAATTTCAGCAGATGTAGAACCAAACAAGAAATTCTGGAGATGATAACCTTTAATCAAAGAAAGAACCTGTTTTCGCCAAATCAGAAAATTGTTCTGATCCAGTTTTGTCCCAATCGGATGAGAAAATGAAATGGGAAGAAACCTCTGTAAATTCGCCTCCATCGCCATTGTTGTCAACCTTGAAGGACCTTCAGCTCGAGCTCCGTTTTTTGTCGTCGGAAACTGCTGCATCGCCGAAAATGGTTCTGATACCATATTAGGAAAAGAGTGTTTGGGAGAGAGAGAGAAAGGTAGAGAGAGAAAAAGTATATTTGAGAATGAAAGATAAAATTCTTATTAATCTGAGAGTTGGTTATAGCTAAGAATAAATAGATTACACAGACCAATTATAAGCCTCCACATATACAATCTATAACAACCTATAACAAACCTATAACAGATCTAACGAATACAAAACAGCCCAAGTATTAATTCTTAACAATCTTGAAGAACTCACTAAAGTTTCTCTCTCTTCTTCTTCTTCTTCTTATTTATTTTATTTTTTTAAATGATATGAGACATTTTCTTTCCAAATTCCAAAGTAACTGCTGGATTCACTAAAGTTTCTTTTCTTTCTTTCTTTCTTTTTTTCCGGTACTTTAGTTTAGTTTAGAAAGACAAAAAAGAAAGTAAGATTATTAAGGGGCAACTTGCATTCTTTGTTAAGAATGAAAATATTCTGGTTGATGATCTAAAGTACTCTGCAAGATTACCTTACAGCGATCATACCGGAAAGTTATTGGTCATTTTTTTTCATTGGAAGTGAAAAACATTCTAGCAGAGTAGTGGATTATCTTACCGGATTCTACAAAAATATTTTCTGGTGACTGGATACTAGCGTTAGTGACTTGAGATCGTTGGTGGTCAATATAGGGTCCGTTTGGGGGATGTTTAGAGATGGTGTTTTGAAAGTTGGGTTGGAAATGTATGTTAAGGGAAAGACTTTTAAAAAAGTTATATGATATAGAAATAATACGAAATTTGATATGCATTTGGAAAAAAATATGTAAAATGGATATTGTCTTATTCATTACGTTGTTATGTGCATTTTGATGCAATGTAAAATAGATATTGTCTTATTTATCACGTTGTTATGTGCATTTTGATGCAAGAACTATCGCATTTTGATTTGAAATGAGAAGGTAATATATTTTTAAAGTTTGAGTTTTTTGGAAATGAAATAGAAAAAAAATTTGATGTAGAGTTTGGACTTTTGAATTCAGATGGCATTTCATTGTTTGGAAATATTGCCCCAAACAAGCTCATAGATTCCGATAACGGCATAATGTGTTTGACCTTTGATTTATCTAATTGGAGGGCAAAAATCCTAAGCTTCTAAAAATGGGGAGTGCTTTTTCAGGACAATCATGCGAATCACACCATGTTTTGACATATTTAGCGCCTTTCTTGACATATTTAAACAAAATAAACACAAGCATTAAATAAAAGCTTTCCATATCCCTTGAAAAAAAAAAAAAAAAAACAAATGAAAACATTTCAAAATAGGGGAAAAAGGTCAGAATGGAGAGAAATAAAAAGTTCCATTGGTGCACCGTAATCTTTACATTATCTGCAAAGAATTTCTAATTTTGATATTTAGGACCATATTTTTTACACTTACTAATAATATAGTGCGATCATTAACAGACGTTAAATGAACAATAATTGTGAATCAGGGGTTTTATGTTGGTAAGTGGCAGTATGGCATCCACTTTAATACCCCAACGGGGTGGGATCATTTCCTCTTCGCCAAATTGCCCTATAGCTCGTTATGCAGCGGAGTTTGCGGTTTTTTAGTTGAATAAGAGAGAGGTATATTTAGTTTTGCTTGCTGCTTTCTAGTCTTGTTACAAAAGTTGAAATCAGTATAATAAACATGGTTTTATGAATATGTAATATTTGTTTCTGATTGAACACCCAAATTGGTTTTAAGGGGAAGAATCTAACAATGAAACAACTCATTAGAGTGAATAGTCAGCTTGTGAGTGGAGGAACATTATACTATTTGACTCTGGAAGCATCGGATGACAACTTTTACGAAGCCAATGTTTACTACTGCAATTTCACAAAGGAATCCAACTATACTTCATTAGGCCCGCAGTCCATTATCCCGAGATCGATGCTGAAATTCTGCGCTTTGATGCCCCTTGAAGCAGACTCTAGAACTGGAAGTTATCATTTTGTATTATGTTTTAAAGGAGAAAGGTGCGATTCGTTTTTGGTTTTTGGTTTTTTTTCCCCCCTTAAATATCTGGTAACTAGTTTTGTTATATAATGAAGGGTATATTACACCCACAAAAGTTATAAATGTTCCCGCCGAATCATGAAATTATTTTTATTACTTTTTTATCTATTATAAAATTACCTTAAACCCATTAAAATAATGGGAAAGGCTGTGGTACAACCTTATTTATATATCATATTGGTAGAGCTCATTTTCTAAGTCGTTCGATGGATTTCAATGGCTAAGATCTTGTTTGTGTATGATAATTACAATGTACCTTACCTCAAAGAATTATAGACTAAGAAATTGAAAAAAAAATTCAAAGAAAAAAAAATCCCAACAATTCCACCGGAACTCCCGCCGCCGACCTTCCACCGTTGGCCCCGCCCCCCCCCCCCCGGCGGAAATAGCATTCTCCCAGGCAACCACCACCCCATTTTTCCAGGCAACCACACACAGTGCCCCCGCCCTCCCCCCCCCCCCGGATCACAATCCTACCGGCAACCTCCCGTCGACATTCCGGATGACAAGCCCCCCCCCCCCTCCCCCACCCCCACAAGACCCAGGTGCCCCCCAGCGCCGACGGACCCCGCCGAATTTGGCCTACCACCCCCCCCCCCCCCCGCCCCCGACGCCAATGGACCTCACAAGTTCTGGCCCCCACCCTGCCCCCCAAAATCCCCGACGACGGACCCCCAGCCAGATCTGCCCCCCCCCCCCCCCCCACTGACGACAAAACCCCGTCAGATCCAGCCCCTCTCGTTTCAGTGACGATCCCCCCACGACTCGCCGGACTTCGAGACACTCCCGATGACATCATGTCTTTAATTTCTCTCTCTCCTTTTTTTTTTTTTTTAATTTTTTAGTCCCGGTGACAAGCGCCCCCCCTCCCTGACGCTAGTGGCTAGCCAGTCCCCCCCCAGCCCTACCTTGTCGACGCCGACGAAGGCTACCCCCTCCCCCAAACCAAATATGTGCCCCCGCATTCCCTGCCGGCCAAATCTGGCCACCCTGCAACCCAGGCCCCCTCTCCCGCAATGACGAGGTCCTCCCCTCTCGAGGCCCGTGACCTCAGGCGATAGACCACCCACCCACGAGCCCAAGGATTCTAGGTGACGACCTGTGACGCCCCCGACAAAAACAAGCCCTCGTCCCGCGGACGTCGAGCCACCAGTGAAGAGCTCCCCCCCCCACCCAAAACCTTTCATTAGTAAAGGTCTGGTTTTTTTTTTTTTTAATTTCTTTTCTATTATTTGTTAATTTATTAATTAGTCTATACTACTATGAAGTAATATGCATGATAATTAAAATATACAAACAACATTTTAACAATTCGATCACATCTAAATGGTTTAAAAATGAGCTCTACTTATATGATATATAAATGAGACTCTAACACATACTTACCTAATAAATAAATATCGAAAGCCTGTGGCAGAATCTCATTTATATACCCTATCAATAGAGCTCATTTTTAAACCGTTACGATGTAATCGAACAGCTGAGATATTGTTTGTGCGTGATAACTATAATGCACATTACCTCATAGTATTATATACTAAAAATAAAAAAATAGAAATTAAAAAAAATTCAAAGAAACTACAAAAAAATTGGCCTGCGACAGTCCACCGGCAAACCCCCCCACACCGGCGACGAGCACCCCCCCCCCCCCCCCCCAAAACCTTTCATGGGTGAAGGTTCTTGTTTTTTTTAATTTCTTTTTTTTTATTATTTGTTTAATTTATTAATTAGACTATACTACTATAAAGTAATGTGCATGATAATTATAATACATAAACAACATTTCTACCGTTTTCGTTCACATCTAAATGGTTTAAAATGAGCTCTACTGAAAAGATATATAAATAATACTCTATCACAGATTTATCACAGATTTACCCTAAAAAAAGCTTACCCACATTAACTATAAATAGTTTCTTTTCCCAAATGAATTAAAAAAAAAAAAAAAAAAAATTAAACGCATCCCACGTCTTTGATCATCCCCAATCTCATTTCTATGAACCCTAAATTTCCTTACCACACTTAGAGTAAAAAAAAAAAAAAAAAAAGGCATCTTGATTGCTACAACCATCCAACGATCACGATGTATCCTCTTATATAGGGAATTCGATGGTATCATCCTCCAATTCCGAACCTGTGACTTCACTAAGGGTATTTCACCTTTTCTTTTTTTAAAATTTTTTTCTAAAAGAGGAAAGTTTTTTTTTTCTTCCTCTAATTGGATTTATTATAGATTTTGTTTTTAATTATAAATCAAAATTAAAATTTGAAGTGGGGTATAGATTTTTTCAATTTCATTAAAGAATAATAATTAGGTTGGAGTATTTATAAATTTAGTGGGTGTAATTATAACTACTCTATGATAAATCCTTTAGTTACCATCCAGCCAATTATATGGTAGAACATACCCTAGCAATTCTTTCTTTTCTTCATTTGTAAACTAAAAAAAATGCAATTTTGGCATTTGGTAAAGAGACAATTTACTACGTAGATACAATTTTTTACTGGCAACAGAACTTTTTTTTTTTTTTCCTTGAATGTTCTTAATTGAAAAATGAATTTTCTGGGACACTAAATCATCTTTTCCCTTTTCTTCTCTTTTTCCCCCTTCCGGTTCAAATTTATCTTCTTGGAAGATCAACATGTACTTCTTCAGCTCATAGAACGATTTCTTTATAATTTTCATCAAGCTGTGTTCAGCGGGTTAGTGTTAGATAGGTATCATTTGTAAAATGTATATAAGTTGTGTACAAATTAAAACAATATTAAAACTTTCTCTAGCGATTTCTTTTTTTCCCCCCTGCTTTGTAAACTAAAAATTGTTTGGTTAAAGCAATATCTTTTTCCTATTTTTTCCCCCCCGCTTTGTAAACTAAAAAATGCTTGGTAAAAAGAATTTATTACATAAAGCCATTATTAACAGGTGACCAGAAACCATGATAGTATTCTTCAAATAAATAGTCAATTCTCACCAAAAAAAAAAAAAAAAAAAAAAGAACGAACAAACAAAATAAACATAAACTACACGTCACTTTCAAAAAGGGTGGCCAAATCATGTACATTTTAGCTTTGCTTGTTCTCAACGGCTTCTATAACTCTTTCAGATGTGCACCCCACTTCGTTTGCTTTGAAATCAAGTTTCTGCAATGATCTTTTTATTAGTTAAAACATCAAGACATCTCCACCTCCCTCTCGCTTTTTTACTCCTCCAACTTTACCTTTGTTTTTTTTTTTTTTTTTCATTTTATTTTATTTTTCTTTATTCATAAGTGGAGCCTCTATTTCTAACAAATCTCGTTCGGCTTATTAGAAACTTTCATGCATTGTTTGATGGTAAAATTCTCTATCAGAATAGTAAACTTAGATTCGAGGATTTACTCAGATTTGAAGAGTTCCAGGCTTTTTTTTGGTACTACTAGCTGATAAGATCTTAAGCTCTATCAATGAGAAAAATTCACATTTATTCGTGCATCTCCGGTTATTGTCTATGGACTTTGGCATTTGCTATTGGTTTTGTGTTATTTGGAGCCATGTCGAGTTCGACCCGTAAATTTTCAGGCGAAGTTGATGATTTTCAAGTTCCGATAAAAGCTCCATCAAAAGAGATAGGCTACCCCCCTGTTCTTGCTTATTGGATTTTCGGAACTAATGGAGACGGTGAGAGAATATTGAGGCTGCTAAAGGCGTTATATCATCCGAGAAACCAGTACCTGCTGCAACTTGATTCTGGTTCATCTGAGTATGAAAAAGGGGAACTAGCACTTTCTGTGCAATCTGAGAGAGTGTTCCAAGCATATGGTAATGTATATGTTGTCGGGAAAAGTTGCGTGCTCAATGAGATGGGATCATCGTCTCTTGCTGCCACACTTAATGCTGTGGCATTGCTGCTCAAGATTAGTGCAGACTGGGATTGGTTCATCACGTTAACTGCTTCGGACTATCCACTCATGACTCAGGATGGTAACTTTTCGTTATTTCTTTCCACATTTTGATCAGTTTAATACTGTTGTCCGCCATTCCATGACCAAAATCAAGCATGCCATATGCCTTTAACTATTTAAAAGATTTCATTTGCTTGAGGCCCTTTCGTTCAAGTAACCACGGCTAACGCATTCTTTGCATTTACAGCCATCCAAAGCTTACCAGTTGAATTTGCATTATGATATTTCTGAACGTCTTTTTAATCGATGGCAACTTCCGTCTTGCTGGGTTTATGTTGTACGATTATTTCATTCTTATAGACAAAAATCTGCTAACAGTCTTTAAAGTTAAGTTGCAGATTCTCCAGTGATGTAAAAGTTGTTTCAGCACATTCTCACTTAACATTTCAAATTCGGTCCTCATGAACTATATTTTTCATTTAAATAGCAAATTTTTGTGCTGTCTTTTATTTTCATTGCCACTTTATTAGATGGGAAAGTATCTTAAATGTGATGCAGACTCAATCACAGTTATCATGAAAGTTCAACAAGCTACTCGGTAATGATAATTAATTGGAAATCTCCCCAGATAATAGTCACCTGACATACTTTGTTTGTATATCTTTGATATCGACTTTATATTACATACCACCCTAAAACTGGATGGTGAGTTGTAAATTATACCATGAAATTCAAAAAAGATGTGCGATTCTGTAGAACTTTTTTGTAGATCAACTTTTAAAATTTATTATGGAACTCTGTTAGTAACAAAAAAAGTTTAGGACAGTTTATATTGCCGAAGGTTTAAACTTCCGTTGGAGGTCGCCTTGAGGTGTTCGCAATGCCACATTGCTAACTAATCAAGCATTGGATCTTTGTGCAGATCTTCTCCATGCTTTCACTTTCTTGCCAAGGAATCTCAATTTCATTCAGTACAACAGAACCCGCTGGGAAGAGTAAGTAACTCTACATGGATTTGTTACACTTGTAACACTTTTTAATCATCATCTGCGGGACAAGTTGCATGACTAGACTGGAGTGCAAAATCATTTTCTATTTCTTTAGTACATGAACCATTAAATACAAGTTAGGAGCCTCAAAAGTTTAGTCAACTGTTACTATTTTTTGAATTATGTAAGTAATTTAATGCGGTACAGGCGCCAAACCGCCAACCGAATCGTGGTAGATCCCGGTTTGTATAATCAGAAGAGTGCTCCGATCATGTATGCTGTAGAGACCAGGGAAAACCCAGAAGCTTTCAGAATGTTTGGAGGTCGGTACTTTTTTGTCATATTCCTTGGATGCGTATCATGTGTGAAGAATTTCACACATAACATAAGGTATTGGCTCGACTGCTAAATTGATTTGCTAAACAAAGTTATATAATTATAGGTTCCCCTTGGATGATTCTGGCCAGAGATTTCCTGGAGTATTGCATCAGAGGATGGGATAATTTCCCGAGAAAATTGCTAATGTACCTTAGCAATGTGGCTTACCCTCTTGAATCCTACTTCCACACAGTCTTATGCAACTCACCCGAGTTCAAAAACTCCTCGGTCAATAATGATCTATGGTACGGGATTTGGGACTCGGTCATTGAGGAACCTCAGTTCCTGACCATGTCACACTTGGACGATATGCTAGCAAGTGGAGCAGCTTTTGCCAAACCATTTCAATTGAATGATCCGGTGCTGACAAAGATCGACGAGCACGTTCTTAGCCGCACTCCTAACAGTCTGGTGCCCGGAAAATGGTGCCCCATCCAAGGAACAAACAGAAGCCTAGAGAACTCCGAGACTAAAGACCAATTATGTCCAAGCTCCGGAAATATCGACTCTTTGAAGGCAGGGTCTCGAGGCGTTGAACTTAAAATGTTACTCACAAAACTTGTTGCAGAGGGAAGATATAGATCTTGTCTTTGTTCCAAAAATTGTGATTTATGAATCATAAAGTACATACGTAATTTATGAATGATGCATTTGTTTTTCTTTTCACTTGAAAGCTATATGAAGTCCAATGTCATTTTAAGAAAGAAAAAAAAATGAAAATCCTATGTGGCTCTACGCAAGCCCCACACAACAGGCATAGGGGCAAGAGCCTCGCTACACGCAGCGGAAGATTCTGAATTTGAGACTTTCTACACCAATAATATTCTCTTGAACGAGGGTATTCGTGCTTGGATGGTGGCTTAAGATCAGAATTTCCTGCGGTTCCAAACTGCATTGCTTGGACCAGGATGTAGTTTTCGGGAATGCTAAAACAAATTGTTATAATAATTATAAAAATAAAAATAAAATAAAAAAAACCCTCGCTTTTACATTTTTGTGGTGGATTTCGAAACATAAGATATGTGTTACACAAGTAGATTTGGTTTATGTGGAAGAAATCTCAACCATCAATGGTATGAATCTACAAACCTATAAAAGAAGAATTTACACAAAATGATCATATCTGAACACCCATTTTAAAAAATGAACATTAATAAACTTATTTGTAATTTTGAACAAAATTGGAATTGCCTTCTTTTTTGTTCCTTGTTTAACCGTTAATTTTTTATATATGTTTATTTTTTTAAAATTTCCGTGTTGCTTTTTTTGGGGAAATTTTTTTTGTTCAAGTCTTTTGCTTGTTACCATTATTATTAGTTCAAGGTGAGTAGATTTCATTTATAAGGGAGATAATATTGTTACCTATTTTTAAGGAGATTTGGGTTTTTTTTTTTTTTTTTTTTTTTTTTTTTTTTTTTAACATTTTTAATTGAATTTTTAATTTATTTGATTAACTTCGGTATTGTAACAAACTAGTAGGTTCCAAACAGATTACCAAATTAAAACCTTGCTTCTATTATGATCGTATTGAGTTTAGTGGAGAGCAAGGGTCATTCCCGCAAAAGATTGGTCTTAATTAATTCATTATCAATTTTGCAACAATAAATATAAAATGGGGGTTTTTTGGATTTTTAACCTAAGTAAACGAAAATTTAAAAGAAAGCCGATTAAAAGATCATTCTCCACCACTAAACTTAGACTTATGATTGATTCTTGATATTATTCCCAATTTTCTATTGAAACCATCAACCATAGATAATAATAAGCTCTATTATCCCAATCTTTTCTTAATTCGTCGTTAGACAAAACAATTTATTCACCTAATTTCCTTCTCCAATTAAACAACCTAGAACAACCTCTCTGGATTCAATTCGATGGAAGCATTAAGTTGAGAAATAGAGGTTAATCTAGATAACAATCACACAAGCTCGGATCATTCAACCTAGGTCATGTTCCTCATGCAATCACACAAAAGCCACTCACAATTAGTGACCACAATCGCTACTAATGAAATCAAGACAATTATAGATCAAGATTCCTAATCTAGCAATAGAAAAAAATCAAGTCCTATTTATTTGGCCACCCAAATAAAACAAGAGAATATTCATAGACAATAAATATAGAAGAATATAAACGATTCCTATTGAAAAATTGAAAAAAATTGTATCAATTCATTCAATCATAAATTCATGTCTAGGGTTTTGAAATCACCCTTAACCGAAAAGAAATCTAGCCTAACATAATTATGAAGACAATAAAAATAAAAACCAACGACATTCGGAGTACAATGGAATTGAAAAGAAGAAAAAGAACATAGACGACGAGCCCATCCACAAGTAGACAATTTGCTTTGTCTTCCGCTTGAAATTCTATCCTTTATTTTTCGTAGAGCTTCCTTGGAAAATTAAGAATGAATGAATGAATGCTGAAAATAGGTGTATGAGGAGGTATTTATAGGTCTCCAGGTCTTCTAAGAAGTCCAAAATTCGGAACAATCCGAAAAGGGAAAGTTTCATTTTAGAAACCATAAAAATACGCCCTCTTGGCACGGGCGTGGCCGCATAGGAAAGAGGCGCGGGCGCGCAGCTCCCTCAGGTGGAGGTGCCTTCAAAAGTTTACTCTCGTTGACTTTTGTGAACCAGCTTTGACCAAGTCCCAAAATCTCCGATTTTACTCGTTTCAACTCCATATTCGCTCTTTTTTTATCCATAGACTCCAAATCACTTATAAAACACAAAATATAAATAAAAACCAAAGATAAACAAGAATAAACAAGGAAATCATAGAAAAATTGATAATCAATATGTAGAATTATACACTTATCACAAACTTTAAAATATATAGCCAATTTTGTTTTTAATATTTTTTTCCGGATTTTCCTTCTTTTTTTTTTAAGAAATTAGTATTGCCGTTTTTCCTTTTCAAATCGTATTTTATATGTCGTTTTTACTTTTATTTCAACAAAGTATAACCAATTTTTAAATAAGTCAAGTGCTTTTTTGAAATATTTTTAAGAATTTCTATTTTTAGAAAGGATTTTTATTTAGATTTATTATAATTTTTTTTTTGGAATAAAGATTTATTATAATTGATGTTATGATCATTATGATAATGACCATTTATATCGGTTGGTGGAAATACGAATATGATCATTACAACAATGATAATTATGTTTTGTCATATAATATTTTTATTA
Source organism: Ficus carica (assembly GCA_009761775.1). Classification (NCBI taxonomy): domain Eukaryota; kingdom Viridiplantae; phylum Streptophyta; class Magnoliopsida; order Rosales; family Moraceae; genus Ficus; species Ficus carica. The sequence continues at coordinate 17,199,852 of CM019749.1, forward strand.
TAAGGATCTTATCATTATATTGCACTATTCTTAATTAGTAACAATACGTTCATGATTTATACGACAATGATCATATTACTTTATAGAAGACTTCATATCGCATATTCTAGTTTTTTATCACGATCACAGAAAAAAAAAAAAAAAAAAAAAATTCACCAAATATAGTGTCAAAACATATTGAACTCGCCAATATGATTTTCGTAACAAATAATAAAACATAGATGAGTAAATAAGATATTTTTTTAGGATAAAATCTTTTTGGATAACTGATAGAAATTGAACCTCTTTTTAGAGATGAAATCTTTTTTTTTTTTTTTTTTCCTTAAATTAGAATAAGGATGTTCTTGTCAAGACAACATGATAAAATTTGATTTTTTGTTCAAATTTACAAATAAGTTTGTCTTTGGATATTTTTTTGACACCATGACTCTAATTTAGTATTTAAATAAATGATCCTAAAAATTATGGCATGCTACATAATTTTCTCCAGCTAATATCAATATCTGGCACTTAAGAAAATGTAAAAATATATTAATTATTGATCTCCAATCTTTATCTATAATCTATATCTATATCTATAATCAATAACTATTACTTAAACGAGAGTTCCATTCTTTTCACCGTTCAAAATTTTAGTTTAACTATTTTGTCATTTTGTGTTTTTTCTTTCTTCCTTTATTTTTTACTTTTTACATAATCTATTTTTATTTATTTTTTTTTATCATTTCTTACAACAATTTTTTTAATAAGAAATAATTAAAAAAAAACAATTTACAAACTTTTTATACAATTTTTTGTTTCTTTTGCTTGTTTTATTGGTTTATTCCGCACGCGCAAAGTACGCGCTATCCTACTAGTATATATATATAAAAAAATTATCTAAATAATCATCTTTTATTTATTTATCGATTAACATAATACAAAATCATTCTCTTTATTAACATAACGCAACATTTATTTTTGTTTTGTTTTTCAGATTTCTTGATTTTATTTTTTGTGGTGTTTTGTTTTTTTTAACCCTGTGATCTTTTTTTCCTTCTCTCTTCAATTCAGACTCTCTCTCTCCATCCTTTTTCTACCTCGCTCTCTCTCTCTTTCTAAATCTCCTCCCATAACTCTCTCTCTCCTCTGCTCCCTCTCCTTCTCCGTCGGCCTCCATCTTCGGCCCGCTTGGAGTTTCGCATTCGCCATGAGCAACCGTGTCTCTCTTAATGTTATCCACAAGGTGCTATCAATGTTAATTTTGCAGCAATCCTGTGGAAGCAATGAGAATGTGCATGTATGGAGTAATTTTGTGAACTTACGGACGAGAATGACCGAATACCTATTTAGGTAGACATATTTTTGTTTGTTTTTTAAATTGATTTTTTTTTTTAAATGGTAGAATATGCCGGTTATTGGTGTCTTGGAAAAAAAAAAAGTACGATAGCTTTGAGAGAGAACTGAAAAAGATAAACCAAATAGCACTCATTGAACATTTTTTCCCTGTGGATTGTTGTGGTGATTTGGAATTATTTTTTGTAATTTTTTTTAAAAGTTTGGTGGTTTAATTTTTATTATTTTTTCATTTATGGGAGAGATATTCTAGTAAAATATTTAATAAAGTATGCGGTATACTCTATTAGAATATGCAGTATACTCTATTAGAGTATACTGACGGTCGGAATTGGAGACATCCGATCATCCCTATTGAAAACTTAAAATATTCTAGTAGAGTATAAATTGTATTCTACCAGAGTATGGACAATACTCTACTAGCATATTCCGGCAACCGGCGGCCAGCAGCCGGAGTCAGTGACATCCTACTATCCATATTGAAGACTTAAAACATTCTAGTAGAGTATGCGCTATACTCTGCAAGAGTATGGACTATACTGTACTAGAATATTCCAGCGTCGGCAAAGCCGGAAACATCTGGTTATCCATATTGAAAACTTAAAACATTCTAAACTCATGCACTATATTCTAGTAGAGTATGGACCGACCAGCGCCGGCTGTTGGAGCCGGAGACATCATCTATGTTGAAAACTTATATTCATTATACTCTATTAGAGTGTGGATCATACTCTATTAGAGTGTGGCGACAACCGGCTTCGGCGAACAAAGTAGGAGACATTTGGCCATTCATATTGAAAACCGAAAATATTCTAATAGAATATCCAAAATATTCTAGTAGAGTACAATATTATAATAGAGTATAATATATATTTAAGTAGAATGTGTCGACGACCGACATCGGTAGTCGGAGCGGGAGGTATTTGACCATCCATGTTGAGAACTTAAAATATTCTAGTAAAATATCCAAAATATTCTAGTAGAGTACACATGCCGGCGACCGACACTAGCTAGTAGAACCTACGGTCGGAAATAAAGACATCCGACATCCATATTGAAAATTAAAAATATTGTAATAGAATATTCATAATATTTTAGTAGAGTATGCATTATATTCTACTATAATATATTGGCGACTGGTGCCGGCAGTCGGAGCTGTAGACATCTGGCAATCCATGTTGAAAACTAAAAATATTCTAGTAGAATATCCAAAATAATATATGTTATTATAGTAGATTTTCTAAATAATATGGACAATTTTGATAAAACATGTTAAGTTGACATTTAACTAGAACTATTTTGTGTCATATTGGTGAAGTGATCAAATTTTGTGTTATATTGATAAATTTGTGTTCAAATTTATGTTATTTAAGTGCTTTCCCCATCAAATACGGCGTTCACGAATTGTAACAATTTTGACGTTTTCATATTTTTTCTGCACTATATGGTGCTAAGTACTATACCAGTTGTGCTACATATGTAGCATTTGTCATGTATCCATGTTCAAAGCCTAAAAATAAACAATTTCTAAAAGCCTAAAATTTAATTGAAAAAATTGCCCGAATAACTTTTTTTTTTTTTCATCCATTAACCAATATGATAAAAATTATTTCCTTTTGACCACATGATATAAACTTTTTTTTTTTTTGTCATATTATCTAATGTCAAATTTGTATGTTATGTTGTTGAAATGATTTTTAAATTTGTGTTATTCAAGTGCTTTCCCCAAATTTATTAGTATATTAGCTCCAAAGAAAATCTTGGATTAACACAAAATTATTGTATTCAATCACTAAAATTTCAATCCACTTGGAATTTTTGTATTGTACGTGTATATATATATATATATATATTGGGACTAACCCCCTTATTTTCCAACCGACAGGCAGACCTGTGTCTTATGCATATTACTTGTGTATACGTACGTATATGCATAAATATGCTTTTTATATTAGCGCAATGAATACAAATTAAAACTTTAGGGGTGGGTGGAGGAAGCAGCCACTTGGAACCCACAATGAATTTTAGGGTAAGGAACGGCTTCCTTGTGCATCGTTTAGGTTCTTGACTTTATCTAGTCGGCCAGTCTCATCCTCACTTGCTCCTACGTTCTGGTACACTACTCCAGAGAAATACTGCACGTATGTATGCAATTACAATATTGTTAGTGATCGTGAGATCATAATAATACGAATAATTAGGACTTACTTGTCACGTTCAAGGTGCGCATTGTCAGACTATTCTTGAGGACTTTATAACGCCTCCAAGGTTGGTATAGGCAAAAATAACTTTGGTATCTCTGGCATCCAAGCCCACGCAAAACAGTATCTTTGGCATTGCCGGTTATGATGCAATGCACTAATGAGAATCCGGTACCATCCGCTGATTATCGTGCCTGTGCCGTGATCATGGATTCTCATTATGGGATCACCAATGACTTGTAATTCCGTGTTGGGATCGAGAGACTTCCCACTTCAGAAGATGAAATCCACAGTGCCCTCAATGTAGTAATCCTTGAAGACTACTAACTAACGGATCCCGTTCAAAAAATTAACAGAAATAACTACTATAATAATATTTTAATAATTTAGGGGCATTCAAGCTACGAAAAAATATCATGGACCAAAGTTGCAATGCCCCTAAACATTAACATGTTGCTACAATAGTCATTCGTTAATTTTTAGATGGAATCTATTAGTTAGCATATTACCAACGGATTCTGTCTATATAATAACGAAAAATGGACTATTGTAGCAACATTATAATGGTTAAAGGACATTACAGTTACAAAAATAAAGATAAAGGATCAAAATTGTACCAACTTAAAAATTTAGGTACTAAATGAGTAATTTACCAAAAAAAAAACAAAACAAAACCTTGATTCTAAGATTTGCTCCAACAAAGTAGCTTGAGCCTACGATCAAGGTGGCGCTATCAACCATGCTGCACTGTGCTGCAGTGCCATACAAAGTGATAATTGTTCGGATTGGTGCCAATAAATCATATGATATTATAATTTTATTGCAATTTAAATAAATAAATATTTAAATAAAAAAAAGTAATGTTAACTAACGGATCTCATTTAAAAAATTAATGAAAATGACTACTATAATAATATTTTAATAGTTTATGGGCATTCAAGCTATGAAAAAATATTATGGACCAAAGTTACAATGCCCCTAAATATTAACATATTACTACAATAGTCATTTCGTTAATTTTTAGATAGAATCTATTAGTTAGCATCATTTTTTGACCAAATTACCAACGGATTCTATCTAAATATTAAAGATAAATGGATTATTATAGCAATATTTTAATGGTTAAAGGACATTCCAGTTATTAAAAAAAAAAAAGAAAAAAAAGAAAGAATATTAGGATCAAAGTTACACCAACTTAAAAATTTAGGTACTAAATGAGTAATTTACCCAAAAAAAAAAAAAAAAAACCTTGATTCTAAGATTTGCTCCAACAAAGTAGGTTGAGCCTACGATCAAGGTGGCGCTATCAACCATGCTGTACTGTGCTGCAGTGCCATACAAAGTGATAATTGTCCGGATTGGTGCTCATAAATCATATGATATTAAAATTTTACTGCGATTTAAATAAATAAATATTTTATTTCATTATATTTTCATGTGCATGTATGTTTGTTACTTTATAAATATCATAAAATTTCATGATTATTAATGTAATCTTATATATTGTATATACAAGAGGATATGATCATTTAAAGATAATCTAAATGGCTTGTAATAAATAATCACTTATTTAATTGATAAAACAATTAAAGTGTGGTACATATATTTAATTGAATACTATTAGTACATGTCATTATTATTAACAATAAAATGGTGTTATTCGAATTATTATTATAACGAGACATTTATGGAGTACACTATACATAATATGATATATACAGTTATTCAGTTAGTTAATAGTTGATATATACAGTTAAAAAAACTATTTTTAACAGTAAATTAATCAGTATTTAATTAGTATCAAAGAAAAATTTGGATTAACTCAAAACTATGGTAGTTCACAAATGCAATTTAAATCCGCTTTGAATTATTATATAACAGATATATCTTGGGACTAATTCTCTATCTTTCTAATCGCCAGGCAACCCGTCTAAAATGCGTATTACATATAGATATATATGGTTTTTTTTTTTTTTTTTTGGCTTCTCTGAAATAGAAATAAATATGGTTTTATAGGTGAGCAATGAATACAAATTTAAAGTTTAGGGTTGGGAGGAGGAAGCAGCCACTTGGAACCCTCAATGAATTTTAGGGTAAGGAAGGGCTTCACTTGGCCATCGTTTAGGTTCTTGACGTAATCTACTCGGCCGGCCTCGTCCGCACTTGCTCCTGTGTTCTGGTACTCTCCAAAGAAAGCGGTACTGCGCGTGTGCATATGCAATTACAATAATATTGTTAAATTAAGAATATATATACGTGGAACACGAGATCTTAAGAAGACGAATAATTTAAGGGGGGTGGGGACTAACTGGTCACGTTCAGGGTGCGCATTGTCGGACCATCCTTGAGGGCTTATAACGCCACCAAGGTTGGTATAGGCAAAAATAACTCTGGGATATGGCATCCAAGCCCTACCCAAAACAGCATCTTTGGCATTGCCTGTAACGGTGCAATGCACAAATGAGTATCCGGTACCATCCACGGATTGCCTTGCCTGTGCTGTGATCACGGACTCCATTAGGGGATCACCAATGACGTGCAATTCCGTGTTGAGATAGAGAGACGTCCCGCTTCCGAAGATGAAATCCACACTGCCCTCAATGTAGCAATCCTTGAAGAAATGGTAACCTCTGTCATCACAAAGTGTGTCCTGAAATCCTAACATTTTGCACTTGTAAAATGTTGCCTTGTTTCCTGATACCCTCAATGCAACTGCCTGCGCTCCCTTTCGTACTCCATCCGGCCTTGGGGCTGATTCTACGAGCAGTTTTATTTGTCAACTCCAAATGGCTTGTAATATATATATATATATATATATATACCATTATCATATATATTTTTTTATTTAAAAAATGTCTAAAAATTAAGTACCTTGATTATAATATTTGCTCCGACAAAGTAGTCCGAGCCAACAATCAAGGTGGCGCTATCAACCGTGCCGTACTGAGCGGCAGTGCCAGCGTACGAAATCGTTGGCATGTTATTTGGTGCGCCGTAGAAAGTGATAAATGGCTTGCTTCGATCAATTGTTACTTTCTCGTGATACTCTCCGCCTCCAATGTAGATGATGACGCGCTTGGAGTTACCCGAGGGAACGCTGTTAACTGCTTCGGTAATTGTCTTGAAATCGCCGCTCCCGTCTTTCGTTACCTTGATGACTTTCGGGTTGGCCTCCGCTTCCACCAGAGCAGGGTCTAGCCCCTTGTTGGCTGAAAGAGGTTGAACGTTGGCGCTGAACCAGGAACTTAATTGCCCCTTCTGGGCGGGTATTGGTACGTCGTCGTTTGCATCGACGTAGGCGGCGAACAGGGCTACGATCAGGACGAGAACTGCCTTTTTTAATTTTCCAGCCATCATTTTGCTTTCTATACGTCAAAATATCCTCTCTCTCTCTCTCTCTCTATATATATATATATATACGTTCTAATTAGTTTTAGATGGTGAAACTCTTGTTACATTGATTGGTTATCTACGTCTGCATGTGTATGTATTTGAATTTATGCACCACCAGATTACTAAAAATATAATTAAAAGAAAAAATGACTTGCCAAAAATATGAAAAACTTCAGAGAGGTTCTCGTGTATTTTGGGGTTTCTGTTTGTAAAATATATGGAAATCTAATTAATAATACTAGTTGTAAGAACATTATATAAAAAACTAGAAACCAATTACAGCTTCCTCAGAAAAAAAAAAAAAAAAATCTAAATTTAGCCGTGCCCAACTATATGAGAGGATGTAATTATATAGATAACTATAAGGAGCTATCCTCGGGAGGACGATTTTCCTGGAAAATTTAGTAAAGAGTCTTTGTTCAAGAAAGCTCTTACGTGTGGATCATCGCCGAAAAAATAGTTCAAAGAATGATTAAGAGTGGTATTTATATTTGTTTCTTATTGCCAAAACCGTTCCCACACTGCACATTATATAATACCCACTTCCTCTCTCTAATTTTAATGTCTTAGATCATATCTAGCCAATTAATTTTGACAACTCATTAAATAAAGTTAAATCTTAAAGTATAAAAAATTAGTTATAAGGCATTTCAACCTTTTTAAAATAACATGGTATAATATTATTGGTTAGACATCAAAAATTAGACAGAAAATTTGAATCTTTATTTGTTAAATTTAGTTATAGCTCTGTTGTGAGTTTAAAATTTATTGTGTTTATAAACAAGTAGGCATTTGGTAATTTTTTTTTTCTTTCAAAATTGTTATAAATTCTAAAAGCAGAATTTTAAGAGTTTTGTGAACTATGAATAAAGTGGTTATAGATACGTATATTAATGACAAAAATAACATTTGTTTAAATAACTTATTCTTGATATGTAATAAATTATTTTAATGCACAGCAATATAACTTATAAGTCTTTTTCATACACACTATTTTTTAAATTTCAATAATGAAGTTCTGAAAGTACAAAAATAAAATAGACAATAAGTTTATAATTTACTGTTTTTATAAAAAGATTTAGTATTTATTGTTGAAAGGAAGAAAATAAAATTTTTAGAAAAAAAAGTTAAAATTTATAAGTTTATTTGTTATAAGTAAATAAAATAGATTTATTTCATTGTTAAGGATATTTTATTAAATTTGCACAATAACAACACAAGCAGCTATAAAAAAGCAACCCGAATTTTTTTATTATATTATATTTTATTTTTTGTCAAATTCTGTTTTGGAGCAATAGTTTTAGAATCTGCTTGATAAATCAGCATTTACCAAACACCTTTAGCCTATGTTGATTTTTTAAGAAACCAAAAGAATCCTCCAAAAATAATGTCAGAAGGCCCTAAGAATGGTTAGCCATTTATAATTTTTCTTGCTTTTGTTTTCTTTCCCTCCAAATCCCTCACCAAAAACACCACTCTATACTCAAGGCATCATCTTCTACTTAACCCACTCTTCTCACAGATATATTCCACCATTAATCACTCAGCTCTCCAGCGCTCTCATAATATACTTCTAGTACTTTTCATGAAAGCCCACAGTTCGTTCTTACTTCCTCAATCCCTATTAATTGCATTGTTGCATTTCGTTTTATTTTGCTTGTTTCTTTTGCTTTTCTGACCATGAAAAAGATAGTTGATAGAAGAAGTAAGAAACTCTAATCCTAATATTTAACTACTAATTTATGTGGTATATAACTTATATTTTTATTTATTTATAAGTACTTGAAGCATTGTCATATCTATTGATTATATCTATTAATGAAAATATGATATATGTGTTGGTATTCAAAAACTCGGAGATTAAAGTTAGTGTCTCAATCACTATATGATAGAGAGATGAAGATGAGTATGCAGAAAAAGAAAGAGAACATAGATGAGAGAGAGGGAGGGTAATGTACACAGAAGAGAAGTAAATTTATGGGTGAGTCTGTGGTTCCGGTACATCCCTTTTTTAAATCGTTGATATTTAATCGAACGGTTGAAACGTTGTTGATATACTATACTTATCATATACCTTACCTCACATTACCCTTCCCACCCAAAGTCTTCTCCGTTTCCGGCGACCTTCCCGCCGCCGACGATGGACGCCGGCGACCCACCTCCGGCCCTCCACCACAGGCCCCAGCCCCGGCCGGTCGGTCACCAGCGACCAACCTTTCTCTCTCTTCCCTTCTCTCTGCCCCCTTTCTCTCTCTCTTCTCCTCTCTCCTGCTGGCGACCCACCTCCGGCCCCCCCACCACTGGCCCAGCCCCGGCCGTCCGGCCGCCGGCGACCCCCCTCTCTCTTTTTCCCCTCTCTCTTCCCCTTTCTCTCTCTTCTCCTCTCTCCCCGCGGCCCTCCCCCGCCGGCCCCCAGCCCACCCCCGGCCCCTCACCCGAGGCCCCCCTCCCCAGTCCCTCCCCCCACCCCTCGGCCCCCTCTTTCTCTTCCCATTTCTCTCTCTTTTCCTCTCTCTCTCTCTCTCCTCTCTCCCTTCTCTCTCTCTCTTCCTAGCCCTCGGCCCCCCCACCCTCGGCCACCCGTGCCCCCCCATCCCACCCCCCACCCGCAACTCCCCCACCCTACCCCCGACGTGAGAAGAGAGTGAGAAAGAGAGGGGTAGTCGCGGGTGGGGGTGGGATGGGGAGACGCCGGGCGGCCGGGGGTGGGGGGGCCGAGGGCCGGGAAGAGATAGAGAGAAGAGAGGAAAAGAGAGAGAAAAGGGAAGAAAAAGAGGGGGCCGGGGGGGTCGTTGGGGGGGGGTGCCTGGGGGGTGGGGGGAGGCCGGGGGAGGGGGGCCTCGGGTGGGGGGCACTCCGGGCAAGTTGGGGGGCCGGGGGGCGGGCTGGGGGCCGGCGGGGGAGGGCCGCGGGAGAGAGGAGAAGAGAGTGAGAAAGGGGAATAGAGAGAGAAATGGGAAGAGAAAGAGGGGGCCGGTCGGCCGGTGGTGGGGGGCTGGAGGTGGGTCACCGGCGGCGGAAAGGTCGCCGGCGGGAAGGTCGCCGGTGACGGAGAAGACTTTGAGTGGGAAGGGTAATGTGAGGTAAGGTGTATGATAAGTATGGTACACCAACAACGTTTCAACCGTTCGATTAAATATCAACGGCTTAAAAAAGGGATGTACCGATAAAGACCCTCAAAGGGTCTCTATCACAGACTCACCCTAAATTTGTAAGAGGAACAATTGATTTTTTATTTGGGAAATTTTTTTTAAATGATAATGAACAATTGACATCAGAGTTAGTGAGAATATCCCAACTAGAACAACACTCTCATAACCATTACTTTCATCTTATCTAAGCTCTTCACTCTAGTTTTTCTCGGGAAAAATTAAGCTAGGAAGTTTGGTTTTTTTTTTTTTTTTTTTTTTTTTTTTTTTTTTTTTTTTTAAGAATTAGGCTAGGGCTTGTTTGTTGACTACACTCATATTGGAGTTTTGTAAATGTTTTTTTTTTTTTAAATTAAGCTAGGGCTCGTTTAGTGACTACACGCATATTGGAGTTTTGTAAATGTTTCATCTCCAAATCTTTTTCACTATGGATTTTCTTATATCAAGTTGAAATAAGATTTTTTTTTTAAATTACATAAAATGACAAGAGAAACAAAATAGATACATATAGTTTTTTTTTTTCCTAACACATTTCAAGTTTTTAAACTTTTTAAATATAATAGTTCATTTTCGACCAAATGCACATTTCCAAACATTCACTTATTTTCAAAACTTGAACTCTAGTTGGTGTTCTAAATGTCCTCTAGTGAAGAAATAGAGGAGTCGAAAAAATGGGAGAGAGGATCCAGCTCCCTCCTGCTTTTCTTATTTTGTTTTTTTGTCTTTGCTTTTTTTTTTTAACAATTTTTTTTATCTTCTTTGTTTTTCTCGTTTAACAACATGATAATAATATAAATTAAATAAGAAAAATAATAATAGTAATAAAAATAGAGAAGAAGAGAACACAAGATGTTTAACGTGGATGTGCTTCCATGGACTAAAAATGATGAATTCATTAGTGAGAAGTACTATGAATAGGCTCTCATATAAATACAAGTTACAATGTACACAATCGGGTAAGTTTTTCCTAATACAAACAAATCACCTAATATCAATACATATCTTAAACTACAACAAATACAAAATTCCTAATAAGGATAATTACATACAAAACAATAACTTTCCCTACTATTAATACTAACTTTCTTAATATGCCCCTGTAAGATGGAGCTCTGATAAGAGGTCCAATCTTGGACTATAATATAAGAAACTTAAATATTTTTTTTAATCTATAGAAAAATAAAAATAAAGAATATGGATGGCAATCATCAGAAGAGGAAGGAGAAGGCAAATGGTACTTGGGTGCGGAGATGACAATCGCTAAAGATGAGGGTGAAGATAACGGGCACTTGGATGCAGGGACGGCAATTGTCAGAAGAAGGGAGAAAAGACAATGGGTACTTGGGTGGAGGCGAATGGGCGATGGGACATCAATCATCAAGAGAGAAAGGGCGCATATGCATTGGGACGTCAATCATCAAAACAGGACGCTACGGTGTTATGGACGACAATCGTCAAGAGAGGGTGCATAACGTAAGGGATCAAAAGATCAGTGACTCGTTTGAGTATAATCGCTATGATAGAATATGAAATAAAATAAAATGGATGTGGGTAGTTTTTTTTTTTTTTTTTGGTGGTGGGGGATAGACGTGGGGGGATTTTTTTTTTAGTTGACGGGATGTGAGGAGTGATGGATGAGATAATGTGCAGAGGTGCTGGGGTGGAGGTGCCGGGGGAGGGGAGACCTGGGGTGGGGGGGTGCCGGGCGGGCTAGGGGTTGGGGGGCCGGTGGGGGGCCTCGGGGGGTGCTGGGGCGTGGGGGGCCGGGGCTGTGTGGGGGGCTGCTGGGGCTGGGGCTTGGGGTTGGGGGGGTCGGGGTAGGTCGCCTGCGGCGGGAAGGTCATCGGCGACGGAGAAGATTTGGAGTGGGATGGTAATATGAGGTAAAATATATGATAAATATGATACACTAACAACATTTTAACTATTTAATTAAATCTCAACGGTTCAAAATAAAGCTCTTCCTGTATTTACTCTAGGAAAGACTCTACCACAACCTCTCCCTGTAAAAGTAAGATATTAAAGTAATGTTATACATTGTTTATTTAGGAAATTTAATATATAAGCGTGTTGAAAGAAAAAAAAAATATATATATATAATTAGAATTTAATGTTATACATTGTACATTTAGGAAATTTAATATATAAGCGTGTTGAAAGAAAAAAAAAAAGAATATAATTAGAATTTTGTACAATAAAATTTTCTTTAAGTAATTAATAGTCCGTTTGGTGAAATGGTTTGAGTTGAAATTTTTAAGTTTGAGTTGGTTTGACTTTTTTAAAATTAGTTATAAGTTTTGTTGACTTTTCAGAAAAAGATAAAAACTGAGATGAAAAAGTACAGTTTAGTTTAAGTTAAATGGGTTTACCAAACAAACCCTAAATCTATTATATTTATTCTTTTATCTTATTATATTCAAGGATTTATAACTAAATAGTTTATTTTTTTTAAAAAGTTTTTTAATAAATGACCGAAATTTTAAAAATTAGTTAAAATGTCATTTTTTTCTTAATAATTTTCTTAGTAATTTACTAAATTAATAAATAGTCAATCGATTTTCTTAATATGATTAATAATTTAATAAATTTGATCAATTAGTGATTGATTTACGATTAATTAATATAGCATAAATCACCAAATTTTATAATCAATCATTGAAATTACAAAATTTCATAATCAATTACTGATTAATCATTGATCGATCAAATATGAAAAAATGACAAACGACCATTTTGTTAAATTAAAAAATTTTTTTGGGCTATCTATTAGATTATGTCACTAAAAAAAAAAGCCACTCAATCGAAAATTTTTTTTATTTAAAGGTTTTTTTTGAAATAAAAAAAATGGATTTATGGCTAAATAACATTTTTTAAAGAAGTTTTTAAACAAGTGACCAAAGTTTTTAAAAATTATTTAAAAGAATATTTTTTCTAAAATAGTTAATTAATTATTTTAAATATTCACTCAGATATTGACCGCATGATAGTCAATCAATGATTGACTTACGGTCAATTACTGATTAATCATATAATAAGTCACTAAATATTAGTCAATCACTAAATTTTATAATCAATTACTGATTGATCATTGATTAATTACTGATTGACCAAATCAGAAAAATAATAAACGATTATTTTCCTAAAATAAAAAAAAATCGGACCATCTATTATATTAAGTAATTAAAAAAGGCCTCATAACCTTATTTTTCTTAAAAAAATTTAGCCTTATTTGGAAATGAAAATTTTAAATTAGAGTTAGTTAATTTTTCAAAAATTAGTTATAAATTTTGTTAATTTTTTAAAAAAAGATAAAAATTAAAATAAAAAAATATAGTTAAACCAAACCAAACGGAGCATTAAGGGAGAAAAGAAAAGAAAAGAAAGAAAAAAAAAAAAAAACTATAATAACTTTGACCGCGAATCGGCACACACCCAGCAGCCAGCAGGAGCCAAATGGAGGGTTCTTTTAGAATTCCACAGCCGGAGACGCTCTTCCGGCTTCTCTGTCCGGCGTCCAAGATCGGCGCACTAATCGGAAAGGGCGGCTCCGTCATCCGCCACATCCGCGAGCTCACCGGTGCCAGAATCCGCATCGACGACTCGTTCCCCCACTCCGATGAGCGCGTCATCATCATCAGCACCGACTCCACCCCACCCAGGCCCAAACGCGCTGCCCCCGACGACCACCACCAACACCAACACCAACACCAACTCCAGCGTAGCAACAGCTCCAGCCCTAGCGACGGGAGCGAGGTCTCGCCGGCTCAGCAGGCGCTGGTCAGAGTGTTCGAGAAGATGGTGATGTTGGACGGCGACGAGAAGGAGGTGTCGGAGAACGACGCCGCCGTGGCGTGCAGGTTGCTGGCGGCGAGTAGTCAGGTCGGTTGCGTGCTTGGGAGAGGAGGCAAGATTGTGGAGAAGATCAGGCAGGAGAGTGGTGCTCAGGTTAGGGTTTTATCCAAGGATCAGATTCCGCCCTGCGCCTCTCCCGGCGACGAGTTGATTCAGGTAATTTTTTCTCACTTTTCAAAATTGAATTTCAAGTTAATTGAGTACTTATATGGAATATGTGCCAAAATGACAACCTCAAAAATTGAAATCAACGAAATAACCTTCTTTTTTTTTTTTTTTACATAGGAACGACCGTCTAAACAACCAGTCTTTCTCGGTGGTTCCGAAGTAATTTTACTCATAAATTTTTTTGAAAGACTATTTAACGGAAAAAAGAAAGTGTTTGAATCATTTTGTACTCTTTTTTTAGCCATACGGATTACCTATTCAATTTGGATTTTTACGCTCTATATTTGGTTGATGGTGAAACATTAAGTGCGGCTAAATGGTTTCACTAGTTCACATCAATTTAACTCAAATCCAAATCCAAATTTTCACGTACCACTCGTTATTATTATTATTTTTTAATTTTTGTAACTTTATACCATTCAAATGTTATCCATAACAAAACTATTCAAACACACATTTAATTTGAATACACAATTTAAATTCTACATTTGGATTCATACATTAGATTTGAATTCAAATACAACTTAGGATTGAAACGGGCACTTAGCTCCTGTAAAACGGGGTGCTTTGGTGATGTAATCAGGTGTAGTTAGTAACTATTTGTTCGAATCCAAAAAATGTAGGCGGAAACTGAAATCATTGCTATTGTTTCATGTTGTCAATTTACTTAGAAGATTGCTTCCTAGTAGTGAACTTTAAAACTAATGTCAACATAGGTTTTTTTTGGTTGAAATTTTAATTTATCCATAACTGTTATTTATTTATTCACTGTTTATTGTGATATGGGGCTTTTTTGTGAGACTTGAGAGTAGGTGTAGTCCTTTGTTATTGGTTCATAGCAATCAATATGGTACCAGCATGTGGGAACTGATACCATTGCTATTGTTGTTTGTGTAAGAAACAAACATTCTATTTGAACTAGAGAATAAAAGAAAATAGCATAAGTATCTAAACCTTCCTTTTGTTTTAATGAAATGTCACATTTTTTACGGTGTATTTTTCAGTAATTCTATGATCATCCCCGAATTTTAATATTGTGCCGGAAACCTCCTTTTAAGAAAATTTGGTCAAACTTCAGGTGAAAAAGGCCTTATTAACAGATTTTGGACATCTTATTTTTGAAAAATTTGGTTCTCACCTGAAAGTTTGACCAATTGTTGTCAAAAGAAGGTTTTTAGCATGAAACTTTAAACAGAAGGGATGAACGTGGCATTCCTGAAAACATTATGTAAAAATTGGCATTTTAATTTAAAAAAACAGGGAAGATCTAGGTACTTATTCCAAGCCCCCGTCCCCCAAAATATATATATATATAAAAAAAAAAAGAGAGAAGAAAGAAAGAAAGGTATATTTTTCTTTAAAAATGCATCCTCGTTCTCAGCACACTTTCCCTAACCCTCCCTTGTTCTCTGTCACCACGTGTTTTCTTGAACATTTTGTGGAGAAGGATACTTGCGTTAGTGCTAATTTCTGCTAAACTTATTATGTGAGCTTCTTTGCTTCTTGAAATGTTAAAGAATATATAGATGAAAAAAACTCTTGACCCCTTTCATGTTTATCTATTTTTTTTGTTAAGGAAAAAAAAAGAAAAAAAAAGCAAACGATAAACAAAGGGAAAAAGGAGAATAAGAAATTCTCCTACAGCAGAAAGCAGATAGAACAAGCCCTACACATACACCCACATATATATCTTTCACTGCTTAGATTATGCGTATCATATTTGGTGTTGGTTACTATTTCCTGTACAAACCATGCAAAAATCAGTGTTGATAGAGATGTTGAGGTTTTTGATTTATGACTGGTGTTGGTCAAATATGTTGTTGTTGTTTTTTTTTTTTTTTTGGCGAATTTTTTTTAAAAAATGTAACTGAACGGCTTGAGAATTTTTATTTTTATAAGAAAAACCCCTTTTAATGATATATAAATCAATTACAAGGGAAAGAGGATAAGGCATCCTCGTAAATAAGGACAGAAACAGAACCAAAGTGACAAGACTAAAACAAAAACTAGACAATGATAATAACCACAAAAAAAGTAAACTACGACAGATCATAACTATCCCATTCTAGTTAATTTCCTATCACGTCCTTCCAATTTAGCACAATCAGAGAAAAAGGAATATTCTTGAGAGCTTTATCCATCGATGCCCGTAACAAAGCTGAAAATTTTGCCTTTTCAAATATATCATCCACCCCCATTTCTTTTTCCTCGAAAATTCTTGAATTCCTCTCTATCCATATGTTCCACTGCACAGCAAGCACCAGACACTTCCAAAGCACCAGAATTCTTATTTTTGTTATTATTATTTTTTTAAAAAAGTCCAATTGAAAGGTTTTAAAAAATCACAAAAAAATATTTTGATATAAATCTAGTTGCCCTTGTCTTGGGAATGTGTTGGCTGTATAATCTTTAAAGGGTGAAAACGTAATTTAAGCATATTTAGGGACTGAAATTAGGCATTTTAGAAATTGTAACTTTTAAAAAGGAAAATTCTATTAGTTTTAAGCGACAGGGGGATGTCACTATAATTAAGTTTGGTCAGGGGCGTCATTGTAATATTGATTTACATAAGGGGACGGGGGTGTCAGTGTAACTTTTCCTAGTATTTGTGCATTTAGGAAGTACAAACTTTAAGCTCATCATGGAAAAGGAATGCATAGCACTATTTTCATACAAGTAGAGCTGGTATAACCACCTTGACATAGTGGTGCGGTTACAAATTTTGAATGCTTCACCACCCAAAAAAAAAAAAAAAGAAAAAAAGAAAGCAAAAACTTTTAGGCTCATACACTTATGGTATCTGTTCAATTCAGGACCTGTTACTGAATAGATGTCTTAATTGTAGTGTTAGTGTTACGCATCTGTTAATTATATGTCAATTTGCATATGACGATTTAGAATTTTTGCATTTGTTTGTTTGTTTGGTTGTTTTGTTTCCTTTTGTTCTTGTTTTGTTATGTTTTGTTTGGTTTTTTATTTTTTTTGTTTTTTGTTTTTGTGCTCGGTAGTTTTAAAGCTATTATTTATATATGCAGATAACAGGAAACATTGTAGCTGTAAAGAAAGCACTTCTATCTGTTTCAGGTTGTCTTCAAGATAAGCCTAGAGCAGATGCAGCTAACTCCGGTTCCAGCAAATTTTCGGGGAGACTGCTTCATGGTACTCCTACACCTGTAAAAATTTGATTCTTTTTCCTTCAACAAACTTTTGCATATAGTGTTCATGCTGTAAATGTATATATACATACATTTAATGTTTCATGTTGTATGTTAATATTCAGGAAGTTGTTCTATGTTACAGGGCCTGAACATATAGGGACTGGTCATAGAACGGTTATAGAAGAGGAGGTGGTTTTTAAATTGTTATGCCAAGTTGATAAGGTTGGCAGTTTGATAGGGAAAGGTGGCTCTATAATACGACATTTGCAAAATGAAACTGGTGCATTTATCAAGATAGTTGATGCTCCACCAGATTCAGAGGAGCGGGTGGTTCTGATATCTGCACAAGAGGTATGACAGGTTAACTGTGTTTGAATTTTCGTCCTTTATTACTTTCTGAAAGAGTTGGTACAATATCGCTTAACACTGCAAGATTCTGTGTTCGGTTGAGAGAGAGAGAGAGTGTGTGTGTGTGTGTGGATAGGCTTAATCCCATTTCTAGCACAGGTACCTTGAATTAAGTAAGCCAGGAGGTGTTTGTTGATCTCCAAGACATGTTCCTTTGAGTTTACAGAACCTTTAAGGGGATAACTTTTCGGGAGAATTTGCGTTAAGTTGGTCAGATCATTTTTGCTACCATAAAAAGTCTTAGTAGGTCCATTTCTGGTTTCTTCACTATTTATTAGTTTAAGTTGTCAATAGGTGGTCTTAAGGACATGAGACATATTTGCACTTGTTACTATTTGGTGGCTTGTGGATCCATGTGCAGAGGATGACGACTGGTGATCCATTATTCAATTTTGGGTCTTCCAAGATCTTCCATGTAGAAAGCTCATACAGTGAGTAACTATTGACTTTATGATAGTTATCCTGGAATACCGAGCATCAACTTTGTTTGTTTAGTTGAACAGCAGAAACATGTTTTACCATGCGTGACCACTATGCCATTGGAACAGTGATTGTAACTTAACACATTAATGCTAGAGTTTCTTGTCTGATTATTATAGAAATCATTACTTTCTTATGAGCTGTGTTGGTATTTTCATTGGGTTGCAGAATTCGGAGCAGAAACATTTCTTGTCTGATTATTATAGAAATCATTACTTTCTTATGAGCTGTGGTGGTATTTTCATTGGGTTGCAGAATTCGGAGCAGAAACATTCTCCTGCACAGGAAGCTGTTATTCGTGTCCATTCGCGAATTGCGGAGATCGGGTTTGAACCTGGTGCTGCAGTAGTTGCCAGGCTTCTTGTGCATTCGCAGCAGATAGGTTGTTTATTAGGCAAAGGAGGTTTCATTATTTCTGAAATGCGAAGAGCTACCGGTGCTAGCATACGAATATTTACAAAGGAACAAGTTCCAAAATGTGGCACACCAAATGACGAAGTCGTACAGGTAACTATTGGATAATGCTCATTTACCATTTGGATTATCGAACCTGACACCTACTATTGGGGGTTAATCTCATGTTTAGTCCTAGAACTTGGGGCAAATCTTATTTTTGTCCCTAATTTTTAAAACATCGAAAATTAGTCCATCTCCCAAGGTTCCCAAATTAATCTTCTGTCCTTAATCTCGGAAGAAAAAGGTACAACATCTTTCTTTATAGTTGTGCCCAACATGTAAACTTACCAATTAACCCTAACTAAACCACACATGGTACTCACATGCCTTTTTGCGTTGAAATTTTATCAATAGAATGGATGGAATGACTAATTTCGAACAATTTCATAGATGGAGGACTTGTTTCTAGGACATTTTGAAAGTCGGGAACCAAATTGGAATTTGACCTTTAGTTCGGGGCTAAAAATGGGATTAATTCCAGTGTTTACAAACATTGACTACGGGCCAATATAATTCTTGCAAAGTAAATAATTAAAAAGACAACTATTCCCATGATTCCTGTACTTAGTGTAACAAACCGGCTTTCTTATATTCACTTGATTAGCCACTGAACCACTAGTAATTCTGGCATATAAAAGTAAAGTACAATTTTCAAGACCTGTTTATTCTCTGTAAACTTCGTAAAAGATCGGGGAAGACGAGAGGAACAGAACTCTGCTGTATTGTTTGGCTGCACATACAACATACAGACTGTTGGAATTCAGGATAGAAGATCCTTTTTCGTCTTATTGACACATTTTAATTTTTCACCCATGGTTCCTGTCACGAGCTTTTGACTCCAATCTTGAGAGAGGCTCATGGAGTACTGAAAGTACTTGCCTTTTTTCCGGGCAGGTTATTGGAAGCTTGCAGTCTGTACAGGATGCTTTATTTCACATTACGAGTAGACTCCGGGAAACGATTATTCCTATGAAGCCACACCATCCAAATTTTGATGCCCCGCCATATGTTTCCCCATTCCCCCCTGACATGCCTCCTCCCATGTTTAGACCTAGGCATAACCCAGCTTCCCCCGGTCCATGTCCTTCTCCTGTTGGACTCCCTCATGGAATTGACCGTCCTGCCGTTCCATCCCAACCACATGACCACCTGCATGCATTTTCACATGGCATGGACCAATTTCCATCTCAAATGGACCGAGCTCCGTATCCTTATGGAAGTGACCGACCAGGTCAGGGTCGAACATTTGATAGACCATCTTCTCCAAGAATGTGGAATCCTCAGGTTGGTGTGTTGTGCTTTTTCAAGAGCCTGATAAGTTTAATGAGAGGATGGAATTTGACCTCCTACAAAGTTTTTATTTTTCATTGTTTGTTTCTGTTCTGGGATCCTTTCAGGGCTGTGGAACTCCTAGGGGAATTGGTGATATCGGTCCAGGTTTCGCTTCAAGAAACGGACCTCTAGGAAGGTAATTTTTTTTTTCCCTGTCAATATATAATTGCTATTTATGAACAATTTTGACGTTACTGACGAAGACCAGGAGATTGTGGGTATAGAGTTGTAGTATCAATGTACGATGATATCATTTTGTAAATGACTCCATATTGGCCATAGAATTTGTTGTCTTGCAAATCTGTAATTGCTATATACGGACTCAAGATCGTATATTTCTGTAAAGGTCGACTACATTTACGAAACATTTAGATTAGGAAAAGATAGAGTTGAAACTAATATCAGTGAAAACTCTGCTTTTGTAGTTTTAAATTTTGATCATTAAGTGGATTTACGTTTTTTTTTTTTTTTTTTTTTTTTTTTTTTTTTTTTTTGAGCAGTGAAAGTCAAGCCCCACATTTAAGTACAACTGTTGAGATCATGGTTCCTCAGAAGTTGTTAACCCATGTTTACGGAGAAAACAACAGTAATTTAACTCAGATCCAGCAGGTAGGATTTGTGTATAATAATGCTCTGGGTTTCGATATTTCAGTATCGGGGTTTGGATTTGACTTTGTAGTATATATCTAATTTGAACCGTGGATATCTTCGTCTCAGATCTCGGGTGCACAGGTGGTCATAAACGATATACAACCAGGAGCTTTGGAAGGGTTGGTTATGGTATCCGGAAATCCCAATCAAATGTCTGTTGCTCAATGCCTTATTCATGCTTTCATCCTTTGTGGTCAGACTCCAGGTTGACATACTGTTCCAAGTGTATATATTAATTATGTTCCCTATTTTGAATACTAAGGAATGTTAGTTGTAGCCAAGGGTACGTTGAGTTTTTTTTTTTTTTTTAATTGTATTTATATATTTTTAATCTCATAATAGAGCTATTCCCGATGATCTAGTTGAGAAGAGTTAGAAATCTTTTTGTTTTTGTTTTGTTTTTTTTGTTTTTGTTTTTTTTTTTTTTTGTTGTTTTTGTTTTTTGTTTGTTTTGTTTTTGTTTTTTTGCTGAATAAGTTAGAATCCCAGTTAGTTAGAATCCCAGTTAGTGCGTTTGGTAGAGGGACATTTACTTGGGAAAAAAACACTATTTTAAGTAGTTAAAGAGAATCTTCATGCAATGCCCAAATTTGGCACTCGGGTAGAAGACCATTGCTTTGCTGCAATGAATGATTAGCTGTTTTTAATGGCAAATTTGATATAATTTTGGCATTTGTTGCTTATTGGTTGATTTGTTAGCCTTTTCATTTATTAATTGCCACACTATCATTTTTTTTTTTTTCCGAAGTTAGGGATGTACAGAAAAATCAACCTAACCGAATACCGACCGCAACGACACCTTAAACCAATTGAAAAGAACTGAACAATTCGGTTTTGGGAACTGAACTGAACTGACTCATTGTTGGTCTGTCTTTCAAGTATTCAGCTCTCGATTTAACCAAATCAAAGTAGGGAACCTTGTTGTTTTTTATTTTAATTTTTAATAATTCACACATGCATGTACGATGTGGTTTCCTCTTGAATAAAGGCCTTCCATCAAACGGAAAAAAAAAAAAAAAAAACAAAAAAAAAAAAACAAAACATAGCACATCAGCAGACTCTAATCTTTGAAATCTAAAACTATTCTGGTTTCGTCCTAGCGCGCTGAGTCTATCTTCTCTCGAATTCACTTTCTCGTGATCATTTTTTCCATAAGAAACCATTTGGGAACATGAAAATGAGATGAGTGCTAATTACCCGACTTGTTTTTGCATTTTCTGAGGGCAAAAATTTTGTAAGCAAGGGAGAGTATAATATTCTGAAAATTCACAAGAATTTGATTATAAATAAGGTAATGAATTTTCCATATTAGGAACACATTGAAGTGTTCTTGTAATTTTGTGACTATGGTGTTAAGAATAATGAATTTTGTCCAACGATGTAGTACATGAAATTTGCTTGAATTCTTTTCCTGCTTAGTAATTGATTGGAATTTTTTAAAATTTCCATAAGCTATGCAATAACATTAAACGTGATTCAAAATTCCTATAATCATGCCAAGTCTATCAATAAAAATGGGAGTACCAATTTAATTCCAAAAAATTAATGTACTCCCTTGAGGTAGTTTCCGATTACAAGAATTTAATTGGAATGTAAAAGTAACGTTGTAAAATTTTTTAGCTATCCATAATCTGAAAAATGGATCTATGTAGAAAACTAGCAGAGGAAATAATTTACATCATTTTCAATTGAACTTTAACATGTACCCGAAGTCTTCGGGTTTGTTTGGCACTTTCACTCAAACTAAAATATTTCAACTCAGTTTTTGTCTTTTTTTTCAAAAAGTTTTTGTCTTTCCCAAAAAGTTTTTTATTTTTCTGAAAATCCAAAAAAATTTACTATTAAAACTAAAATATTTCAACTCAAACTTACACACCAAACACCTCATTCAAGTCTCTAGAAGAGGGGGAAAAAGTCTTTAAGAAAACCCAAATAGCATTGTATTCACACACACACACACACACACACACATATATATATATATATTCTTTTTTGTTTTGTTTTGAGGAGGCATTGTATTTATACGTAATACTAATTACACAATATGCAGATTAGACTAGCAAAACAAAAAAAAAATTTAAAAATTAAATTTAATTTTGAAATAAGTTTTAAATATATTTTTATTAAAAATGGAAAAAAAAATTTGGCACATAGCAGGTGTTGGACTCATCATGTGACCGCTTGCAAGGGAAGATAAAAGATACTCGTGCTTTTATGATACATACATTAAGACGTAAGAGAAAAGAGATAGAAAACTGAGATTTCATTCAATCTCAAAGCAGGCTAGATCAATTAATTTTGACAAACAATTTGTCCATCAATAATCAATAGAACTAGTAATAGTATAATTAATAAGAAAGTGGACTATAATATTTTCAAAATTGTAAATACTGAATCACTGATATTATTTTTCAACGGAAATTATTTATACGTAAAATTAATAACATGATTTTTTTTTTCCAAATAAAAAAAAATCGTGAATCTTTAATTCATAAAGTAAATAAATTAATGTGATTGGTTCCTTTCTTTTTCCAAAGTCTTTCAACTAAATTCTCTTCTCTCTCCGATCCGAACGTACGCCTCACGGAACAGCAGATCCCACCTCTCCCTTAGGGAGAAAAAAGAAAAAGAAAAAAAAAAAAAAAAAACCCAACAACTAACGACGACAAAGCCCACTAAACTTTTGATTAAAAAAAAAAAAAAAAAAAAAAACGACGACGACGACGACGACGATAATTACAACACGAAACGTTTCTTCTTCTATTTCAACCCCATTTCTCTCTCTACCCTTTTCTTTTTGTTTTCGTTTTTGTTTTTGTTTTCATCGGCATTTTTGACCAAAAGCAAAGTCTGTTTTCTTCGTCGTCTCCGATGTTTTGGGTCTGAATCGTGGAGTGTGTGTGCGAGATCTAATGGCGAGAACCAGATCGTCGTCCTCGAGTAGATTGAGATACTGTAATCCATCGTATTACCTGAAGAGGCCCAAGCGCTTGGCTATGCTTTTCATTGCTTTCGTATGCCTCAGTTTCGTTGTTTGGGATCGTCAGACTCTGGTCAGGGAACACGAGGTACCCTTTCGAATTTCCCCCCTAACTTTCTCGTTGTTTTGATTTTGTTTGCTCAGTTTATGCTCAGTTTGGTTGCTAAGAAAGTTTAGGAAAAAAAAAAAGAGGAAATTTTTTTGAATTTTTAACCTGAGACTCACATTTCTGGGTTCTGGTAATCTATTAATTGATTAATCGTTATATTAGTTTTCTTGCGGTGGTTTATATAGATTAAAAAATTAATAGACAACAATTTCTCAGGAGGCGTGAGATCGAAAAAGAGAACATAATTTGCTACAACAAACATGATTTTGTGAAACGGGCTTAATGGCGGAATTGTTCGGAAATTGGAAAATAGTTTTATAGAAGGTTTTTTTTTTTTTGCCACAAATACTCAAAAATGAACTCTTTGCTTGAATTGTGAAGTTGGAAGACAGATCGAGTGGTCTTGTTTAGTTTAGTATGTTATCACGATCTAAGTGACTCACTAATGACTAGTTCGTTATGTAGCAAATTGCGTCTTCTTAACACGTACTTAATCCATCGTTGCATTTGCGTTGAAACAAGATATGCTATCGAGATTGTTGTGTTTTGAGATTCGAAAAGGAGATTCATGCTTGCATTGCGACGCTACACGTTAGTTTCATATGCACAAAATTGCACTTTCTTATGAAATATATATGTTGTATATATATGTGTTGAATTGAATATGATTGTTGTTATGGAAATTTTTTGGGTGATTTGGTTGGAAGCAAATGGTATTTTGGATGATAAAGACCAAAGTTAAAGGTTTTAATGGGAGAGGTGAAATTAATTTTGGTGATTTGGTTTGAAACAAGTAGTAAAGTAGATTATTTGATGATGAAGTCCAGACTTAAGTTGTTATGGTAGAGATGAAATTATCCAGTTCTTTGTCCGCTTCGTTTATAAAGGAAAGGGATTCTAGTGACAATGCCAGCTCTAATGCCAGGAGAGTTGCTGCGACCCGTCATACACATAATGCTAGCGTTTCTAGCAGCTCAACTTATTTTCATCAAACTCCCATCTTTTTGGAAGAATACAGGAATTGTATTTGGAAGTGGGATGGCATTGTTTGTATTGTAATAAAAATGAAAGAGGCTTTTTCTTTGCTATGA
Organism: Ficus carica; assembly: GCA_009761775.1. Classification (NCBI taxonomy): domain Eukaryota; kingdom Viridiplantae; phylum Streptophyta; class Magnoliopsida; order Rosales; family Moraceae; genus Ficus; species Ficus carica. The sequence goes on from CM019749.1 coordinate 17,224,615, forward strand.
ACTTAGCCCTTTATTTTGGTTTAGCATGTTACATAATACTAAGAGGTGACTTTGCTGCTCAAAATTATATAACGTGTCATAATTTAATAGAGACTCACTATATCTTGCCTTTACTCAATGAAATTCATCGTTGCATGCAGGTGGAAGTTACTAAGTTAAAGGGGGAATTGATCGAGTTGCGGAATTCGGTAAGAGGTTTTATGTTTTTATCAACCCAATAAAGCTATAATACTATATGTGGCCATAAAAGGTTTTTAGGTGGCAATTACTTTTTACTTATAAATGGACCTTCTTTGCATGCATTTTTTTCTGGCTTTGCAATGGTCAACTTTTTTGTTTTAAGCTGAATGTCTGGCAGTTCTCTCTTCATATAATTTTAATGGCTGCGTATATGTCTGCTAAATATTTTGTTTGATCTTCAGTTGGAAGAGTTAGAGAAAGATGAAGGCAAGGTGGGCAAAAAGATACGGAATGATGTGCCAGATGATCCAATTGATATTCAACGTAGAGAAAAAGTAAAAGAAGCTATGCTACATGCATGGAATTCATATGAGAAATATGCATGGGGCCAGGATGAACTTCAGGTACCACATTTCCTTTAAAGTAAATATGCTTTCTTCTAATAGATCTGAATGAAATAGATAGACAAGTGCATGATGAAATCCATTCCTTTTGTGGTACTTTATCTTGAATTAGCACATGCATATTTCTTTTGAGCATGCTATATATATTTATTCCCCCAGACATACAGAGTGAACGGTGGTAGTAACCGGAGCAAGAAATTCTTTTCTATTGAGACATTTTTCTTTTTAAATGGGTTTGATATAATTCAAACAATCATGATGGTAAGAACTAAACATCAGGGTAGTTGAAATATGATTTACCCTTTACCTCGAGTAACTTTTGTATTCTTATTTTCTTTTAGTCGTGCATGCTCTCTCTCACACACACAACATATCCATTTTTAATTTAGTTTCTTGTAAGATAGTGGTTGCGGTTTTAGGATGGGCAGACTTTGTGATTTCCTAGATTGAGCTGATGTTTTAGTAGCACGTTTTATCCTTGCTGTTTTGTTTTCTCAAGGATACCTCATCCTCTTTTTCATGTGATTGATTGATAATCGATGAAATGGTCTTTCTTATATATATTAAAAATTTTTTTTTTTCCCTTTTTCCCCCTATGGATAGACTTGGGATATATTTTTGGGTTTAAATAACAATTCGGTAAGGGTTCTTGGTGTGGTAGACAGAATGAAATTGCCCATAGTTCATGGGGTTGAGAGAGACAATTTTATTGGAAGTTGGAGTTAGAAGAGTGTCGGAAGATTTTCTAGACTTAATATTTGGCCTTCGACCAATGAAAAGTGATCTAACTATTATGGGCCATAGACGAGCCAGAGCTCTCTGGATGCTTTGCTCGAGGATTAGACAGCAGTCAACAGAAGGAAAACAAAAAAAACCCAGCAAGACTTAGTTTTCCTGCAGAATCCCAAGCTCATTAAGAAGATTCTTGTTGCCAGCTCAACAATTTGGAAAGCACAAATGAATTTTTAAAGAGAAAGACAGTTATTTTCTTGAGAAAATAAAACCCTTTGACTAGAAATTTGCTAAACAATTGCCCACAAATCCAATGCCCTTGGTAGAAAACAAAGCGCTTGAAAAGCACGAAAGTTCACTTGGTAAATGGGTTATAATTGAAGATTCACAAGTTATATGTCCTTTTTATTGCTGTAATCTGTGAAAGGATATTTCTTATCAAAACTCTGTTTTTTTCCTTTGGTTCTTGTGCTGTAGTATTACATATTTTATTATAGAAGTTCCAGGACTAATTTCATTATTTGCCCCGATACCAGCCACAGTCCAAGAGTGGTGTCAATAGCTTTGGTGGTCTTGGAGCAACACTAGTAGACTCTCTTGATACATTATACATCATGGGTCTTGATGAGCAATTCCAGAAAGCAAGAGAGTGAGCAATTACTTTCTATCTTTTACTTAATGTTCTCAATACGCAAGCCTTATATTAGATGTATAGCATCGGATGATACTTTTGTATAAGTCCAAATTTGATTATAATATTCATGTTCTTTGAAGACAATGTCTTTTGATTCCACAGTAATCAAGTAGACATTCCATATTCATTCTTGCTTCTCTTATTTTCATTACTTCTTTTTTTTTTATTTTTTTTTATTTTTTATAAGTCATCTTCTTTTCACATACTTAATTTTAGAAGTTCGCATGTAATTTTGCATCCAGTGTAAGATGTTATTCTATTCTTGTTTTATCATTATGGTCAGATTTCTTGTTCATAAGTAGTGTGATATTCTTGGCAGGTGGGTTGCAAATTCATTGGACTTTAACAAGAATTACGAGGCTAGTGTCTTTGAGACAACCATAAGGTTGCATTATAAGGTTTATAATGTTTTTGAGTTTAATTGTTTTCTTTCAATGAACCAAGTTGTTATTGGCTGGTAGCTTATGTAGTTTTGCTAGATCTCACTGACACCTTCAGATGCTTTTTTCTGACTATTTTTTGGGCTCTGTTTTCACTGAGATCCAGAGTTGTAGGTGGACTTCTCAGTACATATGATCTCTCAGAGGATAAAGTGTTCCTTGATAAGGCTAAAGATATTGCAGACAGATTGCTGCCAGCATGGGATACACCTAGTGGTATCCCCTACAACATTATTAACTTGGCACAAGGAAGGCCACACAACCCTGGGTGGACTGGGGTAAGTAGTTAACCTTACATAGACATGCATCCGATCTGAACATCTCCTACTGCTTAAAATGGACTATCGAGTTTTGTTGAATGTTGTGCTGACATTACAAGTAGAAATTTTTCTTATGGTAGTGTCAATACATGGAATCTTAGTCTGAACCTCTATATCACTAAGATCACCTAGGAGGCTCTGGTAGTGTCAATACATGGAATCTTAGTCTGAACCTCTATATCACTAAGATCACCTAGGAGGCTCTAGGTTGTTTGCGTATGGAAATATCCTTGCAGTTGCTGACGAAATTTTCTGCCTCTTTGTGGGCTTCAGCGGATAAAGCCTTCAAGTACTTTCCCTTTTTACTGAATGTACCGAGTTGAAAAGATGTGATGGGAGCAAAGGGGGAGTCAGGATTGCTAGGGTCTTCCCCATTTTCAGTTTTCCTGCATGTGTTTCCTTTCTTATTTCTTTTTATTTCTAGTTCTTCTCTGAGGATACCTTATTCTCTTCCTTATATAGTTGTGTTAACAATCAATAAAAGGAGTTTTTCTTATCAAAATCAGTTGAGTCCACTGCATTCTCTATATATTTTGAACATTAATTTCTAGCTGTTAACTGAAACCCTGAAGATTTTGAAAACCTGGAATTTAGTTCTGGTTGTGGCTAGAGTTTCATTTCGGAAATCTGCATTACGAAGTTCAAGTTCCTGTCTGTGTGCACACAAGTATCTGTTTTGTGCTTATTCTCAAATTTATTTTGAACTGTAATTTACAGTCGAGTATTTAATTGATCTAGAATTACAATCGTTTGCTTCTAGGGTGAAAGTATCTTGGCAGATTCTGGCACGGAGCAGCTGGAATTCATTGCTCTTTCTCAAAGGACTGGGGACCCAAAGTACCAACAAAAGGTCAGTACCTATCATGCAACCAAAATGCTTTCTTTTCACCCATCCTTCAGCTGTTTTTCCTCTTTATTTATTTATTTATTATTTATTTACTATTTTTAATCATGATTTTATGCACATTAATGTTACATATTCTCTAGTATTCAATTCATTGTATCTGGCATTTTGTGAACTAGTGCAATAATGTAATCTCTGTATGTGGCAATGATTAACATCTTCTGTCTCCATTAAGAACCGGGCTTGCTTGACTAAGCATTGTAGTTTAGGGGGAACCGGCCAGTGGTATTTCTTGTAATATAGCGGTTAATTTAATCAATCGCATGTTGATTTTCCAGGTTGAGAAAGTTATAACACAGCTCAATAACATATTCCCTGATGATGGTTTGCTTCCTATTTACATTGACCCTCATAGAGGTTCAACATCGTACTCCCCCATCACCTTTGGTGCCATGGGAGACAGGTATTACTCTATTATCATATGAGTTTTTTCCCTTAATTTTTTTTTTTTTTTTTTAATAAAGAAAATCACGTTATCTTATATTTCTATAACCTGAAATTTCTTAACACGACAGCTTTTATGAATACTTGCTCAAAGTTTGGATACAAGGGAATAAAACTTCAGTTGTAAGGCATTATAGGTAAGTAGCCTTCTGGGTTATTGTAATACAAAATTGTTTATCTGCATCGCATGAAAAAAGGACAATTTTATAATGAACTTAATGTCTTCAATCTTACAATGGCAACAGAAAAGAAGTTTTAGTCACTTTGCTATGATTTTCATGCTTAGGCAATAAAAAACAGTTCAAAATTTGAATTGAAATTTGAAATAAATCCGATAAGGTTAAAAAATATCATTCCCAGTCATTTTACCTTAGTCCCCCTACCAAGCTCAAAGTGTGTCTTTTGCCAATTGGGATGGCCTTTTGAATTTATCTTTAACTCCCCCTTGATCAATTTTTGAACCAAAATTGATCAATAATAACAATCTTACTGGTTTATGGTATAGATATTGGTGATTCAGAAAGTTCTTGTAGAAATTTGCTATTTCTTTTTATTTATTATCTTTTTTATTTTTAAATTTAGTCCCGCATGTCAATGCCATATAATCTTCTTATAACTATGTATTCAACGTTTTCTGCACTTGTTTTCTGTTATTTTGTTCCATTAATCCAAATACAATTGAATCATGTTTCCTGCCGTCCTTTATTAATTATTTTCCCTTTTCTTTTCTGGAGTTCCTCTTGATATCAAAAATGTTTTCGGGTTCTTGCAACAGGGAAATGTGGGAGAAGTCAATGAAAGGTTTGTTAAGCTTAATCCGGAGAACAACACCATCATCGTTTACATATATTTGTGAGAAGAACGGGGATTCGTTGACAGACAAGGTGAATTTTGTCTACAACAGCAGTAATGCCCCATTAATCATTGAATACAATGTTTATTTTCGTTTTCTCATGCCTAATTACTTGCAGATGGACGAGTTAGCATGCTTCGCTCCAGGAATGATTGCTTTAGGATCATCTGGTTATGGTCCTGATGAATCTCAGAAGTTTCTATCACTTGCTGAAGAGGTATCATCCATAATTGAAAACTCATATATACGTACATCCGTGCTATGTGCATCTGTGTTTGTAGTCTGGTTTGAGCTTTTTTTTTTTCCTAATAGACAGAATGATATTTTATTGAAACCAATCTTAACGGATGCAGAAAATATGCCTAAAACAGACACACCAGATATTGCTTGTTTACCTTTTTTGGCAGGTTGATTCAATTAAACAAGTTGTTTTCTTTAACAGCTTGCTTGGACGTGCTATAATTTCTACCAGTCGACACCAACGAAATTAGCTGGAGAAAATTATTTCTTTCACGTTGGACAGGTTTGTTATCCTTTTTCATTCTTTGCTAAATAAGATATTTCTGTAGTATGTTGATCCTCATGTGAAATTTACTTCTACTGTCTTCTATGTTTTCATATCTTCAAATTTATCAGGATATGAGTGTGGGTACATCGTGGAACATACTGAGACCAGAGACAGTTGAATCACTCTTTTACCTATGGCGCGTAACGGGAAACAAGACATACCAAGAGTGGGGTTGGAATATATTTCAAGCATTTGAAAAGAACTCCCGCATTGAGTCAGGATATGTTGGACTGAAAGACGTATGCGCTCTTCAATCCCATGACCAAATACTTGATGTCTAGTTTTCCAATCTCTGTTCTTATGCATGTCTCTTAGATCAACCTTGTAGGGTGAAACTTTAGTTCGAAAGCTAGTCACTTTGATGGAGCAATGCTTTTCTTTGAGAAGTGCTTTAAAAGACATTTTTTCCTTATAAATTGGAACTAATTACTGATTGTTTTGCTGTAACTTTTATCTTGTAACTGAAACTATTCTTGCTCCCTTCCCTGACTTTTCGTTAACTTTTTGGTTGTTGGTTGTTATCAGGTCAACAGCGGCGTGAAAGACAACATGATGCAGAGCTTCTTTCTTGCCGAGACCCTCAAGTATCTCTATCTTCTTTTTTCACCTCCTTCAGTCATTCCATTAGATGAATGGGTTTTCAACACGGAAGCACACCCCTTAAGAATCGTCCCACGACATGACGGAGAAGATTTCAAAAACACAGGTGAGAAACAAAAACCAAAGCTGAAGTTACGTGGCAGGAAGGAAGGCCGATCACGGGATTAGTAGCCATTTGTTTTTGGTGCTGATTGTTTCTGGTGAACCGCTTCAATTTCTGGCATTTAAGTAGATGAGCGAAAATGATTCAGTAATATTAGCTCTTGAAATTCACGGTTGAGCTCTTCTATTAAGAAATAATGATGGGAGCTCAACAATATTCTCTTGGTAGAAATATTGTATTCATATGGTAAAGCTTGTCTGCCCCCCTGTTTTTTTACACTGAGATGGATATGTAACATAGTTGATAGGTTATTTTCCAGTAATTACCTCCCTTAAAAAGAGGATTCCCCCCCTATGGCTTCCCTTTCGGATGGACGTCCATTCGTTATTTAGGTGGAAACACAATTTTTCCTCTTAATTTTTGGATCTTGATTGAGAACTTGAGGTGCATCTTGTATACTTATAATGTCGTGTAACTTTTATTGGATTGAAAAATATCCACTTTGCTATCGCAGAGCTTTGTGTGGAATTCCATTCCCTTGGCAAAAATAAATATAGGTATTTAAAGACTTTGGTAATTATGTTTTGATATCATTGTTATTGAACCTTTATAGAAGGTGCTAATATATAGAATTAACTTTACAATAAAAAATGAAAGAAGGGGAAAAAAAAAAGAAAAAAACAGATTTACACGAGTAATCAAATACACACCTAACTAATCTACCAAAAATAAGATACAATCTGATTCCTAAAAGATAGAAGAGAATATAACTGAAGATTTTTTTTTTTTTTTTTTTTTAACTGATTTATTGGAGTTAGTTGTAAATAAAATATTTGATAAGTCAAATAGTCGAATCTGCCAACACTTCCCCTCGAACTGGTTCAAAGGTATCCAACAATCCCAGGTTGCTCACTGCTGATTAGAATGTATTATTGGACAAACCCTTGGTAAAAAACTATCTGCTAGCTGCTCCTTAGACAGGTATGTAAGGCATACAAAAAGCTCCATTCTCCAATTTCTCCTTGATGAAATGTCTTATCAATTTCAACATGTTTAGTTCTATCACATGAGACGGGATTGTTAGCTATGTTGATCGCTGCTTTGCTGTCTGAGTATAACTTTATAGGTCCCTTGACTACAATCTTTAATTCTGCCAGTAACTTCTTCAACCACAAGCTCGCACATTCCATGTGCTATTGCCCTATACTCTGCCTCAGCACTACTCTGGGATCCACGGACTGCTTCTTGCTGTGCCACATTACTAGATTTCCACCAACAAAAGTACACGTGCCAGAAGTTGACCTCCCATCATTGATTGAACCATCCCAATCACCATCCGTGTATGCTTCCACCTGAATTTTTCCTGTCTTTTTAAAAAGAAGTCTCTTACCATGTGTTATATATATATATATATATATATATATCGTAGTATTCTGTATACTGTCTCCAAGTGCTCCTCTTTTGGGGAGTGCATGAATTGGCTCACCGTACTAATAGAGAAGGCTATGACTTATGTTTGGTCTCATATGAGATAAATAGATGAACTTACTTACTAGCTTCTAATATCTGGCCACCACTATTGGTTTCCCTTCTTCTTTGAGTCCATTTTTATGATTGAGATATATTGATGCCCAAAATTTGATAGGGCTAGAGCCCAACTCGTATCCCATGAAGTTGGCCTAACGCAGTACGTGGACCCAAGCTACAATTTGAAGATCTTTAGTGGGTCGTGGTTTGGAAGGTTGAGGAGCAAGAATGAGCCTGTTTATTCGGTCAAATTAGATTGTTGGCCTACTTTAAAGGCTTTAAGTCTTTGAGGAATTAGAATAATGTGAGTTGTACATAACCTTAAAAATACTTAAAGATACCTAGCTAAATTCACTTAGTCCAAACAAAGCCTATATAAACCCATTGAGGCCAATTAAGATTCAAGAAATATTCCTATATTACTCTTTTTTTCCCCCCCTCCAAAGAAAAGCTTAAACGTGCTCAACTAAATGTCATTTATTCACCCTTTAGGAAAGTCTTTTCCCTGTTGAAAGCGTCTCCCCTACGAGGAAACACCTGAAAATAAGCCCTCTTGAGGTAGCAGAGTGGTTAGCTACCTCCCTAGGTGTTTCTTGCCTAGAAAGCCCACTTTGACTGGATTCAAATCCCATTGTCCAACTTTTAAAGCTTGCCACATCTAGAACACTAAGAAACTATGGACAAATAGACTCCCCAACTATGAGCTTCAATGTGAAAGTCTCTAAATTAAGGGTGTTCACCGAATCTGCCAACCTGCTCAATCCAGTCTAATCTACTGGATTGGATTGAATTGAGAGACTAGAGGATTGGTTACGGATTGGCAAAATCCCAATCCGAATATCATGGATTGGATTATGGATTGAGACCTAATTTGTATAGACCAATTCGTGAATACCCCTACTTTAAACCATGGCCAGGAAAAAGACCCTCTCTAATACACGATAACTTCCAGTGACAACTTCGATAACAGAGATCCTCTGATTTAGGCATCCCCAAAAATGCAATCACGTCGAAACCCTTCATTCCTACTCTAAACATACATTCAGTAACATACTTAGCATACCAACAACCATCTACATAAGTGACGAATTCAACATTTACATATAGTGGGAGCATAAATAAAGGAAAAATGTATAAACTAAAATATTAGAAAAATCGAGTAAAACTTTGAAATAAAATAACATATTGTAATAATCAATTGTTCTCGACAAATTTTCAGACTTTAATTAGAACAAATGGACTGCTCGTCCTCTTCTTCTTGTATCCGCTTTAGTGTCAATAAAGCCGTTTTTATATGAAAAAATAATACAAATGGACTAAGAATAGTGTTAGCAAAAAGAGAGAGAGAGAATCCAAACAGTAAAGAATGTATTAGAAATACCGTTACATAATAAAAGTGCTCTTTGAGAGGGAATGAATAGACATAAATATTGCAATCAAAGGTCCAAACCCAATTTTAAAAAATGGGAGGCTGAGAAAGAAATGATTAGGAGTGAACTTAAAAATACGGATTATTTACATAAATGTCTAAATTGAAAACTATGATTTAAAAAATGTCAACTTTTCTTTTATTTACATGAATGTCTAAATTGATACTTATAAAGACCATATTATCCTTTCATCAAAAATTGAAACTAAAGAAATAAAGAATTGATTAAAAAATGAAAGAAAGAATCTCTAAAAAAAAATGTAAAACTGAACAAATCTTTTATAAAGGAAAAAAGATCATTTTACTTGCTTTATTATAAAGAAAAAATGACCATAACTCATATTAGTTGTATGATATATGAAAAACAATCATTATAATAAATAATTAGTCATTAAAATAAAATTCACAATGATTATATATAAAAAAATTTAAATAAGAAACACTTTAAAACCTAAAAAAAAATCATAATGATATAGTAATACCATAAAGGGAAAAAAAAAGGAAAGCAAAACACATTTAAAAAAAAACATCACAATGATATAGTAATTATCATAAAGAATAAATAATTTCATCACATATTTAGAATTTAGAAACTAACTATTAAAACAATACCAATAATAATAAACAAAAATAAACAAATTATCACAATAACGTACAATATCATAAATAACCTAAATCATACTTAAAAAATAGGTTTATAAGAAATCTAAATCATTCTTAAGAAATATGTTTCTAAAAAACCTTAATTATACTAATAAGACATCACTATAATAAGGAAATAGTCATTAAGATAAAGATACAATAATGATGAACAAATAAGGAAAAAAAAATATATGAATTATAATGAAGGAAAATATGTTAGATAAAGTAAAATGGAAAAATATGTACTACAAGTAGTTATTTTTTTTTAAAATGGACATTTACGTAATGTTATCAAAAAATGGACATATTTTAAAATGATACTCTAAAAATAGACTTTTTATGTAATTATTTCAAAAAACAAAAGATATTCAAGACGTTGAAAAGTTTCAAGTAAAAAGGGGAAAAAAAAAGAGTAAAAAATTGAGAAATATGTAAGGGAGACAAACGTGAAGGTGCATAAGAAGTATACAACTTATATATAGAAAGGTGTAAGAGTTAAAAAAGTAAATTAAAAAAAAAAGAATGAAGTCTGCACTTGGTGGCACAAAACCTAGAGAGAGAGAAACATTTCTTGAGAAAAAGAATGTTATTTGAGTTATGGGAGTACGGAGTGATAGGGGTTAAAAAATGTTTTACAAGTTCAGTGGGGGAACTTGACCCACTAGGGCATATGTGGCTCCATGCCAGAGCTTCACCTAACTCAACTAATAAAGAAGACCATCTCTAACTCAAATCATTCCATTGATGAAGGAACACTCAAAGTATACAGTCACTCTTAGGCACTCTACATTTCAAATCTTACCCACAACTCATATCAAATAATACAAATCCAAATCAAAATCCTCGTACTAGCCATATAAAACCTTCAATTTACCAAAACAAATATCTCTTCACAAACCACTCATATTACTCTCCCACATTGTATGCTTATCAAACGATATCTTTTATTGAGAAGTCTTCATCCACACAGGACTGGAATCATAATGGACGTCAACCTCAGAACCCTGTACCTGAAGGTCATCCGAGTTTAGCTCATCCCAGCTGAAATCAACATTGTCGCTTCCAAGATATAGCACTCCGAACACACCTACTAGTTTTTTAGGTGTTCGACCTCTTGACGTAACTCACAATATCTTTGGCAGCACATTGTATTGACATCAACTAGCTGCTAGCTACACCAACCGAATTAGGTCATGAACACCTACCTTTCATATCAACACAACCTTCCAAATGAGCCTCATCAAGATCTATAGGAACATCAACATGGCCTTCACGAAAAAGCCCCATCAAGATCTATAGGAACATCAACAGGTCTACTTCCTAACATACCAACTTTTTCGAGTAGGTCAATCACATACTTCGTTTATATAAGAACAATTCCTTTGCTATACCAAGCAACCTCCATGCCAAAGAAGTATCTAAGAGCCCCAAGATCCTTTATTTCAAACTCTCTAGCCAGCACTAGCTTTAGTATTTATATTTTTTCATCATTTCTAGTTATAATGATATCGTCTACGTATACAATTAGAATTGTGACTACCTCTCTAAATGAGTGCCGGAAGAACATAGGTGATCCGTCTAACTCTGACCATAACAATAGGTTTAATAGACTTTGAAAATCAGTCAAACCATGCATATGGTGACTGCTTCAGCTCATGGAATTATTTTTTCAGCTTACAAACTACATTACTGCTTATGACATCTTAAAAACTTGGTGGAACTCGCATAAAAGCTTATTCATCATGCTTTTCATTCAAAAGCATATTTTTAACATCAAGCTGGTGAAGTGACTAGTTTGTGTTAGCCACTAATGATAGAAGTACTCTCACAGTGTTCATCTTTGCAACCAAGGTAAAGGTCTCCTGATAATCTATCCCATACAATTAAGTGTACTATTTTTCTAGTAATCTTGCCTTGTAACACTCTATTATACCATTTATATTATGTTTTACGGTGAAAACCCATTTACTGTTAGGATTAGTACTCTAAAGCGAAAATTTATTCATGGATATAAGACATTTATCTATCAATAAAAGTTATTTATTTATTTATTTCATATATCGGATACCTTGGATACTTTTATTGGTATATATTTTTTACAAGCAAATAGCACCAAGATGAAAACTATGATTGTTGGAAAAACTTTATTAATGAAAATCTATCACCAAAAGCTAGGATCTCATGTTAAATCATTAAGCAATTTTGACAAGAATACATACCTGAATCCATTGAGAAGCAAAATTAGGGTTATCAGTATTCTACGTCTAAACATTTTTTCCTTTATAGAGAGAAAACCTAATTTCACTCAATGATTAGATATGAGAGAATGTATAATATATAAGTTTAGACTGGGACCATAACCTATTTAATAAATCTTAACTGATCACTTTTAATGTCTAAACAAAATAGATAGCTAATAGTCTATAATTAATTGATATATGTATGTACACATTATATAATTTTCTAACAATATTTCACTTGAACCATATATTTCACTTTACAATTATACATTATTAAATAACTTTAATGAGCTCAATATTTGCTATCTTCACTGAGTAACATTTCTAAATAATCTAGCATATCAATTATATCAATATAGGATATAAGTGATCTTCATTCGTTACATATTTCGTTACTAGAGCCATCAATGGTCACATATATCAATATAATCAACAAATAGATCAAGTATGGATGCTTAGCAAGAAATTTCATGCAATGTGATCCATTAACATGACTATTTCTAACTAGTCCAACTTTACAATTTAGAAAAGTTCATTAATATACTTTCAAGACTTTATGCACAATTGCGACTGAAAGAATATAACTTTACGTTATAGTTTTCAATAAACAAATAAATAAAAATATTTTTTTATAAGAAAAACATGTCAATTACAAATAAACATCAAGAAACAAACTCTCATATATCATCAGGATGAACTACAACCCATGCAAACCATATGCTCGTGAAACACTTTAGGTAGTACACCCTTAGTAAGCGGACCCGCAATCATGAGATTTGTATTTATATGTTCAATAGACATATGAAAACTCTGAATTCTCTCCTTAATAATAAGAAACTTTATTGACATATGATTTGATTTGGACGAACTTCTGTTGTTATTAAAAGCCCATTGACAATCACAAAACATTGGAGACCAAGTGTAGAAGTTATGATTACTATTTATTGTCGTTGTTACTCTAAAGAATATAATTAATCACAAATATTCACAAATATGTAATTATAATAAATTTAACATTTTGAAGAATCTGTAATAACAACTTAATCACAACCTTTTAAAAAATACATCTTACCACGCGAGAACAAATGAAATCCAACCTAAAAAGCAAGAAAAAACATGAATCTTTTAATTCATTTGACTTTCACGCTCAATTACTTCAATTACTTAAATGATAATTCCCATATTTTTTTAATGTTTTTATTGTAATGAGCATGTCCTCTATTCATATTATATTCATATTCAAATAGAAAGATATCGAAACTGATCACTAATCCAAGAAATTTTTTTTTTCAATATATAATAAAGATTTAACTATTAAATGCTTATAAATTAAAAAACAAATTATACATAACCCATGCTGGGTTAAGTGTTGTCTTGATGTCAGATGTGCATTATAAACCCTGCACATAACTATTTCATGAACATGGTTTGTAAAACTGCGGTTGGTAAATACATATTGTATATGAGCGCCTTATCTGTGCTGTTGATGAGCCCCTTGTTCGTGCTGTTGTTGAAAATCCCCTTGTCATTGTTGCAATTGATCTCTTTATCCTTGCTGTTGATGAGGCCTTTGTGGGGCGCCCATGTTCGGACCCCAACACTAGTTTACCACCATTTGGCCCACCCCTAATATTAATTTGAATAGTCAATCCATATGAATTATATTGACTTCTAGATTTGTTTGCATTTAGTGGTTGTACTTGCAAGAGATGGGTGAGAGAGATGAGAGTTTTTATATTTTTGTTGAACAAGATTTAAGTTGATGGCATCTAAAAAGTAGTTTAAGGCTTTTAAGAAAAAATGATAATGGGGGCTTAACAATTTTCTCTCGGTGGAAATGTTGTATTCATATTGTAAAAGCTTGTATGCTCCATTTTTTATACTAAGATGGATATGTAATAGTTGATAGGTCATTCTTCAATTATTATTTTCATTAAAATATGTATATTTGTTTCCTAGAGCTTCCCTTTTTGATGGACGTCCATTCGTTATTTCAGTCGATAAAGTTTTCCTCCTAATATTTAGATTTTGATTGAGAACTTAAGGTGCATCTTGTACACTTGTAATGTCGTGTAATTTTATTGGATTGAAAATATCCACTCTGCTATTGTAGAGCTTCATGTGGAATGGAATTTCCTTTAGCAAAAATAAATAAATAAGTAAAATTAAAAAAGCTTATGATCATATTGCCACAATTCCTCATGTCAAAGTGATCCCTCGTATATGATAAGAAAATTGAATGCTAGAATAACATATGAAATGGACAAAATGAAAAAAAAATGACGTTTGTTTCTGAGCACTTAATGGAAAAATAATATTATGGGGGAAAAGAAAAGTTTTCTTTAGTAATATGTGAAATTATAAACAAATTAATTACATGGATGCCTATGAACAAACAACTAGCATGTCAATTATGAACTTATTCATTATTAGCTAATTTAAAATGTACTACATTTACAAACATAATCAGTAAACATAAAATAAAATATTAACTAACATTTATATTTGTGAAGTGACATTCAAATTTCGTATTCAATCATCCTCCTATAATCCTAAAAGAAAAACTTGTATCCCAAGAACTATATAAGTCGAAGCACTGTAAGAAAAAACATATGCATGAATACAATCGTGTATGAAATCATCAACTTTCTACTGTATTTTTAGTTACTTTCAAACATTTTCATTCAAAATTATTATCGGCCTCCCTCAACTGTAAAATCTAGCTTAATACTCGATAGGACGTGTGTTTCACGGACTCTGCTTTGTTCTAGTCGTAATGACTATTTTTTATTCAAAACCTCGTGCCTAAGGGATGTCATCACTATATTTGGGTCTGCCGGTCCCTCCCACATCCCTAGCCTACACATGTACTAAGTCATGTTCCACACTTTATTTTAAAATAGAACGATATGGATATAATAGCTTGTAGTTTTGTAAATATACACATGAAACAATATATTTCCTTTATAAATGTATAAATCATTCTGTTAATTAATAAATATATAATATGTATATAAAGTACATAATTACATAGATTCAATCATTATAATATTATTTTTGTAATAAAGTTTAAGAATTTACTTACGTTGCCCTTCTATTATTATGGTTTATAAGACGGTATTTATCAACTAGTAAGTTCGGTCTATAAAACTCATAATATGATTTTCATACCACATCACTCTAGAGTCCTAAAAGTTAAAGTAGAATTTCTAAACTAAAGGGGTTGCGAAGCTAGTAATTCAAGTTCATTTATGATATTTAATAAAAGAAAAATAAGAAAATCTATATAGATATAGGGTTGGTCTTATATCCGGTATCGAATGGTATCCAACAATATGAACTTCAGCTACTGTAAATGTGAACTTCAGTTACTAAAAATGTGAATATATGTAGAATGAAATGTAAAATAGGTGGAATTTACATTTACTTTACCTACAAATTCTTCTGTATGAATTCACATTTATAGTAACTGAAGTTTACATTTATAGTGACTGAAGTTCACATTGTCAGATACCACACGGTACTAGATACAAGACTTTACGTATATATATGAATATAGAATTTATGAAGTGGTTTGTGGAGATTCAATAAATTTCAATATTGTTAAATATATTTAATAGCCAAAGCCTAAACACTATATGTGTTGGTTATGAGTGAATTAGACACGCAGAAAGAGTTAATCCAATATTTGTTTACTAGACAATTTTTTCGTGTTCAATATACAAACGAATTCAATAAACAAAATATATTTTTGTTACTATTATGTAAAAACCAGCTATCTTATATTAATATTAATAATAGTTAACATGTATATTTGTACATGCTAATTGATTAAAAGAATCTAAATCGAACATATTTCATTTACATTTACATGTAAAAAAAAAAAAAAACAGAATTCAAATCTACTACATTAGTTACATAATCATATATGTAATCAGTCATATTGTTAGTAATATTATTAAAAAAATAACATGTAAAGTATATTAAAACTAATAGATCGATATTAAAAATTTTTGAAAAATTGACAGATTGAACACTTATCAATTTTGTGATAACGTTACCCGATTTATAGTGAAGTTTCATATCAAATTGATGGAATATGTACGCCATTACCTATAAATGTTAAGTGATATACATAAATAGTTAAAGTAATACTGTTTGACCAATTTTGAGGACATTAATTCCATAAGGAAATGTAATTAAAAAAAGAGAGAGACGGTTTAACATATCATTGCTATTGCTTTGCTATTATTTCTGTTTTTTGCATGGACGATTTTATTTAATTACCTAAATATATGGAATATATAGATATGTTAGTCAATTAGAGACTTCATCAGCTCATAAGAATGCATTTGAATGGAGTGATTTATGGGAAAAACATTAGGTGGCATTCTCATATTTACTAATTATATATATGGTCCTACTCAATCAATTACCATGTATATTCAGAATTTATTTAGTCTTTTTGCCGAAATTTGATTCTCTTAGACATTTAAAACCTTGTATATGCTTTATATATATGAGAGAAGCTTTTGACAGCCTATTGTTAAGAGTGTTCACGTAAAATAAATATAAATATATATATACCTTTAAAAAAAATCACACATATTCTTTCAACCTCTCTCTCGGCCTCTTATCTTTTTTGCTTCTCTTACCTAGTCATCATTATCATCATCCTTCCTTCTCTATTATTATTATCTTTTTACTTTTGGAGACCACAAAGACAATTATGTTGGTAAGGTATGTTTTTATCATTGTTTGGTGATAATGATTTCTATTATCTCTTGTTTTGACTGTCAAGATGTCTCCGATGAAATTTGCTTTGCAATACAATTAGTTATGAGCAATCGATGATCATGTTGGTGTTGTTAACAATATTTACAGTAATAGTTATATTATTGGTTTGAGATTGAGATTGGGGTCTATGAAATTGGTTGCATTTTAATTTCTATGGTTTTTGCGAGCACATGTTGATAACAATTGGGTTAATTTCATTAATAGCACATGTGGGATAAATTTTATTAAAAATGGCATCATTTTTTTTTTCTTTCATTTCTAGCACTGTCACGTCATCAAGCCCTCTGATATGTGGGGTCCAACTGCATTTAATGTATGCCAAATTCCAGGTTTACCCTCATCTCCCACCCGCCCAAAAGTCACTCTCCCTCGCATGCCCCAAAAAAAAATTTCAAATCAACTTCTACAGTGTTTTAGAGAGAGAAACTCCGATTCTAGAGAGAAAAAGAGTTGCAACCGGCAGGAACCGCTCCATAACTGTTTGGAAACTGTCCGAAACCACCACGAAAGCCTTTTATAAACTGCTTGGAAGTCTGTTAACGTCGGAGAATCTTCAAAAACTACCCATGTCGAAACCCATGAAAATGTCTGAGAAAAACACAACTCCCGAAAGGAGGTTTGTCCGAGTAACAGCTTTGGCATATAAAAGGCCATCGGTCGAGGAAAGTTCTAAAAAATCGGCACTAGAGATCGAGAGAATGGTGTCCGATGAAGGGTTGAAGAGAAAGTATGGGGAAATCTAAGTAAATGATTCAAATAAGTTGAAAAGTGCTGTAGAAGAGAAGATATCGGAAGTTGAAGAAGTAAAAAAGTTGATTTCTGTTTTTATATTTAAAAAGTTTACATTTTTAATATTTTTCAGTAAGAATGTACAGTTTTTATTGATTATGTAAAAAAAGTTTTCATTTTTACATGTGTTTTTGATGAGATTTCACATTCTAATTGATTTGTTGAAAAAATTTGCTTAAAATACATAAAGTTAGTATTTTTATCTGATTTTGTAACACAAACCATCCGTTTGTAAAATTTAGTGTTTTGGTTTATATAAATATTTAGGTTTTTGTTGATGTTTGTTTAATTGTAGGTGATATCGGTGGCTGGTTATTTATTTTGTGATCATCCTGTAATTTTTGTAATGGTCATTTTTGTAATGACTCTCTGGTTATAATAATAATTACTCAGTTTTAAGTTATTTCCGGATAATCATTTTCATGATAACTTGTTGGTCATAATAATAATTACTCAGTTTTATGCTATTTCCAGATGGTCATTTTCATGATGATTTGTTGGTCATTTTTATGTTGACTTAGTGATCATCAATTTTTTTTAATTAATTATTCAAATTTATGTTATTTTCCGTCAGGTAATTTTTATGATTACTTCTCGGTCATAAATATAATTACTCTTTTATGTTACCCGTAACATTACCGCAGGTTCAATATGTTCGACGCGTACCGGATAGTGAAATTACCCGGGCCAAAATAAATACTTTCATTCACATTACGGAGACATATAATAACTAGCAAGAGTGGTGGTCATAATTGAAATGACCGTTCTTGTAAAAGGCCCAAATTATTATCTTATGAGTTTTTTGATTTTTTAAACCCTTTAAAAACAACGCGTGTTAACTCCAGTGTGTAACTTAGAATACTTGTTGTTCAAACATAATTTTTAATTGTTTTTGTTTGACCGTAGGCAGTGAGATCACAACGGAAATGACCAGGTGGTCATAATTGAAATGACCGTTCCTGCAAAAGTCCCAAATGTTAGGTAAATTTTTTTTTAGTAATTTTTTTTTACCCTTTACACACAAAGTGTGTTAACTCCTATGTATATTTTAGAACACCTGTTGTTCCATCACTTTGTTGTTCTATTTTTGTCAAACCGTAGGCACAGAGGTCACAATGAAATTGACCAGGTGGTCATTATGAAAATGACCGTTCCTGTAAAAGTACCAAATGTTAGACAAATTCATTATCTATTTAATTTTTTTATCCTTTACACACAAAGTGTGTTAACTCCTATATATATTTTAGAACACCTGTTATTCCATCACTTTGTTGTTCTATTTTTTTCAAACCGTAGGCACAGAGGTCACAATGAAATTGACCAGGTGGTCATTATGAAAATGACCGTTCTTGTAAAAGTACCAAATGTTAGGCAAATTCATTATTTATTTAATTTTTTTTTACCCTTTACACACAAAGTGTGTTAACTCTTATGTATATTTTAGAACACATGTTGTTCCATCACTTTGTTATTCTATTTTTTTCAAACTGTAGGCACAGAGGTCACAATAAAATTGACCAGGTGGTCATTATGAAAATGACCGTTCCTGTAAAAGTATCAAATGTTAGGCAAATTCATTATTATTTTTTATTTTTTATTTACCTTTTACACACAAAGTGTGTTAACTCCTATGTATATTTTAGAACACCTATTGTTCCATCACTTTGTTGTTTTATTTTTTCAAACCGTAGGCACAGAGTTCACAACGAAATTGACCAGGTGGTCATTATGAAAATGACCGTTCCTGTAAAAGTACCAAATGTTAGGCAAATTCATTATTTATTTAAATTTTTTTTTACCCTTTACACACAAAATGTGTTAACTCCTATGTATATTTTAGAACACCTGTTGGGCCCCTGACAAAGATGAGGGTAAACCTGAAATTTTGTATACATTAAATACGGTTGGGCCCCACATATCAGAGGGATTGATGACGTAGTAGTGCTAGTAATGAAAGGAAAAAAAGTGGTGCTGCTTTTAATAATCTTTGTCTCGCAGGTGCTATTACTGAAATTAACCCATAAAAATTTTATCATTTGTTAGAAGCGCATTTTAAGGGTTTTATCTCTTGATTCATGATTTTGGTGGAGTAGTGATTTAATGATTCTATGTGTTAGAAACATGTTTTGAGCTATATTTTTGTGTGTATGAGTCATGTATGTTGTGGTGATAATTTTTATATTTTTAATATATGTTATTTGTTGGAATTTTCAGATTTGACCGCTACGGGAAATTTTCAGATTTTATGACTAGTTTTGCAAATTATTTTTTGTTGGGATCTATATGTACCCTAAGGATAGAAAATTAATTCTAAGGATTTTCTGAAAATATGACATTTTTATATTAATAAAAAGATGTTATTCATATTTAATAAGTTGTGTCCTATTTACTTTTATTTATTGATTGTATGATTATTTTGAGTAAACATAAAATACTCGTACGCTGTTGGTAATATATCAGATTATCATATGTATACGAGGTATACATAGAAGACGTGGTAATTTAAAAATAGTCTAAATAAATGGTCCGCAATCGATGGAATAAGATTTGGGGATCTTATTCATGATAAGATTGTAAAGGTTGTCTACTTCCTTGGAGGGATGGTTTGTCTTGACCATCGGATAGGTTCCGAGTAGAAACTTTAATGTATACAAGTATTGAGGTATGATATTGGACTGAACCTAAGGTGTTAATTGATTCGGTTTAATAATTCGGTTTATAAGAATCAATGACGCTTTGATTATCATCATGTATTAATCTTAATCCTGAAATGAATACTTGATTTCGCATCCATGACTTATACATTTTGATCCACTATAAGTGAGACACTGATAATTGATGGTCAATATACTTGTATTTTGGGTGTATAACTTATGGATGAAGAAATCAAGATTCATAGATACGGAATCCATAGCTATCTTAACGATAGTACATATTATCTACTTAAAGGTATTACTCGGGAATTGAAAAATAATATAACAAGATCTTGGCCATCGGTTTACTTTGTGTTCTCTGATGGTTTACCGATTGTATGGCTTTACAATTGGTGGTTCTTTCAATGGAGAATAATGGAACTTTAAGTTAAAATGATTGAAAAGGTAAAATGGAAAAAGTCCATAATTCAGTCATGGATAACATATGGGGATTAAGCAAGTGATGAATAAATCATGGAAGAAACACTGCTTTAGAGAGCTTTTGTAATACAGTATGTTAACGGGAGTTCAACTTCAGACTTTTAGTAGACTAGTCCTGAAGTTGATAATTGATGAATAATTAATCCGGTATTAATTTTTCACAATTATAGGAGACTCTTTACATATTTCCATCGGGTCCCTCTACTAGCTCATATAGTTCCACGAGGCGTCTCGAGATTTGTTCCTAATGAGATCAGTAAATTAAAATGGGAATTTAAAGATGTCTATTAAGACATGGTACTCTCTAACATGCAATCCCGAAAAATGATTGGACATGTGAAATTAATGTAGACAAATAATGTGATTCGTCAACATATGATTGGTTGTAAATAAAATAATCATTTATTAATTATTTTGGTTAATTGAATTTTGGAAATAAGATTGTGTTTGAATTATTTAATTTTGGAAAATAAAATTTTTTCTCTCATAATTAATTGTGCATGAATTTTAATGGATGGAGGGAAGAAGATTTTGTTTCAGAATTGTTTAAATATATTCATAACATTAAATTATTAATTGATTTAAATAATGTAGCTTATTTGATAGATTTTCTTTTCTTAAAAAATGGTGCATGGTTTTTTTGGTGGAAAGGAAATCTAAAATATTCCATTTATTTAGATTAATTAAATATAGATAATGTTTGTGGAATACATTTATTTATTTATTTAAATTCAAATAAGAGAATCTTATTTAAATTCAAAGGTTTAAAATAAGTTTGAATCTAGATAGAATTTGAACTTTTTGACTAGTTTAGATTCTTGATTTAAATTTGAACCACCAATTAACCTCCATATTATGTGGAGGACGAATTTGAATATACTAAAAAAAGGGGATGGATTTTTGGAGTCCCTCTCCTAGCAAAAACCGTCTATAAGGTTCAAAGAGTCTAGCCCGAAATTTGAATAATCCTTTGGTTCAAAAGATTATCTAGAAAAATAATTATTAATTATTTTTCAAGTAGGAGATATTTTTGAAAAATGATTGGAATATTATATAAAGGCTAGGGGGTTCTTGAAAAAAGCTAACCATCATAATACACTAAAAAAGGTGGACGGTTTTAGGAGAGAGAAAAATGCCAAAAACTTAGGTTTTTTGGGCTTAAGAAAATTCGTCATTCTTGGGTGTGAGAAAAAGAGAGAAATTTTCATTGAATCAAAATTATGAGGAAGGTTAAGCCGAGTGATATTTTTCATAGAAGGTTAACCGGATCCTGTTTTGTAGTTTTGAAGAACGAACCCGGATCGAATTCTCAACGAGGTACATCGGGATTGAGAAGGTGTGATCTAGACTTTGGAAGAATTACCGGTCGCTTGGATTCATAGCACGTATGTCCACACACACTCTAAGACATGGGGACTCGAGAATAGTAGAGAAGACACGTTGGTCGACGCTCTAGCAATTCCGGAATCTGAGAAACAATGTACGTTTGATCATGTATTTAATTTATTATTATATACATCATGAGCTTCTTTTCTGAATCGACATAAAAATTTTAAAACTTCTGCTGCGCCGTAACTCTGATATCGGATATGTTTTTCCAATTAGGATGAAAATCGACTTTGTTTTTAATGAACTTAGTATTGTTAAAAAGCTCTGTATGTCTACTTTCATTTGAAACCAGTTTCAGATCGTTTGGAAACATATGTGAATTTTTATGATTTTTCAAAGAGGTAGTGGTCTGATTTCCAGTTTCTATAAAATTTTGATAATAAGATTCGAAACTATTTTTGAGGGTCCAAACGGTCTCTGTTTTTAATGAATTAGGTACTGTTAAAAAGACATGGATATCTATTTTCATTTAAAATTAGTTTCAGGTCATTTGAATTCATGTATTAATTTTTATGAATTTTGAAGGGACAAAGGTTTGGCTGCCAACTTTTGTAAAGTTTTGTAATTTTATGTAAATGTTAGGTTTTTCTATTTTGATGTTATTAAATGATGAAATAGGTCTATTAGACACTGTTATTATATGATAGACGGGTTTGATAAATTATTACGACCTTTTGGTCATTTTATTATATTTATTATTTATGACATTAATGGTTCTAAAGTCAAGTACTCGATACCTCAATCGAGCATCACCGTCGTATAATTTAAAAAGGTTAAGTAAGGTATTTATATAAGTACACTCTCACCTGTAACATGAATTAAAAAATTAAGAAGTATAAATTTTGATGTAGATGATGATGTTATAATTTTTTTATACTTCTCTTATGATGACATTTTGATGAAAAATATATATATGAATGTATATGTATTTTTATGTTTTAAAGTGATGTTGTATACCCTTGATAATGATAATGATTATGATGATGTTGTCCGATGAGCGGATTTTTTATCACCGTTGGTTTGAGATTTGCTATCCCACTCATTCCTTGACTAGCATGCTATGACGGTACAACACCGAGTCTAATATAAAACGGTTTTAAAAGATAAAAAAAAATTCAATAATGTTTGTATTTATGATGATGTTTATGATGATGATTAACAAAAAAAAAAAAAAAAATTTACGTTTGTGATATTTAAATGTCTTACTAAGCCCTTACTTATATAAGTTAATTCATGTTACATATAAATGAAAGGGTAAGATGTCATAATGGAGAAGCTTGGAGCGGAAGTGAGACGATGTGTTATGGGAAAACGGGAGGAACGATCATGAGATAAATACTTTTAATTTCAATAAAGTTTTGGGAATTTGATTTACTATTATTTTGATTAAAAGATTAATATGGACTTTCTTAAATTTTATTTCATGATATGGTTTTATATTAATTATGAAGATAATTTTGATAAGGTTTAAAAATAAATAAAAAAAAGGTTCTAAAGTGTTCTAAAATTTTCTAGGTAAATTTTTTGATAAGTTGAGGATATTATTTCAAATTAAAATTTTCCACATTTTTCTTTTCAAGAAATTAACGTTGAAAAAAGAAGTCAACTAAGATGGTCTGTGAGGGGTCGTTACAGTCTATAATCTTAATGTTTTTAGCTTTCAACTTAACATCGTTAATTTTTTTAGGTTGAAAACTAAAAGTATTAATGGTCCGTTTGGTGAAACGGTTTGAGTTGAAATTTTTAAGTTTGAGTTGGTTGACTTTTTAAAAACTAGATATAATTTTTATTGACTTTTCATAAAAAATAAAAACTAAGATGAAAAAATACAGTTTAGTTTGAGTTGAACCGTTTCATCAAACAAGCCCTAAGACTACAGTTATTATCAAGTTAAGTTGTTATTGAAGATCTAATTAGTAATCATAAAGAAACTAAAGGCAATTTTCGAATGAATAGACTAAACGGTAAAGGATCTTGAAAGAATTAAAAAAAAAAAAAAAAAAAAACCCACTATTAAAGAGAATTTGAGCCAAAAGTATTATATAACCTACATAGTTGAATCCTTTATAGACTAAAGCTAATTACTTAGTGACAACAAACACCCTCAAAGTGATGGAACAACCCAAAGAGGGATCCCTGCAAGCATCATAACTCTTGAACAACTACAATTGCATAATAAAGGCAGCCTCCTTAACCTACGTACAACACACAATGGAAAGATAAGAAAAGTAAAACAGATAAAGGCTTAACGTTTCCAAAGGCAAGTGACTGAGAGACATTGGGAAAGAATTAACAGAAAAGAATTGTAATTTCTTTTTTCAATTTACACTTTCGATATCCAATCTCACTTTGCTAAAATTCAACTCAAATTGACATGAAAAGACCGACGAAATATCATAAAGTTGATACCTAAAATTCAAATAAAAAAAATTCAATCATTTCTCAAACCCACAAGAACTTAATGTTTCTAAAACCTTTTTTCCTTTAAGCTTTGATTACAAAAATGAAACGAACCTTGTGAGGCCTAAAGAAGAATGGTTGATTAATGTAACATTAACGCTGTAGTTACTTCTAAAGTGTTGGGTCTTCAAAGTTGCTTCACAACCCAAAATTATGTGCTAAACTTTCTTAAACAAAAAGCTAAAATGATCGGTACACACTCCAAAGTTTCTTAATCTAAAAATAATATTCTCGTTGGTTGGAAGAAGAGAGAGACTCATTCGAAGAGCTGTAACTTTATATGCTACAGCTCCTAGCTCAAAGAAGATAAAACATTTTATTTCTACGAGTTATATTGTCACTTGCACATTTTAAACGATCTATTTTGACTTTGTTTTTCCATTATCCTTTTCATCGTCATCATGAATGCTCAACCTGATAACTCCTATTTTTTTTTTCCCTTTGAAATCACCTCTTCACAAAATCAGATCTCAAGTACTCAATTTACTTAAAATTATGAATCTATCTACACCGAAAAGTTTAGTTATCAATACTATCAGAATTATTTGAAAAAATATTGTGAAATTATCGTATTTATGGTTATGGTAAGCAAAATTATAAGAATGCTATGAATTTATGCATAATATTGTGAAATTATCGTATTTATGGTTATGGTAAGCAAAATTATAAGAATGCTATGAATTTATGCATAATATTGTGAAATTATCGTATTTGTGGTTATGGTAAGCAAAATTATGGCCCATTTATTTGGACGGGCTGCCCATTTATCTCTCTCTCTCCCGCGTACTTTGTAACTTTTGTACGGTATTTGGAAAGAGGGTAAAGACTCGAGCCAAGCCGAGAGACATTTCCAACAACAATAAAAAGAGCAGAGCATCTTCTTCCCATTCCAGGCAGAATATAATAAAGGAGGAAGAGGAAGAAAAATATTCCTCCCATTTCTTTCCTAATCAAAATTCCTCTCTCTCTCTCTCTCTCTCAACTGAATTGAATTATAAATAATTGATCTAAATAATCTTTAAAAAAATAACAATTTAATTAATATTTTATTTTTTTAATTCAAATAACCTTAAATTCTTTAAATAATAATAATATAATTCTTTTCGTCTGATTTTGTTAAAAAACTCATATGAATCATATGAGAAATATATTTTATGATTTTTGAAACAAAATATCCTTTAAAAATGAAAATACCCCTTATTTATATCAATAGTATTAAAAAAAAAAAAAAAAAAGAGAGAGCTGAACTCTCAAACCCGGCTGCAACCCCCCCCAACCAACCACAGATCCGACGCCGGAGGCCATCACCCACAGGTCCGACTCTGGACGTCTTTCTCTCTCTCTCTCTCTCCCCCCTCCCCTCCCCTCCCTCCCACCGCCCGCGAGCTGCCTCCCTCCCCTCCTTTCATCTCTCCCTCCCGCCCACAGATCCGACCACGGAAGCGGGAGGCCCTCCATCCCTTTCTCCCCACCCCATAGATCCGACGCCAAACGCCACCACCCGCAAGTTCCCTTCTGCCGCCTCCAGACCCAAAACGGAAAAGGAAGCCGATCGCGCCTTTCTCTCTCTCTTTCTCTCCCCGTCGCCGGCTCCGGTGCCGTCGGTCCCCTCACACCGTGCTCACACCCTACCCTTCCCCGTTTGAGTTTTTTTCTTTTCTTTGCTGGAAATCTGATGTTTTTTCTTTCTTTCCTAATGGTTTCAATTATTTATTTATTTTTTAGTAATGGGTTTTAAACATTTTAATTAGATTGATAATATTTTTTTTAAAAATATTTTATAATATCGTGTGAAGTGTCACATATTCACACGTAACGCGTTCCATTAAGTTTTTAACGATTTTAGACAGAAATAATTAAAATTGTTAATATTTAAAGAATTTATAGTCTTCTCAATTAAAAAAATCATGATTTTTTAAAGAGATTAAAAACTATTTAACTCAATTATTTTTATTTTACAAACAAAACCCTAACACACACCCAAAAAAAAAAAAAAAAAAAAAAACGCCGGAGAAATAAATATAAAAACGAAAATGGAATAGCATTTTTCACCCTTAAAAAAAAAAATGCTGAGGAATTGGAAAGCAAAAGCTCGCATTTGCTCCCTCTCTCGCTTCTTCCACAGCCACCACTCTTCCTCCTCTGTCAGTCCCTCCCGATCCCTACTCCTCTTCCACTTCTCCCACCACCTCACTCCATACGCCCCGTCGTTTTCTTCTTCTTCTTCTTTTTCTTCCTTCTCTCAAAACGCAGCGTCGTTTTCATCATCATCTTCTTCTTCCTCCTCTCACCTCTTTGCAGCTGCCGATTGTTCCCGACGCTTCGTCTTGGTCGGCCTGCTTTCTCCCAATGCCGACCGCCATCACCACCATTTTCACCTCTCCTTCCATCGCAGTGAGTTGTCTTTCCTAACGTTTCTCATATACTGTATACGTGCATTTATATAGGTGGGGGTGTGTATGTGTTTTCTTTTTTTTTTTTTTTTTTTTTTTTCATGAGAAATAATTGGGTTTGCAGATTTTTTCACCAGAGCTAAGCATGTTAAGAAAATCGAATTCAGTGATCAGCACAGGTACAACAAATTCGTCAAATTCGGAACCTGAATTTACTTGTTTATTAATTTTTTTTAAAAAAAATTGCATATAGGCCAATTGGCAAGTAATGTAGTATACAACTGTGATATTTTTAGGCAGAATTATCTGGAATGTCGAATGTTTAAGTAGATTTATTCGATGATTATTTTTTAGAGCTTCATATTTTTGCATTTGGGAACCCCGGTTTCGTGATTTGATTCTGTAATTCGAGGGGAAAAAAAGAGAGCAAAGATTTGAGGAAGAGAACGAACCATAAACTTAGGACTCCAGGTGAGAAGGGTTTTCCTTTTTCAAATGGCTTTCTTCTTTTTATTTTTTTACTAGCTTTGTTAGGTAGTTTCTTCTTTTCTTTTTTAGATCTTTTTTGGGTTATTCATAAGCTCTTTCTTTCTTTCTTTCTTGCTTTGCCTTCTTCCGTTTCTTTTTATTTATTTATAAACTTTTGGCTTATGGATATAATTGTGTGTTTAGAATACAGATAATAAGGTGTATCAGTATGATATTTGTTATGCTGAAATATGCGTAGCGCTTGGATTGTTTAATGATTTAGTGTCAAGTTTTCCATTTAATCGTTTATGCTTTTTATTCTCTGCATCAAATGTTGATACCAGTCAAAGGGCAGTCACAACTGCGTTATGGTGCAACTTCCTTGTGTTTTCTCTCAAGTTTGGAGTCTGGTTAACCACCACGAGCCATGTCATCTTGGCTGAAGTCATTCACTCAGCTGCAGATTTTGCAAATCAGGTTTTTTTTTTTATGGTTCTGGGTGAAGACCATGCTAATTGCTTGTCCTAGTTTTGTCGGTTACTTTGCAATGGAATCGATCTAATAATCATTTAATAATTAAATTATTTCATCATCAACTCTTCAAGTTTCTCTGCGTTGCTTTTCCCCTAATCTTCTTTCCTGTCTAAGTAATTTTATCATCCATAAAAAGGAATTTTCTTAAGAGTGAAAAAGAAATCGTTTACTTATTAAAGCAGAGAAACTAATACATGTTATTGTAGGCGCTTCTTGCGTATGGACTGAGTAGCTCAAGGCGTGCACCAGATGCTCTTCACCCGTGAGTCATTCATACTATGTATTTATATATTATGCTTATTCCTTCGTATCATTGCCAATATCTTTCGTTACCTTTAATCAAATTGATTATAACTGTCTTTACTTCAATTTAGCACTTTTAAGAGAACCTTAAAAGGGAATAAATTTACTATATATGCCTAAATGAATTGGGAAAGCATCGTTTTAAGTATTTTTTGCTTGTGTGATGGTATTAATAATATGCCCACATATGTTCTATTGATTGCTCAAAGTGGGTATGCAAATACATTTAAGTAAACATTCGTGTTCGGGTTTATACACCTAGGGGCACAAAATCCTAAATTTTTTCTCTCATTGAGTGAATAATATCTTTCAAATCTTACAGTTATGGCTATTCCAAGGAAAGATTTGTTTGGTCTTTGATCTCTGCTGTGGGCATATTTTGTCTTGGCTCTGGGGCTACTATTGTTCATGGATTTCAGAACTTGTGGACTTCACAGGTAACTTGTTGCAGAACAATTCAAGATCTCCCCACAATTCTAAATCTACTCTCTTTTTATATTATTATTATTATTATTTTTTCATTTTGTTATTATTTTTCTTATCTATTATGTTTGTAGCTGCAATATTTCTCTTGAATCTATTCACTTGTCTTCCAGCCCCCTGAAAATATTCAGTATGCAGCTCTTGTGATTGGTGGTTCCTTTATTATTGAAGGTATAAGTTGTCCTATTCCAATGTTTAATTATTATTTTTTTCTTCTGAGCTTTAGTTTTCTCTTCTAAGCTATACATCCGTTCCTTTGTTTAGGTGCTTCTCTTGTTGTTGCCATACAAGCTGTCAAGAAAGGGGCAGCTGCTGAGGGAATGAAAATAAGAGACTATGTTTGGCGTGGCCATGACCCCACATCTGTTGCAGTCATGACAGAGGTAATTTGTGTAATCCATTTCACTTTGCTTCTAGTACATGTTTTAACTTCTCTGTACATGTAAATGAATAGAAAAAAAGAAAGAAAACCCAGATAGTGAAATGACGAGTTTCTGTTTCTTATGGGGGAAAAAAGGAACAAAAGAAAGGAAGAGAAAATTTAAGGAGTAAAAGGAAACGATTAATCAGTATAAGGAAGTTTTTAATTGAAAAAAAATGGGAAAGTTCCAAGACTGTTGAATGAAATTTGAGAAATTTCAATAGTGAGGAATAAAACTGGATTAGAACTCAATTGCTATGAATGGAACTTAGTTGGTTTACAAGTGCATTACTTGGGTTGTGATATCATCGTTCTAGAAGATTAGAAAGTGATGATTTCATCTGTCATGATAATGAAAGAAGTATCGTGAATCAAGGTTTGTGGCGGCGAATGGTGAGCTAGGCTGGTTTCTTCAGGGTTTTCAAACCAATAGTGATTCATACAAGCGAAATCTTCTAATCGATAATTAGGCTTCCAACACGTGCATCCTTGTTGGCGGTGAATTTAAATACTCTATTTGTTTTTTTCTTTTGGGCAAATAACAAGAAACTGAGATGTAGAGTGTTATTTTCATCTTAGGAGCGTTGGTTTGAAATAACGGAAGGATTTTCACATAGGGATCAAGAGGGTATTATATTTCCTGGTATTTTGGCTGTTGTTTGCTCATCTAGTATTCTGTTTCTCATGAGGATGGAGCATTCTCTCTGATTCTTTTGTTAATTTTTATGCAATAGGAAGAGGGTGACCGAATACATATATGTTTACTTTATCCCTCTTTGATTATTATTTAACGTGAACTTACACATTGGCTTGTTAATAGATTTACATTGATCTAGCTGAAGTATTCTAGTTTCCTGTTTGAATCATATTAAACATCCAGGATGGAGCTGCTGTTACCGGTCTTGTTATTGCTGCAGCATCGTTGGTTGCAGTGAATACCACTGGCAATGCAATTTATGACCCCATAGGTTCAATCATCGTTGGAAACCTACTTGGAATGGTATGTAATGTTTGCTGCTTGGGTAACCTTATGTGTTGAATAAGTTCCACCTAGTACCCCACATTTCCCATGTTTGATTTTATTTTTAATGTCCTTTGGGGGTCTTCCCGGCCGCGCCCCCCCCCCCCCCCCCCCCCCCCCCCTTAAAATCCTCTCTAAGTATGTGTGAGAGAAAGAGAGTACAAGGTAAACTAATTGCCCTGAGTGCAAAAGAAGAAACTTGGAAACATATTGAAACTGGTTTACTTTCTTATTGTGTAGCTGAAATGAACTTACTGCACAGGTCGCTATATTTCTTATCCAGAGGAATAGGCATGCTTTAATTGGTAGAGCAATGGATGACCATGATACACAGAAGATTCTTCAATTCTTACAAAAAGATCCGGTATGCTAGTATATGGGATTGTACTCAAGTCACTTGATTTGTATTTTTGTTGTTTTAACTGACACTGGAATTATTTTTGGGTCTAGGTTGTAGATGCAGTTTATGATTGCAAAAGCGAGGTGATCGGACCTGGGTTTTTTAGATTTAAGGCTGAAATAGGTGATTATCATTCTATATTATTTCTTTTGGTATTTGTCTATGGTTTTAAATTTCGAGTAGAGTATATTCTGATACATCCAGCATTTGTTTGTTGTATCCGTAGCTATGGTACATAATTTAGATACAAGAAAATCAATCCGTGTCAGTATAATTGATAGTTTCGTCGATGATATAGTCTAGTTGCAAAGTGCATTGACATTTTACCTTGATGTTTATGATTTGTATCTCTACGTGCGATTTTCCTCTTTTCTTTAGATTTCCATATTTCAGAAACCAGTAAAGTTTTTGGCATCTTCTTCCAATTTTTTTTTTTTTTCACCCTTCCTTTTCTATTGTTAAATTTAGACTTGCTGACCGTTTATGTATTTCCTTCTAGTAGTGGAAAATACTTGACATTGGCTGTTAGAAATGTCGGAAATTGGTATACTTGATTTCTTTTTCTTTGTTTCAGCTTGGACAACCATGGATTTTTAGATTCCTCATATTTAATGAAAGCATGTGGTGTATTGATAACACTGTCCTAAGAATATATGTTGCGTGTAAGAGAACCACAAATTTATTGCACATGCAAGTTAGTCTAAAAATAAAAGTTGTGACATGAACGATGCATCTAACAGAAAATCTGCATAACGAATTTAAAAGTTGTATACTTTTTGCAATTACAAGATGTTTCCCAGATGCCAAGATTGCTATCGGTAAATTTCTCTTCCTATCTGATTTATTTATCTACTTATTTCATGGGTGTCTATGCAACAGATTTTAATGGGGTGATGGTGGTGCAAAATTATTTAAATAGGACTGGTCGCGAAGAGTGGGCGGGACAGGCAAGTCGAATCTTATAAAATGCCTTGTTTGAACCTGATGTCTTGTAAAATTCAAATGCTTATGATACGCACAGATATTGCTTTTCAGATCTTACTTTTTAAGATATTTAACTGTTGTTGCTTCTGATTCGTGGTTTCTCAAAGTGTGTTCCTTGTGATAATATGGTGTGAGTGAGTAGTTAAACGATGTTTTCATAATCTTAATCACTCGAAAGATTAGTACTTTGCACATATTTAGCATGAATATTTTTGTTGACTCATGCAGTTCCGTGAAGCTGCAAAGGAAAAGGACGATGCTGCACTACTCAAGGTCATGTCAAATTATGGTATGCATTGCCCTAAAAGATCTGGTTTTCATTGAAGTTGTATTTACAACATTTCTAAGAAGTGTCCTAATGCAGGTGAGGAAGTAGTTACTGCTTTAGGAAGTGAAGTTGATAGGTTAGAAAAAGAGATCCAGTATCTCGTTCCCGGCATACGTCATGTTGATATTGAGGCTCACAATCCAACAGACTTGTTCCCATGATTGGATTGATACTTTGCTTGGTATGCAGTTCCATTTATGCATTCTTTTTCATACGGCAAACCGATTATTGCCAATCATTTGAGTGTGTTAACATGAAGCGCTTTTTCTTCTTCCTTTTTCCTTAATTTTATTTTATTTTATTTTATTTTTAAAACGAAAATAAAGTTTTTGAGGGAGAGTGTACATTGTATATATGGAACGCCATCCACGGTAAAGTTCCATAAGCACTTGTAGTTTGCAGTGCATTTAGTATTGCACATAGTTTCGCTGTTTAATGTATAGAGATTTATTTGTTTACAATTTTTTTTTCTTTGTCGTACCTTTTTTTATTCCACAAAAGAGACCAACAAATAAGTCTTTTATTTTTTTGGGGCCAAATTTACAATTCCACACAATTTTTTGTGTGGAGTGCAAATCCAAACTTTTGTGCTTTTCCAAAGCAGGGGTAGAACCAGTTTTAAACCGATTAAATTATACACAAATCTGCACTTTGATTTCGAGGAGGCAGATATGGATATAGAGATTTGGACGTGGATTAGAATGTCTTTTTTTTTTTTTTTTTTTTTTTTTTTTTTTGTGCTTTTAAAACTCTGTCCACTTTACAAGTAACAACCCAGCCCGTGTGTCTCAACTTTCCGCAGAATTTCTCGAGGAAAATTTGTTTCGAAACAAAAGTAAGTCCGTGCAGCTTAGATGGTGTTCGGAACTGCACTCCCATTGGAGTTTCAAAATGTTTTGATTGAAAATGCATAAATGTTTAAAGTTGTGCATTAGATTGAAAATGAACTTTGATAGTTAAAAAGTGTAAAATATGATATGTTTCAAAAAAAAAAAAAAACATAGATATTGTTTAATTGATCTCGTCATTCTATAGAAATAAAAAATATATATTTATATATATATATATATTTCATTTTAATTTGAAATAAATTTCAATTTATGAACCGTTAAAATTTGAGTTTTTGAAAAATGAAAAAGAGAGATATGAAGATATGAATTGTGAAATTGACTTAACATTTAAAGAATAAGATAAAAGATGAGATTAGCTACAAAAATTTTCTTGAATTATATGCCTTGTGACACTTTGTCTCCCTCTGGATTTAAAATACATAATTTATACTATATAGCATATTATAAAGGCATAGTTTAAATATACAGTATATTTGTTTGTTATTGTAAAATTATAATTGATTTTATGTTTTTGAACTTGTTGATTTACTTTTTTACCTTTGGTAGTTATTATGTTTTTGAAGATTTGAAGTGAGGAAGGTTTGGGCCTTGAGTGAGATTCTGATTGAAGGGTATTTTTGTATTTTTACTTTTATTTTTTATCTAGTTATACTATTTGGTTATAATATTTTGATTTCTGCTATAATTTTAAAAGATGATAGTCCAATATGCTATTTTGGTCTTTCTCTCTTTAAAATATAATATTCGTTTCCCTTAATCTTTATTCCGTTAACAAATTTAATCATGTTACTTTGATGCATAAAAATTACACACATCAAGCATTAAACATGATTCTTGAGATATTAAATACATAATTACTATTTTACATTCTATTCTAATAAACATTTTAAGTTTTTTTGATTAAAACTATTAAAAATTATAAGAAGTAACATTTAAAAAAAAACAAAACATAATTAATATAGGAGGACTTTACTATTGAACGGAACATATACTTTAATTATCTATTAGAATTGCTATTTACTTCTCTCTTCCTCTCCTTTTTCATTGTTGATCAATTTCTCTCTCATTTTCCTTTCTGCTGTACGGGTATGTTAAACCTTCAAACAAGAAAAGAAGCTTCAACAATTATCGGCAACCCTCAAAATAATTTAGAAGTCTAACTCTTGTCATCTAAAAAAGAAACTCATCCGAATAACCTAGTTACGAAGCTTGGATTTATGCCTCACTTTCTCTACAATGTGTTTGAAAATGCAAAACAGGCAGAGGCGGAGGGAGGAGTACGAGTGGGGGTTGTAGTCCCGACTCAAATATTTTGTTATTTTAATTTTATCTTAAAAATTTTTTAATTTTTATAATTTGTTCATACTGAAAATAAAATATTCTCATATGATCCATATTTTATCTTTACTAAAGATAAAGAATTCTCACATAACCTTCACTAATATTAATTCCGATAAAAAAACATGTTTATACTTTTATTATTTTATCCTCACTAAAATTAAAAATCATCACATAAACCTACTAAAATAAAAAATTCTCACATAATCTCCACTATAATTTGTTTATCTTAAAAAAAAAAATTAATATACACCTTTACTAAAAAAAATTCCTAGCGACGCCCTAATGTCAGGTTATGACATCACGTGTTATAAACGTATCGAGTATATAACCATTAGTAAATTTTTGGTAAGTCGGTCAACTTAAAGAAAAAAAAAAAAAAAAAAAAGAATGGTGGCCCCCACCAAGCACTTTTATCTTCATGTTTCTGTGTTTCTCCGAAGAAGCCAACCAAAAAAAAAAAAAAAAAAAAAAAAAAAAATAATAATAATAGTAAAATAAAAATAAAAAATTTGTGAGTTTCCTCTACGTTGCCTCGTCCTTGAAGCGATATCCTGTCTGTCAATATGAAGAAGGGAACTTGATTGCCAATTTACAAACAAAGACTTTTTGCTTTTTTAATGGGGGAGACTGGCTGGGCTTACACGCTAATTAATTGACTTGGTTTCCTTCTTCTCCAATCAATGACTTTGCTTTTTCTATAAAGAGTACCGAACCAGCAATTTGTAAATCCCGTCTCCAAAAACGAAATAGCAAGAACAACAAGGACTTTGCTCAGTAAAAAGTTTTAAAAAGAAAAGAGGTAGAGAGAAATTAATGGGTGGTTTAGCAGTGTTTAATTTGCAGGAGAAGGTAAGAGGCAAACATAGTGCTGGAACGGCATGCCCTTATTGTGGAGGGCCGGTTTTGGCTTGGGATTTCGATGCTCACTTGCTTTTTTGTTTCATTCCAATTTCCCACAAAAAGAAGAAGACCAAGTTCTACTGCACCATTTGCTCCACTCGTCTTGTTCCTAAACCTCCTCATTCTTAATGTCTCTCATTTCTTTCTTTCTTTCTTTTATTTTATTTTTAATTAATATTATTGGGGACAGAAATTAGTAGGTGACTCAGGTTTTTATTTTTTATTTATTTATTTTTTTTTCAAGACATCTTCTCTTTTCATTGAAGGGAACCCTCTGGTTTTGCTATGTTTTTTTTTTTTCTCAAGTCATTAGTGTGTAATGTGAACTGCGATGTCATACTAATATTGTGCTTCTACAAAACTTCAAAAATAAATAAATAAAAGGAAATAAAACATGTGAAGTGGAACAAGATATATATGTCATTATTTTTCTGCTCTTTTTTTACCCCCCCCCCCCCCCCCCCCCCCCCAAAAATAAAAAAAAAAAAAGAAAAAAGAAAAAAAGGCAATGATAACGGAGTATACCTGTTTGAAGAAAACCTCCATGAGAAAAGAATAAAAACCTTGGATGAAAATGAGATTAAGTAGCATATTCAAAATAAAAAAAGAAAGAACTGATCAGAGACTTTGACAAGTTTCACAATCCACGAGGCAATATGAGCCACCTATGAAGAGCATTTTGCAAGACAACGCAACACTTGATTCTACCAGCAACAATGCTGAAAGAAAAATTCAAACTTTTTTTTTTTAATAGAGCAAAAATCAGATTGCATGAGGCTGATATCGCTACATTCTAACCAAAAAAAAAAAAAAAAAAAACCATAATATCTTTTTCGTTTCGCGGAAAGATTATGTATTTCTACTCGATAAAAAGAGACTTTTTGATACGTTAGATGCAATTGATGTTGGAAGATGTTGGAACATTTTCCAACCACGCCATATCTTCTTCTAGCCTAAGGTGAGTGTAGTTAAATTGTGGTCTTTGGTCTACAAACCTTGTAAAGGAATATCAAATACAAGATTTCTAACATAAACGAAATATGGGTAATTGGATTTAGACCTTAGACTCTTATTTAAAACATATTCAAGTAACCTTTAGTAAGTGAAGGGAAAAATACACGGTACGTGTGTAGAAGCGTCTTTTATCAGTTTTAAATTCAATTTACGATCTACACGTATTAGGATTTATCAAGAATAGACTTACGATATTCATAATCACCAATATGATTTTCATCCTCCAAAGCATGATCTGATCGCTCATGATATGTGGTTATTACAAAAGGATTAACCCGAAAAGTCACGAAAATCCACAACTCAAGAACTTTATGGAAGACTAATTGAGAGAGAAGGAGAGGAGAGATAGCCTTCTACGAAGAAGGATGGCATACTAGACATATCAAGATATACGGGAAATATGATTTTCATTAGTTGACAGAGAGTAAATATCATGATTTACTCAATCAGTAATAATAATGACAATGATGTTATAATATTTCAAATTGATATTTTTCCTTTATTGATTTATTCCAAATAAAATCACACGTTTGACTATGAGGTCATTTAATATTACGGCACTGTTTCGAAAGGGCAAATTAAAAATAAGTGCAAATTACAAAGGACATTTACGAAAATAATCCCTCACCACCCTTTACATAATACCCTGTCCAAAACCCTCGCAATACCCTCCTCTCCTCTCCTCTCTCTCTCTCTCTCTCTCCTCTCTCCTCTCTCTCTCTCTATGTCTGTCAGAAAAGCATATCAATTTTGCTCGGTAGAAGGACGGAAATGAAAAAGCCGTGGAGAATCATCCCAAGGCCACTGCTGGAGACAGTGCTGAACAACCATGTCTCCCACCACCGAGTCCACCAGCCTCTCATCTTCCACGGCCCCAGAGGCGTCGGCAAAACCACCCTCATTCTCGAACGTATTCTCTTTTTCCCTCCCTTCTACCCTCCTTTCTTCCCTTCCTTTCTTTGTTTCTGTCTGTCTTATAGTTTCACTCTTCTCGATTTCCAGGTCTACTCGGAGAATGGAACAAATCCCCTCACCTCACCGGCTACGTCGACTTCGCCGAGTGCCTCAAAGACCACCACCCTCAGTTCTCTCAGTCCTTTCCCTGGTCTTCCTGGTCCAATTGCCCCCAACCCTCCCTCTCCGATTGCCGAACCAAGCTCGAGTGCTGCCTCGAATCCATGGCCTACCAGGGCGTCAAGCTCGGCACCATTACCTCCCACCAAATCTTCTCCACCCTCAACAAATGGCACGGCCTCGCCACGGCCCTCGGAAGAATCATTCACATTCACGGCGATGATTCTCCGAAAACTAAGGTTTCGAAGGCGGCAATGTGGGACAGGGCGGTGTTCGCTCTATCCGCTCGATGTAATGCCGCAGAGATCGATGGAGTCTTGAGCTTGAGAGAGAAGGGGAAGAGCTTGTCCATGGAAGAGGCCTCGTTTTACAGGGAGGCGGTCGTGGCGCTGAGGTTGGCGAAGGAGGTGATCAAGGTCCTACATGGTTGGAGGGCTAATGCCATTGCGGATTTGAATCGGAGCGGAGGATTTTCGAGGTCTTTGGCTAATTCTTGCACTGATTGGCCTTGCTTGTTGTTGGAGTTGCTGTCACAAGCTGCTGAAATTGCTCATTTTCAGGTAATACAACATATAGTTGCTGAATTCATTTTTGTAGCTTATTGTATAATGTAATATGCTGGTGCCTGTTTCGAACAATTCGGCTGGGAAGAAAGATGACATTTTTGGTTATTTTCTGTTCTTTCCATATGAGCAGCCAAAGCTGGTTATAAATAATATTGAAGTCTTACGGAATGCAATTTTGACGTGCGGGGATTCTTC
Source organism: Ficus carica (assembly GCA_009761775.1). NCBI lineage: Eukaryota > Viridiplantae > Streptophyta > Magnoliopsida > Rosales > Moraceae > Ficus > Ficus carica. Next base: position 17,262,540 of record CM019749.1, read on the forward strand.
GGTGTGTGCACCTATGTATCATGATAGTCTGATTTGGAGAATAACTGCTTTAGGTGTAAATGAGAAGTCCCTGCCTGTCATACTTGTGACATCCGATAGGTATGGTTCATCCCTGTACAGGTGGCGTATTCAAAATCTATATAATTCCGTGACTATTTTTCAAAAAAAAAAAAAAAAAAAAAAAAAAAGAATAAATAAATTCAGGTTTAGAATTTTCTATCGTGGGAGATATTGGTGAATTTTGTTCTTGAGAAACATGAGAAGTTATGCTTTGATGACATTTCAAATGTTGGAAACAATAAATGAAATGGCTTTTCAAGCTAATGGTGCTAAAATCCTGAGAAAGGTCCTTGAGTAGCGCTTCCAGAGTTTACGTTTCGGCCTGGGAATTCATTTCGTTGTAGCAGATAATTCATGTGTGTGTGTGTGTGTGTACGAATTTTAAAGGCGGGGTAGAATTTGATATCTTATCATCGTTTATTTGCTTTAGATGGTGTAATGTACCTGTATCCTTTCATGCTTACTTGTGATACCTTTTTTGTTTTTAAAATCTAATTTGGGATTCTAATTCTTTTTCTGTCATGCCTCAGTTACTATTCATACCAAGCGTACTTGGATTTTGGATTTATAGACATATTCATTTCCCGTGAGGTACTTACCTATGAAAGTACGCCCATTTGTGACTATGCATGCAGCATTTTCGTTTCTCTTGCCTATTAATTTATGCTAGTATACTTTACGGTTGCAGAAAGGTGCATCCCAACTGAGTAGGCATTGATTAACTTTTGAATTTCTTGAATTATTGCTTATGATGTACCTAACAATCAGTATTCTCTGTATCAACGTCACATTTTTCTCAACATCCTCTTTTCTATCCATTCATAAGTGTTTAATTGGTCTAAATTAAAAAATAGATTTATTTCGCCATTTTGCATAGAGATTAGGTTTTAATGAGGTTGTATACCACTTTTGAAGCCTAGTAAGTCATTTGTATCAGTTTGATATGAAAATTAGGCTATAAATACATATATCTTTTTAGTAAGAAATCAAATTCTGCTTCCATGCTAGTCCTGGATTTTTTTTTTCTCATCTTGAAATGCATAATTTTCTTCAATATCTATTTCTAGTTTGAGGGCCTTCGTTTTTAGTTTCTACGTATCTCTGACGTTGGACCCACACTGGAACAAGAGTAAATAGTTGTCCCAGTTTAGAGGACAAAAGACAAAAGTGTTACCTAGTTTTTATACTTCCATGCTTCAAATACAGGCTTACAATCATGCTTCAAATATAGGCTAACTCTTATGGGGAAAAGTATGTAGGATCATAGGGGTCTAATAGATATTTTGAGTACTCTAATGGTTAACTCTGTTGCATCTACAGAATTATGGATGGACTGCACAAGAAGCTCAACTGCATATGGTTACCGATTACTTCAGTAGTTCAGAGGTAAAGAACCTTTGCGTGCGTGGGTGTTTGTTTGTGTGTGGCTGGAAAGTTAACTTTATTGGTTTATATAACACATAATTTTTGGAGATAGAAAGTGGTGAGGGACCTTGCAAATAATAAATTCCCTAACAGCTGGAAAGAAGGCATAAGTATGCCTACACGTAAACTCATAATAATATACAAGGACTTGATATCTTAATTTCGTGAAATGCTGCATTTTTTATGTCATTATTTTCTTGTTGAATTTGTAGTGGAGAATAATAGCTGAGGTGCTTGGTCCAAACCCACGACATCTTTTCGAGCTATATGCACTGAAACAAAGTGATTATCATATGAAGTAAGAGTGAATTTCTTTTCTTTGTTTACTTCTAATCTCGATTACTGCCTGACAAATGTTCTAGTAGGACTTGAGACTTAGATGGTATCTGTATATAAGTCGTGATGCTAGCTCTGTCTGAACTTGAATGGAACTCAGTCAATCACAAATTTTCGTCCATTCTCGCATTCTTTCTAGCTTTCCTGTTTTCTTCCCTTGCACTAGGATGTACTGTGAGAATAGTCTTCTATATCATACACACAATTGTTATTTAGTTCCTCTTCTCTCTCTCTCTCTTTTTTTTTTTCGATCTTTAATTCTTCTAGAGAATTAGTCGTCATTCAGTGTTCAAAAGGAAGCATCATACTTTTGGTAGGATTGCATGTTCACCATAGGAGACTGTTCTTTCCCCTTTTTTTTTTTTTTTTTTTTTTTCCCCTCCCCTTACTGCGTTGTCAAGCTGTGGACAGCTGTAATTAGCTGATTACTCATCCTCATGTATTGTCGCCTGTGCTTTCTTGATTTAGAATGATGAATGACAAAGGTGGCACTTTCGAAGATCTTGTAGATGCATATTTAGCATATTTGCAAGTAAGTTCATTAAAAACAACTTGACTTGTATTTTCTTTTTGTGCTTTCCAGTAACCCGTAACGTTTATATTCTATTTAAACTTTGTACTTCCCAAATAATCATTTCAATTACATAGGTTACTGTGGTCAATCCTTCGATGGACAAAGCCTTGAAACTGTTGCAGAACTTTGCTGCTGATGCACAGAGTGGTAATATTTCGAAAGACAAGTTACGTTTTGGCGCACCTTGGAGACATCCTCCACGAAAAGATGACACCACCTTGCAATCTGAATGGGCAAAGATCCAGCTGATGGATTTTGTACAGTCTCTAGTCAGGGCAGATTTCGGGGTACCTTTTTTTAAGTTCTTGATTGGTTATGTTATGGTGGAAACTACTACTTTTGTTATATTAGCCAATTAACTTGCTTTCCGTTCACAGTGCTATTTGTGGTTGTCTACCTTTTTCTTCTTCCTGTTCAATGTGTATTCCTTCTTTGTTGCAGCTTAATTATCTAGCTGACTGGAGCCTAGAGATTTTTGATGATCCTTCTGCTGTTGCATTAATGGAGGTACATATATCGTCCTTATAAGTTTTGAGTTTGTAGGTTCTTTCTTCTAACCTCTCTGGAGAGAAAATATAGATGTGTAGTTTATTCGAATAGAACCAAGGAACTTTCTAGGTTTCCTAAAATCTGAATTCTCTTGCATCATTCCTTGATACATTTGCATTGCAGGATTTTTATTTATTTTGGTCTAGTTTGAGAATATAAATTTGATATATCTTCCTCATCTCGTTGAAGGTTGGCTTGCTCTATGCTCAACGAGATCCATCCTTCATTCGCCCTATATCTAGAGGAATTGAGAGGTGTCTCGTCAGATGGTATGGCATGTTCTTGCGTTTGAAAGTATTACAAATTTTTTAGATGTAATTACGTGCATGATGCTTATACTGATAATTGGGTGCAGGCTTGTTCAAGAGCGTATCCAAATGAGTTATAAGAACTTGCTTCAGTATCGGTGGCAGCGATTTATACGTGGCCGCAGTTATCGTCATTTGTTGCTACAAGTGGGCTACAAATAGAGAGTTGTAGTAGGTACACTGTCAAGACATTTAATTTATTATGTTTTGTTCTAATTCCTTGCAATATCGAAATTTAGATGTAGATCTGACAACTTGAGGTGAGAGGAGCAGCATAGGTTACATCTAGAAGTTTTTGGAATTGGATTCCTTGTTTTTGTCTTTTGTTGATGGGAAAAATACTTGCTTGGCTTCAATGGTTATTTTGGTGACTGAAATGCTCTTTTCCAATTTGTAAAGTGATAACTAAGCAAATGATTAGTTCATCAACCTTTAGGCCTCTTCATGTATTGAAATAAACCAAAATGCACGAGTCTTTCGCTGCAGGTTTCAATTTGCTTCTTTGTATGGAGATTTGTGGTCACTTGTTGAGGTTTGCACAGAAATGTAAGTTACTTTTGTTCATTTTTCTCTTTTTAAGTCTTTGATGGAATTTTATCCTATTTGTTTTTCTCCCCATTTTACTTGATAGTCCTATATAAATGCATACAAGCCTGATATCACCAATTTGTCATGTGCATGCATGAGTCACTTTCTTTGCCTTAATTTTCATTGACAGTTTGCAAAGATTGGGAAAACACCAGAACCTGGAATGGCTGGTCCCAATTAATATTGTAAGAATTTCCTTCTCTGCTTCAAATACAGAAATTGTTACGTAATAGGTTTAGCAAGACTAATTCCCCTCTTTTTCTGTTTACACACACACACACACACACACACCATAATTCTAGTGAAATCGGGATTAAATGGGAGAAATTCAAAATGCAGGAGGCAAGTGAGAGTGACACTAAAGTTCAAGGGGCATCAAGTGATAGCAATGGCATCAAGCGAATGCTGGTCTCGAATTTTTGGGGACTTGATTTAAGAGACACTGCTAATCTCAGATATATTTGGTACTTGCTGGTGACTTTAGCAAATTATCAGGCATGCCTTGTCACCAACAATACTCTTACCTGAGAAGAAAATTCGTTACAATTAATGAATTAGTGTAGCTTTTTAACAAGAGACGTACAGTAAAACTGTATTGCCCTTGATTATTCTTAAATTGGTTGGCCAGCTGCGCATCATTTTTTCTTTTTTCTTTTTTTTGGGAGTACTCAGAATTCAATAAAGAGTAATGGTCCTCTCTTTTTCTCTCTCTACATGCCTTCTCTATTTGTGTGTTGTCTTAAGGGTCTGTTTGGTAGGAGGGAGAGAAAAGTGGGAGGAGGGAAATGGTGGTTCACCTAGGTGAGGGAGATGAGAAACAAGAGAGGTCATTCCCTTCATGATATTTGGTATGACAAAAAGGAATTAAAGTAAAAATCATCTCTTGTTTGGTGTAGAGATGTGACGAAAAGGAAATGAATATATTTTATTTGTAAAATGACTTCTATTCTCTATTATATAATTTGGTTATCTTAAAAATTTTTAGGGTGTTATCTTCTTTTACACACTTGTGAAAACATGTAATTTTTTATTTGTTTCTTTCTCGATAGTTATAATATCATAGGTTAATTTCATAATTACATTTTTTGTAATTAGTATGGTTATGCGTTAATTAGGAAGAATGTAGATTTGCCAATTCCTCCAGCATTCCGTAATACATTTAAGCAGTAAGACTGACTTCACATACCCGGAACATTTATGAATATATATATATATATATATTTGGCTGACGGAAAAATAGTCTTTCATTAGATTACGAGATAGGTTCTACATCAGTCAAATTACAAGGAGAGAAACAAGCATGAATAGCATCATACCAAAACACCGTTCCTATAATTAATTCTCAAGCCCCCAATTTAGCTAACAAATGCGCTGATATTCCCATATCTAGAAACATAGCAGCAGGTACAAGATTCCATATCAAACAAATTAAAGATAAATGTATTCTGTATTAGAACCTTTAGCAGAGAAGAACTCGGCGTCAACTATTGCTTTGGTCACATTACTAGCATCAGTTTGGATCCCTACAATTGTTGAATAACCAATAGTTCAAAAAGGCTCGTATTTGAATCAAAATCTTATACGAATAGGTCAAATCTCATCCATAGAGGCAATGCATCTTTTTTCTCTTGTTTTAGACGCACTCTTGATAGGAAATATAAAGACATCAAAGCTGTAACTCGTTAGGAATCTCAATGTTCAACAACTCTTGATAAACTTTATCCTCCGATTATATGGTGGATGTCCTCTTTTCAAAACAGTCCTCCTCTAAGAGCACCGGCTACATTTGTCATGCTATATTGAAGAGTTAAAACATGTTTTATCAATCGAACCCATGACAGTAGCCTTCCTTTTTCCTTTAGAATTTGTACAACTTGAGAGTTATTTTGAGCAGTTGTGGATCTTAGTAATCCATTATTATCTCATCTGAGTTCCAAATCTATGAACTGGCTTGTTTCACTTTCCTTTTTCCCGTGTTAGAGAGATTGTAATATCTCTTGTATTACCATTGGGTAGTGGAAACAATAAAATCTCACATTAGAAAAGCATAAGCTAGCATAGTGGTATAAATTGAAACAAGTGAAGTGTAATGATTATTAGTATATAGTGGAGACTATGCTACTACTGTGCACTACCGCACGCGGGCGATTGAGCGTTTAGGGTGCACTTACGTATCGTCGCAAGGAGTCAAGAAGCACTCTTTTTTTTAATGCAGTGCTTTTTCATATTAAATGTGGACCGTTGATATGATCGGGCACCATCTAACAGTTGGATTTGAATGATTTCATATTTAATTTAATCCGTTAATTAAATTATTACAATCTAACGGTCATAATTAAATTTTGTTGACCAATGTGTATGATTGTTGAAATAGATACGTTTTTTGAATGAAATGACACCTTTTAATTTTAAAAGGCATGTCTGTTGTATCTGTTGCAACTCTTCATGAATAGACATATCAAATGTTATAAAACTCTAGTTTCTAATGCCAGTTTCATATCTTATTCAGGAACTTAATAAGATTGCTATTTATTAATTTGTGGGTTTGTTGTATCTTCAAGGTAATTTACCACAACACCCGATATCAAACTATTTGTAGTGGGGACAAATAAAACCTTAAGGAAAGTAATTTCTATACCTCAAACCCTTTGATTTTCTCTCTCAAACTATTTCGTCTCTTTACACCTAAATAGTTTTTTCCACCACCACTGGATTAAACATCCCATTGTTCTATCTTTTCCTTTGCACTTGCAGCACCATCCCCTGTAGCTCTATTTTTTGCAAAGAGCTCAAATAGTTTGTCATAATAATTGATCTCTGTCTACCTCCACTTTCTTGTATTAGGTTTTGCCTACATAGAAAAACAAATTTTTAAAGCAATTATGAAGTTTTAAATTTTTAAGGCTTTTTGTTTTAGGTGCTAACATTTTTTTTAATCCCAGACGATATATATATTATGCACATGTATTTGGGGAAGTAGCAAGCAACTTCATACAAGAGGAATGAAAGATGGAATATGTGTATGACTACATGTTCGTTCATAAACCAAAATTTTTTTCACAGGTTGGTTATTCTAACATTCCAGAAGTTTAATCGAGCAGAGTAATTAGCCTAAATAGTCCCTGAGCTTTTTCGAAGGTAACAGTTGGTCTATGTTTTTTTTTTATTTTATTTTATTTTTTGAGTGCTGAGATAAACCTAAACTCCTATTTTTTTTTGGCCAGTTTAGTCATTTCTGTCAAACTCCATTAAAGTTTTAACGAATCTTGCACAAAAAACTATTTTTATAATAAAATACTAAAATACCCTTCAATCTCTAAAAATATCCCTCTCCCCCTCCCTCCCTCTCGCTCGCTCGAAATCCCCATCCCCCCCCCCCCCCCCCCTACCCAACCTTTGCAGACAGGTGGCGACAACCTCCATCTCCAGCCATCATCCCCACCGCCCCCAAGTGTCAATCTGGGGTCCCCCCCCCCCCCCCCCCCCCCCCGAGTTCTGAGTTGGGTTCGCCCCCCTCCCATGCCACAGTTTTGAATTGGCTCGGACCCCCCCTCGGAGTTTATAGGTTTTCAGCCAGCCCCCCCCCCCCACTATTGATCGAGTTCCGATCTAGTTGGGTCCTCCCGAGTTTCTGGGTTCTCGGCCCTTCGTCCCACCACCCGAGTTCATATCTAGTTCCCCCAAAGTTTTTGGGTTGTTCCCCCCCGCCGAGTTTCTGTGTTTTCGCGCCCCCCATCCACCAGGTTTCTGGGTTTTCGCCCCAGTTCTAATCTAGTACGGACCCCCCTTCCCACCATCACTCGAGTTCCGATCTAGTTGGGCCCCCCGAGTTTCTAGGTTTTGACCCCCACCCCCGCCGCCCGAGTTCCGATTTGGTTCCCCGCCCCCCTGTCGGTGCCCGAGTTCCAATTTGGTTCCCCCCTCGCCACCCCCAAGAAGAAAATTACTTTTTGGACCTTCAAAAGGCACGAAATGTACTTCTCACGTGACCGATCTGTTAGTTTTTTGACGGAAAGGATTGAAATGGCCAAAAAAAATAAGAGTTTAGGATTATCTCGGCCAAAAGAAAAAAGAGCAAAGACCAAACCGTCACCTTCGAAAGAGTTCATGGACTATTTAGACCAATTACTCAATCAAAATCATATTTTAATACAGACAATGCCAAGTCCTCTTATTTCATTAGCAAGTTAAAAGCCATACAAAGATATATTTATATATATCAAAATAAGCAAGCTACACAAAATGGAATCATATTAAATACTTACCTCTTAAGGTTTTCCTCACATCATTCTCTGCTTCAAACAATGTTGATATCGAATTCCAAGCAAACCCACTAAAACTTTTGCAGAGGTCATGACATGCATTAAAATTGCCCTTCAAAGTTTGATACGGGTTGTCAAATGTTCTTCATCCAAGCATAAATTTAGTTCCTTTCCGCAACTCTTCAAAATATGACTGTAGGTCGTTGTTGTAAAAGTACCATCTAACCTTTTCCCATCGGTTTGTTTCTCCATCAATGCATCAATTAGTTCATCATCTATTTGTTCAGTTTACTTGATTTTATTTCTCAATCTGCACATCATAGCAAATTTAGGTTGCCTAAACGATATGAAATGAAAGCTAATACATTATGCTATAATTCCAAAAGTTTGTAAATAACTGAGGATTTTGATCAATCTATCAAACAAGTTATAATCTTTTGGTAAAAAAAAAAAAAAAAAAAGACACTAAAAGATTCTAATTGCTTCACGATATGAGTTGAGAAATGAAATTGATGCATGTTTCTTAATTGATTTTTACTAATCAGTTTCACTTTAGTTGAATTAAAATCCCTGATCATAACTCCCAATAACAAAGCAAAATCCCTGCTCGCAATAACTTTGTGCTATCTTTCCAAAAGTCTCATTCCAAATTTCAAATATAATATAATGAAATGATTAGGAAGAGTTCCTCACATAGGGAGTAGCAGCAGCACTTGATAGCTAGGTGATATTCTGTAGTTTTTCCAAGTAGTGCTTTGCGTAACAAACCTAAATCAATATATAAACCCATGTAAGGTAACACGAAGATATTTGCTTAGAACAAATAAAAAGCAAAAGATATTACAACAAAACATGATGAAATTGTCTTCTTTGATATCAAAATAGCAAGAATTGCAACTACATGCCAGTTAGTTAGTTCAAAGGATTATCTTTAGAATGAAGCTTTCAAATTACATGTCAATGAACCAATAGCTAACTAAAGTATCTAATCAAGCCCTTAGGTCTTACCTAGTGGTGAGGGTGAGGTGGATTAAGGGCTTTGGATGCTATAGTCTCAGGTTTAAATTTGAGCAGGCGCTTGTAATTAGTAAAAGTGGGGTTAAGCGCACATGGGTGCGAACCAATAAATAAATAAATAAATTATCTAATCCATTTTTCTCTTGTACTACTCAAACAATCAAAATACAGCTTTTCTACGACAAAGATAGTCCTTCCACATCCTTGAAGCGATACAATTCCTTATATATGCTCCTATTTTACCATCTTCTGTATCATATTGTAGATGCCACACCCCTAAACCGAGGTTAGTGACTAATTAAGATGGAAATAAGATAATGAGTGGATTAAAATAAACAATCTTAAAGCATGATTTAAAAACTGAAAAAAATATCAGTTCTTCCGGAGTCTTTTAAAAGTGCACCCTCCACGGAGCGAGTTCGCCGTCCCGCTGCCCCCATCAGGAAGATCAAACACAGATCACGTAGAACAATGACCTAAATCGCTGAATCTCCGATCCGTACTCCCACCCCATAATTCTTCTCTTGCACAATCTAGACACGAGCAATAACTTTTTTTCCTTTTTTTTTTTTTTTTTTTTTTTTCTTCAATATACAACTATGAGCAAGAACGAACTTGAATTTCTAAGTTTGGTGTTTAAGTTTAACTTCAACTAAATTGTACTTTTTTATTTCAGTTTTTTTCTTTTCTGAAAAGTCAACAAAATTGTAACTAGTTTTTTTTAAAAGTCAACCAACTTCAACTTAAAAATTTCATCTCCAATCAACGAACCAAACGCAAGAGCAGCATTATCTCTCTCACTCTCTCGTTTTGGACTTTTGCAGGCCTGTCTCTATCTGGTTTATGGAATTTTACATAGAAAACAATAAGAATTAGGGGGATTTGCAAGAATGCCCTAAATTTGGCACCTCCTTAAAATTCTTCCATCCATAAGAGTAAAGTTGATAATTTTGTCATTTCATAATATTTAATTAAATAATTAAATGAAAAAATAGTTAATAGACAAAAAATATATATATATATTTGTTTTATTTTCCTTTTTTATTTATTGGAATATTTTTTTATATATCTCCGATTCTATTCATCGGTCGGTTGCCGGTCGCCGGTCTGTCTCCAATCAGTCTTCGGTAGCTGGCTAGTTTCAGGTCGTCAAAAATTTTTTTTTTTCATATTTCAACAAATAGTCCCTGAACTCTTTCAAATGTGACGGTTTGGTCTCTGTTTGTTTTTTTTTTTTTCTAAGATAATCCTGAACTCTTATTTTTTGGCCATTCTAGTCCTTTCTGTCTGGTTTCGTTAAAAAACTCATGGAATGATCGCGTGCGAAACACGCTTTGTATTTTTTGAAAGAAAATACCCTTAAAAGAGAAAAATACCCCTATTCATATTAAAAAAAAAAAAAAAAAAAAAAAGAGAGAGAGAGAGAGACCACTCTCTCTTTCCCTGCCCATCCATCCCTCCCTCCCTCCCTCCCTCCCCCACCCCCTGGATCCGACACTAACGCCGGAGCCGGAGGCCATCTCCCTCCCTCCCTCTTTCCCCCCCGCGCAATCCTCCCCCTTTATTCCCTCCCTCCCTCCCTTTCTCCCTCCTCCCCCACCCCCCACCCCTTCCAGCGCCGTAGCAGTGCTCTGCGTTTTGGGCCCCTTCCCCCCCAACCTTCTTTTCCGTCGTGGTCCCCTCCCCTGTCATGGATAGGGTTTTTAGAGAGAAAGAGAGAGAGAGAGAGGAGGAGGAGAGATAAAATTAGTTTTTTATGATTATTTTATTTTGTTAAATTAATTATAGTTAAATTACTAAAATACCCTCACAAATTAGGTCACATGCATTATATATGATTTCTTCCGTTAAAAACTTAACGGTTTTAGACGAAGAAGACTATAATGACCAAAAAATAGGAGTTCAGGGTTATTTCGGCAAAAGAATATATATATATATATATATAGAATATGGACCAAACCGTTACCTTTGAAAAAGTTTAGGGACTATTTGGGCCCATTACTCTTCAACAAAAGATGACTGGATGTATCTGATTCGGTCATCGATGTTGATGTTGGTCACCAAAGAGATTCTATTATAATCTAAAATGGATTATGACAGAATATATTTGTTGTATTTCAACAAAGATGGCCAGACGTATCCAGCTCTGATAGTCAGAGAGATTTTGTTAGAATCCAAAATGGATTCTACCAGAATTCGAGAAGGCAAATTGGATTCCAATACAATGCAAAACATGCAAAACAGATTCTATCATAATGCAAAATCGATTCTACCAGAATCTAATAAGACAAAACGAATTCTGATAAAATGCAAAATGGATTTTGATAAAATGCAAAATGGATTATGATAGAAACCAAAACGGATTCTCATAGAATCCTAGAAGGCAAAATGGATTCCGATAGAATGCAAAACAGGCAAAACGAATTTTGATAGAGTGCAAAACGGCTGGATTATGATAGAATGCAAACAGATTCTAACAAAAATGCAATATGGATTCTACCAGAATCTGAGAAGGCAAAACGATTCTAATAGAATGCCAAAACGGATTATGATAACGAATCCTAGAAGGCAAAATGGATTCCGATAGAATGCAAAACAGGCAAAACGAATTTTGATAGAGTGCAAAACGGCTGGATTATGATAGAATGCAAAACAGATTCTAACAAAAATGCAATATGGATTCTACCAGAATCTGAGAAGGCAAAACGATTCTAATAGAATGCCAAACGGATTATGATAAAATGCAAAATGAATTCTAATAGAATCCAAAACAGATTATAATAGAATGCAAAGTGAATTATGATAGAATACAAAACGGATTTTGATTGAATGCAAAACGGATTTATCAAAATCCAAAATGAATTCTAGCAGAATCTGAGAAGGCAAAACATATTATGATAGAATGCAAAACAGATTCTATTAGAATCCAAAACTGATTCTACCAAAATCTGAGAAGGCAAAAATAGATTCTGATAGAATACAAAATATATTCTAATGAAATGCAAAATGGATTCAGATAAAATCTTAAACGGATTATGATATATATTTTTTTTCACATATCCGGTTGAATTACAAAATAATTAATGCCTTTATTTTCACATATAATACCAAAAATTTGCACCAAAGCTCCCGCAAACCATAATTGGAACTTTTGGAACCTGCACATCCTTGTTTTTGTTCATAATCCTAGAAGAGCAGTGAAAATAATTATATTTTCAACATGTTAATGGATAGCCGTATTAATCAACCATAGGACATATAATGCAAACATAGAAAATAATCCATTTACAAAGAATGTGCAAACATACTAAAATGCTCCTTGAAGAATTCTCTTTCAATATTCCTTACAAAATTACACCAAAAATAATTAAAAGAATCAAACAAAAACTCTAAAATCTCAGCCATCGAACAAAGAAATATACGAAAATCTCAACTATTAATTAAACTATTAAACGTTGAACATCAAATTGAAATCCAGCTCAGAATAATGGAATTACCAATAAAATGGTTCCTATATCGTCAATCCCAATATTATTCAGGATCCTAACCTTCTTCTGCAATTAGGAATTAATTTTCTTTAATTCCTTCCAATTCAGAATAATTGAAAAACAAACCTGCATCACATTTAACCAAGAAAGGAGGATATCAAATTTTTATTTTGCTCATTATGTGTTTCCATGTTTTAACACAAACAAGTTCACATAAACAAGTCGACGAAGTAGGATCCTAACCTGCTGTCTTGCGTGATAATGCTTTTCTGAGATTCTAATAGCTCTTTTTTTGTTTGAGTTGTTTTTTTTTTTTTTTAATTACATTTATTATTATATACTAAAACACCCTAGTAAATTAGATCATATGACTTATTCCGTTAGAAACTTAACTTTGGACAGAAATGACTAAAATTGTCAATATTTAGAGAGTTTAGGATCTTCTCAGCCAAAATTAAAAAAATAGGGATCAAATCTTCTCCTTGTAAAGAGTTCAGGGATCAATTTGGCCAATTACTCTCACAATAATATACTAATTATCATAAAGAAAGAACATCATAATGATATAGTAATATCATAAAGAAAAAAATCATAGTATATTTAAAAATATATGTCATAATGATCTAGTAATTACCATAAAGAAAAAAACAATTTCATTAATATTTAAACTTTAGAAACTATCTCTTTATAAAAAATAAAAAAAATAAAAAAAAAAACTTTAGAAACTATCTATTAAAAAATACCAATAATAATATAAAAATAAATTATCATAATAATGTAATAATTATGGTAAAGAACCTAAATCATACTATAAAAAATAAAAAATTGTTTCTAAGAAACCTAAATCATACTTAAGAAATATGATTATAAAAAAGCCTAAATCATACTAATATCACTGTAATAAAAAATTAATCATTAAGATATAAGTAACAAAAATGATGAACAAATAAGGAAAGAATAATGAATCTAATGAGGGAAAACGATATTAAATATGGTAAAAGGGCAAGATGGGTAGTACAAGTGGTTGTTTCTTTGAAAATGGACACTTACACAATATTATCAAAAAAAATCATATTTTCAAATGAAGTTCTAAAAATAGACTTTTTATGTAATTATTTTAAATGGTAATAAAGAAACATGGGGCCCGCTTAGAAGCACTTTTGGAACGATATTGTTTTGAATATAAAATAGAAATGAGAATGTTTGGAAATAATTTTGAGATATTTTTTGAAATTGTGTTTAATTGTGTTTCTAGATAAATTGGTTTAAATACAATAATTGGTAAATTGTGTTTGGGTATGTTTCTAAAATTATTTGTTAACTTTAGAAAATGAAAACGGAAATGGAAAAAACAACTTCATTTAATTTTCTAATTCATAACCAAAAAATGAAAACCATTTGAAGTGATGTGTGATGCAAGTGATTGGGCTGTGGGAGCTGTTTTAGGGCAGCGCAAAGACAGGATATTCCACTCAATTTACTATGCCAGTAAAACTTTATCAGGGGCCCAACTGAATTACACGGTGACAGAGAAGGAGTTGTTGGCTGTTGTCTACGCCTTTGACAAATTTCAAGCTTATTTGATAGGAGCAAAGGTAATGGTTTTCACAGACCATTCGGCCATCAAATACTTGGTTGAAAAAAAGGATGCAAAGCCAAGGTTGATTAGATGGGTGCTTCTGCTTCAAGAATTTGACCTCGAGATCAAAGATAAGAAACGAACAGAGAATCAAGTGGCTGATCATTTGTCTCGGTTGGAGAAAGCTGAGAAGAGCACAAATTCAGAAGCTATCAATGAGGGCTAATACTACGTTGCCTTGATATGCTGACTTGGTAAATTACTTAGTGAGTGGGCTGTTACCTCCTGAGTTGAATAGTCAACAAAAGAAGAAGTTTTTGCATGAGGTTAAATTTTACTTCTGGGATGAACCTTACTTGTTCACAAAATGTGCTGATCAGATTTTGCAAAAATGTATCCCGAAGGAGGAAATCGAACAGGTGCTGCAACACTGCCATGATTCCCCGTATGGAGGGCATTTCCAAAGTGACAAAACCGTAGTAAAAGTCTTACAATCTGGCTTTTATTGGCCGAGCTTGTTTCGAGATGCCCGGAATTTTGTGCTACGGTGTGATAGATGTCAAAGGGTTGGTAGTATCTCAAGATGACATGAAATGCCACTAACCAACATTCTTGAGGTAGAGTTGTTTGACGGTGGGGAATCGACTTTATGGGTATTTTTATTCTTTCTTTTGGCAATCTATACATACTAGTGGCAGTTGATTATGTTTCCAAGTAGGTAGAAGCTACTGCCCTACCAACCAATGACTCAAATGAGGTGGTGCAATTCATGAAAAAGCAAATTTTCATAAGGTTTGGCACACCAAGGGCAGTGATTAGTGACGAATGGACACATTTCTGTAGCAAGTACTTTGAAGCTTTGTTGGCAAAGTACAACGTCCTTCACAAGGTAGCTACTGCTTATCACCCACAGACTAATGGGCAAGTGGAGACTTCAAACAAGCAAATTAAAGCCATTTTGGAGAAAACTGTATGTCCTACAAGAAAGGATTGGTCAAAGAGGTTGGAAGATGCATTGTGGGCCTACAGGACTACCTTCAAGACTCCAATTGGAATGCCACCATATCAACTTGTGTTTGGGAAGGCCTGCCATTTGCCTTTGGAGTTGGAGCACAAGGCATATTAGGCGCTTCAATAGTTGAATATGGACATGAGTGCTGCTGGAGAAAAGAGATTGATGCAGCTTAATGAGCTTGATGAATTTAGATTGCAAACTTATGAGAACGCCAAGCTCTACAAGGAAAAAGTCAAGCGCTGGCATGACCGAAAAATCATCAACATGACATTTGAACCAGGGCAGCAAATCTATTGTTCAAATCAAGATTAAAGCTTTTTCCTGGGAAATTGAAGTCTCGGTGGTCTAGCCCGTTTACAATTTCTTCTGTTTTTCCTCATGGAGCGGTAGAATTGCAAGATGATCCAACATGAAGGAAATTTTGGTGAATGGTCAGCGAATCAAGCACTATTGGGGAAGTCCTGTGGAGCGTTCCAAGTGTTCCATCATTCTTAAAGACGCTTAAAACAGGGAAGTAGTCAGGCTGATGACTTAAATACTAGCACTATTGGGAGGCAACCCAAATATTTTTCTTGTTTTGTTATTTTGGTTTATTTTAATTTGTTTGAGTTGTTGATTTAGTAGTTGTTAATAAATTTGAACTGATTTGATAATATTTTTCTATGCAGAAATCGGCCTAGGAATTAACCTTCCAGAGCAATCTGTGCTAAAAAGTTGCAGCATTTCTGAAAAAATGGGGGGAGCAATCTATCCTAAAATGCTGTAGGAATGCTGCAGCATTTCTGGAAAAAAAAAAAAAAAAAAAAAAAAAAAAAAGAATCAGGGGAGCAATCTGTCCTAAAATGTTGTAGGAATGCTGCAGCATTCATTTCTGGAAAAAAAAAATCGGGGGAGCAATCTGTCCTAAAATACTGTAGGAATGCTGCAGCATTTCAAAAAATAAATAAATAAATAAAAAGTTAAAAATAAAAATAAAAATAAAATAAAAATAAAAAGAGTATAAAAAGTATATATATAAAATAAATAAATATACATATATACATATATATATAGAGATTATATATTAATATTAATATATATATATTCATCTATAACCCTACCAGACTCCACTTCTCTTATTTCTCCTCTGCGCCGTCAACACCACACCACCCCCACCATTCCCACCGATTTAGCCAACTCGGTAACTACACCACCACACCAGCGCACCAGGCCACCTGCCCAATCACCGGCCCACACAGCGCCAACACCAGGCGAGCCCACACAGCGCCGACCACCGACTCACCTCACCGCCAAAACCGATTCCACTGAGTGATCCACCGTTTTAGTCGCGAAGTCGTGCTCAGCCACACCGAACCAGCTGCCAGCCACTGCATCCACCTCACCACCCGCATTGAACCAGCGCCATTCACCGTCCCACACTAGCCCTTGCCGTCTCTTCAACCTCATACCCACCCCTTTGAAACTGCCATTAAATAAGCCTATTCCTCCTCAGATTCGCCACAGATTATGCGAGGGAAGACCCATAGATTTGGGTATTTTGACTTTGTTGGGATCTATATGTACCCTAAGGATAGAAAATCAATATTAGGGATTTTCTGTAAATATGACATTTTGATATTAATAAGTGAAGGTTATTCATGTTTATTAAGTTGTGTCATATTTACTTTCATTTGTTGATTGTATGGTTATTTTGAGCAAACATAAAATACTCCTTGGCTGTTGGTAATATATCGGATTACCATATGTATACGGGGTATACATAGAAGACGTGATATTTTGATAACAGTCTAAATAAATAGTCCACAATCGATGGAATAAGATTTGGGGATCTTATTCATGATAAGATTGTAAAGGTTGTCTACTTCCTTGGAGGGATGATTTGTCTTGACCATCGGATAGGTTCCGAGTATAAACTTTAATGTATACCAGTATTGAGGTATGACATTGGACTGGACCTAAAGTGTTAATTGATTCGGTTTAATAAATCCGTTTATAAGAATCAATGACGCTTTGACTATCATCATGTATTAATCTTAATCCTGAAATGATTACTTGAGTTCATATCCATGACTTATGTACTTTAATACACTACAGGTGAGACACTGTTAATTCATGGTCAATATACTTGTGTTTTGAGTGCATGACTTATGAATAGAGAAATCAAGATTCATAGATATGGAATCCATAGCTATCTTAACGATAGTACATGTTATCTACTTAAAGGCATTATTCGGGGATTGAAAGATAATATAATAAGATCTTCGCCATCGGTTTACTTTGTGTTCTCTGATGGTTTACCAATTGTATGGTTTTACAATTAGTGGTTCTTTCAATGGAGAATAATGGAACTTTAAGTTAAAATGATTGAAAAGGTAAAACGGAAAAAGTCCTTAATTCAATCATGGATAACAAATGGGGATTAAGCAAGCGATGAATAAATCATAAAAGAAGCACTACGTGAGAGAGCTTTCGTAATACGGTATGTAAACAGGAGTTCAGCTTCAAACTTTTAGTGGAATAGTCTTGAAGTTGATAATTGATAAATAATTAATCTGTGATTAATTTTTCACAATTATGGGAGCCTCTTTACATATTTCCATTGGGTCCATCTATTAGCTCATATAGTTCCATATAGCGTCTCGGGATTTGTTCTTAATGAGATCGGTAAATTTAAATGGAATTTAGTAATGTCTATTAAGACATGCTACTCTCTAACATGCAATCTGGAAAGGATTGGACTATGTGAAATTAGTGTAGATAAATAATATGATTTGTCAACATGTGATTGGTTAATTGAATTTTGGAAATAAGATTGTGTTTGAATTATTTAATTTTGGAAAACAAAATTTTTTCTCTCCTAATTAAAAGAGGTGCACGGTTTTTTAATTGAGTGGAGAGAAGAAAATTTTGTTTCAAAATTGTTCAAATATATTCCTAACATTAAATTATTAATTGATTTAAATAATGGAGATTATATGATGGATTTTTCTTTCCTTAAAAGAGGTGCACGGTTTTTGTGAGGAAAGAAAATTTGAAATATTCCATTGATTTAAATTAATTAATATGGTTGATGTTTGTGGAAAATATTTATTCAAATAAGTGAATCTTATTTAAATTCAAAAGGTTTAAAAGAAATTTGAATCTAGATAGGACTAGGATCTTTTGACTAGTCTAGATTCTTGTTTTAAGATTTGAACCACCAATCAACCTTTGAATTTCAAAGGTGGCCGAAAATATGGATGAGAGATCTCCCCTTGGAAAACATTTTTTAGGTTCAATGAATCTAGCCCTATTTTGTATGATCCTTTGGTTCAAAATATTATCCGGAAAAATAATTATTTTTCAAGTAGGAGATAAATTTTGAAAAATGGTTGGAATACTATACAAAGGCTAGGGATTCTTGAAAAACTAATATTTTGGGGATTATCACTAAGGCAAAAATGTTTTTGGGAGTGAAAAACCAATTAGGGTTTCTTCTACATCATTAAATTCGGCCACACTTGTGAGAGAGAAAAAGAGAGAAAATTCCATTGAATCAAAACTGTGAGGAAGGTTAAACCGAGTAATAATTTTCATAGGAGGTTAACTGGTTCCTGATTGAAGTTTTGAAGAAAGAACCTAGATCATATTCTCAATGAGGAACATCGGAATTGAGAATAAGGGATCTAGACTTCGGAAAGCATTACCGGTCGTTTGGATTTATAGAACGTGTGCCCACACATACTCTGAGACGTGGAACTCGAGAATAGTAGAGAAGACACGTTGGTCAAACGCTCTAGCAATTTTGGAATCCAAGAAATAAGGTACGCTTGATCATGAATTTAATTTATTGTTATATGCATCATGAGCTTTTTTTCCGGAAACGGCATAAAAATTTTAAAACTTTCCGCTGCGCCGTAACTCTGATATCGGATCCGATTTTTCCAACAGGCTTTGGGTCACAAGGCAAGTTTGGGGTGTTGGCTTTACAGTTCGTGCGAGCATTGTGGGCAAGATTCTTGGCAACAATTTCACTGCAATCCATAGTAATTACAAAGGGGCGTGAGTTCTCTTGATTTTTTTTTTCTAATTTACAGTTAATTTTTGTTTTTCAAAAAAAAAAAAACTGATTTTGTGGGTTGGTTTTTTTATTTCAGTTTTGGGTTGGTTGAAAAGTTATGTGTGTTTGCTGTGTTGTTTTTATATTTAGAAACAGTGAGGACACTGTTTAATTTTAATTTTGGGGTGCATGGAACTGAATTCCATGTGTTTACCTTCTGGTTTTTGTGTTTCTATTTGTTTTGTGTTTTTCTTTATGTGTTAGTTTATTTAGTATGCTAAACCCGAGATATGTTTTATGTCCTATGTTTGTTTGGTGTTGTTTTATTGTTTGTTTTTAGGCTTTTTAATGTTTGTGGTTTGTTTTGTGTTTGTGATGTCTTGGAGATTTTGTTTTTTCAGTCATTTGTGTTTGGAATATGGTTTTCAATGATGATTAAAAAAAAAAAAAAAAAGAATGTTGACTACCATGTTTTGTGTAATGCTCTGTTTGGGTGTAGGAAAACCTGTTGAGCTGGTTTTTGGACGTAATTTCCCTTGTTTTATTGAGCACAACATCTTAGTATAACTTTCTAAGAAGCTTAGTGATAGCTAGATTGCTGTGAGAGCTGAGGTTTCTAGAATTGATTTAGAGAAACCCTCGAGGCGAAATCGTTGGAACTTAGCATGAGGGAGATGATTTAGACCCTGTTTGATCAGTTTGAGCCTTTCTAGCCACCAATGATCATATGCATCCTTAGTCACCCACTTTGAGCCTCCTATTTCTTTGGCACCTTAAATGACACCTAAACACTACACAATCATTGTTTTTGAGCTACCATGCATTTTTCTGATTGTTTAATTTCACAAAAAAAAAAAAAAAAAAAAAAAAAAAAAAAAAAAAAAAAAAAAAAACTAAATCTAAAACTACTCCACTATTCTGAATTGCCTAATAACCAGGAGTAACATGAGCCCTATGTGTACTTTTGCGTCAAACAGCAATTTAAATATAAGTATACTATAGCAATACTGAAGTGTGACATTGCTGAGTAACCCGGTGTCTTCATCACCAATGTTGGCATTCGTGTAAAAGGTAACAGTGACATGATGAATGTTAAAAAATAAAAAATAAAAAAAAAAGGAATAAAGTGTTGTATGAAGTGTTGATCAAAGAAGTTATTCGGTTCAAGTGTCCTAAAGGATGAGGAGGACCATTTGATTCTAGAACTAGCTGTGTGTTATGGTGTTGATCCTAAAGATTAAATCCTTTATCCTACCCTAGCTCAGCCCGACATTACAAGCCATTAAAGTCCTATTGATCCCTAGTGCTAGGCATTCTTACATTAGTGGAGAGGGAATCAATAGTCAACCTATGGAGGCTCGGTGTTTATGGTCTAGTTTGAAGTAAGGTCATTGGGAAGGAAGTACAAAGGATGTGCACACACCACACCAAGGGATAGTATTCAGACCAAGTGACATGATAGGTTGACCTAACACTTAAAGAAAGTTGGTGTTGAGCATAGGTAGGTGGTTTAATTAAATAATAAAAAACTCTGAGAAAATAGCATATCTTCTGACCATTATGACTGAAAAATGGAATCTCCTGCTGTCATCACTTCTTTTTGTTATTGTCTTTACTTAATGTTTGTATTTATTGTCTTTTGTTTGAGCCATTACTCGAGGGCGAGCAATGTTCTACGTTTGGGGGTGTGATAACTCTAGAAATTAGAGTTATATTAGGCACTTTTAGACTTGGATGTAGTTGGTTTAGAGAGTATTTGTATTATTTTTAGCATATTTTCCTTGTTTTATGTTTGTGTGAACTTTTTATCTTGGGTTTAGTGTTTGGTCAAAATCATGGCAAATGTGAAGAAAAATAGGATCAAATGAGGGCTGATATGTGTTTTAATTCTTGTGTGAATTGTAGGAGAACCTGAACCGAAAATGCTGCAGCATTTCTTACTAGCAATTTCTTACAGCAAGCTGTAGCAGAAGCAGACATGAGCGTTAGCTGGCATTATTGTAGCAAGAAGAATACAGCTTATATTTTATGGGGACCAGTTTTCCTACCTCAGCTGGGAGGTCACGTGAGCTGTGATTTTTGCCCTAAAAGGTTAGTACATTTGGGAGAAGCAGCCGCATTAGAGGGAGAGCTGAAAAAGAAGGAAAGATGTAGAATACTAGAACAGAGAGAGTACAGAGAGAAAGAGGAAGAGCACAGGGAGAGATAGAAAGGCGATTGGCTTCCATTATTCACGTCTATTTGAAGAGTGAGCTCAGGAGAAGGAGAAGAAAGAATGACGAGAAGGACCACATCTAGCTATTTGGAGTTTTTCCTTCTTTCTTACTCTTACTTGATTTATTTTCTTGATTTCCATTCTCTGTTGAACATGGGATTCGTACTAAAGCTTTTTTGTTGTAATCCTAAACATGAGCTAAATTCTTTAGCTGGGATTGCTGATAACCCGAAATTGGAGGATGATTTGAATGTTTGGTTAAATGTTGAGACAAATCTCTTTCCTGTTCGTCCAAGTGTTTGAATGTTTAATTTCTATTGTTGATTAGCCATCAATTTATAGGAAACTAGGCTTTACTTAATTCTGGAAAGGTTAATGAGAGCTGAAAATAACTTAGATGATGCAAGTTCAATATGCTTTTTGAAGTTTTATATTGATTTGTGAATGGTATAGGAATATGCTATCTACCTTGTATAACCCATTGAAATTGGTGCATGAATTTGTGTTCTGAGAACTAGACTCAAATAGGAATATGTTGAAAAAGGTTTAAAGAATTGTTAGTCATAATTAATTCTGAAGAATTTTGCGATACAATTGAATTTCAGTTAACAGGATATTTTTGTACAGCATTCTACATCATTCGGATCAGACTTGCAATTGAGGGGAAATTGGCAATCCTGGCTTAATACTCTTCTTGATTTACAAACTCTTGATTGTAATTTGTTCTTTCTGCCTATTTTTAGTGCCTTTTCATTATACCCATTTTATTTCATTAGTTTATTGCATTTTTCTTATTTTAATCTCCAAATTCAAATTGATTTGTGCTTATTTTCTTTGCAATTCATTTTAGTGATTCAATCCTTGTGGAGACGATACTCACTCACATTCTATATTACTTGTGCGATTACGTACACTTGCGTAGATTTATATACACTAAATAATTGCAAAAACACCTGTCTATAGTTCATAAGGGTTTTAGCTACCACTTTGCTTGGAATCATGTTGAGGATATATGTTGCAGTCTTTAGAGCTTCTCTCCAGAGGGATTATGGTAAAGAATATTGATTAATCATACTTCTTACCATGTCCTTAAGCGTTCTGTTCCGTCTCTCAGCAACATCATTCAGGCTAGGATTGCCTGGCATTGTGTACTACGGGATGATACCGCATTCCTCTAGGAATTTTGAGAAAAGTCCTGGACGTTGTTCACCGAATCCATCATATCAATCATAGTATTCACCACTACGGTCAGATTTGACAACTTTAATTTTCTTGCCATGTTGATTTCAATTTCAGCTTTGAAGGCCTTAAATACATCCAAGGATTGTGACTTCTTATGAATCAAATATAAGTACCCGTACCTTGAATAGTCGTCTATGAATGTAATAAAATATTGTTGATCATTCCAAGAAGCTATAGGGAATGGTTCGTAAATATTAGTATAAATCAGTTCTAAGACATCAGAACATCTGTTGGCACCTAATTTCCTAATGTTTCTTTATTTCCCCTTTATACACTCAATACAGACTTGAAAATTTGTCAAATCAAGGGGATTAAGAATCCCATCAGATACAAGTCTCTGAATTCTCTATTTGGAGATATGGCCTAAACGCTTGTGCCATAGTGTGGCGGAATCCCTGTTAGTTAATTTTCGTTTTTATCACGAGAACTTGTATGCAAGGTTTTATTAAATCAGGCAATTGTATTCAACAAATATAGGTTATCATGCAAAGATAAAGAACCGGTACCAATAAGATTGAATCTTGAAAAAGACTAAATTTATTATTCCAAATGAACAAGAATAACCGAATTTGTCCAAACTGAAACTGAACCAAATTCCGTTTAAAAGACGGTACTACAGAAATCTCTTCCAAATTCAAAAAATAACCAGTTTTTAAGAATAACCTAAATATTCTTATAGTCTCTATTGCAACTGTTTTGCCATTGGCCACATAAATGAATATTTCAGCACCATTTGGTTGTCGGCTCCACAGGCAACCTTGCATAGGACACACTTTTTGTGAGTAGTAGCACCAGAATCTATCCACAAAGTGTGTTTAGGTACAAAAGCCAAATGAACTTCAAAACAAACCAAAGTGAGAAGCATACCTTTCTTGACTTGCCATTTAGCATACTTGGGACATTCTTCTTCTTGTGTCTAGCTTTCTCGTAAAAGTAACATGTAACCTTCTCATCATGTTTCTTTTGCACCTTATGGTTTGATGTCCTAGCTGTAGCTTCTTTTCCTTTTCTTGTCCTTAGTGGCGGATGCTAAGTTAGCACTTTTAACTCTTTCTCACTTTAGCTTTTCCTCTCCTTGTACACAATGAGATATGAGCTCATTAAGAATCCATTTTTCCTTTTGAGTATTGTAACTCACTTTAAATTGACTGTATTGTGCAGAATGAGAAATCAAAGCTAAGTACTCTAGCAAGTCCTTAGACACTCTAACTTTAGTGCCTTTAGTTTTGAAGCGATATGAGACATCTCCATTATGTACTTACTCTCTTATGTTCCCTTTTTCCTTTATACTTCATTGAAACAATGTTAGTCAAAATGGTACTTGTTTTAGCCTTTTTGTTTTTTGTAAAACACTGTTCTATTTCCTTAAGGAACTTTGTAGCATTTTTCTCTTCGGACATAGAGCCCCTAAAGGTCTCTGGAATGGAACATTTCATGATCATAAGACTCATGCGATTAGAACGGTCCCACTTCTTCATGTTCACTTTGTCATCAGTGGAACTATTCTCACTGAGAGGTGCAGGCCGTTCTTCCTGAAGCACAAGGTCAAGATCCATGCAACCGAGAACAATCATAATGTTCTCTTTCCAAATGTTTGAAGTTTGTGCCGTTAAGCACATGAATGGAATTGATATTGGCAGATATTGTTAAAGCAGAAGTAGTAACTGAATCAAGAACAAAACAAAATAACAAACTCACAATCAATAATCATGTCACGACACAAGAATACTCAATTAATAAATCCATACATGACATGAATAAACAATTCACGTAATGGTGGGCCCTAACACAAGATACCTAGCATAATTGACATTTAGTCTTTAGATGGAAATATCAACTATAAGTGGTGCTCTCCATGCAGTAATCGAATATTGACAATCAATCCTATCAAGCAATAAGCTTTTCTTTAGACCGACTCATTGCCACATGGAAAACCTAATAATCGTCACATATCTATTACCACAAATATGTTTATTATTTGGCCAAACAGCAACCTTTCTTATTACAGGACAATGAACAAATATCGGAATTAACAAACACGAAATTCATTAGCAACACTATTACATAAATAAACAAGAAAGCAAAATTAAGAAATTATCGATGAACATCGAGACCCGTGTGTCACACAGTTTCCTTAAAACATATTTGCCTCCTCACCGTCCGTGCTCAAGAATCAACCAGCGTCTGCTTCCCAAGATACAATGGTTAACAAGCGGTAACAGCGCATCATGTTACAACCTCCAGCGAACTTGGAAAATGCTCGAACTCTATCACCGAAATGCACCAAGACTTAGCCTAAGGAAAGAACTAAAGAAAATAAAACTCCATGTTTTTCTTCTTTTCCAAATGAGGAGGGACTGTGCTTTTATAGCTATAGGAAATATTGGCATAAGCATTGCAAAAAAATGTTTGTCTTTACTGCTGAATTAAGACATATTCAAGTCCAAAACGTTTGGCTATTGGAATCCGGAATTATACATATTTAATTCCCACATTTTGAAGCTTAATGGTTTTTTTGTAACCTTCTTGCAGTTAACATACATTTTAAATATGGAATTATGTTGGAAAAACTTTAAAACGCAAAGCAAAACTATGTCCGCCCGGAACCAACTTTTTACCGTGTAGTACACGATCTTTTGGTTTCATCACCGTGGATTTACAACCCCCCTGCGCATGTGCGCGTGAGATAGCCTCCATGCTTAGTTGGTTACCGATAAAAAAATATGCAATTCTTTATAAACCATTGGAACTTTCATTTAATTCCCATGCAGGACAAGAGTTTTTCCAATTCCTTTTCCAACTTCATGGGTGCACTATTGAGAGTCAACTTCTCATTCACCCATTATCATTTTGAGCATATAAATATTCAATTTTCATCTCCTTGCGGAGTAGAACACGAATTCACATTGAACCAGCATTAACACGAAGTGGGTCCTACTCAAATTCAAGCCTCAAAATAACCATTTAAAATGGTTTTTAATAAGCCATTTTCCAACAATCCCCCCAACATGAATGAAATTTACAGAGGACATTAGACAAATCGACAGACACTAAGATTTGACCTAGTGATAGAGTTCAACGGTTGAAACATGCAAAAGATAGGTAGGTGTTACCCTTTGAACCTTCCCTTGTGAAAGTATATTTACTTTACAAACTGACTAGCAGACATAATGTCCTTGAATTGTTCTATCGTTTGTGTAAACGATGATATACCTAGCACAGGAATCTTCTTGACATAATTTAGTTATCATTATTATGTCCATTTTGGCCATGGACATCTTGTCTGGTTCTGCGAGAGTTTCTAAAGAATTTTAGCCTTACAAAATTCTCCTTTGAAGCGGCCCTACTTCTCTCTCACGTAAGTAATTTCTTAATCAAGAGTAACCCCCATTACTCCACTCAGATTCCTGACACTTAAGAATCATTAAAAGCATAGCTTAACCTATCTCATACGAGTATCACTATTTTCATCATAGGAACCGAAGGGTAACCCCTACAATGATCCAGCTTGGTCTTTACAACTAGATTGTCCCTTTGAACCTAGATCTTGGGATCTTCAGTCAACTAGGTTGTGTTCCATTGCATCGACCTAATCTTTCATGGGCTCTAGTTCTATTCCCCTCAATTACTTATCAACTAACTATCTATTTAACCCTTTGGTTAGCGGATCCGCAATGTTATCCTTTGACTTCACATAGTCAACAGAGATAACCCCAGTTGAGAGTAGTTGTCTAATGGTATTGTGTCTACGACGTATATGTCTAGACTTACCAATATATCTATTTTTCTATGCCCTTCCAATAGCCAACTGACTATTACAATGTATGCTTATTGCTGGCAAAGGTTTTGGCCACCTTGGAATATCCTCTATGAAATAGTGTAGCCATTCAGCCTCTTCTCCACATTAGTCCAATCCAATAAACTCATACTACATTGTGGATATGGCTATAACAGTTTGTTTAAGGGATTTTCATGATACAGCTGCTCCTGCAAGTGTGAACACATATGAACTAGTAGATTTAGAATCTTTTATATCAGATATTCAATTTGCATCATTGTACCCTTCTAGTGCAGCTGGATATCTGGTATAATGCATCCCATAACTACGAGTAAACCGCAAGTACCTTAGTACTCTTACAATTGCTTTCCAATGGTCAGCTCCCGGTTTACTTGTGTATCTACTCAGTTTACTAACTGTGTAAGCAATGTATGGTCTCGTACAGCTCATCAAGTACATTAGACTTCCAAACACCTTTGAGTACTCTACCTGAGAGATACTTACATTAGACTTCCAAACACCTTTGAGTACTCTACCTGAGAGATACTCTCACCCTTATTCTTGGAAGGTGAAGACTTGTATCTAACGGTGTTATGGCCACATCCTTATTGAATTTCTCAAGAATCTTGTCCACATAGTGTCACTAACTCAGTACAAGTCCATCCGATGTTCTTGAGATTTTAATTCCTAATATTACATCAACTATCATATCTTTCATGTCAAATCTTGATGTCAACATATCCTTAGTAGATTTCATCATCTTAACATTACTACCAACAATGAGCATGACATCAACATAAAGACATAAGATGACATAACCATTTTTCGTGTCTTTGACATATACATATTTATCACACTCATTGATCTTGAATCCGTTAGCTAACACAGCACTATCAAATTATTCATGCCATTATTTTGGTGCTTGTTCAAGCCATATAGAGACTTCATGAATTTATAAACTTTGTTTTTATGTCCAGGTGCAGAAAAACCCTCGGGTTATTCCATTTAGATTTCCTAATCTAAATCTCCATTTAGAAAAGCTATTTTCACATCCATTTGATGTACTTCAGGATTCTGCAAAGTGGCAATTGCAAGTATCATCCTTGGAATTTATTCTCATCACAGGTGAATATGTGTCAAAGTAATCAAGACTTTCTCGTTGTCTATATCCTTTGATCACAAGTCTAGCCTTGTACTTGTCAATTGTCCTATCTGCTTTCATTTTTCTCTTAAATATCCATTTGTAACCTAATGGTTTACATCCTAGAGGAAGATCTACTACCAATTTCCAATTATGATTCTGCATATTGGAATCAATTTCACTCTTTATGGCGTCTTTCCATAAAGGACGATCTGAAGAGTTCCCAGTTTCTTTAAAGGTTTGAGGTTCACCTTCTAGCAAATAGGTTAGAAAATTTGGACCAAAAGATTTTTCTGCCCTTGCTCGTTTGCTTCGTCTAGGCTTATACTCAATCTCAACATTTGTTCTTGGTTCCCACCATTCTCAACAATAGTCTCATAAGTTCATTTGGACGAACTCGGACCAACTTTAGACCTACACGGAAATACATGTTCAAAAAACGATGCATTCCTCCATTCCATAATCGTGTTTGTGTGTATATCAGGGATTTAGAATCATACACAATAAGCCAATAAGCACTACTATTATGTGCATAGCCAATGAAAATGCAATTATTGTTTTTGGACCTATTTTTACCTTCTTTGGTATAGGTACGACCACTTTAGCAAGACACCCCCACACTCGTAAATATTTGTAGGAAGGCTCCTTCCTTTCCATAACTCATATGGGGTCTTGTCTTCTTTTTCTTCCGGGGAACCTTATTTAAAATATAATTAGCAGACAAAATTCCTTCTCGCCACATCTTCTGAGGCAAGCCAGAACTTATTAGCATTGCATTCATCATATCTTTCATGGTACGATTTTTTCGTTCAGCCACACCATTTGACTGAGGTGAATAAGATGGTGTGACCTTGTGAATAATTCCATGTTGCGTGCAAAATTCATCAAACAGTACCTCATATTCACAAGTACGGTCACTTCTTAACACCTTAATCTTTTTGTTGAGTTTATTCTCAACTTCCTTTTTATAGAGAGTAAATTTCGCTATAGCTTCATCCTTACTTTTTAGCAAATACACATAACAGTATTTCGTACTATCATCGACAAAAGTAATATAATACTTATTGCCACCCCTTGTTTATATGAATTTCAAATCGCACACATCACTATGAACCAAGTCAAGAGGTTTTGTATTCCTTTCAATTTTTTGGAAAGATGACCTTGTCATTTTCGCTTCAACACAAGTTTCGCACTTATGTTTGGATTCAATTTGGAAAATGGATATGTGATCCAAGTTAATTAATCTATGCAAAGTATCATAATTAACGTGTCATAGTCTACCATGTCACAAATTGGAAGACTCAAGCAAGTAAGTAGAAGAATGATTAATTTTATTAATATTCTTTGGCTTTACAGTCATTACATTGAGCTTAAAAGGCCCATCAATTGTGTAGCCATTTCCAACATACATTCCATTATTAGACAAGACAACTTTATCCGACTCAAATACCATGCGGAAACCGTGCTTGTTTAGCAGAGACTCGAACACGAGGTTCTTAGGATTTCTGGTACAGACAACACATTGTTTAGAGTCAGCTCTTTCCCAAATGTCATCTTCTGGACTACCTTGCCTTGACCTTCAATCTATGACGTAGAAGAGTTTCCCATGAACAACTTCTCCCCATTCTCAATTGGTTCGAAGAAAGTGAACAACAATTTGTCAGAACAAACGTTCCATGTAGCACCGGTGTCAATCCGCCATTCTTTTGAGTAGAACCCGACTAAATTCACTTCAGATACCACGGCATAGAAGCTTATATCAGACACATCCAAAGTGATGTCATCCACCAAATTAGCCTCGTGGTTTTTCTTCTTCTTCTTTGGCTTAGGAGATTCTTCAATCAAGAATCTAGCAAGATTCAAGGTTGTCAGGTAGAACAGCATATTTTGTTGCCACCTCTTGAAATTCAACGCATTGAATTTCTTCAGTATCTCACCATGGTTCAAAGGAACCGAAATGGCCGGTGCCACAGGAGTAGGCACTCGTGCCCCAGAAGCACTTGGAACTTGACGCATGGTCGTGTTCTCAACTGTTATATCAGCATTGTTGGAATTGTTTTCCATTTCAGAAAAACAAAACTTTTTTTTTTTTTTAAACATAAATTTATATATATATATATATATATATATATAAGTAACCAGAAAACACCAGAGAGAGAATTATACAACCGGAAAATAGCAACAGGCTAAAGAACTAAAATCTGCAAATAATATAAAACGAACAGAAAATAAAAAAAAACAAAACAAAACTGTTAACGTTAATATATTTCCTTAATAAACAATAACTAAATAAACTTGTGAACTAACAAAAGGAATAAGAGACAAAATGTAAATGTTAATAATAAATTAAACAAACGAAATACATCCAAATGATTATGTAACAATTTAAATATACATATATATAACCGAAAGAGAAACTGGAAAGTATTGTTAAAAGAACAATATATCACAATACCAATTCCCAAACCAGTATAGTAACCATTAAAAAAACCAGCACATAACTCCAAAACCATTATCTGTTCTAAGCTTATTTACCCTTCTACCGGTTTGGGTCTCAACTAACACCTTCCATTCTTTAAACTTCTCAAAAGCACCATTCTTGTTCTTGAGAATGTAAACCCAGACCCGCCTAGAATAATCATCTACAATGGACAAGAAATACCGTGCTCCACGGTGAGAAGGAACTCTTGAAGGCCCTCACAGATCCGAGTGTACATAATCCAAGATTCCTTTAGTGATGTGCTTTCCTAGACTAATTTCACTCTATGTGCATTTCCAAAAACACAGTGCTCACAAAACCCGAGCTTCCCAAGATTATTCTTCCCAAAGAGGCCTTTCTTGCTTAGCTCGATCAGACCCTTCTCGCTGATGTGTCCCAACCTCTGGTGCTATAGCTTTGCTCGTTCGCACTGCTCTGTCTAGACAATGGTACATCCTTCAGCACTCTGTTTTGTCTGGACAATGGCCGATTCTCCAATGACAGCTTTGCCTTGAAGAACATACAGGCCATTCTTCTTTATGCCCCTCATCACACAAGTGATCCCTTGATAATCTTCACGATTCCATTCTCCGTTTTCGAAAGAAAACACCCTTATCATCCAAAACTCCAATGGAAATCAATCTTCACAGTGCATATCTGTGTGCTGTCTGCACAATAGACCTTTTAGCATTTGTCTCAATTCTCAACAGTGCCGGATATTGACCCCAAAGAATTATGCGTGAACTTGCATGATCTTGTGATTCCATCTGAAACATGCCTTGTTAAAAACCTTTTAGCCAAATCCAAGTGGGAAAAAGACCAAAGAAAACAAGAGTACATATTTACCAAAGATCGGCTATATAGAAAATCTAAATAGCGGAAGACCAACAATGTCTTTGTTGACTGCTGAAGAAATGAAATCCGGTCAAGCAAACCATCAATTTTCTTCTTCCAAGTGCATTGCATGAGAAGCTCATTTATCCATCACATGATTTCCTTTCCTAAGTACATAAGATATATAGTAGGTGTTTTCTTGAAGATTGTTCATAGCGCGCATACATCTTGTAAGAAACTTTCAAGGTACGTTTCTCTTTTGATTATTGATATTTATTTAAATTATTGTTACTACTTTAAAAAAATATAACTACTTCTTAAAATTACTAAATATATGAAACTTTATTAAAATGAAATAGATTAGAACGATATAAAAAAAAAAATTGTTCAGTCTGCTATAGAGTTTGGAGAATTTTAAAATTGTGAATCGAAATCGGATTGATCATGATATTTCTTATAAGTTGATTAAATTGTTATCTTTTTCAAAAGAAAATAGTATAAAATATATGAGTATTACTTTTTAGTATTAAAAAGTAGTAATATTGATTTATGTATCTACATGGAGCAAAATCGTAGTCTTTCTTTTTCAAATTGTAGAAATAATGGAGATTTTTTAATGATGTGACAAAGTATCAATTTCCTTTATTGCGAATGTAAACTTGGATCAGAAGTTTAACAGAGATAAGGTCAGTTAATTTAGAGTTATGTAAGGATATTCTTGAAATTTCACTAATATTTCCTCAAAAATGAGCACGTCGTTCTTCATGAAATAAACACGTTTCTCTCTTTTCTTTTTTTTTCTTTTTTTCTTTTTTTTTCGGATAGGGAAGAACTTCAATTAAAGGCGGACGGCGGAAGGCCCATGTTTGTCTTTAATAACATTACAACCCAACTCTCCTCCCCACCACTGTCGCGGTAATAATGGAAAAGAAGAAGGGTATATAGGTCTAAAAAGATTGACAAAAAGTTGTACAACGCACTTGGTCATTATAGATATGAAAGCAAAATTAAGTCTGTAAGAGTGGCACAAGACTTTATATATATATATATATATATATATAGTTTTAATAGTTATCAATTAACGTGTTTGAAAATAATAAAAAATGAGATCATTAAATAAGTATTAAATTTAATAAAAAAACATCATCGATAAGACTATTCAATAAGTAAAAGACGCAAATTCATGCAATAATTACTTATTCATAAGAAGTAATATGGACAAAAGTTTAAATGATTTAAACATAGTAAGCTTGTAAGGTATAAATAAATATTTATATCAAATAGTGCACATGAGAATCTATAAGGCTATGTACTAAATTGCGAGTTGAGAAGTTTCTTGTAGAAAACGTATGTAGAATAGAAGATGAGATATTTATACATAATGGAGGCGCATCTGAAATATATGTTGCATCAACATAATGATATTTATATAAAAGCCTTGAAGAGACCTAAAAGATCTGTTTGAATTTATGTACTTTATAATATGACAAAGATATTTGTGTTAATGGAAGAAATCAGTAAAGATAATAGTAGATGGTACCATACTATTTTTGCGATTTAAGTAATGGAACTACTAGTAAATTTATTTTTTCATTTCTTTGTTAGTCCTTCAAAATACTGGATTTGCTATTACTTAAAAAAAAAAAAAAACATCTGAAGAGATTAAAATAGAAATTGAAAGAGAAGAAAGTTTTATTTAGACCTGAAGATTGAAATTTGCTATAACTAGAATGCTTATCCTTAATTTCTCGTATGTACAAAAAAAGTTATGAACTTTCATGAATATTGGAGT
Organism: Ficus carica; assembly: GCA_009761775.1. Taxonomy (NCBI): domain Eukaryota; kingdom Viridiplantae; phylum Streptophyta; class Magnoliopsida; order Rosales; family Moraceae; genus Ficus; species Ficus carica. The sequence goes on from CM019749.1 coordinate 17,295,261, forward strand.
TTTAAAAGTTATTTATTAGTTGTTTGGTGGCCTGAAACTAATTTCATAGATTAATAAGACACGGAGAGTAACCCAAGAGTGTGACAAGCAATCATTATGGAGTAAGTCATTTGGCTATGAGATCAATTTACTTTATACTCACCTAAAGTTGAGTTTTTATGTAAATGATTATCATATCAATTTTCTACTTACTAAGAAATAAATACTAGTAAAAAGTTATACCATACCAATCAAAGTTAACCAACACTTCATATTGATTCTTTATCACGATTGAGTTCCAGAGGAGCAATGATAGAATATGTTGATTTAGTTTTATTTAACATCAAATTGATGATTATTCAAACAATCATAAATGTTGATTCGAGGGAGAGGAAAGTACACACTTTATTATTTTTCCCTTAGTCAAGGTTATGTTGTACTATCAGGTTTCCTTAATAAGATTTTAACGAGGGAGTTTTTAGTTGAGTTTTATAAGAATGATGTACTCTTTTTAATTCCTTCACTAGGGGTTTTTTTTTTTTTTTTTTTTTTTTTTTTTTTTTTTTTTTGACAAAGTTTTTATTCACTAAGGTTTTAATGAGGTATATTTTTAAGTGATGAATATTTAAGAGGAAGTGTTGAGTATATGATAATTTATAATGTTAATGTTTAACTTCCGAAGTTCTCACGTGAGATCTATCATCTTTACTATTGTTACATCTTGCCATTATCACACCGTAACGATTAACGGGTTTTTTAATGATGTAAATCATAAAATTTAGTTTGTCCTATTTTATGATCTTAGGTCTTACACATATGGTCTTATAAAAATGTTAAACAGAACAATAAGATGAGCGATATTGACTATTCTTCGTATCGTTTTTTTTGTTTTTTTTTTTTTTTTATAACAATATGGTTGATTTTTCAATAAATTTGTATGTAAATTGTATTTTTTTTTAAATAACAATATGGCTGATTTTTCAATAAATTTGTTTGTTTTTACATGGTACATATTCATTGGTATAAGTATCTTTATGAGAGTATTCTTATCAAAAAGTATCTTAATGAGAGTATTCTTATCAAAAAGTATCTTTATGAGAGTACGTGGAGTTCACATTCAATTACCCGTAAAAACTAAAAATATATGCCAATGCCTATTGTGGAACTACAATATTCTTGTATTCTATTAGTCATTCTATTAAGTCCTTTTAACAACCTGTTTTAAATCCATTTTTCAAGATTTTTCTATAATTACTTTCTCAAAAAATTACAAATCCACAATTTGAATTTTGAATTTAAATCTACAATTCAATCAGAGTTTGAATCTCTACAACCTATTGTCAAACTGCTAAACTGTTGTGTGATTTGTTTTCATTAGATAGAAGTTGATGTTTGTATCGCACCGTTCTCAAGTTTTTCGCTAGTCAAAAAAAGAGGGGTGCAACATAGCATCCCAAAAATCCATCATAATACTACTCTCGCCCAAACACGTTTAAGTGAGGAGTTATGTTCTAATGGGATCCGGTGTATTATTAATGGTATGATCTCACTCTTACTGTTCTAATGTTTGGTGGACAATCTAATTTGATCAACTTCCAAATTGGGAGAAAATAAAATCCCAGTGTACATGTTTTAGTGATGTAAAAACCTGGTTGAGAGACCTCTTTTTTTTTTTTTTTTTTTTTTTTAAAGCTGAAAAGTTTAAAGATAAATTGATTTAACAACAGAGAAATATAGGGTAATAATATCAAGGGACTGCATCTCCAGTTGCCACAAATATTGATCCTGTTCAATCAAACTTGAAAGCCTGACAACAACAACAACAACATTACAAAGAATAAATATATGGAAGAAGATTCAAAAGATTCTGCATTTCAAAACAAACAATATATTAACCATGATAGGTGGGAAACTTCTCCTATCAACAAAGCGGTCTCTAAAAATCACCTTAGCAAAGACGAAACTTCTCTTTTCTCATTCTGCAAACCCAATTGATACATTATACAGTTGACCTGTCTACATGCTCGGCTGCGCTTTTAAGTTTTAAGCAGGAGCCAGGCTATTCTTCAATGGCTTTGAGTACTTCTGCCACTCATTTTTTCTACGGTTCTTCCCCATAGGGAATTAGCAAAAGCATGAATATGCCAAATGATTCTTCTTTGAGATGTAATGAGTAATGAAATCCACAGCAGAAGCAGAGGAATCGGGAATATAAGCCGGAACAAGTATTTGAGTCTTGCCAGAAGCGATTCTTTTGCCGGCCACATTTGAATAAAACAGGCCCGAGATGGCTGGAACGAATACGTTACTCTGAGAACAAACATAGAAGTCGACAACCTTCTCAAATTCAGAGGTCTCCGAGTCTAAGATCTTTTTCTTCTTATCTGCCGGTATTATCCCATCCTGCAATAATTCCGACAGGCAAAATGAACATGAAATCTTAAACACCATTTTATTATGTTCGCTCTTACTAGGAATGTCGATAATTGATAGAAATGGGAGACTTGATTCATGTATGTGAAGCTCAGTAAAATATGTGTGTTAACTCAAAATATGATGGAATTAATTCACCAAATTCTTCGTGAAAGTTTCACTTTTAAAAAACAAGGATAATATAGGAGTTCATGATTTTCAAAACAAACGCAATTCATACCAACTCAGCTCCTGGATTTCTGTATTAATATTTAAGGGTATCGATAGCATTAATTTGTGCAAATATAACGAGAATAGAATCAAAGGATAATCTACTCATTACAAATAAACAGTGTCATTAAAAAGAATAAAAAGTTCAAAATTAATACGAGAATTAGCACAAGAAAGTTCTCACCTTAGTATAAGTTTTAGGGAAGACATCCTTCAGCGAGTCAAGGCTGCTGTCCCATTTTGATTCAGTTAAATATATTGTCGTATCCTTGTCAAATCCAAGTTTCTTTAAAAATGAAGCTATCTCTTCTGCACTATAACAAGTTTTAGTTCCAGATTCATCATCTCCTTGGCAACCTTTGTGCTCCAACAATTCAACCCTCAAGTCCACGGCAACAAATTGGCCATCAGATTTACGACTCAAAGTTCTTAGACGATCAACCATCGAGTCAACGACATCTTGAATCTCGGGTTGCAGCTCTAAAGTTCCAAACATTGCCAAACATGCAACTGAATCACTGGAACTCCCTTTGTCTGTCTTCTTCATATTTACCGAAGGAAAGTAAGTTGCCAGCCTAATAGTGCCCTTATTCCTGTAAATTGGTTCAATGTGTTCCACAATATAGTCCTCCGTAACCCGATTAGGGACCTTCACAACTGCAAGATTCCGTGTTGATAGCTTAGCAGGAGGATCTTTAGTCACTCTGACCACCCCCTCTAGGCTTTTCACAAACTTCTTAACATCATAGATTTCTTCGAAACTCCTGCAAATAATCAGTAAAATTGTTTTCCCATCAAGCGGTCTTCTTAGAACCAAACTGAAAAATCATTTTCACTACAATAGTTGATACAAAATTTTTAGCTTATCTACGTTGGGGCTTTGAGTGTGAGCAAGCTAAAGTATCACCCTAGTTACAAGTCATTTGTCGGTTTATAGCTAATATGTTTCATAACTAGCAACAAAAATAGCAATATGGCATACAGCAAACAGGTTCTTTCAAGGAAACCAAAATTGATGTAGGAATATTTGTAACAGAGGTTTTTGAGTACGAACCTCTGGTCACCTGGATTGCTTCCTCTAATGTCAGGGACTACGAGAGTTGCTCCTAGATATCTTGCCACGACCACCGCATCAGCAATCTGAAGAAAATCCAAGAAGAGACAACAAAATTAGAAAATAAGTGGGAAAAGGGAAGTTCACAAGGGGAAAGATAATAGGGAATTGAACCGACAAATAGAAGCCACAGAATGTGATGTAGAACCAATTTTGAAACAAAAAATATTGGCAACTACCAATATAGTGGGAAACATAGATTTGTTGAACACTGATTTGAAAGAGGGGTAGAAATGACCAACAACAATAGAAGCGTTTCATTATTTAACAACCAGAATACTTGAAGACGGAATAGAGAAATCTATATTTTTTTCAAGAAAGGAATTAGCTTACCTAGTTAATTATAAGCCTGGGAAAAACTAAATGACTGCTAAATTCACAGCCAATTGTTCTACCCCATAAGGATATTCCCAAATAAAATTGGTGTCCTTTCTACAATCAATCGAACAAAAATCAAAATAATAACAACACTAACTGTTGAAATCAAAACTTGGAAATTATTTTGAGGCTTTCCAAAGGTGACTTTTAGATTAGTCCTTATGAAAAATTGGGACTTCCACTTCTCAGTAACAAAACATTTTGTTAGCTGCCAGTTATGAAAACACCATGTCTGTTCTATTTCATGCTGAACAGACAATCGAATGTTTCATTGAGCAGGCTAAAATCTGAGATCAGGCAGAGGATTAATAGTAGAAAAAATTATGGAGAAGTGAAGGAGGCAAACAGCACTGACAGTTGAAAACAAACTTACAGACATTTACAGACAAACACATAAGCATAACGCCAATTAACTGGTAAAAAATATTAACTTGGATACCTGTGAAACATGGTACTCCGGGCCATTCGTTAACGAGAAAATGACAAACCCATTTGTCTGCTCTACATCATCTGCTAACGGAGTAACAACTTGTAATAACAGGAAAGAAGAAAAGCATTGGAAAAGCGGTGAATTAAGCACCGACTTCTTCAAATAAATTGTGAATGGTAAGTAAATATACCTAAAGCTGGCTTAGACCAACATGCCTTCAGTTCTTCATCGTCGCCTTTCCAAGGCCCTTCACTCTTTTCTGGAAGAGTAACAAGGCTCTGCTTCGCGATCTTGGCATTCTCTAAATTAACATGCCGATCTCCGGGGAATGTTTCCTATACAACGACCAATGTAAAGAACGAAAACAAGAACCAATTAACATCAGTATCCAGAATACAAGCTGAATCAGATACCTACATAAACACTAAGAGGACTCTGAATCAATTCCTTTTTCTTTTGGATTCAATGAAGGGCATAAAAGAATTTTATATATTTTTCACACGACTTGGACAATTTACTTCTCATTTCCTAAAATTCTAGGGAGAAAAAAATAAAAAAAAATAAAAAAAAATAAAAAGGACAATAGGATAGGATTATGATTCTCTAAAACATCATAGGAAAACTACAAAATTGAGAACACTACTCAAGAGTCCAAGTGATGGGATTCTTGACGGTGCTTATTTACCAAAAAAAAAAAAAAAAAAGTAATGGGATTCTTGACAATTTCAACAACCAGGAACGACCGTGGTTGTTCCGATGTTAAAATGAAAGAAGATTATTTTGCTAATTTCAATTTTTAAGGTAATCATTTTGGCAAATTCCTCCACTAAAAATCATAGAAAAGGTATACAAGAGCAAGTGTGTAATTTTTTACATTTAAAACCCATCAAAGAAAACAAATCAAAATAACCAGACAATTTCTATTAAAAAAAAAATAGATAACAGAAAAATAACGCACACTTTCAAGCGAAACACACACGCAGAAGTAACGCATATAATTCGTTCTACCCAGACAACGAAATCTAAAATCTGAAAAGAAAAACAAAAGAAGAAAAAAAAAAAAAAAAAAAAAAAGAGTGAATGAGAGAGTATGAATGGTCTTACTTGAGCAGAATCAAAATGGTCTCTCTTAATCATTTGGCCAAGCATCACAAACATTGTCAATGTGAGAATGCCAGCCACCACTTGCCTCAAATCCACACCCATGATCTCTTTCTCTCTCTTTCTCTGCAAAATATTTTCTCAGATCTTTTCCCACAAGCCAAACACCACCCACAAACTCTGTCGAAGAAAAATCAAGATCCCTAGCTATAGTAAAAGATCTCGAGGCATTCTCTATAATAATGAGAGAGAGAGAGAGAGAGAGAGAGTATTTGGAAGCTTAAGCTGGGAAGCTTTGCGAGACAAAAAACCAAGAGCTTTTCCACATAGACATCTCATTATAATATAACAGAGATATTATTTTACAGCGTAGTGTTTTTTCTTTTTTTCTTTTTTTCTTTTTTCCTCCTTGGGAAATCCTGTTTTCCTTCAAATAGCACCGACACTTTCCCGGAAAATGACGGCCTGCCTAAATGGCTAAATCTACTACTTTTTTTTTTTTTTTTCTTTTCCTCGCTCTCTCTTGTCTGTTTTTTGATTTGAAGAAAGAAAAAAAGACTAACATTGCGGCAAATCTTATTTTATATACCCTATCGATAAAGTCGTTAAGATATAATCAAATGATTGAGATATTATTTATGTATAATAGTTATAATGCACCTTATCTCATTTTAATATAAATTAAAAAATTAAAAAATAATATATAAAAAAATTTTAAAAAAACTCCCCCCAATCCGATGAAGCCCCCTGACACCCCCCCGGCCGACGCAGGCAATTGGCGACAAGGCCACCCCCCCCTCACACTAAAGAACCCTGTCGGTCCCCCTCCCCCCAACTCCGACGATCACGAGCCCTGCCTCCCTCTCTCTCCCTCCACCTCAGTACGCTGTCGCGCAACTCGGGCCATCACTGACTCACTGATGACCACCCACCCAATCCAGCATCTCTCTCTCTCTCTCTTCTTTGTTGCAGCTCCACATCCCCTTGCAAAGACAACGACGATCGCAAGCGAAGACGGCGGTGTGGCTGCCTTTGCTGACTTCGTCAGAGCTGAAGACGGCGGTGGCCTATACCCATGGTCCATGGAGATGAGGGGCAGAGGGGAAGGGAGTCCAAAAATTCAATTTTTCAATTTTTTTAATTTGGGTAAAAATTTAGGAATAGGATGTTTTGTATGTACTCAAGTGCATAGTAAGATCTGGAGTACCTTATTTTATGACCATCCATTTCATTATACTATCATTTCTAACCCTTAGATTAAACATTAGCGGTAGTATCTCTCAAAAGAACTTTACCACAGTCATTTCTAGATAAATAATATTAATAATAATAACAAATTTGACATTGAGGAAGTAACTTCAAAAATACAATTATAGCCAAAAAAAAAACCCCCCTCAAAAGGGAAAGTCTGTGGTAGAGTCTCATTTTATATACCCTATTAGTAAAGCTCAATTTTAAAACTGTTAAGATTTAATCGAACGGCTGTGATATTACTTGTGTATAATAATTATAATGTACCTACCTCATATTAGTATAAAACTATTAAATTAAAAAATTAAAAAAAATTAAATTAAAAAATAAAACTAACGGTGGTAAGTGGGGGCTCCCCAACACGACGAAGAGGGCCTAGCCCTCCCCGATGCGGGCGACAGAAACCCCCCCCCCCCCCCCCCCCCATATGAAGTTTTTCGATCTGTTTCGGCCACCCTCCCGCCACGAGTTTTCCATTCTGGTCCCCACCCACACAACCCACCCCCCCCCCCTCCCTCACATGAAGTTTTTCGATCTGTTTCGGCCCCCCTCCCCCCACCAGTTTTCCGATCTGGTCCCGCCCCACCCCCCCCCCTCCCCCACCCAAAACCCAACAAGTTTTCCAACTTGGTTCGCTTTTCCCCCTCCGAGTTCCACCCCCCAACGCCGTTAACCTGTAAACTAGGTTTTTTGTTTTGGGTAATTTTTTATATTATTTTTAAAAATTTTTTTTTAGTCTTTACTAGTATGAGGTAAGGTGAACTATAACCATACACAAACAGTATCTCAGTCGTTTGATACATCTTATCGATTTAAAAATAAGTTCTACCAATATAGTATATAAAAAGGCTTTCTCGCGGCCTTTCCCTTTCAAAAATACAATCTAAAGTTTGCTTTATGCCATATCCTGCAAAGGGATTCTATAATTTTCACTTAATAATGTAGTTAAACAATTCTTTTTTATTATAATAGCTGATTTTATGTTTCAAGAAAATAAAGTTTTTTTTTTTTCTAACTTTTGGTAATATTTTAATTTTTTTGGTAAAGGAGTCGTTATAGGTTTTTTGTTTTTTTGGTTGAAAGTAGTAGATTATAGTTGATAACATGAACGAAATGAAATGAAAGAAAATGTTTTTATTGCAAACTATCATTTAAATTTATTATTATGAATTGTCTTTGTCACATGTCAAGATTTCCTCTCCTCACTTTTTCTTTTTCTATCTAATTTTCCTTTTGTTATAGCATTTATTTTGTCTGTTTTCATGAAGATTTTTTTTTTTCAATAAATAGTTCGGACCAAAAAGATTATAAACAAACGAATAAAAATAAATGTACAAAAAATACACATGGTATATCAAAATTAGTCTTGGGGGTGTTGGAAAATAAGGAATTAAAAGCCAGTAAGTATTTAACGAGCCAAAAAAAAAAAGGCTAGTAAATATTCACCTTAAAATAACAAAGATTGTATTACAATTATAATACGAAAATTAATGAAAGAATGAGTTTTTTTTTTTTTTTTTTGAGGGGTAAGTAAAAGAGAGCAATTCTACCATATAACAATGAGGGGGAGAAAAACAATATATAAGAATACAAAAAGATAATGGTTAATTTGATATTATTCTTTATTGTATAAAGTAAATGGACCTACCTATTTCTTATTTGGTCATAATCTTTTTTTGGTTCTTTCTTTCTTTTTGGTGGGTCAAATGTAGCTTGCTTCTTTCCTTGGAGTATATTATTAGAAGTTTGTGGCAAAAACTTTTTTAAACCAAACAAGATGAAATCTCAGAATAAACTTGTATTTGTCTTTTTTTTTATTATTTTTTTTTTCTCTTTAAGAATGTGAGCCACAAAAAGGAGTTGTACAATTTCAGGATGCGAAAAATGTGCTCCAAATAATTGTTCTATTGTGTCGGGCAACGTTTCCTCATGGTAAAGTTCAGCAAAAAATTAAAAATTAAAAATTAAAAAAAAAATAAGTAAAAATCTTTATAGGCTGGCTTATGTCCACAAATATTCTAAGCATCAAGCATAAAAATGCTTTATACCAACTCCTTTCCAGAAAAAAAACAACAATTTTCCAGTTAAAATCGCCACTCTAGCTAGTTCACAAAAGAAAGTAGTAATTATTTTTCTTGCTTTTTTTTTTTTTTGCTTTCCCCTTCACAGTTATTATATTTCTTTCTGTACAAGCGAAACTGTTTTTCTTGAAATTAATGTAGAAGATGAAAACTGACATTTGTTTTGTCTTCCTGTTATATACAGGGCTTGTTTGGCATATTTTTACTTTTAATTTCAGTAAGTAGAATAAGAAAAGTAAACATTTTAAAAAAAATTATGAAAACAGAATGATTTTTAAAACTTTCTAAGGAATAATAAAAAGATTGAAATTTAATTTAGAATGTACAACGTAAACACCGATACAAGTTTTAAAATTTATTCAAAAGAGATTTTTTAAAAAGCCAAAATTTTATGACTTTGATAGAAGTTTTACTGACAAATCATTCAAAAACTTTTAGAAACAATTTTTAGATTCAACAAGCCAAAAAGAGCTTATAGAAAGCTCTGTCAATAATTTTAATGTATAATTTCAACTTTATTAAACAAAAAGGACAATAATTTTATAAATAAAAAAAAAGTAACATTACCTAATACTTTCTAAACCAAAAATAAAAATAAAAAAGGCTCTCTTCCTTTAAATCAAATTGTATACATTCATCTTACATACTTCTTTTTTTTTTTTTTTTTTTTTTTTTTTTGGGTGATACAGTTCATGTTAAAGTAAAACTTTTAAAGACTGATGGATTGATGTTTTAGATTTGTTAGTGGATAATTTTAGAAGTTAAGACAAAGGACAAGCCAAAAAAAAAAAAAAGTGTAAAGAGTTAAGACATTATTGATAGAATGAATAAATAAAGGATGAGATAATAGTAATTTTCCAATCTATTTAAGATATATATGTAATATTTTTTATGCCTAAGGTAACTTAACTTTGACTTCAAAAAAAATAATTTTTTTTTTAACTTTCCTCTTTCTCTCTCTCTCTTCTCTTTCTCTCTCTAACGCGTGAAGGCTAAGGGGGTGTTTGGTGTTTAAATTTGAGTTAAGATTTATAAGTTTAAATAGTGATTTTGGTTGACTTTTTCAGAAAAGATAAAAAACTTTTGGGGAAAAAAGACAAAAATTGAGTTGATGGTGGTGAGTTTAAACTCACCACCCAAACGGGCCCTAAAATTTCTCAATCGTTTCTTTCTAACGCGTTAAAGCTATTCTTAATTGTTTCTCTCTCTTGGGACCGGATTCTAATAGCAGCCTTTGGCCTGTCTCTGATTTCTTGTCCTTAGAGATGAATGTAAGAATCATATGGTGAGGGTTTTGGCAGAGACGAGCCTGTGACAAGAGGATGGACATTGTGCGAATGAGCAAGACACGAATGAGATAATTGATGGTGATGCGTGGTCGTCACGAACCAGAGAGGTCCTGCAGCAACTCGATTTTGGCAACCAAGTTTCTTCCAGCAATGTGGTTTGTTTTATCAGTAATGACTATTTCCATGTGATTGGTTTTTTTGTTTTACGAATTGTAGGTTTGTGTGTAATAATAACGATGTATTCGTCGTCTTTCTTTGGGTGTTTTATTTTTGTTTATTATTTCTAATAACAGAGGTGGTATATTCACCTTCCGCGTTGGTTGTTTATCCATCAGATTTAAGTGATAATAGTATTTTGGTCCCACTATAATTATTTCTATACAGAGTTAGTAATGACCCTTGTGCTATTGAGTCTTGGATCTCTATTGATCGGGAAAGTCCATCAATTGTCGGGGTTTTGTTGTCAAAAGAGCATTATATGTACTCGATTTCAATGTGCCGAGATATATATCCGTTATAGGGTCTGAAGCATACGTCTTTTTCTTTGAGTGTCATCAAATTTTATTAGTGGATCCGATCTTATTTAAGAATTTTGTCTCATGTAATATGAGGTTTGTTATATATATATATATATATATATATATATTTTAATCTTTTTAGTGAGAGGAATGAAATTTTCCTTTAATAAAAAAATAAATAAATAAAACGTGGCACTTGGGTGGAGAGGCTTCACTCATTGAATAACGTGAATGGTAAAGCAAGGCTGATTTGATTGAGGAGGTCGAGAGAGAGAAGAAAGAAAAAAACAGGGGGAGGAGGAACAAAACAGTTCTGATGAGGTTAAAGAAACGGCCAAAACAGCCTCCATGTAATTCTTGCTTATAATATGTAAAAGATACACATGTATATCGGGTATTTTTATAACACGATAATTGTAATATTTTTATATTATTATAATAAGTAGTTGAGTTTAATTAATATTTTTTAATGATATTTATTTTTTACACTAATAATTTTAAACAGTTTTATATTACAATATTCCACAAAAATTTTTATATATAAATTAATAAATAATTATAAGAATTAAATAAAATATTACAATTGTTGAATCTATTTGATCATAGGACTTGAGATATTATTTATATATATATATATATATATATATTTAAGGGGGCTGAGAAAAAATTGGGTTTGGTTAATACTTTTTTTTTTTTTTTTTTTTTGGGGGTTGAAGGTTAATACATTATTTAGTACTAGCTTTTATTGGTTTGTCAAAAAGAAACCACAGTTTGATTGACTAAAGGGTCTTTTACAAGAAAGAAGAAGAAAAGAAAGTTTCAAACTTTCAATTAAAGGATTATTTTATTACGAAATGATTTGTTATATGCTCCAAATACATTGTTAATGACTTTTTTATTAAAATAATTGTAAATGACTTTTTTCATGGAATTTAGTGACTTATTATAGTTGCCAAAACAGAGTGATTATTATTATTATTATTATTATTATTATTAGGGAAACAGAGTGATTTCTTACCTGATTTGAATTTGCACCGTTACCAACAAAAACCTGGAATGCCTCCTAATTAGTGCAACATGTTTCCAACTTAAAAAAAATAATTCTTAAAAAAAAAAAAAAAAAAAAAAAAGAAAGAATAAAAGGAAGGAGAAAGGGCGACATCGGAAAAGGACCTGCCAATCCGCGCCTCAGACTACGGCCCCCCAAACCCAAGTCAAATATAATCAGCTTCTTAATTGGACCTTGGTCTTTTTCTATTCTTCCTACATGGTGCATTGGTTCTCCAAGAGAGGAATGGTAGGTGCACTTCTCTCTTAGACACTCTTATTTTATCTTTTAATTTTTTTAAAAAAAAAAAGGGAATGGCAAATTTGTAATAAACATATAAATATTTGAGTGTTTTTTAGCTTCTTCTCCTTACTTTTTCAAGACAAAAAAAAAAAAAAAAAAGAAGAAAAAAAAAAAAGTAAGACACATTGGCACTTTTAAAAGTAGAGAGTGTTAAACAAGTACAGTTAGCACTCCTCAATTTTCTTATCCTCAAACCCATCCGCCATCACCCCGTTCACACACTCAAACAAACCCAAATCCAAATCCAACGCCATCCTATCCTACATTGGCTTATGTGTATTTTTTTATTTTTTTTTTATCCAAAACTTAAATTAATGGAAAAATTCGTAAACTTTTTTAATGTTCAGAGAGAAGAATATTACAAAATTACAGTTCGCAAGGCATTTTATAACAAGCCCTAAAGTTTGGGAGAAATTTTATAATCTGTCCATAAATGTTTAGAGTTATGTGTTTAGTTAAAAATGAATTGCATAATTAAAAAATATATTAAAAAACTTGAAATGTGTTTGGGAAAAAAAAAAAAAAAAGCAACATAGATCTTATTTAGTTATTTTCGTCATTCTGTGTAATTTTTTTTAAAATCAACTTATTTTGACTGGAATTATGATGTTTATGAACTTTTAAAAATTTGAGCTTTTAGAAATATTTGAAGATGTGATGAGTAGTGAATGTAATTTATTTTTGTAGAAAAATACAAAAAAAGGGAAACTTTAATTGAAGCGTACAAGGGTGGATGTAGATGGGGGTAAGTGTGGGCTACAACCCACCATTGACATTTTTTTCCTTTTAATTTTATCTTAAAAATTTTATAATTTTTCTACTTTGCTCTTATTAAAAAATTAAAAATTTTCATATAATCCCTATTAAAAATTAAAAATCTTCATAAAACCCAATTAAAATTTTACCTTTTAATTTTTATAAATTGTTGTTATTTATTTTACATCATCATTAATATTTTTATCTGACTCCGTCACCGGAAGTGTATGTTTCAAATGGTCCCCAAGAGGATAATTTGCAAACTTTTAATACTAGACCACCCAATAGTTACGTTGGAGCCGGGCGGTTGGGTGGGGGTAGAAAATATTTTAGGGCCAGTTTGACATTGTTGTTTTGTGAAAAAAAAAATTTTGTAGCTGTGTTATAAGTCTAAAGTTATTGTGGCTAGAAGTAGGTAGGTGTTTGGTAAATTTTTTTTTTCAATATTGCTGTGAATACCAAAAACAGAATTATAGGTGTTACATAAATTATAAATAACGTTGTTGTGCATACGTATAACGACCAAAAAGGACAAAACATAATTTTGTATAATAGATACTGTAATATACATATTAAATGTCTAATATTTTAAAATTTTACACCAAATTATAGAAATATATGATTTTTATGTTATAATAAAAAAAGTCTAAAAAAATTAGATTAATTGAAGATGATAAATTATACATTAATATAAAAATTGAGTATAAATTATAACAAATGTTTTTTTTTGTACAAAAACTAAAAAATAAAGGTATAAATTATAATTTTACAATTTGAAATTATTTTAAGAGGAAAATAATATATAAATCTTAAATAACTAGTTTTATTATTTAGTATGTAGATAAATAAAGTTGGTATATTGGAATTATTATTTTTTGTTAAGGATATCTTAGTAATTTGTAAATGATAGCAGAAACAGCTGTGTAGAAACAACCACTGACCTACTTCTCAAATTCTATTATGCTGCAACAATTTTTAGAATCTGCTGGACGGAAACAGGGTTTACCAAACACTTCTAACCTGCTGCAAATTCTTTAAGAATCTAAAAGTAGCCTCCAAAACCAATTGTCGAACGGGCTCTTAGTCAATTTCGTGATATTTTAAAGATTTTTTTTTTTTTTTTTTTTCCTATCTTGCCTTCTTTCTGGGAGAAAGAAAATAAGAAGTTAGGTTCTTTTGGCTTATTCACATGTTCAAATAAACCAAATATAGAACAAACAATTTAAAATAAATAAATAAATAAAAAGTCTCAAACAACTTAACTACTTAGGTCCAAAAGTACAAACAGGGATTATTCTCCATCCATTAATCAATGCCCACAATTTCATATTAGTAATACAATTTATGGTGAATATCGCTTGGACGCTTCAACTCTCTAAAATCTAATTAGCATAAGCAAAATTAAAGAGTAAAAAACAAAAAACAAAACTACAAATATGGTAAGCGGCTAGCGGTTCAACTCACCAACTAATTTTCTTAAACCACCCCTCTCGCCACCCTCTCATAACAAGGTAAGTGATGACGTGGTCTCATTTTAAGGGATGCGTGGGGCAGGGTAGGCAGGTTCTATGCCCACCTCTAAGTTTGAGCACTTTTTTTTTTTTTTTTAGATGTAGAAGTTAGCATACCCAGATAATTCTTGAGGATCGATGTTTTCCCGCATGATATATGGATCATTCATGAAATGAATTGTCCATATGTACTAACGTTCTTTTTTTTTTTTTTTTTTTTTTTTAAGAAAAGAGGGTTTTAGACGTAGAAGTTGGCATACCCAAATAACTCTTGAGGATCGATGTTTTCCCGCATAATATATGGATCATTCACGAAATGTCCATATGTACTAACGTGATAGGGATGACTCGAACCCAAATATTATAGCGAGGAGGAAGGGTGATCTACTAACCTTCTTAAAGAATACTGGCAACTTTGAGCACATGTTAGATCCTACATATACGAATACTAAGTTTTTTTTTTTTTTTTTCCGCTCACAACATAGTACAAGAAATTATTTATCTCTTTCCGATATAAAAAAAGACGAATATTGCTTTTTGCCCTTAGTCCAAGCTCGCACATAGCGCCTTCCAATGTTCGTCACGTGACGGTTTTGCTTTTACTTTTATTTTGCTTGTCTTTTAATTTTAATTTTCTATTTCTTCACCCTTATTAAAACAATTCTTCTCCAATATATCCACATTTAAACAAGTTTTTTTGCAACCCTCTCATCTAATTATTTAGACAATAAACTATTTCACTTTTTCAACTAATGAACTTACTACATGATAAAAGGATGAAATGCGCTTCTATAGCCTTTTGTCCTTCCTCACTAGCTGCTACGTGACAGGTCCAATACTAGTCTTGTGGTAGTTTTTTTAATTTTAATTTTTTTTTCTTTTGCTTTTGCTTTTGCTTTTGGTTTTGTTTTGTTCATCTCGTAGCAGGCGGTCTAACTAATCTATTACTAATAAGAATAATAAAAGAGCCAATGACTCTTCAACAATGATCATTTGGTCATTGGTATGGGACTGCCACGTGATACTCCGTCACATGACATTTCAATCATTATCACGTTGTTATTATTATTATTATTTGCTTGTATCGCGCATGTGATACATCTAGCCATACTTAAAAAGTATAAAAGCTCAAACTCAAAAGTAAAACAAATTCTTGTATGAGCTCAATCCCTACACTACCATCCGACACATGTATTTGTTCTGATTTGCTTAAGGGTGGTCCATATGTTTGGGGACTCTTAAAGATGAAATATAAATGAATGAAAAAGTGGCGTCTCCTTATTGACTGATTTGCCTTTATGTTTAGTTCTTGAAATGAATTTTAAATAAGAAAACAACATGCTAAAATACACAAAAAGACACAAAATAAACAAACACATGACCCGTAATTGGCGCCAACAGGGTCTAGTTTAAATTGATCCATATTTTACGGTGAGGCAGGTAAGAAGGATACTCTTGTGTTGAAAACTTGAAGCTCTGATGTGAAATACAAAATAAATGGTAAAGAATGACGTGTAAAGAAATCAATACTTAATTGCAATTTGCAAGTGAATTATTGTTAAATTAGTTGGGCCGTTGTTTTTCTTTAATTTTTTAATTTTTTTAATTGAGTGAATGGTTTGAATGAATATAAGAGAGTTGAAAGACCAAGATAGCCCAACTACCCTTTTTCTCACTTAATTATTTTTTATTTGTATATATAAAGTTTTTAGAGTCTGTCAATGGTTTTCATGACAACCCAAAGATGTTCTTCCAACAGAATAGATATCATTTATACTCATAACAACCTTACTACTATAGGAGCTTTATTATATAAAGGACAACATAAAAAAGGACAAGCTTCACGTTTGTGCCTTGACATAAAATGCCCATGAATTTATTTATAACATTCATTTTTTCCGAATTTTGAAATGTTTTGCAAATTTTTCCCTTTTATTAGTTTTGTTAACAAAAATTTGAGGACAACTCTCGAGTTTGTCCACGAATTTTGGGCCTTATGACAAAATACCCCCGAATTTTGAATTTTTAGAAATTTTTCCCTTCACTTAGTTTTATTAGTGAATTCCATGTGTCACACAAACATCAAAATTAAAAGGTTAGTTTTGTTTAATATATATATTTATTTATATATATGATCAATGATCAATAATGTACATTTCTGAAGTTAAATATGATCAAAATCATATTAAAATATATGCATATACATATGTGATAAACCTTATTTAAATTTGCATTTGAAACACCGGTTTGAAATACAATTTTTAGGTTGAAGTTGGTTGATTTTTCAAAAACTAATTATAATTTTTGTTGAATTTTCAGAAAAAAGTAAAAACTGAGATGAAAAATTTAGTTTGAGACCTAAGAGCCAAACGGATCCTAAAAATAACTTGAAATATAAGTTATGAGCAGGATTTTTTTTTTTTTTTTTCACCCCCTAGAATTCTCATACCGTTTTAATCTAATATTTTAAAAAAAAAAATCATAACCAAGAAATTCTCATTTGACAGTTGCACTAGTAAAACCTTTTGACAGGGTGGGAAAGGAAAAAAAAAGATGAACGGTTCATTTCATTCAACAAATGGTAATAGACATGTGACTTGAGTTTTCAAAAAAAAAAAAAAAAAAAAACCTTGTGAAGTGAGAATAATTATGGTATTGGGTATTCAGGCTAAATATTCAATATTTAATTGAGTACTGCAATCACATCCAAGGTAGATATTAAATATCAATTTAAATTTGAGTTTCATCAAGACTAATGTATGGCCTAATAGATCTTCACTAATGGAATACAAGTAACCAATTGGACTATATATGAATACTACAAGTATGTAAATTTGCTATTTACTAAACTTCAAATACTTTACAATCTTGTTATTGACTTCCATTTAACTTTATAAAAATGTTATTTATGATAATTTTTGCCATAGGAAGGGGAGGTCAAACCGGACCCGTCTGGTAGAAATAAAGGAAAAACAACTATAAATAACACAAATTTAAAGATCACTGTATTAAAATGAAATAAAAAATTAACACTAGATGAATGTGACACAAAATTAAGTTAAAGTTTGTGTCATAATGGTTAAAAAGAGGAAATATGTGTCATATTAGTCAATAAATGAATAAAAAAGATGACTATTTAGATAATTTTCTCAGAATCCGCAACGATGACCATGTAATTGTAACATAAACTACACCCAATCTCATACTCGACATGGTGATTTGAAAATTCACCACGTTTGGGTCCAAATCAGTGGACCGCATTACTGACATTGATCTAGTCGTAATATTTTCCTGCTTTCGATGATTTCACTCGGCTGTCGATATTCGGCGTGTTGACGACTTCATCAATGCATCTTAATCTAGCCTATAATACTACCGCTTGAACTTGAACCGATGACGTGGTAGACTAGCTGTATTACCAATTGATAGGAACTTGGAAATATGAACCGAAAATAACAAGATATATGGTGGTTTCGGACACCCCCGAGCCTCACAATGACATCAGCCAACACTTGTAATATACACAGACCAACTCATTCACATCACCCTCCCAGTAGCCCTTATCCCCTTTTAGACCAACTGTTTCCTTCTAAGAAATTGCTAATCACAGTCTACAATCCACTAACCACGCAATTCCAAATCTAGGATTAAAGGTTCTGAACACAAAAACAAAACAGCCGACGC
This sequence comes from Ficus carica, assembly GCA_009761775.1. Lineage (NCBI taxonomy): Eukaryota > Viridiplantae > Streptophyta > Magnoliopsida > Rosales > Moraceae > Ficus > Ficus carica. The sequence continues at coordinate 17,313,347 of CM019749.1, forward strand.
CATAAGCTGGCCCACGGGCCAGAAACCGAGGCCGGTCCACCCACCAAGTCCGTATTTCTCCCCTCTTTATGCAGGTCGGCCAGAGCCTAGGTCGAAATCAAGTTTTTTTCAGTATTTTAAAGTTTTTATTTTCTTTATTTCTTTAAATATTTTTTAAGTCAAAATCGAATGTGGAGTAAGAAAAGATAGAGATTTCAAGCCAAAAACAAAGTAGAGATTTTTAATTTACGTGAGAAAATAACTTAAATAACCATATTTTTTTTTATCTATTGACCAGCATGATAAAAATTCATTATTTATCAACATGAGACAAATTTTAATTAATTTTAATTTAATTTTATGTCATATTGATTTAGTATTAATTTTTATATTATATTGGTGTAATTATCTCAAAATTTATGTCATTAAAATACTTTTCCCTTTGTATATTGTACATTATATGATAACACAAAATTTCAACAAGTATACTTTTGAAAGATGAGAATTAAAATGCAGGATATTAAAGCTAAGTAACGCACCTCTACACGTTTTTTTATCCTTTTTCTTATTTTTTTTTTCAAAATCATGTTTTGGACCTGAATAGTAAATTTTCTTTTTTTTTCTTTTTTTCTCCATACTCATGTGCACTTCGATTATTAGTCCATTTTGCTATGCTTTTTTATTTTTTATTTTTTAGTTTTGCTTACTTCCACGCAACAAACATAATAACCATCACAATCGATGACAGTATGCATACAACTATATCACTACAAAAATTTATTGTAAAATACATATATATAAATATTCTCCCATCCAATATAGCGACCATCCGACAGTATAATCTATGTAGGAGATTGATACAATTCGGGAAAGAGCACGGTTAGAGAGAGAGAAAGAGAAAGCGAGAGCTAGAGCTAGAGAGAGATAGTAAAAACTCTCCCGTTTGAAACTCCAGATATATAAATATAGGGCAATTTAAAGCGACTGTTAATTCACTTGTAGTAGTAACAAGACTTCCTCGCTCAATAATTATTTTTATTTTTATTTTTATTTTTTCTATTCCTAAAAAGGTCCAAATACAGGATGGAATTGTGACAATTTTGACGGTTATAACTAAAGAAAGAATCGATTAAAAAAAAAAAATCCATGTCAAAAAAAGATAATCTTGTAAACATATAGGCAACAGAATATTGCTAAAAAGAAAACCACAAAAAAAAAAAAAAAAAAATAAAATAAAAAAATGAAAAAAAATATAAAAAAAATAAATTTTGGAACCAAGGAATAAAGTGAAATCAAGCAGCACCCTTCTGTTTCAAGGTGATCTTGTCACCAAGGCTCAGAGCAATACCTTGGGTCTTACTTCTAATCCTGATGTATCCACTCAGCTTACCATCTGCTTGTTTCTCGATACTGACATTCACCAATGCGTCCTCCCCAAAAACGCTCTTCGCGTACAAGTTAGCCGAAATAAACCCACACTCCCCTTCAAGTGCAGATCTGTCCAATCAAATAAGGTAAATATTGAAGTTTGACTTGTTTCAAAATAAAGGACGAAATGAATGATTCAATTTATCATTTATTGATTCTAAACAAACTTGAACTTGAGAATCATTGCAAAACCAACGATAATTTTTCCCTAGAGCTTAAACTATTGGAGGCAAGATGATAAATAAATTTGGAGCCTTCTTCTCAAGAAAGAATAACACAAAAGTGCATTTACGACAAGAAAAACAGAAAGTACGACAGATCCTCTCAAAAAAAGCATGACGAAAAGAATTGCAAAATCTTAAAAGATAAGAAAGTTTAAAACTACTGTGAGATGCTTGATCAAATGCAAGGAGCGAGAGAATAAACACGAAAGGAAGAAGGAAAAGTACTAAAACTTACGGGGGAGTCAGACAATTCATGTTTGTTGCCTTGATAATGTGGTCCAAAAATTCCCTCTCATCTTGAATAACACTGTTTACAGCAACCTGAACCAAAGAAATTGTTGCCAAAATCAATAAGAATCCAAAATCAGCTACGAGCAAAAAAAAAAAAAATTGCAGACAGAATGACAATGAACAGAGATGAAGATCCATCAAAGATCAATTATTATACAAATGCATAATATACATATGTACATTCACACCTAAAAGAAGAAAGAACTAAATCACAAAAGTTATCAATTACTCAAAATAAAAACTTTACACGAAAACATAATAAATTTGTAGAAAAACAACATACCTTATTCTCCCACTCAAACTCCGCCCACATTGTCCTAAATGTCACATCAGCACAGGAAGCAGGAGAGATATAATCCATTATATCAATATGGATGTCATTGAGGACGATTACTGTTCTGTCATGCACATTTGAAGAAGTCTCGTATACAATATTGCCAAATATGATCCCTGTTTCAGTTGAAGAGACCTTAATATTGGCCTTTATCTGTTTGCTTGACTCGGGAGCCAGAGTATAATTCTGTGGACGCTCTACAAGTTTGAGATCGCCCAGGGTGGCCAACTCCAAGCACAAATTCTGAAGGGTCTCCTTGGTACGGTTAATGACGGTGACATCAAGTACAATATCATAATGATGAACTGTAACATATGCTTCTGCATAAACAGGATCGCTGAATCCCGTGAGCTGAAGAATGCTATTTAGTTTATTTGCATCATCACCATCCTTTGTGAACTCTCCTGTAGCGCGTTTGAGATCATCTTGGACCTCATCCTCCAACTCAAGCTGGCTCATGCCCTGACAAATATGCAAGTATATAAGAAAATCACACTAAAAGTAGGAGATAGAGAAGAGATAGACAGGTTGAGAAAGTCCAACTCAAAACTCTTGTCAAACACAAAGAAACGTTATTCGGAACCTTGGAAAAGCATCAGAGAAAAACATTTCTTATTCGGCAGCTATGGGAAACAGACAGATCACAGAAAACACTAACCCAACTTAAGAAGGCTTAGGAAGACATGTCTTTATAGTATACGGCACATGGTGGGGTTGAACATCATTTCTCTATGTTATTTATTAACCAAACCCGTGGATGACTTGCTAAAACATATTGAGAAAGATATTTAGAGATGTTATACGTTACATACATTCACATATACAAAATTGAGAAAGTTAAAGCAGGGAGCTACATAACAACGTCAAATGGCATCAAACTAGAATTCTAGAATATTACCATAGACATAAGTGAGCAAGGAAAGTACATCAAAACCAAGTAAAAATTTGTGACAAAGTATCAAACATTACTTAACTTATTGTGGAATGACGAAAACACAAATACAACCAAACACATTAATTTTCTGCCTAATTTAACTACATGTGGAAGGCAAAATGAGCCAATGTACATTACCTTTCTGCTCTTTAAATGGTAGAAATCAATGAGGTCATCTGGTTGTGCATTAGATATCTGGGCCTTTGCTTTCATTTCCTCTGTTTCCCGGTGTTGCTTGTCCGCAAGCATTTTCACAAAGCTCTCTCTGCAGGATTGCAGCCATATCTTTCTCACATTATCACCCGTATTACATAGCAATCTGATACAAAGTACAATCCTATCATGAGAATCATTATCTATTGGTTGCGGAAGAACCCAAGATTGACCCAGCTGCAGCAAAGAGACCATAATCAACAGAGCCTGAGTTGTTGTTTTGTTAACTTCAGTTTTAGAAGGCTGGACCTCTTCCAATCTCAAGACGAGTTTTGTCAACGTGCAAGCCACAACAGCCCCAAGGAAAAAGTCACCCGAAAGAATCAGAGATCTCAAGTTTCCTATGGAAGCCAAGGATCCGTGCACGAGGGTGGGCGGGGACATGGCAGTTTCTAGTACAGCACACTGGGTGGCATAGGTCCCATCTGCAAGAACCACCGGCCTCCTAGAAGACACGGTGGTGGAGATCACTGGCTGAGAGACCTTTTGTTGAGCATCTTGACCCTCCCCTTCCTCAGTTGCCACCGTGAAAAATGGAATGTCCCCAAGACACTGCTTAATGGTTGCAATCCCACTCTCAACTTCGGAAAGCGAAAGACAGAACTCACCAATAATCCACAGAGCATATGCGCACACCCTCGAGGCACGAATCTGGTAAAAAGTATCGAGCAGCCTCGTTATAATAGAAACGCGTAACTTGGGATTGGTTTCAATAATCTCACGCACAAAAACAGCCACATCGATGGCGGAAGCAACATTAGAGTTGCCCAAGAAATCCATCAACAGATGCACCACGGTGCCAGCAACCTCAGGGAACTTAATGGCGCAGGTGTGTATGGCCTGCACCAGCATCTGCCTGTACTCGTCATTCTTCTCGTGCTCGCCGCTCTGAGTCTTGACAACCTCCTTCTTCAACATAAGAACAACCTCATCAACATTCCTATGGGTTATCAAATCGAGCACGATATCAAGGGTCTTCCTCCTAATGTCGAGATTGGGAGTGGAAAGAGCCCTGAGGACATCCATGACCAGCTCAACCATGATCTCCATATGGGAGGCCTTGAGCTCATTGAGGCGATCGAGAACAATGAGCTTCACATTGTTATCGCTTTGGGAGAGCAGAAGCTGGCTGTAAGTGGCGGCGGCGGCCCTAACGGCGGTGGGGGCGGAGGAGAGGGAGACGAGGGTGGTGGCACATTCGTAAATAACGGCAGTGGAAGGGGCGTTCAACAGGGAGATAATAATCTTAATGTATTTGCCCTTCTCAGCCTTATTGACCCTACAGACCTTCCTAATCAATTCCAAGACAACCATCTGGAGCTGCTCACCCCAGTCAATGATTCTATCGATATTGGTAAAGAGATAATTGAGAGCACGGTCCTGAGCACAATTAAAGAGCATGAGAAAGGCATTACGCTTACTGGAAGGGTCCTGCTCGGTGGAGAGGAATTTCTCGACTATCTCGGGGGCGTCGACGAGCAATTGGTCGCCCTGGGGGAGGCGGAAGACGGACATGACGGCGAGGACGGCATTGCGGCGGACGAAGGGGTGGCGGTGCTCGAGATTGGAGAGAATGGAAGGGATGAGAGGCTCGACGATCTCGGACTCGTTGAGGCGGCAGAGGAAGCGGAGAGTGACGCCGCGGATGTACTCGTTGGGATGCTGGAGGTTGTTGCGGAGGTTCTGGCAGATGAGGATCATCTCAGGGAGGACTTTGCCTCGGGAGTCGGTCTTGTCGATGATCTCCAGGTAGAGGAGGAGAAGCTTCTGGACGGTGTGGTCCTCGGAGGGGAGGACATAGCGGATGATGGTGATGAACAGCTGGGGAATCGTCTCCCCATTCAGCAGAAGCATTATCGCCTTCTTCAGAGCCTCGATCTTCGCTTCCACATCGTTCCCTTCCAAAGCGTCCTTGATCTCGTTCGCCAGCGCCGGCGTCCCCTTGTCGAAATACACCAGGAGGCTGCACGACTTCTCCATTGTTACAGATCTGATTTCGCGACTCTCAGATCTGCCCTAATTTCACGGAGGGTTGTGAGGGTTCTTCAATGGCGCATCCAGGAGGAGGAAGAAGATGGGATGGAAATGGAGATCTGGGTCTTAGCGTCGGTTGGAGTTCAGATCAGTGAGGTGCTTAAGGATTGTAATGACGAGTCGGGTTTTTAATTGTCATTTCAAGTTTTTTTTTTTTTTTTTTTTTCCGTTCGTGGTTAAATTACTTTTTTTTTTTTTAAGATTTTTTTTTAAAGAGAGATTGACATAAGTGATCCCTTAATTCTTTAAAAGATGACATTTTAATTTTTTATTATTATTTTTTTATTTTTTATCATGTTGATCTTAAATTATCTAAAAAGGTGATGATTTGGTCATTTTCATCCGTATCTGCTAAATTCTTAACGGAATGAGTCATATACAATGCATGTAATATAATTTGATAGAATATTTTAGTAATCTAACAATAATTAATTTTTTTAAAAAATCATTAAAAAAAGTTCATCCCACTTTTCTCTCTCTCTCTCTACCTACCTTTGCAGATAGGTCCCTCACAGCCTCCATCTCCGACAGTTGCCCCTACCCCCCCCCCCCCCCCCCCCCACCCCCCCCCCCCCCCCCCCCCACCAAAACACAATGGCGATATGAGTTCTCGCCGAGTTCGCGAAATCTGGGTTTACCCCTCTCGAACCACCCCCCCCCCCCCCCCACCACCAAGTTGCCATCTGGGTCCCCCCCCCCCCCCCCCCCCCCCCCCCAGAGTCGTGATTTGGTTCTTGGCAACCCCCACCCCCCCACACACATGCCATTCTGGGCTCGCCAAACTGAGTGCCTGGCAATCTGGGCCCGTTGGGTCTGCTGCTTGTCGTCGTTGGGGGAGTCGAGGGCCCGGCGAAGCAGAAGACGATGCGGGGGGACACTCGTAGCAAACCCGGATTTGGGTTGTGTGGGGGGAGGGGGGCGTTCGCGCTCGTCTGTGAAGGTGGTGCCCGGCAACAGAGAAGACGAGGTTGGTCTCTGGCGTCCGGCATCAGATTTATTTGGGGGGAGGTAGGGGAGGGAAGGGTGAGAGAGAGAAACGGTCTCTCGGTCTCTGGCGTCGGATCTGGGGGGAGGGAGGGAGAGACGGTAGGCACTGATGTCGAACTTGTGGGAGAGAGAGAGAGAGAGAGAGAGGAGGTTGGGTTTGATTTTTAATTCAGCTCTTTCTTTTAATTTTTTTAATTGTTTTGATTAAGAGTATTTTTGTCTTTTTAGGTGTATTTTCCTTTAAAATGCACACAATGTGCTTCTCACGTAACCATTATGTGAGTTTTTTTAACAGAATCAGGTGGAAATGATCAAATCGTCACCTTTTTAGAGAGTTTAAGATCAGCATGGCCAAAAAAAAAAGAAAAAGAACATGGATCAAAGTGGCACTTCTTAAAGAATTCAGGGATCAATTAGGCCAATTATTTATAGTATTTACTATTTATTATTTTTTTATGTGATTAAATTCTCAAATTCAGACAATATAACACTATATTATTAGAGAATAATCGATAAAACAGGAAATTCGAGAAAGAATTTAAAAAAAAAAAAAAAAGAAATTCGAGAGAGTGTATCGCAACTCATAATGAGCTACTAAACAACACTGCACCTCGTGCATCAGGAAATGATTTTTTTTTTTTTTTGGTTCCTTTCTCTCCTCTCAAAATGCATCTCGAGTTTAATACCTTATAACCCCACTTTACAGCTCCCCTCCACATCAGATATTGTGCTGACACGAGTGAAAAATGAATTCATCATTTATGTATAATTGGATTATGTATAGTTGGATTAACTCCTTCAGTTGTTCTATTAATAATCTCCAAGATTTTCAAAGAAAAAGAAATAACGAACAGAATAAGGAACAACATAGCACCAATAATCCCTTTTCTATTTTTACTAAGGGAAAAAAAAAATGCATAACCTACATAACTAATGAGCCGCACTTAATTTTACTTGATTTTATCTTCTTCGTAGTAATGGTCCCCGTCGTATTTCCCTCTTTATATTCGAGAGTTCTTTCTTGCTTACTTATTCCTATGCGAAGGGCATTTTAAACCATGTTAACTCCTATGAATAAATAATGAACCAAGGTTAACTGCTATGTGTATCTTATATCTATATCTATGTAGTGAGGAAAAAAACAAAAAAAAATTGAAATGCTGAAAAGACTAGCAAGTGTGGAAGAGATCTCAGAAGTTGGAACAAATCTATACCATACCATAAAAGAATCATCAGCTATTTTCATCCCCTACCTGATTGTCACAGGACAACCACATTATCATCATATGAAAAAAAAATTTTGGACACTTTTACTCTATTTTGCTTGTCTATTTCGCATGCACAAAACGTATGTCATATAACTAGTGCAAAAAAAAAAAAAAAAAAAAAAAAAAAAAAAAAAAAACGATCACTAATAAAAAACAACACACTAGGCCGGCGGATTTTGCCCCTTTTCCACTTTTTTGAAGGGTTTACTACGTACAAAAGAAAGATTGGCTGCGACTATATCTTCACAAATCGCTAACTGAAATTACTAAACTAGATAAACCAGATAAATTCCACAATCAACAACAAAATGCATGGAAGTAAAAAGTACAAGTAAACAACTGATTTAAAATGAACCACAATGACCAAAGAGATCTCAAAAATCCGAAGTACAAGGCCAGTTGAGAGTTGACTAACGAAATTATAGAACTACAGTCTGAAAACAACACATCTATGCAAGTTTTATAGCTACGATGACGTTGTAGGCTCGGATGCCGACGGTGTAGATCCTGAAGAAGCAGAAACTGGAGCAGAAAATCCTGATGGTGTTGAACCTGAAGGAGCAGAAGCTGGAGGAGCTGAATGTTGGTACTGCTGGTTCACGGGAGGGCGTTGTGGTGGAGGCATTGCAGAATGAAATGGAGGGTACTGCTGATAAGGTGGCGGCGGTGGAGGCATATACCCATACGAGGGATAGTATTTCTGATGATATTGGCCAAGTGGCGGAGGCATAGGTTGATAAGCAAAATGCTGCCCATGTTGCTGCTTCTCTTGCCCAGATTTGTTCTCACTGGACCCTGAGGACCCACTAGGAGCACCCTCTTGTGAAGGAATAAGGGCACCCATTCTTTGAGGATCCATTGATGGATAAAAGTTTCTCTCTGGCTGAGGTGGGGGAGGGATGTTATAGTAGTGCATTGGTGCAGCTTGATCAAGAGACTGATTTTGCTGTTGAGATATGACAGCCCTAGGCAACAGCCCACTGTGAGCCACCACTGCTTGCTGTCTCGCTTCGTCTGAAGCATCTGTCTCTGGTTTGGGTGCTTGAGGCCTACCCCACATGAGCTTCAACCTTAAACCCTTTATTACCAGTTTATTAGAGAGCTCTTCTGCAGCTTTCTCTGCTCCTTCTCTAGTTGTGTAGGTTACAAAGGCACATGCTCGCTGTAGCACCATCCTAACAGATTCAATCTCACCATGAGCATAAAAGTTGTCTCTTAAATCCTGCTCGGTTATTCTCGCATCAAGGCCACCCACATAAAGGGTTTTGATGCCCTCATCCTCAGGCGGCTCCAAAGAGGGCATCTCCCCAGCCTTATTGAGCAGTTTCAGAGCTACAGGATCATTGACTCTGTATACATTGAAGATGAATTACAAGTAAACATCAAAATCATTGGCATTGAAGATACTTCATATGAAATCAAAGTTCCAAAAATTCTAAAATCTCTGCATTAATGTATATGCATGAAAAAAGATATCCTGTGGACATTGTCACAGGATATCAGGGTATGGAGTAAGGAGTGAGTAGGAAATCTTCCTTTCGAGTACAGTTTTTGAGGTGTATAATAGAAACAATTCATGTTACAAACAGGAAAACAACGACTTAACATCTATATGCAACGGTCGAACCAGAAAAAATTTTCAGTTGTGGTACAATATGACACACAAAAGAGGTAAGTGGAGGGGGGCACAATATAATTCTTTTATTAAGAGAGGGCACGGTTATGATTTTCTTATTTGAGTGGTTACAGAAGAATCTCAGTGGGGACACTTCCCCTACTTAGATGAACATGGCTCTACCACTCAATATATGAATAGAAATTAAAAAATAAACAGAAGAGACAGAAAGTAAGGTCCTATTTTTAAAAAAAGGAGACCTTGACTAGAAAACTTCAATCAGAAGAACAAAACTAAACAGAACTAGGACACACAAAGTATAGACCCTAGATATAGAAGACAACACCAAGACACTTGGCTTAGCTTCTTTACGGAAGGGAGGACAGAATCAAGACATTTGGCAACCAAATAGAGTAGAGAAAAATTATTGGAAATATTTTTGTTTTGGGTATGAAAATAGAAATGAGAAATTTTTGGGAAACCTTTTAGAAATTGTGCTTGGTTGTGGTTTTAGAAAGTGGTTTGTGTATGAGAAAAATTGTGTTTAAGTTTTGTTTCTGAAAACATGTGTTAGTGACATAGCCTTAGAAAATGAAAGCAGAAATGAGAAAATAACTTTCAACCATTTTCCATTTCATTAACAAAAAACATTCCCACCATTTTTTGTTTTCGTTTTCATTTCAAAGCATTTGCTAACTAAACACGATTTGGAAATGTTTTCATTTTCGCGCCTCAAAAGACATGCGGAAAAATTTCCAAAAACAGCCAGAAACATTATCAAACACCTAGTGTCTTCTTTGTTTTTTCTTTTTCTTTCCCTTTTTTTTTTTTTTTTTTCATGGGTAGAATTCTATGGGTCATTTAAGGGGAATAAGGGCGGAAAGGGGTTAAGAGGGAGTGAGTATAACTCCGAAAATTAGTTTTGAAATCTCTAAACCTCTTGATGATTCAAAGTAATGTATGCGGTGATTAAAACCAAATAATCGACAAGACAGAAAATATGGTTAGTATCTGACCTATCAACCAATTGAAACCAGCAAGTAGTCACATCTACAACATCAATGCAATGGAAGTGCAAAACAAGCTAAAGACATATTGCAGAACAATACAGTATATATATTAAGATGATGCTGTTCTGTCACTAATGAACAATGACATCATAAACTAATTGATACGTGACGTCTTCAACTTGGGAATGAGAGATTAACTTTTTGTAAGAAAAATCCTTTCATAGATAGAGTAACCAATAACAAGGGATAGAGAATAAGATAACCTCTAAAAGCATGAAAAAAGGACTACAAGAAAACAAAATACGAAAACATGAAAACTTATAAGAGAAACTGAAAAAAAAAATAGATAAAAGAATAAAAAGCCAAAGAAATCAAAGACTAGCACAGCAGAAGGTGCAAAAAGAAGCAAACAAAGGCCTTTGGACAAAACAACTAGGGCATCAAATTAGAACAGGCTCTTTCACCCACGTTGAAAATGATACAAATACATATACATGATCCCTTCTCCTTGGAGATGAGATAGTGGCTAAAAAAACCATTAGCGATGATGTCATTCGAACATATGAATCAGGAATAGAAATCATCAACAATAAGCAAACAGGTCTAATTTTGCAAACACGAGTCACCAAATGAATCGGCATACAGCATGTAACATCAGTACGATTAAGAAACTGGTTGATACACAGTACATAAACAAAATTAACAGAAAAGCCATGCCAAAGAAAACAATCAGCAAGGGAAGAATTTGAGAAAAATTATATCAATAGTGGAGTGGAGAAACTATTCAAGATTAAACATACCCATAGTATCGATCTTTTATATTTTGCTGCGACAACTCCCCAGTTATTGGCATCTCATGCCTGTAAGGACACTCTGCACCTCTCGTGCATTCGCCCCGAATAAAGAAACTACAGACATGGGCTCTGTTCCTTTTGTAATATGGTGTTGTTCTTTGCAGCTTCAGAATAGTGTCATTTGGGCGCGCCTTCCCATATGAAGATTCATAATCTATACCAGCTCTGGCCTGCAATTACACAAATAACCATAATTGATTATCACCAACAATAAAAATAAAAATAAATAAAACAAAATAAAATAAAAAAACACTAAAATTAATGCAGCCATCTGTATGGCTAACACACGTAAAAAAATAAATAACCCCATCTCAACAAACTAAAATTATCCTAGAAAGGAATTGCTGCCTGCTTTACATCCTCTACCAACAGCATGAAAAGGAGCAATCTAAATAATCTTTACAAAGAACCAAATCAAAGCACTCTATAGGAAAACCCATGTTAAAAACTAGAGTCTATTTCTTGGCATGCTATTTCTTCTTCTAGCTTCTGCTATTCTTTACTACATAAGTAAACTTAAACAAAAGTAAACAAACCTTGCGGTCATGCTCTTCAGCAAAGTACTCCCTATTCACATCACTCTTGGGAATAGCATCATTCGAATCGATGGACAGAGCAGTATCTCGAACTTGCACCGGCAACCCATATTCCAGATCAAGAAGGCAAACTTGACAGACATTTTTTAACTTACTGCACGTCTGGCAAATCTCAGTTTTCTTGAACCTTGCATCACGACCAGGCCTCCATCTAAAAACCGTGAATGGTCGCGTACAAATCTTGCACTCCTTGTCATAATCTGCTTTTGTCTGCATTCCATACACATGTACACAAATTACATTACAATAGCAACTAAACAACCACTTCTCATTAAACGAAAGCAAAATAAAATAAAATCACCGCCAAAACTACGGTGCAACGAGCCCTCTTTTCTCACACAGTACAAGCTATTTATTGAGTGTTGGATGATGGAAAAACGATTTGAAGCATTGCAAGTTGAGCTACTTTTCTTAGGTCAGATCAAACAACCAAAACTTTCAACAGTTCAACTTTTTCTTATCTTTTTTGACCATAATCCAAGGCATTGAACGGAATGAGTAGATTTTATTCCCTGTAAGTTAGGGGGCCTCGTAAATCAAAGCCATTTAAAAATAAATAACAAAGAAAAATCAATTCCTTGAACATACATATATTTTCTTAGGTTTAAGAAAAATATAAAAACCAATCTTTTTCATGTAAGTAAAACAAATTCAATTGGTATGAAATTCAATTCGACCAATTTCTCTCTAACCAATCGAAACATAAACTTAGAATACACAACCCCCTGACCCAGTACTGTCTAAAATCAAAGAGGTTTAAATTCCAACACTAGTTAATAGAGAAATAACAATTTTCAGGGAAAAAAAAAAAGAATAAAAAAGTAAAGTACCATCCGAACATAAGGATTGTCGCCGAGGCAAGACTCGCAGATAATGGGGAAATCGGAGCGTTCCCAACCATCAGCCTCTACATCTCTGAGCAATCGGTGTGCCATGACAGAATAATCCCCCTAACTACAGCACCATAGAGAGAGAGAAGAGAAACTGGTTCTTCAGATCGAAGACGAAGAAATCGACTCCAGAAACTGGTTCTCGAAAAGGGAAAAGTGAAGATCGACGAAACCCTACCTGCGGCGCCGGCGAGGGCTGTGGAGCGAGGATTCGAGCTCCGGTGAGGGTCGAATATCCGGCGACTTGGGCGGCGTCGTGGAGGGACGACGAGAACGATGGAGGCAGAGAGGGGAGAGAGAGAGAGAGAGAGAGAGAGAGACGATGATGCTTGAGTTGCGCGTTTTTCCAATTCCCACTTTGTGAGGTTTCACTCGGTTCAAAACCGGCGTTTTCTGCCTTTGGGTTTCGGATCTAGTAGGAGTTCAAAACGGATCTAGTAGGAGTTCAAAACGGGCCTGTTTGGTAATGGGTTTGGTTCAAACTTTTTTTTATCTTTTTCTCTAAAAGTTTTTGTCTTTTTCTCAAAAAGTTTTTTGTCTTTTCTGAAAAGTCAACAAAATTTACTATTTAAACTTATAAATCTTAGGCCCTGTTTGGTAATCGGTCATGTTTAAACTTTTTTTTGTCTTTTTCCCCAAAAGTTTTTGTCTTTTTCTCAAAAAGTTTTTTATCTTTTCTGAAAAGTCAACAAAATTTACTATTTAAACTTATCAATTTCAACTCAAACTTACACACCAAACACCCCCTTAACTCAAACTTACACACCAAACAGGCCCTAATGAATCTTACAGTTATATCTGTACTAACTTAAATGGTGTTTAGCATATCGATTTAATTTAAGTTAAATTATAATTTTTTTATTTTTTTCTGAAAAAATTTTTATCTTTTTTTGAAAATTTTTTTTTATCTTTTCAGGTTAATAAAATTTACTATTAAAATTTAAAAATTTCAACTCAAACCACTACACCAAACACTCTATTAAACTTTTAATTTTGATAATTTATATTTTAAAATTGATATACAATGTGTACATAAATTATTAATTAATAATATGAATAGTCATTTTATTTATTTTAATTTTAATTTAGGATAAATTATATTTTTTCCTTTAGAACTTTAGGTCTTGTCATAATATATCCTCTAAATTTTAATTTGCAACATTCTTTCCTCATGAACCTTAAAAAAGTTTATGAATTTTCTCTCTCAACTAATTATTGATCAAAAAATACACATAACACTCGTTTAAAGTATGAGTTGTGGATATTAAATGTGAAACACTTACAATTAAGTTAAAAAAATTAAATATTTAGAATTGATTGTCATTTTTTTTCTCATATTTATTTCTTACAGGTAAAATTAAATATTTAGAGTTGATTGTCATTTTTTTTCTCATTTTTCGTTCTTACAGGTAACTTCGTTATTTCACATTTAATTAGAATAACGGATGCTACGACTGCTACCAATGTGTGTCATTTCATAATTCCATGCTTAATATTCTAAACTGATACTTTCAACGAGTGTTAGATATATTTTTTCATCAAAAGTTTAATTGAAGGGGAAAATTCATAAATTTTTTTAAAATTCGGGGGGAAAGAATATTACAAATTGAAATTCGAAGGGTAATTTTTGATAAGGCCTAAAGTTCAGATGGAAAAGTGTAATTTGTCCTCAAATTTATTAAGCAAAAGATTTCCAATTAAATTTTATCAAAAATATAAAATTTTAAATTAGTTTTATTTTAAATATAAGTTTGAGTTAATGCTGATTTGACAAATAGTGTTATGCTCTTAATTAACGACCATATGTGTAAATCAAATATCAAATTTCATTAAAAAAAAAAATCAGCATTGTTATCAATGGGATAAATTGCTACCTTTTTTTTTTGGTAGAAAAATTACTACATGTTTGTAAATTAAGAGTGTAAATTGTTAAACTTAAAAGTTCATGATGTAAAGTCAACTACGTGATCATCACAAAACGGGTTCGGTATGAAGTAGGATCGCCTCGAATGGTCACATTTTGAGAATAGGAGGAGGAAGAAGATTAGAGCAGAAGAGAAAAAATTTGCCTTAGCTATTAGAACTTTAATTTTTTATCTTTAATTAAAATCAATGAAATGTCACCATAATATTGCCACGTGTTTCACAAGGTTGGATTTCCATGATTCAAGCTTTGGAATAATCTAGAAGAGTTCTTTAAAAAAAAAAAAAAAAAAGAAAAAGAAAGCTCAAGATTGCATAAATTAAGCTTACTTTCCTAAACTGGTGACTTACCCGTTTTGATTCATCAAGAAGGATAGCTAGCTGCAATTTAGGTTGTTTCCTTATTTGTTATTGTTGAGTTGTAAGGCTTGTATGTCAATTTAGGTTTTTTCTTTTTTTCTTTTTATTTTTTTATTATGGAGATAATTTAGGACTCAATTTTCAGAATTGAGAAACTTAGGATATTTTAGTTTTCCTTTTTTCTTTTCTAGATATGTGTGGACCCTTTGTATCTAAAGACCATTAGCTTATTGAAATGATAACTCATATTTAATTCATAACTTGGTGAGAAAAAAATTCTCTTTGGTTCTTTTAGAACTTCTTGAACTTACCGGGGTTTCCGTGGTGTTCACCTTCGGCTTATCAATCAACCATTTCATAATTGATTGTGGTGTCTTCATTATACCAAGGTTATTGCTTCACTATAGGCAAGGGGTTGCGGTTTCAAACAAACCTGATTTCTAAACTATCTTGGAGACTTTCTTGATTCAGGGGTTTCGTTAGTTTCTTGGCATGGTTCGTATCAGTTGGTATCAAAGCATTGGAAACAAGGCAACACTACCTTTGGCCCAAGGAGTTCGTGATTCACACCGATCATGAGTCCTTAAAGCATTTGAAAGGTCAACACAAGTTGAACAAGAGACATGCATGATGGGTGGAATTCATTGAGACATTTCCATATGTCATCCGATACAAGTAAGGTAAGGAAAACATCGTTGCAGATGCACTTTCTCGAAGGTACACATTAATTTCTACCCTTGATGCGAAATTACTTGGTTTAAGCACATTAAAGAATTGTACCCTTCATACCACGACTTTTGTGAGGAGTTTCGAGTTTGTGAGAAAACCGCGGTGGGTAGGCAGTTTCTTGTTTAGGAAGAATAAGTTGTGTGTGCCAAATTGCTCTTTGCGTGATTTGTTAGTAAGGGAATTTTATGGTGGAGGGTTAATGGGACACTTTAGAGTTGCTAAGGGGGTGTTTGGTGAATGAGTTTGAGTTGAAATTTATAAGTTTAAATAGTGATTTTGGTTGACTTTTTCAAAAAAAACAAAAAACTTTTGGAGAAAAAGACAAAAATTGAGTTGATGGTGATGAGTTTAAACTCATCACCCAAACACCCCCTAAGACTAGCCGTTATGCAAGAATACTTCTATTGGCCACACATGAAAAGAGATGTTAAGAGAATTTGTGGTAGATGTGTCACATGTAGGCAAGCAAAATCCCGAGTGCAATCCTATGATTTATACATGCCACTACCTATACCTAGTGAGTCTTGGATTGATATTTCGATGGACTTTGTGTTAGGTTTGCCTATGTCTAAACGTGGTAGAGATTTAATTTTTGTGGTTGTGGATAGATTTTCTAAGATGTCACATTTTTTTTCATGTCACAAAGCTGATGATGTTTCACATGTTGCTGATTTGTTCTTTAGAGAAATTGTAAGATTACATGGCATGTCTAGACCAATAGTTTCGGATAGAGATGCCAAGTTCATGAGTTACTTTTGGAAGACTTTATGGAGTAAGTTAGGAACTAAGTTATTGTTTTCTACTACCTGTAACCCACAAACTGATGGTCAAACCGAGGTAGTGAACATGACTTTATCTACTTTGTTGAGGGCTAGTATTAAAAAGAACATTAAAACTTGGGAAAAGTGTTTATCACACGTTGAGTTTGCTTATAATCGTACTATTCATTCAACTACTAAATTTTCACCATTTGAAATTGTTTATGGTTTTAATCCTTTAACCCCAATGGACTTAACGGCATTACCTTTGTCTGAGCGTATTAACTTAGATGGAAAGAAAAATGCTAACTTTGTTAAGCAGATACATGAGAAAGCGAGACTCAATATTGAGAGGAAAATAGAGCAATATGCAAAACAAACTAACAAATGGCGTCGAAACCTTATTTTTGAACCCGGAGATTGGGTTTGGTTGCACTTGAGGAAAGAAAGATTTTTGACACAAAGGCGTTCTAAGTTGCTTCCAAGAGGAGATGGACCTTTTCAAGTACTTGCGTGCATCAATGACAATGCATACAAGTTGGATTTGCCAGGTGAGTACAAATTAGTGCCACTTTCAATGTTACTGATTTAACTCCTTTTGATATAGGTGATGATTTGAGGACAAATCCTTTTCTAAAGAAGGGGAATGATGAGGGCATAGCCACCAATTCGATTGCAGACCCTATTCAAGTTCTAATTGGACTGGTTACAAGGGCTCGAGCAACAAGGTTCAATGAAACTCTTAATGGGTTGATTCAAAGTATTTGGACTGAGCTGAATTCATGTAGGCCCAAGGGAGATGTCCCACGTGTTTCACAAGGTTGGATTTCCATGATTCAAGCTTTGGAATAATCTAGAAAGTTAGAAAAATAGAAGTTCTTTAAAAAAAAAAAAAAAAAAAAAACAGCTAAAGTTTGCGTAAATTAAGCTTACTTTCCTAAACTGGTGACTTACCCGTTTTGATTCATCAAGAAGGATAGCTAGCTGCAATTTAGGTTGTTTCCTTATTTGTTATTGCTGAGTTGTAAGGCTTGCATGCCAATTTAGGTACCTTTTTTTTTTTTAATTTTTTTTAATTAAGGAGATAATTTAGGACTCAATTTTCAGGATTGAGAAACTTAGGATATTTTAGTTTTCCTTTTTTCTTTTCTAGATATGTGTGGACCCTTTGTATTTAAAGACCATTAGCTTATTGAAATGATAACTCAGATTTAATTCATAACTTGGTGAGGAAAAAAATTCTCTTTGGTTCTTTTAGAACTTCTTGAACTTATCGGGATTTCCGTGGTGTTCACCTTCGGCTTATCAATCAATCATTCCATAATTGATTGTGGTATCTTCATTATATCAAGGTTCTTGCTTCACTATAGGCAACGGGTTGCGGTTTCATGCAAACCTGATTTCTAAACGATCTTGGACACTTTCTTGATTCATGGGTTTCGTCAGTTTCTTGGCGTGGTTCGTATCATCACTTATGACTTAAAATGTCACGCCATTGGCACCGAGTCTTGTCAAACATTTTATTATTGGTCCATCTATAATAGGAAACGTTAATAAAGTGATATAATTAAGCATACGTGGAGGGTGATTTGGTAAAATGAAAATTAGGTGTTGGATTGAGTGACTGAATTGAATTGGATTCTCGTTCCCTAATAAATCTAGTTTTGTTCTCTCGTACATAAACCACCCAATATTTATTTTTATCAAATTACCTCATACATCACGCGAGTTTCACGTGTTCTGTTTCATCTTTTTTTAAAATTTTAAAAAATGACGGAACAAAATATTTATGTTACAAAATAGTAAAATTTAAGAAAAATGTCAAAAATTCCCCATAAACTTTGTCACTAGTTTCAATATGCCCCATGAACTTTGAAAAATACTTGTTGTATCTCTTAAATTTTGATAAGTGTGTCATATTGCCCCTGAAACTATTTCTGTCAACATTTTGGACGGAATAGCACGTTCAATACACATGAAAAGGATAAAAATGGACAATTCATTCAATTAACCCAATTGATTCACCTTTCAAAAAAAAAAAAAAAAAACCTAGTTTTTATTCAAAATTTGGGGGAAAAAAAGGGAAAAAAAACACGAATTGGGCAGGTGAGGGAAGAGGTGCCGAGACATGCCGTCATTCTTGCAGCAACCATAGGCATCAACAACTCCACGCTTCCAAATTCCACTGGACACCTGCTCAATATTCCTCATCGATAATAAAATATATATATATATATATATGTATATTTACATATAGAGAGAGATTGAAAATACATATAGAGAGAGAGATGGCCGATACCTGGAGAGAGAAGAAGAAGAAGAAGAAGAAGGAGGAGGAGGAGGAATAAGCGAGGGAGGTTTGGCCTTGTGGTGAAGGAGGATGAATCCAATTTCATTTCCATTTCCATTTACAGTTTGGATGGCGGATTTCTTTCCTCTGTTCACTACTCGGCCGCACACAGACACCATCTCCGATCTGTAATCTCTCAAATTCCAAAATGCAACCAAACACTTAAGGGGGAGTTTGGCTTTCCCTTTCAACTCAAGTTAAATTGTATTTTTTTTTTGTCTTTTTCTGAAAAAGTTTTTTGTCTTTTCTGAAAAAGTCAACAAAAATTATTATTTAAACTTAAAAATCTCAACTCAAACCACTACACTAAACACTCTATAAAACCCCTTTTCCTTTCAATTCAATGCGATTTGGGATTTTACCAGCCAACCAAACTAACATTTCACTTCAATTGGGTTGGATTTTCCTTATTCTCTTTCTGACTAGCCTCAATCAACCTATGGGTAGAGAACAATCGTGTGTTTTTTTTCCCCTCAAATTTTGAATGAAAACCCTAAATCAATTGGGTTTTTCTTTTTCCTTTTTTTTTTTTTTTTTTTCCAAGATGAATCAATTGGGTTAATTGAATGAATGTGGTGTTTGGTGTTTGAGTTGAGTTGAAATTTTTAAGTTTGAATAGTAATTTTTGTTGACTTTTTAGAAAAGACAATTTTTTTTTTTTCAGAAAAGACAAAAAACTTTTTCAGAAAAAGATAAAAATTTGAATTTAAACATTAAGTTTAAACTTGAGCTCCAAACGGAGCCGAAGTCTGTTTTACCCTTTCTACTTGAGCTCCAAATGGAGCCGAAGTCTATTTTACCCTTTTTATGCATTGCAAGTGTAAATTCCATCCAAAAGGTTGACATAAATCGTTTCAGTAATTTGACACCCTTATCAAAGTTTAAAGTATCAAAGTTTAGAGGATATAACATATATTTTTTAAGATTCAGGGGTATATTGACACTAATAATAAAATTCAGAAAATTTTTTTTGATATTATTCTTAAAATTTATGTTTACCTTTCACGTGTTCTCATCTGTCATTTTTTAAAATTTATGTTACAAAATATTTCTTATAAACATAAAATTTATAACCAATTTTTAAAAAATCCAATCAGTTTAATTTAAAATTTTCATCTTTAATTAAATTATAGGAGACATTGAAATTAACAAGCCCTAAAAAAATTAACGAGAAAAGAAAAAGGGCAATGAAAAGGGGTCCAAATAAATTAGTCAGTTCGGACGAGATCCAATTCGAAAAAAAAAAAAACCCCGACTCGACCCGCGTACTTCGCTTTAAGCCTAATTACAGTTTCCAACTCCCAGATCTCCAATTTCCATCTTCTTTCTTCTTCTTCCCCCTCCTCCGGATCCGCCATTGATGAACTTTCTCCCACTACTCCCAGTGGAGAACTCTAGTTGTTAGAAGACGAACAATTCGAGTTTGTGCGGAATTTTTACCAAACCAAATTGTGGGGTTGAAATTAGGGGAGATCTGAGAATTGGAGAGAGATCAGATTCAGATTTCTCAGATCTGACAAAGAAAAGAGTAAACAGAGAATGGAGAAGTCGTGCAGCCTTCTGGTGTACTTCGACAAGGGAACGCCGGCGCTGGCGAACGAGATCAAGGAGGCTTTGGAAGGGAACGATGTGGAAGCGAAGATCGAGGCTCTGAAGAAGGCGATAATGCTTCTGCTGAATGGGGAGACGATTCCCCAGTTGTTCATCACCATCATACGCTATGTCCTCCCCTCCGAGGACCACACCGTCCAGAAGCTTCTCCTCCTCTACCTGGAGATCATCGACAAGACCGACTCCCGAGGCAAAGTCCTCCCTGAGATGATCCTCATCTGCCAGAACCTCCGCAACAACCTCCAGCACCCCAACGAGTACATCCGCGGCGTCACTCTCCGCTTCCTCTGCCGCCTCAACGAGTCCGAGATCGTCGAGCCTCTCATCCCTTCCATTCTCTCCAATCTCGAGCACCGCCACCCCTTCGTCCGCCGCAATGCCGTCCTCGCCGTCATGTCCGTCTTCCGCCTCCCCCAGGGCGACCAATTGCTCGTCGACGCCCCCGAGATCGTCGAGAAATTCCTCTCCACCGAGCAGGACCCTTCCAGTAAGCGTAATGCCTTTCTCATGCTGTTTAATTGTGCTCAGGACCGTGCTCTCAATTATCTCTTTACCAATATCGATAGAATCATTGACTGGGGTGAGCAGCTCCAGATGGTTGTCTTGGATTTGATTAGGAAGGTCTGTAGGGTCAATAAGGCTGAGAAGGGCAAATACATTAAGATTATTATCTCCCTGTTGAACGCCCCTTCCACTGCCGTTATTTACGAATGTGCCACCACCCTCGTCTCTCTCTCCTCCGCCCCCACTGCCGTTAGGGCCGCCGCGGCCACTTACAGCCAGCTTCTGCTCTCCCAGAGCGATAACAATGTGAAGCTCATTGTTCTCGATCGCCTCAATGAGCTCAAGGCCTCCCATAGGGAGATCATGGTTGAGCTGGTCATGGATGTCCTCAGGGCTCTTTCCACTCCCAATATCGACATTAGGAGGAAGACCCTTGATATCGTGCTCGATTTGATAACCCATAGGAATGTTGATGAGGTTGTTCTTATGTTGAAGAAGGAGGTTGTCAAGACTCAGAGTGGCGAGCACGAGAAGAATGGTGAGTATAGGCAGCTGCTGGTGCAGGCCATTCACACCTGCGCCATTAAGTTCCCTGAGGTTGCCAGCACTGTGGTGCATCTTTTGATGGATTTCTTGGGCGACTCCAATGTTGCTTCCGCCATCGATGTGGCTGTTTTTGTGCGTGAGATTATTGAAACCAATCCCAAGTTGCGTGTTTCTATTATAACGAGGCTGCTTGATACTTTTTACCAGATTCGTGCCTCGAGGGTGTGCGTATGTGCTCTGTGGATTATTGGTGAGTACTGTCTCTCGCTTTCCGAAGTTGAGAGTGGGATTGCAACCATTAAGCAGTGTCTTGGGGACATTCCATTTTTCACGGCAGCAACTGATGAAGGGGAGGGTCAAGATGCTCAACAAAAGGCCTCTCAGCCAGTGATCTCCACCACCGTGTCTTCTAGGAGGCCGGTGGTTCTTGCAGATGGGACCTATGCCACCCAGAGTGCTGTACTAGAAACTGCCATGTCCCCGCCCACATTCGTGCACGGATCCCTGGCTTCCATAGGAAACTTGAGATCTCTGATTCTTTCGGGTGACTTTTTCCTTGGGGCTGTTGTGGCTTGCACGTTGACGAAACTCGTCTTGAGATTGGAAGAGGTCCAGCCTTCTAAAACTGAAGTTAACAAAACAACAACTCAGGCTCTGTTGATCATGGTCTCTTTGCTGCAGCTGGGTCAATCTTGGGTTCTTCCGCAACCAATGGATAATGATTCTCATGATAGGATTGTACTGTGTATCAGATTGCTATGTAATACGGGTGATGATGTGAGAAATATATGGCTGCAATCCTGCAGAGAGAGCTTTGTGAAAATGCTTGCGGACAAGCAACGCCGGGAAACAGAGGAAATAAAAGCAAAGGCCCAGATATCTAATGCACAACCAGATGACCTCATTGATTTCTACCATTTGAAGAGCAGGAAGGTAATATATTCTGGCTCATTTTGTCGTCTTAGCAATTTTTTTAGCGAGGGCACAATATAAAACACAAGATATAAATCAAAAGTAAAGATTTTTTTTAGTTATAATTTTCTATTATTAATTAAGGGGCACATATGTAAATATATCTTTATATATATATTTTTGAGTGGGGGCACAAGAATAGATTTCTTAGCTTAGTGGGGACAATCAGTAGTTTTCAAAATGTTATGCTAAAAAAATGAACTCTTAAAATTCAGTGGGGGCACGTGCCCCCACTGAGTTGTATGTGGCCTCGCCACTATGTACATACGTAATACATATAATGTATTTATTTTTACAAATTTTATTGTAAATACATATAAACGGGTCAGAAATACATACAATTATTTGCATACGTACACAGTGTCTGTGTGAAAAGATAATTGTCTAATGTTCTTTAGTTCTCTACTCGTTCAACTTGTCTGCCTGTTCTTGTTAATCATTCATTTATGCGGCTATTAATCCCAGTCTTGTATGATTTTGAAACACATGCATGTTTTCAGGGTATGAGCCAGCTTGAGTTGGAGGATGAGGTCCAAGATGATCTCAAACGTGCTACAGGAGAGTTCACAAAAGACGGAGATGATGCTAATAAACTCAATCGCATTCTTCAGCTCACTGGATTCAGTGATCCTGTTTATGCCGAAGCATACGTTACGGTTCATCACTATGATATTGTACTTGATGTCACCGTCATTAACCGTACCAAGGAGACCCTCCAGAATTTGTGCTTGGAGTTGGCCACCATGGGTGATCTTAAACTTGTAGAGCGTCCACAGAATTATACTCTGGCTCCCGAGTCAAGCAAACAGATAAAGGCAAATATTAAGGTCTCTTCAACTGAAACAGGGGTCATATTTGGCAATATCGTTTACGAGACTTCTTCAAATGTGCATGACAGAACAGTAATCGTCCTCAACGACATCCATATTGATATAATGGATTATATCTCTCCTGCATCTTGCGCTGATGTGGCATTTAGAACAATGTGGGCTGAATTTGAGTGGGAGAATAAGGTACATCAATCTTTTGCTGATTGAACTTGTAGCAATTATGTTTATATTTACTGCATTCATTCATTCAGTAAGTAACTTGCTTTTACCATCTTTGAAATGATCATGACAATTTCTTAGGCAAAATTTTTTAGACCTACTTTTTTAAAGCATGTGTTTTTCACTCTTTCTTTGATGCTAAAAATTGTGGAACAGTTTTTGCTTTAAAAAAAAAAAAAAAAAAAAAAAGAAGTGTAACAGTTTATATCTACACCATGTTGATATGCATGTCTATTTTTTATGATGGTAGACACCTACTCTTTAAAACATGAACCTTTCATCCTCCCCCTTTTTAATGGCTGAGAAAAGAAGATTTTAAGGGTCTTAGTGATTGTTATTACAACTGTCTTTTCTTTGATTTATATTTGTGGCGATACCTGTCTTAAACTTGATGCTACTCCTATTATGACTTTTTGATAATCAATAAAGTAACCATTTCTTCTTAAAAAAAAAAAAAATACTAAGGCCCGTTTGGGGCCCCAATTCCAGACGGTATTTTACTATTTTGATTTCAAAATCTTAACTCTACATCAAACTTTCCCTATCATCCATTTTCAAAAAACTCAAACTTTAAAAGTCCATAACTTTCTCATTTTAAATCGAAATGAGATGATTTTTATGTCAAAACCCCAACCTTTGCACAAGAGAATTAAGTTTTATTGATGAGTGAATTTTTTACACACAACAATTCTACCAAAAAACAATGGTGGAGATTCTAGAGCCCACCCCTCTTCCAATCTTGGTTTCCCGAGAACAATGCAGAAAATTCCCTACCTTCAACTACTGTTGTTTTATTCTGTTATATTTATAACCCCTTGAAACGATAGTCACCTCAGTTCACTACCTCACTATCTCACAGCCTACTACAATTGACTCACAGCTTTTCTTCTACCTCCTATGCTTCCCGACATATGTGAAATAGACTGGAGGCTTGTCATAATGATGATGACCAGTCATTGAAGTGAGTTTGTCGGGTATATATCACTCGTATTTGGCAAACAAAGGGCGTTTCTAAGAATAGAATTATCTTGTCTTAGGCACATTGTGTTTAGTGCACTCTGAATGCTTTATTTTCTTGCTTAAGCATTTGGTGTAGCTCCGGTGACATTTGATGCTCTTTTGCAATTGTTTGTCTATTTATTTTTTGAAGTATTTCTTGGTGAAGTGTGTTTCCTTCTTGTTAACCTCTGTGCATGCGTCTAATAACAAATTTCAAATTATTGGCCCTGTGTTTATTTCACATGCAGGTTATCTTGAATTTTTTTTTTATTTTTTTATTCTCGTTATTTGTTCATTGCTGATCTGACTGTATCCCATGCTTTCCCTGATATGCATTTGGGTTTTAGTAACATAAATCTTTTCTTTCATCCAGGTTGCTGTAAATACGGTTGTTCAAGATGAGAAGGAATTCCTGGACCA
Source organism: Ficus carica (assembly GCA_009761775.1). NCBI lineage: Eukaryota > Viridiplantae > Streptophyta > Magnoliopsida > Rosales > Moraceae > Ficus > Ficus carica. The sequence goes on from CM019749.1 coordinate 17,338,225, forward strand.
CATTATAAAGTCAACAAACATGAAGTGTTTGACTCCTCCGTAAGTTCTAGTACCCTGCTATCAGCCCTTTTTTGTTTGCTCTGCTATACAAGTACTTTTGAAGAAACATTCGATAAGTCTTAATTTTGTGAAAGAACATGCATACATCTTCACTTTGCACACTTTGCAACTCCAAGCATCCATCCACCTGCTCATCCATGCAATGCTGTTCGTGTGCATTGTGCAGCTGAGCAAGTGCGAGTAAAATTTACTTCATTTTATTCGATTATGGGCCCCTGCAATCTATTTCTCCAAACTTTTATAGTGTCATTTTAGAGATGTATGCAATGTGAACGTGATTTGCCTTCAGCTCCATTTTTTTCTGCTTTGTCTTATCATCTTTGCCTTTGTCTTATCATCTCATATTGGAGTTAAAATCCCCCCACCCCCTTTTTTTTTTTCCTTTCCAAAAGCCATTTGCTTTACCATTTCATTTCAAATCTATTTCTCTCTCTCTCTCTCTCTTCCATTTTGAAAATACTCTAATTTTAAAAGTCCATAACTTTCTTATTTCAAGTCGAAATGAGATAAATCTTATGTCAAAATGCTCACAACGACGAGAGGAGCGGAACAAGATCTGTATTGTTTATATTTTTCCAAACACATTTCTTATGTTTACACTATTCCCTGTGTGACTGTTCATTTCCAATTCACTCTTCAAACCAAACACACATTTCCAAACATTCACTCATTTCCAATAAAAAAAAAAAACTAAAAAAACTCCAACTCCAATTGGTATTCCAAACAAGCCCTAAAACAGTATGAAACTGGGAAATTGTAGCAAATAACATATTTTATATGTACTTTTGAAGTTTATAGCAGGTTTTTTAAAAGATGATAAATTATAACATATGTTTCTGGTTTGGATTTTTGGGAAGAATTACTTGATAAATCCTTGGATTTTCTAGAAAACAACATATTTACGGTTAATGTTTAATAACAAATTTATGGGCATAGTTTTATGTTAGCGAGAGAGAGTTTTGGTATTGTATGGTTATAATTTGATTACGTTATTTACTACTATATTTAAAATTTTAAGCTTGAATTTACAATTATTCTCTTCAGAAATGTTATTTTGTTTTTTCTCCTTATGAAACTCTAGCCTACCAGTAAGTTTGAATCCGTGGACATGAAAGCTCCTTGTTTGGATTATTTAAGTAGCTTTTTCTCTGTTTTCTTCAGAAGCGGGATTTACTAGGCTAGTTTGTGATAAAACATGCAACCATGGTAATTCTGTCAAAATATGCTTTTGGTGAATCACTAACTTTCGTCTCATCTTGTGTTTAATCCCCTGCTGTATGGGAATTAGATCTGCACTGGAAGGAGAGTGTGGGTTCCTCGCAGCTAACTTGTACGCGAAGAGCGTTTTTGGGGAGGATGCATTGGTGAATGTGAGTATTGAGAAACAAACAGATGGTAAGCTGAGTGGATACATCAGGATTAGAAGTAAAACTCAAGGTATTGCTCTGAGTCTTGGGGACAAGATCACCTTGAAGCAGAAGGGTGCCGCTTAAACGGACCTGTTGCCTTAGCTTTGCGGCTTTTTTTCTGGTTCAACCTCAATAGTGATACTCTTTTGCCAATATGATTCACATAAATTTTCATGTCGTAATTGTTGTTAGATATTACTGAGACTCCTTTTTGTTATTAATTCTTTCCCTAGTCATACTTTGAATTATTACAGATTCAAATAGACAGGGAATGTTGTTACCGATCAATGAGACAACAACTGTAGCAATCCTTTTGAGTTTCTATAAATACTTTCATTTTTTAATTGTCCTCGTAAATCTTTAATTTACTTGGGAATTCAAATTCTTAACTGAGAAAATATAGATAGCAGATTCACATTAAAAAAAAAAAAAAAAAAAAAGGTTAGTGACATAACTTAGCTGATTTTTCTTTCTTCTTTTTGTTTCTTGAGTAAATGTAGATAGCAGATTCTTAAGAGTTTATGGCACCTTGTAGTACATGAAAGCTGAAAGAGGGCAATGATCTTTTTATTTTTTTTTTAATGGGCAATAATCGTTTCTTATGGGGCAAAATACCTGTAGCAAAAAAGTGAAGCATAAAGTAACTAAAACGAAGGAAGCTATGAAGTGCAAAGATGGAAATGGACAAATGTGCAGTCTAGGATTTTGAAAATTGGTAACATATTGGAAAGCATGGGTAGGTTCGGGTTTGGTTGGTGGTTAAAAATAAAAAAGACACCTTTATTTTCATCTATGCCTCTTAAATTTCAGGATTACTCATATTTTGTCCTCTAAATTTTAAAAACTCTCACTTTACTCTTAACTTTGACTTTAATCCCACTATATCCATTTTATCAGAATTTTAATTAAAAACAGACAAAAAAAAAAAAAAAAAAAAAAGAGAATTAGTCATACTAAGCTCATTCTTTTTAGAATTTATGCTAAAAACAAACCAAAAAAAGATTATATGACTGCATTTTACTCACTTTTTTTTTTCGTCTGTTTTTAATTGAAATTATGATAGAAAGGGTTAAGTGGGTTTAAAATCAAAGTTCAGGAAGATAAAATGGAAGTGTTTAAAGTTTAGGGGATAAAATAAGATAAAGTGAGAGTGATTTGAAAATTCAAGGAATATAGATAAGAATAGCAATTAAAAAAATTCATGAAAGAAGAAAATAAATATGGATATGAGAATAGAGGGGGGTGTGAACATAAGTATATCTTCGAAGTTTTGTTATATTCATTATATTGATACTGACAAATGGTTCCTACATGATGACTTCTCTCTGCAAAATAAAATGTTATAATTGTTACTTCAGAAAAAAAAAAAAAAAAAAGAGAGAATTTTTCTTAATTAGAAATTTATTAGGATGCCGATGCAAGAAATTTGGCAGCCGAGGTTATGGATAAAACATTTTAGTACACACTTTCAACGCCGTAAAACGACTTCTTGCTATGTTGTTTACGCAAAGAGACTTCCTTTGAGAAGTTTTCTTAGCTTAAGAGGCTTTACAAATTTCAATTTTCCTAACTTTTTGGACCATCGGTATGTTTGTAGTAATCCAAAGAAAATTAAATAAAATTGCATTGGTGGTTGACGCTTCCAAGAGATGTTTGTTTTGCAAGTGAGGTTTGGTTAGAAGATGGGTTGTCTTCTTTTTTCTTGTTTTGGTGAGTTTTGGTAAAGAAAGTAAACGAGTGTTGAACAAGAAACAGGCACAGAGATTTCTTTTAGTTTTAACTTGAATCTTTTATCTGTACTACAGTACAAAAAGCTCGCAAGGTAGTTGAATCAACTGCCGGGAATTCAAAGTAGGGACATTTTTGGCAATGGCCGAGTCGGGAAACATCGAGAAAATTGAAGCTGTTAGAGAACTACTCAAGGCTAGCATAGAGAAATCCAAACAAGTCACTTCTTCATTAGACGAAACTGGCTCAAGATTGCAAGAGATCAACGGAAGAGTATCGTCTCTGGAAGCTGAAGTTAGACAGATTCTCATGCGCAAAAGTACCTATGTCGCTGTTAGGAACAAAATCGACTGTGTCATTGGCCCTGCTGCTGCAGTTCTGAGAGTCTACAATGCTGTTTGTGAGCTTGACAGGTCACTCTCCTCGTCCAACCCTCACACCGATCTTTTTACTTACTTATCTATCATGAAAAAGCTTGAAGAAGGACTCGGATTTCTTGCCAGTAACTGTGGGCTAGCAATTAAGTGGTTGGAAGATATTCTTGAACCTCTGGAAAGCAATGCTGTTGTTGCCAATGAGAATTACCTCTTGAAGTTGAAGAAGTCTTTGAGAATCTTAGAGGAGTTATACGAAACGAAGAGACGAGCCCGTCTTGATGGAGGGTCATTTGCTGCAGCATTAGACAAGCTTGAAACTGAATTCAGAAAACTATTGACAGAGAGCACCGATCCATTATTACTCATCGGAGAAGAAGCCTGCATTACTCCGCTGCTGTTTCCGGCTTCCGTGATTAAAAAGCTTCAAATCATAATCGAGAGGTTAAAGGCTAATGATCGGCTTGGAAAGTGTGTATCAATGTTTGTTGAAGTTCGAGTTGCAAATGCTAGAAGGGGGTTACAAGCTCTTGATTTGGATTATCTTGATATGCAAATATCAGAGATTGATGATATGCAGTGTGTAGAGAATTACATTGAACAGTGGGGCAAGCACTTGGAATTGGCGGTGAAACATTTATTGGAGAGTGAATACGAGCTCTGCAACGATGTCTTTGAGAAGACTGAACCGGATGTTAAGATGGGTTGTTTTGCAAAGATTGCTATGGAGTCTGGAATTGCTTCTTTCCTCCGATTTGGAAAGGAAATTACCAACATGATGAAGGATCCCATCAAGCTCCTGAAGCTGTTAGACATCTTTAAAGTTTTGAACAATCTGAGATTGGACTTCAACCGACTTTTCGGAAATGCAGCCTGCTCCGAAATTCAAGCCCTGACAAGGGATCTTATCAAGGCAGTTGTGGATGGTGCTTGTGACATTTTCTGGGAACTCCCCGTTCAAGTGGGATCGCAGAGGCGATTTTCTCCTCCTCCAGATGGCAGTGTCCCGAGACTCGTGAGATTCGTTACCGACTATTGTAATCAACTTCTTGGTGATGACTACAGGCCAAACTTGACCGAGGTTCTTGCAATCCATAAAAGATGGAAACAAGAGACTTACGAGGAGGAGCTTGTTTCCAACCAGTTGTACAACATAATGAAGGAAATCGCGCTAAATTTGGACTCGTGGTCAACGGTTTATGTAGATATATCCCTCTCCTACCTTTTCATGATGAATAACCACTGCCATTTTTTCAATTTTAAAGGAACAAAGCTCGGAGATATAATGGGAGATTCTTGGTTAGCAGCACATGAGCAATACAAGGACTACTATGCAGCCCTCTACTTGAAGGAGAGCTGGGGAAAGATTTTGCCACTTCTAGGCCAAAAGGGTTTGATTTCGATTCCCGTTGCTGGAGAAGCTGAGCAGGATTTCGACAAGAAAAGGCTCAAGGCATTCAACGATGCTTTTGACGAAAGGTACGCGAAACACTCGAATTGGGTAATCTCCGACGAATCCTTGAGGCAAAAAGTCTGTCATCTCTTAGTGCAGGCAGTTGTGCCGGCTTATAGAAGCTACATACAAAGTTACCGGGTTTTGATTGAACAAGATGCTAGTGCTGCCAAGTATGTCAAACACTCCGCGCAGAGTTTGGAGAATAAGCTCAGCTCTCTGTTTCAGCCAAAGGCAAAGCTAAGGAAGTATTGCAGCAACAAAAATGCGCGCCTAATCGGTAAAATTAAGAATGTTTTCTGCAATCAGTTTCGCTTTACTCTAACCGCTCTGTGATTCTGAATGCTTTACTTTTATTCTGAAGAAAAGGAAAATATATTAAAAATTTGTAGTAGTGTTCATCTCACACTATGAGCACTATGTTGTAACTCTTTTTCCTTGGCAATATGAAAAGAAGATAATAGTGAAAATTAGCTAAATTTCCTCTTCTTCTTGAGTGCTTGTAAATGGGTGTTTATATGCAAACAAGATTGTAGTGCTTCGTTTCATGTTTACTGCAGACCTTTCTTTGTTTCAAGTATTCATTCTTGGATAGAGATTAATGCATTTGTTAGGTTCTAGTTATTTAACAGTCCACTTCTTTTTCTTGCCTGCAAACAAAGAAACAGAAGAGCGAAAAAAGTACTTTCTTTTTCTATCTTAAAAAAAAAAAAAAAAAGAAAAAAAAAATCGAATTCATTCTTAGATGGGTTTCAGCATCTCCTTAAAAAAAAAAAAAAAATAAGAAGATGGGCATCAGCATCTACTTATATGGTTATATCTACTTATTGAATTTTAAGACTCAATTTATTTCTTAAATTTTGTATTTGTCCCATGTAACCTCTTTTTTTATTATTAATGTTAAAAAATGATGGACAAAAGGATTAGCATTTTTTTTTACAGGAGTGTTAGTAAAAGGGATTAAGTGAGAATAATTTGAAATTCGAGAGGCAATACAAGAACAAACCCAATAATTCAAGAGATACAAGTGAGATTGATCATGATATATACCTATTAATAAAGAGCCAATGCTCCATGAATAGTGTTATTTAGTTCTCTCCTCTATAGTTGCTACGTGACAGTCATGTTATCAATCGTGTGGTGGTCCAGTTACTGCCGCGTGACTTTTTTTGTTGTATATTCCATACGTGTGAAGCACGTGTAATATAACGAGTCAAACCTTTTTGCACAACAAAGAGGGATTAGCGAACATTTGTCTCTCAACAATTTTAACAGCTTGCCCCAAACATCTAATTTTAGTAACTTATCCTCATAATTTTGTAAATTGTAAAGTGTCTTATTTTACTTAATTTCCTTTTAGATTGATTATGTAAAAGTCCACATGAGAATCCCACATTTAACAAAAAAAATTGTCAAATCTAACTTAAATCAAAATACAAATACAGAAGCTAGCAAACTAGGATATATGATAATAATTTAAAAAGCTTAAGGTAATAAATTGTTAAAACTAGACGTAAAGAAGGCAACAGGCGATAGTGGATTAGATTTTATTTTTATTTTTATTTCTTTATTTTAGGAACTTCAAATTGTTGTTTGAAGGGATATGTGGATGAACAACCTGATTTTAGGAAGTTTTTAAATCAATGGTCGAAGTTTTGTAAAATTAAAAAAAATGACTGTTTAAAAAAAAGTCAATCAGTCAATCATTAATTGATCAATATCAATATGTTTTTTCTTTTTACTTATTGATTATGTTCTATCACTGAGTAATGGTCATTTACCTGAATAAAAAAAAAATTAGTCATTTATTTACTACTTATTTACTTAATTTTTCCTTGTTTATGAATTAATGTTGGCATAGCATGTTATCTCTCTCTCTCTCTCTTAAAAAAAATAAAATAAAATAAAATAAAATAAAATAAAAAAACTTATACACCTCATGGAAATTCACAATACTTGCACCCTACTATTAAAAATGGAGAAACATTTTGGCTGGTTCAAGTGGACTTCCCTTTCTACTTTAGTAGATCTAAGGCATTCCTTATTATTATCAAGAAGAAGTAGAAGAAGAAGAAGAAGTCAACAAAGGGAACCTTTCTATAACTTATAGAAAAATCAATATTTTCCTTTATTTTTTATCTTCATTCCCCATAAAATTAATATTTATCATTTTTTAAAGCTCGTCAACAAAGGAAAATAAGTAATTAGCTCGTGTGACGAATTTGCTTACCTCATGTATGTCACACGAGCTATTTTGTTTAAAAAATAACACATTATAAAGTTCACGAATCGTCCCTTCAGAACATCCGATATGCGTGGTTATTATAAATTGTATATCACTAGATATTGTTCGTTTCTCTTGAATAGAATTCTATTCAATTTAGAAAAAGGAAGAAGCAGTTGAATGATACAAAGTTCACAAGTGAAACTAAAGACATAGACAAGTATGTTTTAGTTGATGCCAAAAATCTCCAGCACAACACCCAATGTGATTACTCGGAATAAGCTAGTCTTGCACAATAGCTCTGCGTCTGGTCACCTGCAAAAGGAGAAGCACCTCGAAGTGATTGGGACACCGGTGGGGTGTCTGCCACGGGCACTCCGATGCTTAAGTCAATAGGGGAGCTGATGAGCAAGTGGAGAGGCAGAGTTTTGGCAAGAAAAAATATCCAACCTCAAATGGTGGGCTGACCTCTTATTTATAGGCATTCCTCACGGATTCGGGTGTTTGGGTGACCTGATCAGGTCGGCTCCCTAGTGCTCCCGGCGGGTAAATAGGCTTCAGGCGCACAGGAGCTATAGGTCCAATAGACTAATGCCACATGTCCCTGGTTCGGTATAGGGGACACTAGTGTGAACTGCCGCCGATGCTAATAGGTGTAGCCCCAGTCGGGGCAGGTAGCGGAAGTTGGTGATGTGATGTGTGCAGTAGCAGGTGGGGGAAGTTGACTGTTGATGTGTGCAGTGACAGGCTTCACATTAGATGTTAGGTGGTGGATGGAATGTTGTGACAGGCTTCACGTCAGATATTAGGTGGTGGATGACTATCCGGAGTAGCCACGTCGTCTCCGAGTACTATCTAACCCGGGTACACAGCAGACCTCGGTGAGGTGGTAAACTCTAGCCGGGTAACATGGTTACTAGGGAAGAATCTTCTGGTCGGATCAAGTCGGGTCAACGGGATCCGGTTCAGGCGAATGGATATTTCCACCTCAATATGACCGGGTTACTCTTGGAAATAAGATTTTGTGGTCGGGGCGGATTACGACATCAACATAAGCCCCCCAGCATTTCTGGGCTGATCTGACCAGGGATGCTTCATGTCTACAACATGGAAGTGATCGCACTCTTCACATCGTCGGACGCTCTCGTCCGATGTTCGGCATGTCCCCGCTAATGAGGGGTCACTCTAGTCACTATGGCCTGGTCGGGTTCACGGGGATGTTCGCCCACTAAGATGACACATGTCGATTATTGCCACGTGTCACGTTGTGACCTCGGTGAGGTGGTAAACTCTGGCCGGGTAACATGGTTACTAGGGAAGAATCTTCTGGTTGGATCAAGTCGGGTCAACGGGATCCGGTTCAGGCGAATGGATATTTCCACCTCCATATGATCGAGTTACTCTTAGAAATAAGATTTTGTGGTCGGGGCGGATTACGACATCAACATAAGCCCCCCAGCATTTCTGGGCTGATCTGACCAGGGATGCTTCATGTCTACAACATGGAAGTGATCGCATTCTTCACATCGTCGGACGCACTCGTCCGATGTTCGGCATGTCCCCGCTAATGAGGGGTCACTCCAGTCACTATGGCCTGGTCGGGTTCACGGGGATGTTCGCCCACTAAGATGACACATGTCGATTGTTGCCACGTGTCGCGTTGTGATTGGTGGGAAGTCAGATTGACACCTCGAATTTTGAATTTCAAAATGGACGGGATTGGCGGAAAGCCGAATCACCGCCTCGAAATTCATGCCCGGATTTCTCGCTGGACCCTAGCCTATAAATAGGGGTGTTTTCATTTTCTTCATAATTTGCGAGGAATCGTAGAGATCTGCCGAGAACTACTGATCGAAATTGCTTCACAGCTCAAACCGAGGAGAACCGAGAAGGTAAATTTTCTATAATTTTTTCAAAATGAGCAACGTGTCTAATTCCGAGAACGCCCAAATGTCCAGGGACGTTGACACTACCAGTAGTTCGAGCTCGATCCTGAGCTCAAGCTCGGATACAACCGGGACGACTGGAGGAGCGGCTGTTCCACGGGACAAGACGCCTGACCACTTGTCAAGGATTTCGGACATCCCTTCCCGGGGTAGGCCCGTTACGCCGACCAGCCATGTTCGAGAAGGCACTGCTTGTCTCAAAGAGATTCTGTAGGTGGGCCCGACCGCTGACCAGATCAAGGGTTTATTGAAGAGCTGAACGGAGCCGCCCAGGTGCAGTCGGCTTCGGTGGTTGACTTTACGGCTGGCGGTGATGAAGCGTCTAAGAGGACGGCTAGCCAGGCCAGTACGTCTGGTCGAGAGGGGTCTGAGAGCTCATGGAGCACACCTCCAGCTAGGGAACCCATCCAAGCTCGTCAGTGAGCTCAGAGCCAAGCACTGCGCGTCAACGGACTTTTAGTCTTCCGGATGGCTGACCGGGAGATGGTGGATCTAGCAGGTGACTGCTCCGTCTTCTTAATGGATTATTTTACCTTGGCGGTTACCCTGTCGTATCTGACAGCGCTCCGGGAAGAGTTCAAGATTCCCAACGACGTGGAGTTGATAGTCCGGGGTCCGTATGATCTCCCTTCCCAACCACCCTCGGGCTGCATTACCCTTTCCGCCGAGTTCTTCCGAGCAGGACTACGCCTGCCATTCCATCATTTCCTGAGGCGGACGCTTACAAGACTGAACGTGGCCCCTATGCAGCTCAACGCCAACGCCTATCGCATCTTGATAAGCTACTACGTTCTCTGGGCGAAGAACTTCATCATAGAGTTGCCGGTCAGGGCCTCTCAGAACTTGTATAGGATGAAATCGGCTCCCGCGTCCTTTGGGTCCTACTACTTCCAGGGTTACCAGGGGACGTTCATCACCGGTTGTCCCGACTCCGACAAGAAATTTAAACATTTATGGTTCTACACGGGTGGTTGGTGGTTGCACGGTCACCTTCCGTATGGCGAGGTCCGTGATGGGGAACGGGTTCCCATCACCTTCAGGAGGGGTTACGTGTGGACCCGGGGGCCTTACGTGGAAGCGGGGAGCCTGGAGAAGATCGACATTCTTCGAGAAAAAGCGAACCTCGAGCGAAACTAGCATAGGCTTCTCTCTCCCGTGAGTTTGGAGAAGTACCATTGGTTCGGTTCTTCATCGACATCTGACAACCTCGATGACCAACCAAGGATGGCCCTGCCCGGGGAGGTTACAGTCACCTCTCGTATGCCAGATCCGGTCGTCCACTACCGTGCCCGGACAGTTGTGACTGCTGAAGTCGCGACCACATCCGACCGGTCTGAAGTTCCGCGGGGAGTGCTGATAGCTCCATTCCATGGTCAGCGGTTCGGCAGTTCCTCCCTCAGGACATGGGGTCCGAGGGTTGCCGACGAAGACATGGATTTGGTGCTTTGACAACTCTTCTCAGCGCGGGCCCTTCGGATCGAAGGTCGTTATGGTATATTTGTTTTCCTCTGGTCCGACCACAACCAAGTATTAACCGTCTTTTGTCCTTATTTGTAAAACCAACAATGGCCGAGCGGGAACAGTGAGGGAGTAAATGCCCCAGTGACCAGAACATGATGGCTCGACTTCAGAAGGTCGCTAAAACCGGTGATGGGGGTAAGGGCAAAGCAGGAAGCTCGGCTGCTGCCACGTCTAGTCGAGCAGGGCCAACGACCCTGGCTTCCAAAACCCCTTTCGACCCTCCTAAGGCTCAGGTCAGTCACCCGAGGGAAGATCGGTCGGCCGCCATCGATCCTTCTTCCCGGAGTCGGCGAGAAGATGTTAGGCCTCGAGATCACCACGCCTCAGCTTCTGGAGCTAAGACGATCATGCGGTAGACGTCGGCTCACAAGGTGCTTGTGTCGAAGTTCGACAAGAAGCTAACTTCGGAGATGGCCAAATCATCTCGGCGCTCTGACCTGGTCGACGCCACCGCTGACCTCGTTGAAAAGCTGGTCGAGGTAAATAATCTTGGTCGTCCAGCAATCTTCTCAGGGAATGTATTTATCTTTATTATTATTTATTTACTTATTTTTTATTTTTTATAGGCCGTGAGCATAGCCTTCTTGGGAAACGCAGCTGCGCGAGGCTACGCCAACCGCATGGAGGAGCAGGTAGCCTCGGCGAACTCTGAGGCCAAAAGCGCAAAAAATACCGAGAAGAATGATGCTGACAAAGTGAAGGCGGCCGAGGAAAAGCTGAAGGATGCCGAGAAGAGGGCATCTGAAGCTGAGGATGCTCGGAGGAAGGTCGAGAATGATCTGGCCGCCGCCCAGTCGGAGCACTCCAGGTACCTCCAGGTGGCTCTGCCCGCTGCCCTCGGCGAGGCCCGACGACAGGCGATCGAGGACTACCTGCAATCCGATGACTTCAATTCCTGCCTGCTCGCCGAGTACAAAGAAAGAATGTAGGATATGAAGGCTGGCTTTGTTCTGACCAACCCAACGGTGACCAGGGTTGACTGGTCGGGTTCTAACATGGCCGAGGAAGTAATTATCCTCGACGAGCCGGAGCAGACTACAATCCCCGACCAGTCTACAATCCCTGAGCAGTCCAACTTGTCCGACCAGGCCATTTTGGCCGACCAGCAGCAATGATTTTGTTAATGAAAATTTTTTTTTATTTCTTTTTTGTGTGGGCTCGGGGGTGCCCCGATTTTACTCCCCTCCTTATCTTATTAAATAAAATTTTTCTTTTTATTCTCAATGCTTTCTTCGTTTATTTCTGTGTTTTATTTTATGTGCCCCGATGGGGTCCTGTTCAAATACCTCCTGTGGTTTGCTCGGGTTTTCCTTAGAATTGACCCAAGTCTAACTCTGGTCGGTGTCTAGCAATGAGACTTCTTTCTGTGGTCTCGGGACCACTGGAGTGTGGGGTCTGCCTGAACAGACTTTAAGATGGGTCCTGCTCGGACACCTTCTACGATTGACTCAGGTTTTCCTTAGAATTGACCCAAGTCCAACTTTGATCGGTGTTTAGCATTGGTACCTCTCTCCATGGTCCGGGGACCACTAAAGTGCGGGGTCTGCCTGAGCAGACTTTAAGGTGGGTACTGCTCAGACAACTCCTGCGGTTGGCTCGGGTTTTCCTTAGAATTGACCCAAGTCCAGCTCTGGGCGGTGTCAAGCATTGGGACCTCTCTTCGTAGTCAGGGGAACACTAAAGTACGGGGTCTGGTCCAACTCTGGTTGGTGCCCAGCATGGGGCCCTGACCTGGTGGTCCGAGGACACTAAAATATCTGTACATGAGGCTGATCCGAACAAAAATTCTTCTTCATTAATCCCACTTTACATCAATTGGCAAAAATTAAATTACTGGTAGAAACGCTTGAGGTGGTCAGCATTCCATGGGTGTCCGAGACATCTGTCATCCTGGTCGGCTAGACGGTATATTAACGGACGAACAACTTCGGTAATCTATATGGCCTGTCCCGTTTAGGACTGAATGAGCATAACCTGGGTTCCTAGACCAAGACATTCTTGAACACCAAGTCACATACTCGGAAGACTCGCGGCCGAAACTTCTTGTCATAATACCTGGCGACGACTTGGTTACGTGCAACTATTCGGATAAGAGCTTGCTCCCGTTTTTCCTCAACCAGATCTAACGCGGGCATCAACTGCTCGGATTTGTCTTCTTCATCGTAGTTCTCAATACGGAGACTTGGTAAGCCCACTTCAGTTGGAATGACAGCTTCTACACCGAAATCCATAGCAAAGGGGGTTTCCCTGGTCACAGTGCGCCTAGTTGTTCGGTAGGCCCAGAGTACCCGGGGTAGCTCATCAATCCAAGCACCCTTATGCTTCTCGAGGTTCTTCTTCAGGTTCTCCTTGATTGTCTTGTTGGCGGTTTCTACCTGTTCGTTGCTCTGGGGTGCCTGGGGGAGGAGAACATTTTCTTTATTTCGGACTGCTCGTAAAGTGCGATGAATTTCGGATTATCGAACTGCTTTCCGTTGTCTGTGACCACGGTGTGAGGGAACCTGAATCTGCAAATGATGTTCTTCCACAAAAAAACCTGTACATTTTACCTCGGTTTGCTGGGCTAAAGGCTCAATTTTGACCCACTTCGTAAGGTAATCTATCGCTACAAGGCAATATCGAAGTTGTGATCAGGCCATTGGTAGTGGTCTGATCAGGTCGAGGGCCCATTTGGTAAATGGCCATGCACATACCACCGAGGTGAGCTTTTCGGGGTGAGACTTAATGACATCGGCAAACTGTTGGCACTTGAGGCATTTTTTGGTGAACTCCATTGCATCTCTACCCAAGGTCGGCCAATAGTACTCTTGATGACGGCACTTGAAGGACAGATCTTTCCCCCCAGAATGGTTTCCGCATACCCTGCTGTGTATTTCTTTCATTAGGTACTCGGCATCCGCTGGTCCAACACATAGCTGGTATGAGGTAGAGTGTCCCCGACAATACAACTTCCCGTGGATAAGGGTGTACCTTGCCGAGGTGTTCTTAATCCTCCAGGCTTCTTCCCGGTTCTCCAACAATCGTGCTGCGGTAAGATGCTCGATGATCGGATCCATCCATGTCGCAGCGTTCTCCGAGCATTAGACCTGCTCCTCTCGCTCGATGCTCGGCTGGTCAAGCCGTTGTATCAGGAACAAGACAAGACCGTCCATGGCGTTTCCCGAGGCTAACTGTGCAAGAGCATTCGTTTCATTGTTCTTGGAACGAGGTATCCGGGTTATTACGTGGCTTTTGAACTGACAAAGTAGGGTCTTAACTTTCTCAAATACTTAGCCATTCGCTCCTCCTTCGCTTGGAATTCCCCGGTTACCTGGTTGACGATGAGCATCGAGTCGTTAAAAACCTCGATGTCTTCGACCTCGAGTTCCTGGGCTAATCCAAATCCGGCTATAACTGCTTCATATTCCGCTTCATTATTGGACGCCTTGAAGTTGAAGCGAAACACCTGGCTGGTCTTATACATATCTGAGCTAACAAGAACTAGTCCTGCTCCGGAGCCCCCCGAGTTGGAGGATCCGTCCATGAACAGCTTCCATCTCTCGATGCTCTGGTCGGGAGTAATTTGATCATCTTCCCTGGGCACATCCGCCGTCTTCTCCGAGCTCTCCGAAGCTTGTTTGGGGAGCCCTGTGAATTTAGCTACAAAATCGGCTAGTGCTTATGCTTTGATCGCAGTCCGGGGAATGTATTTGATGTCGAATTCTCCGAGCTCTATTGCCCACTTCGCTATCTGTCGGCGGAGTGGGTGGCTGGTCGAGACGCAGAGTGGGTGACCTTGGAAGTTGGACCTTAGCTTGCGGGCGGGTAAGACCAACGCTAGTGCTAATTTTTCCAAGGGAGTATACCTCTCTTCCGCCCCTTAGAACGCCTTGTTGCTGTAGTAGACTGGAGTATGCACTTTGTCTTCTTCTTGGATCAGGACGGAACTAACAGCCTTTTCCGAAACGGCTAGATATATACGTACAACACTTCTTCGGGAAGTGGTTTCAACAGCAGTGGTGGGCTCCCAAGGTACGCTTTCAGGCCCTCAAAGGCCTCTTCGCATCTGCCGTCCCAATTAATCTTGTCCTTGCCCTTGAGCGCTTGGAAGAATAGGAGACATTTGTCGGTGGATCTGGATACGAACCGGGATAGGGCCGCTACCATCCCGGTCAATCTCTGGACCTCTTTGATGGTTCTCGGAGGTTGCAAGTCCACAACGGCTTGTGACTTGACCGGGTTGACCTCGATGCCCCGGTGATTCACCATGAATCTGAGGAATTTCCTCGACTCCATGCCGATTGCACACTTGGCAGGGTTCAACTTCATCCTGTACTGCCGCAGGGTGTTGAAACAGTCTTGGAGATTCTTGATGTGGTCGCTCGCGCGTCGGCTCTTTACCAACATGTCATCCACATACACCTCCATGAACCTCCCGATGAATGGGGCGAACATATTGTTCATGAGTCGCTGGTAGGTTATCCCGGCGTTCTTGAGATCGAATGGCATGACTGGTAACAGTAGAGCTCCTAGTTTGTTGTGAACGCCGTTTTGGCCTGATCGGACTTGCTCAGCGGAATCTAGTTGTACTCCGAGTACGCGTTCATGAAGCTAAGCAGTTCATGTCCTGCAGTTGCGTCCACAAGCTGGTCTATCCAGGGAATAGGGAAGCAGTCCTTGGGACAAGCTTTGTTCAGGTCGGTGTAGTCTATACAGACCTGTCATTTCCCATTGGATTTCTTGACCAGGACTACGTTGGCCAGCTACTCCGAGTAGGTCACCTCTCAGATGAAACCTGCTGCAAGCAGCTTCTTCACCGCCGCGTTGATGGCCTCGTATCTCTCCGGATTAAAGGCTCTCCTTTTCTGAACCATCGGTTTGTGCTTGGGGTTCACGCACAACTAATGGCACATCACCGCTGGGTCGATCCCAGGCATATCCTTATGGGACCAGGCGAAGACATCCTTGTGATCACGGAGGAAGTGCTCGAGTTCCGCTCGGATGTCCTGGTTGAGTTTTGACCTGAGCATTACTGTCATCTCCAGGTGCTCGGGGACCAATTGATACGGGACCAGGTCCTTGACGAGATGTGCCCGGATTTCCTCTTCGGGTATCCGGGGATCAAGGTCGCTCAAATGCTTGATCTCTCCAACAGGGGTGTCGACCTAGTCCACCTTGAAGATGGTTTCCACGGTGTCTGGTCCCGGGGTCTTGCGACACACTTTGTTGACCGCTTCCATGTAGCATTTCCTGGCCCCTTCCTAATTCCCTCATAAGACTCCAATCCCGCTTGGGATAGGGAACTTCATAGCCAAGTGGTAGGTGGAGACCACTGCTTTCAGCGCATTGAGGGTCGGCCTCCCCAGAATGATGTTGTAGATAGATAGTCGGTCCACGACGATGAATTCCACCATCTGGGTCTCTCTCTCCGAACCATCTCCGACGGTAATCGGGAGACTAACGGTATCGGCTGCTCGGACGCATTCACCGGCGAAACGTATAGCAGTGTCCGGGCAAGCTTCAGCACGGCTCCCTCGATCTTCAGCCTTGTGAATGCATCCATGAATAAGATGTCGGCTGAGCTCCCGTTGTCGATTAGGACTCGACGGACAACGTTTTCTGCAATTCGGATTTCTCCGATCAATGCGTCGTTGTGTGGGTGGAGCAGTCTGTCGGCCTTATCATCGAAGAAGGTGATCGGGGTATTGTCTTGGCTGCAGATTTTGGCGACGTCCTCTGCCATGTTTATGTATTCCCCGCGAGCGAACCGCCTCGCCTCGCGGACATAACTTCTCCTGCTACTAGCGGTGGCACCAGTGGCATCTCCACCAAAAATTGTGTGGACAATGTGCTCCAGTCCTGAATCATTAGGCCGGTTGCTCGGTCCCGGATTGAGGTGTGTGGTCGGCGCCTTCCTATTAGCTGTGCTCGTCGGGGTTATGATCCTTTCCATAAACTCCCGTAAATGGCCGTCTTGGACCAACAACTCGATTTGGTCACGTAGCTGTAGACAATCCTTCGTCTCATGGCCGACGTCTTTGTGAAAATTACAGTATTTATTTTGATTTCTCCGAGCACGATCTGTTCGGAGCGGTGGCGGGTCTCGGAGCAGTCCCCGACCAGAGACCTAGTTTAGGACGTGCTCGACGGTGGCGACTAGTGGGGTATATTGGTGGAACCTTGCCGCTGGAGTTCTCGGACCAGAGGGTGCCTCGACCCTTCTGGCATCTATGTTTACGGCCTTCCCCTTCTCTGGTCGGATTAGTTTTTATCCGACTTCTTTCCGGGAAGTCGTGATTGTTCTCAGGCTGCCATACCTCGCCCTCTAACATACTCGTCCGCCTCGGCATGCTTCCAGGCGATTCCCCTCAAGTGCGCAAAGGTCGGTGGCACGTCGTAGGCGAGTGTCCAGACTAGCCGCCTGTCTTTAACGCCTTCTCGGAACGCCTGTATCAAGGTGTCATCAGAACAACTCTTGATTTGCACTACGGCCTTATCGAATCGGTCGAGGTACTCTTTGAGCGGTTCGCTCTCGTCTTGTTTTATCCCAAACACATACGACGTCTCCATCTTTATGGTCTTCGAACCAGGAACGCGGCTGCAAAGGCGTCCGCCAGTTGTTTGAAGGAGTTGATTGACTCAGGTATGAGTCTCCGATACCATTGTCGGGCAACACCGGTCAGGGTCAGACAGAAAGCCTTGCAGAGTACAGCTTCGTTGGCATTCTAGATGAGCATATGTGCTTAATAGTTCTCGAGGTGTTCATCCGCGTCCGTGGAGTCATCGTAAGAGGCCATGGACGGCATCTTGAACGAAGCCATGATAGCCGGGGTAAAGGGGGGATCAACTGCTCCGACCTGCTCCCGTCCATACTGCTGGCCCATAAGCTGGTCGAGTTGTCGTTGGAGGTGATCCATTCTGTTTTGGTTGCCCTTTTCCTCCTTCGCCGGTTTGTCAATGGAGTGATCTCGAAACCACTACCGGCTGGTCCCTGGTCTTCCCAGGCGATCGAACACGGGGTTGTGCTCCCTCGTACGTTTACGGTCTCTCTCCGGTGGTGATCCGGGTCATGTCTTGTAGTCGCCAATGGTTCGGCTGCTACGGAGCGGGTAGCCTGGGTGTGGCGGCTTCTCGAGCGCACTCTACCTGGATCTTCATCTCGATGCTGACGTCCGAGGCTCTCCCGATTGGTCCGGTCACTCCTTCAGTCAGCCGCGGGCGATAGGTTCCGTAGTTGACCGACCGACCCGGGTGGCCTGGTCGGCGTAGACTCGGTGGCCTCCGGTTGTGCATGGGGGAGCCGGATGTTTTGCAATTACCGGAAAGCTTCCATGAGCACCTGTACGGTCTCAGTAAAGCTTTGGACGTTCCCGGCAAGGATTTCTATCTGTGTGGGTTTACGCTGTGCTCGTGCACCTCTTCGACGCTGGGGTCGCCGGGTACTTTATGAACTGGTTGAAGCAGGAGTGTCGTCCTGGATATCCTGGTTGGCTTGCTCGTCCATGGCTTGAGTGGACGGGCGCTCGGGGAGCGCGTGTGATGAAGTTGAGGTTGCTGGAAAGGCGGGGTCCCTTCTTCCAGCGCCAAAATATTGATGCGGAAAATCTCTGCCACAACACCCAATGTGATTGCTCGGAATAAGCTGGTCTTGCACAATAGCTCTGCATCTGGTCACCTGCAAAAGGAGAAGCACCTCGAAGTGATTGGGACACCGGTGGGTGTCTGCCACGGGCACTCCGATGCTTAAGTCAATAGGGGAGCTGATGAGCAAATGGAGAGGCAGAGTTTTGGTAAGGAAAAATATCCTTATCTCAAATAGTGGGTTGACCTCTTATTTATAGGCATTCCTCGCGGATTTGGGTTTTCGGGTGACCTGATCGGGTCGGCTCCCTAGTGCTCCCGGCAGGTAAATAGGCTTCAGGCGCACATGAGCTATAGGTCCAATGTACTGATGCCACATGTCCCTGGTTCGGTATATGGGACACTAGGGTGAGTTGTCGCTGGTGCCAATAAGTGTAGCCCCAGTCGGGGCAGGTGGTGGAAGTTGGTGATGTAATGTGTGCAGTAGCAGGTGGGGGAAGTTGACTGTTGATGTGTGCAGTGACAGGCCTCACATCAAATGTTAGGTGGTGTATGGAATATTGTGACAGGCTTCACGTTAGATGTTACGTGGTGGATGACTATCCGGAGCAGCCACGTCGTCTCCGAGTACTATCTAACCCAGGTACACGGCAGACCTCAGTAAGGTGCTAAACTCTGGCCGAGTAACATGGTTACCAGGGAAGAATCTTATGGTCGGATCAAGTCGGGTCAACGGGATCCGGTTCAGGCGGATGGATATTTCCACCTCCATATGACCGGGTTACTCTTGGAAATAGGATTTTATGGTCGGGGCGGATTACGACATCAACAGTTTCAAAGTCGTGGGAGACTTTGACACAAATGACATAGTTTAAGGAAATTTGCTAAAATTTATCTTATTTTTTTAGTGACAAGTATGATTATGTTTTTACATTATTTTATATTTAACTTAATTAGAAGAAAATTTACAAAATGCTTCCCTGAATTCAAGGGAAATCACTACTAAAAGAGAATGATTTTATGTTGGTTTTAGACTATCATGGAAAAATACGACGACGGTTAGAAAGCTGTTGTGGAATCTTCTACCATGGTACACCATGAGGATTCCATGACGATTTTATAAGTGTCGCTGAATGTTCGTATAGGGTGTCACATGATGCCTCAGACACCACTTTTAACAAAGGTTTTTGGGAAAATCTTTGTTAAAGTCCACTTTCAACGACGGTTAAAAAAAAATCGTAATCAGTTATTTGACTAAAACAAAGTTTTTTTTTCTATATTGTTTAACTAGTTATATATATATATTTTAACAAGCTGCATGACCAATAATTTAAATACTATCATATTTTATTTATCCAACCCAAATAATAATTTTCAAATTACTAATCCTCTTTATCATAATCACCATTATAACAAACACCAAATACTCAAATATAAGGAAAGTTCATACATAAATCCAAATGAAAAACTTAAATAAAAGGAGCAGATTTTACATTATCTAAAACCAACCAACAATACAAACCTTAAAAGTACTGGTATTATAGTGGTCACGGAGCTAGCGGCGGACAGTGCGGCCTTAGCGGCAACGATGGGCATGGTCGTGGGAGCCTTGGTGGGACAGTAGTACAGGTTGAGTCAGTAAGGAGTGAGGAACAGAGAGAGTGGTTGAAAAAAAGAGGGTGATGAGGAAGAGAAAGGGGAAATTTAGAGACAGAGTGGAGATTTTTGAAAATTTTGATTATGGACCTTAAGGCTATGTTTGGTAGGAGAGGTTGAAAAAAAGAGGGTGACGATGAAGAGAGGGGAAATTTAGAGAAAGAGTGGAGATTTTTGAAAGTTTTTTAATTAATTATTATATTGTCTATTAAATTTTTTTTATAAATAAGGAGAAAATTATCTTTTTAATTGAAAAGATGAATGAGAGTGTGCATTCTTCCATTGATGGAATGATGCATTATGATAGGTCCAAAAGGAGAGATTCTCCCTCCACCTATCCTCTTGTTCCTCATTTCCTTCCAACCAAACAATAAAAGGGGACTCTCTCTCCACTTCTCTCTCTCTCCAACCACAGAGAGAGAGAGAGAGAGAGAGAAGATCTTGAAATTATAGAAAGGTATGACAATTTCACTATTTTTAAGTAGAAAAATGAGCAAGGACAAGTCGGCCTTTTTTTATTTTTTAAAGTTACTGGAAATTGTACGATGGTTTTTCAAAACCCAAAATAAAAATTATACATTCCATGACGGTTCTTAAAAACTCTGGTGAGTCAAAAACAACGATGGTTTTTGAAAAAAAAAAAAAAGAAAAGAAAAGAAAAAAAGGCAATTCTACAATGGAGTAAAGGTGCTTTACCCCATCAATGAGGTAAAGAAGATTTCATTTAAATGGCTTAGATATTGTATGCACACAAACTTTATTGTGCATCCAACTACATTAGATTACAAAACAGTTTAAAAAAAAAAAAAAAAAAAAAAAAAAAAAAAAAAACTCTTTCTGGTTCTTTGTGTTCGGTGTCAGCGGCAGGGAAGGAGGGTCTATTGCCGTGAGATGTAGCGCACCGTGTGGTCATCGCCGTTGAATCTCACCCCTCAAGAAGTCGCGGCGGTTGGACCTTGTTTTAAAAAGTTTGAGAAAAAATTATTATGCATCCTACACCCGAAGTCGTCCCCTGTCACCGGAGAAGAAGGCCGGAGACCCAGCTCGTCGTCGTGCCCACCCGAAGTCATCCCCAATTGCCTGAGAAGAAGCTCCAGAGACCCATCTCCGAAACCCATAACGGGGATCACGAGGGGGGGGGGGGGACCTAGATCGGAGATCGCGTGGGGGGGGGGGGGGGGGGGGACCTAGATCGGAGATCGCGTGGGGGGGGGAGGGGTGGGGGGTGTGAGAGGGCTCAACATTGGGGGGGGGGGGGGGGGGCCTGGGTCACCGTCAGGGGGGGTGGCGGTTGGGAAGAGTTAATTTTTTTATTATTTTTTAAGCATAATCACATTATATAACTTACTAAAAGAATGCAAAGTAAAGAAACTGTTCCATGAACAGTACAATTACGTTTTTGACCCTCCAATTATGTTTGTCAGTTTGTCTTCCTACAGTGATTTGACGCTTTTGCCCCCTTAAACCCTACTTTTGCTTTCTTTTTTTTTCTTTTCTCTGCCGCCACCCTCACGTTTCCCATTCTCTGTCTTTTTCTCTTTTTTTTTCTACCTTTTTCCCTGTCTCTTTCTCTTCTCTGCGCACGTTTCTCTGCGCACGTCTCTCAAAGTGTTTGATTGTTTTCTGCTGTGAAAGCTAAGCTTTGATTAATGAGTCTTGGATTATTCTTTTCTTTCTTTTCTTTTCTTCAATTTTTTCTAAATATAATAATTATTTTCCAATTAACATCATAATTACTTTTTTTTGGGCTTTCTTTTCCACTTTTCTCTCTCTCTTTCTCTCTCTCCTTTCTTCGGTCCTCTACCTTTTTCCCTGTCTCTCTCTCTTCTCTGCGCACGTCTCTCTCTCTCTCAAAGTGTTTTGTTTTTCTTTTGTTCATCTCTTTGTCTCTCTCATTAATTTTCCTTGGCCTTTTTTTTCACTTCTCTCTCTCTCTTTCTCTCTTTCCTTTTTTCGGTCCTCATTCTCTTTTTTTGGGTTTTCTTCTTTTGTTTCTCTCTCTTCTCTCTGCCGTTTCTCATTCTTTCTTTTAGCTTCTCATTTTCTTTTTCCTCCATCTCTCTCTGCCGTGTTTCGGTGTTGTTATTTTTTGGGCTTCTCATTTTTTGCATTTTTGGTCTGAAAATTTTACCGGTTGCTTTTTTTGTTGTGTTTTTTGTGAATCCGTCGGTGTTGTTTCTGTTGTGTTTCTGGGTTTTTTTTTTCCGATTCTGGATTTTTGTTTTCCTTATATAGTGCATGCAATATGTTTTTGGGTAATTTTTTTCCTTTCTGCGAATCTTAGGTTTTGGATGTTCATTTTTTCCCCGGGTTTTTTTTTCCCAGTTTATTAGTTATTTAGGTTTTTTTTTTTTTTTTTGACTTTCTGTGTCTTTTGGAGGTATGGTTTTCTCCCTTTTTCTTTCCGTTTCTTTGTTTTCTTCGAAACTCTACATTTTGATTTTGGGGGTTTTTGCTTTTTTTTTTTTATTGAGGGTTTTTTTTTTTCCGTTCATTAAGTTTTGGGGTTTTTTTTTCCCGGGTTAATTTTTTTTTTTTTCTATGTCGTTTATACGTATAATGAAATTTTGATGTTGGTTTTTTGTAGGTGGATTGGTTCGACTGCAGAGAAAAAACAAAAGGATGACGAGCATATTGAAGATTTTTGATGTATGATGTTTGTATTTTTCAATTTTTTTAATTTTTCCCCCGGGTATTATTTTGTTGTTTTTCTATCTGAAATTTTATTTAAGTATTTTTAGCCTATATAAATTTCTGTTATGATCTATGGTTGTATTCTAGGATTTAGTTAGGATTTAGTTAGAATTTAATGAATCGTTAGGGTGTTTAGTTATTTGAATTTCTTATCTGATTGTTTCTACATGAGTTAAGTTGCATTGGTTTTGCTGTTTTGTTCTATATCTTTAATACTTTTACCTTACGTTGTTTTACTTTTGACTGATTGTGTTATGTGTTATTTGGTATAATATTGTAACTTGCAGTGTCATGATTGCTTTTATCGAAATTTGTTGTATGTATATATCTGTTATTAGTGTTTGTTATTTGGTTTATGTGTATTCTCTATTGTCACTGTAAGTAATTTTATGCCTATACGTGTAAAGTATTTATTACTCCTGTTTTTCACCGACTCTTAAAAAAGAGTCTTCTGGAAAGCTGTAATCTGTTTTTTATATTATTTATTACATCTTCGCTTATTTATTACACTATTGTTATAGCTTATTATTAGTAATTCCGTTATATGCTTTTAATTGCTCTGTTTCAAACTTTTTCTAACTCTTAGTTCAAATATTTTTATCTTTCTGTTTATCATCTTCGAAATACTGATCATTTTGGAATCTATATTTCCGTCCACTGTACTGTTTTATCCAGGTATTATATTTAATGTTATTTTTAATTCTGTTAATTAGTTGCTTCATTAATTTTATATTCCATGGTGAATGATTTTTGTAGTAATAGTAATTGTTTTGCCTCCATTTTATTATATGGATGTTTTTACTCTTCTGTGTATACCTATTACTTATATTGTTTATAGTGCCTTGGTTTTTTTGTTTTTATAACTTTCCCTATGCTTTATCTTCCTTTTCTTTGCCGCTGCCTTTTTTTATGATTGAAAGCTATGTTTGTGTTTTTGATCTTCCTATATGATTTAGTATCCCTTTTTCTCCCCTCTCTGTTTCGGTTTTTTTTTTTCCCCCAACAGAATATAAAAGTTTTTTGTATCTGTTTAGATGTTTTATGACTATTATTCTTATTATATTAAATAATTATATTATATGATTTAGTAATTTTTGTTTGATTGTTTTGATTATTTGTCACTGACATTGTTTATTGTTTATTTATATTTGTTTATATGATTATGTTGGTTTTGTTGTTTTTTTTTATTGGTTTCTGGATATTTTCTCTTACAGTGAGATTTTTTTCTTTCCCTTAATACTTTAAAAACTTTTCCGACTACTTTTTTAGGAAAAAAATCTTAATATGCTATGATGATCTCTACTTAGATATGTTATAATGCATATACCAGATGTATTACTTAGTTTGGTATATGTTGATGAAAATCGTATTATTGATAGTAAATATTGAATAACTAATATATACTATTTGACCGTTTTTATCGTTGCCGTGAATGTTTATATAGTTTTGGTTCTTTTCATTCTGTTTCTTTCTCTACGCTTCTTCATGTGTTTGTACTTTTTGAATTTATGGTTTTTAAATCCCACGTTTTGGTTTTTTTTGTTGTTTTGTTAATTCTCACTATTAGTAATGGCTTCTGTTTTTATTAGTTTTCTGTATTCTTATCATTTTCCTGATTCTATCTCTCTCTGTCTTTTCAAAAAAATATATACATATACTCATATATTATTATTTACTTTGATTTATTTATTATTTGTTTTTTTCTTATTTTATTTTCTCCTACAATCTTCTGTATTTGTATTCTTTCAATTTGTTGTCTTCAAATTTAAAGTTTGAAGTTCTACTTTCAAAATTCTATTCTTCGAATTTTTTAAGTATGTTAACTGATTATTTTTCATTTGTTACATCTAATTTATATTGTTTACTGTACTTTTATTTTCCCCTGTGTTTGTTAGTTTGCTCTTCTTTTTATTATTAATAATTTTTTTTGTAGATATTCCCAAACATTTCACCTGGTAGCTTTCAAAAACGTAGTTGAAATATATTTTGGTTATTTTCAATAAATATTCTCATGCTACACGAGATCTGAGCTTAATATAATAATAATTAATTCATTTTTTGCTTTCAATCTTTATTATAAATTCTTATTATATTTTTTATACTATGTATATATATTTTTTGAATTATATATTGAAATTGGTCAACATGATTAAATATATATTATATGTATGTTTTTTTTTCCCTGTTAACGTATTGTTTAGTAATTTTTTTTTTGTAATTTAATATATATATTTTTTTAATTTCCCGGGGGTTATTTTTTACTTTTATTAAATTATTCAAGTAATTAGATTTATAATTGTAATATTTGCATGTATATTTCTTCAGTATCACAAATCATTGTAATCTAAATTATTTGATGTAATTTTTCATTTTTTTATTATCAATCAATGCTATTAAATTGTTTGATGTAATTTTTTACATTTTGTACTTTTATGATGTAATGTTAAATGTTTACTTTATATGTATTTTTTTTATTTAACTTTATGTTAGAATAAATAATTGTTTATGAAAAATCTAAATGACTCAGGTTACTTATCATTTATTTTAGCAAATTATAATTTTTTATTAAAAGGAAAAAATTGTACAAAAATTTGACTGTTAGATAAAATCTGTTTAAGATAATATGAATTATAAATAAATAAATTTGAGACGATAAACTTTTATATACACATTACATTTATTTATATATTTATTTAAAGTCTGTAAAATTTTTGTTTTCAATGTAAGATTTTTGCCCCCAATAACATAATATACGTACTACAATAAATTGAATAATACAATTTAAATGTATTAAACATAATTAACAAAATCCATGATCTATAGTATGACACTACCAAAACTAATATTACGTAAATATGATATAAAAGATAAAATGAACAATTTTTCTAACTGTTTATTAATAGATAATTTATGCATAACAATAAAATAAAAAATATCCGTAAATAAATACATTTACACAAATTAAATTTTATAGAAATTTAATATATATTTATATGTTTGCATAAAATTCCGAAAATTTTTGACTTCAATTATATAATATATATATTATTATAAAATTTGGGAAAAAAAAATGTACATATTGAAATAGTATATATATAACGTGGGAAAAAAATTTGATTTGAAATTTAAAGGATTTATAATATAAAAATAAACGTTCACTTAATATATTGATAAATTATATATTTCATATTATGATACTTAAAAACTAAAAATTGAATAAAAATGACAATAAAATAAAAAAAACATAAATTTTCCTACTTAGCAAGATTTTGTTTTTGACTTAAATAAAAATTGAATAAAAATGACAACTGAAATAAAATAGCATAAAATTTTCCTACTTACCAATATTTTATTTTAAGTGTAAAATAAATTGTACATAAGTTTTTTTTTTTTTTTTTTTTACTCTGCATGTTATATGTTTTGTATATTTAATCGTAAAGCATAAATTTAGAGAAAAAAATATAAAACATAAATATGATTAAATATTTAATTACAAAAACTTATAAAGTGGAAATAACGTAATTAAAAAATGAATTATTACAATCAAATTGTACTAATTATAGAAATAAGTTAATATACAAAAATAATTAAACATCAAATGAAAAAAATATTTACAAACGAATGAAAAACAATTTACATCGATAGTATTTTTGCCTTGATGTATATATAAACCCAACACTTTTTTGAATATAAACTACAATGTAAATATTGTGATATTATAATAATAAATTCTAAACAAATATACTGTTAATAGTTATATTATTTATCTTAAGGAACTATATTATTTTATAATATTCAATTATTTTTTTCTCTACATTCCTGTGCGTAGCACGGGCATTAAACTCGTGTTATTCTAACATATGATTTTATCCCATCGTAAAATCTCCCAAAAAAACACCGGCCTTAATTATTACTATTTTTTTTATCACACTTCACGATGGTATTTTTAAAACTATCATGGAACAACTGTTTTTTATTCTAGAATTTTTTTGCAGTGAATGTTGGACCTCTTATCGTCAAGTCAACTCAAAATTTTGATTTAACTTCTAGTAAAAAATTGTTTGATGGGTTCGGAAACATCATTCGCTGCATACTCCTAATGCAATTTAATGCGTATTTTGATATCTCATTTATTCCATTTTAATATAAATTTGAAAAATACAACATTTCATTTATCTTTTTTATCCGTTTATACTAATCACATCACATACTCTCTTTATCAATACAATTAGAATGACCATTCAACTATAAATAACTCAAAACATATATTATATTTGAATATAATATATAAAAGGGATATCCAAAGACATCCAAATATTATTTGGGTTTTTGTTCTTAAATGATAAAAAAAATCCCCCCCCCCCCCCCCCCCCCCCCCAAACAAAAGAAGAAAAAATCCATTTTGATATCTTTTACATATGTTGAAAAAAAGTTAAAACCATTTCAGATGGTCATTTTCTGATAACTACTTCTAAACGCGTATTTAAATGTTTCTGTTCATAATATATTCATAAGCGGAGCTCCTTCGACTGATTGTTCGCATCGGATCTCAGGTTCTCTATTGCACTCCCTAAATAGGGTTCTTTTCACCTTTCCCTCACGGTTAGGGGTGGCAATTCGTGTCACGTGTCGTGTTCGTGTCGTGTTAGAGCCGTGTCGATTTTTTTTTCTCCGACCCGCGACACGACCCGCGACACGAACACGACACGAAACCGTGACACGAACACGACACGAACCCGTCATGGGTTGACACGACACGAACCGAAATTGACCCGCGACACGAAACTGACCCGTGACACGAAATTGACCCGCGACACGAAACTGACCCGCGACACGAAATTGACACGAAATTGACCCGAAATTGACACGAAATTAACACGAAATTGACCCGCAACCCGAAATTGACACGCGACCCGAAAGTGACACGAAATTGACACGAAAAGTGACACGAAATTGACCCGAAATTGACACGAAATTGACACGAAAAGTGACACGAAATTGACACGAAAAAAATGTGTCCAACCCGAACACGACCCGCGACACGAACACGAAACGAAACCGTGACACGAACACGACCCGCCCCCTATTTTTCCTAACCCAAACCCGTGAAATTCGTGTCGTTTTCGAGTCGTGTCGTCGTGTCGCGACCCGTATTGCCACCCCTACTCACGGTACTTGTACGCTATCGGTCATTGAACCTGGCTCAAGCCGGACCCTTACTTGAAAGGGATCTAATTTGAAGAAGGAAGTCATTTGTGGACTGATTCCGACCGTTTACCAGAAGACAAGAGATTCGCGGTATGGCTTCAGAAGAGGTACTCATTATATATTCATTCAAATATTTTCATCCCAAATGTTTCCGTATAAATTCTTCCCCTAAACATACGGACCCATTTATCAGAATCCAAAGTACTCCCAACAAGGTTACGACACATAAGTTAGGTATTGATATATGTAAGATGAAGAAGAAAATGTATATTATGTATTCATGATGCAAAATAATATCAAAACGTTTTCATATGTTTGATAACACGTGCATGCAGTCTTCTATTATTGCATATATTGGATAGTGAACTAGACTAATAGGTCAAATAATAAATGCCAAACATATGGGGGAGAGCTTCTGGACCACCAAAGCACCAGCAAAGCAAAGGAAGACATATCCAGAAAGCAAAGTTTCCTTGCGGTTCAAATTAATGGATGATTTTAATGCGTCAATGGAAAGTTTCCAATTAATAATTTTTTTTTATATTTTTTTTACTATTTGTGTTTATTGGAGCATAGTTTTTATTTTTTATTTTTTATTTTTTTTCTCATTATATTTTATAAGAAAGGTTTTTAATGAGAGTTATTTTAGAATATGGTTTTTAAAAGCATGATTATGACTGTTTCTTTTGGTGTCAGATTTTGCTTGTTTTTGTCTACCTCAGTTGCTTGTTTGGTTGTTCTCTTATGAGTAGTTATTATTCATTTTAATTCTTGACATTAATATGTATTGGTAGTTTAGCGTGGGATGAGTTTATTAATATGTGTCAATCTAATTGGGATATATACTAGTTTTTCCTGATGTAAATTGTTCACTCTCACCAATTATATAAAAAGAAATGTTTTTGGTTAACTACAAAACAAAGTTTATGTAAGTAGCTACCTCTCTCAATTTCATTAATTTTTAGTTTATATATTGATCTTTACATAAAAGTGGTGTCCATTCAACTAGAATAAACATTTAAATTTTCTCAAATAAAGAAAAGAAACATTCTAAATTTATACCTTCTTTAAAGATCAAAATAATAACTAAATAATTGATTAGTGTAAACATAATAAGGTACAAATATATAATAAGAATCCACAAAACTTATATATATATATATATATATATATATAAGTCACAACTAATTAGTGATAGGATTGTCGACCAAAGCATATAATTTAATATACATTTTAGTTTTAAGTTGACAGATATATTTATTTATTATGGCAAGATTAAGAATACGAAATAGATGAAAAGAAAAGAAAAAAAAATCCAACAATATTATGACAAGAAAAAAAATTCTATAACAAGCAAGCAACAAGCAATTAACACACGCACATATACGCATTATATGAATGTAGAAAGATGCTAGATAGAAGGATATGTATATATATTTAATTATGTGCATATATAGGTTGTTCTAACTTTTATTTTTCTTCCTACCACTAGTACAAAATGTGGATACCACGACGGTTTTTAACCGTCGTGGTAACATTTCTACGACGGTTTTCTAACCGTTGTGGAATCCAGAGTCGTGGAATCTTTTTAGATTCCACTACGGTTTTTTACCCGCCGTAAAATAGGCAAAAATAGGACCTAAATGTGGACATTTAAGAACATACCACGACGGTTTTTCTTGAAAAACCGTCGTGGTAGGTCCACCTATCACGACGGTTGAAAAACCGTCGTGGTAGGGTCTGCAGAAAAAAAAAATTTGCGAATTCATTTCATTTCCCACGGGTGGCAAATCCGGAAAATTTAACTCACAAAATCAACATTTTTTCTGAAAAATTCCCAAATCCGTGTCTTACCCAATCAATTTTAAAGCAATCTAAATCACAACGACTGTCAACAATCACCGAAATGACGAATTTTGGACAATTTTCTACGGAAAATTCCCAAATCAACAATCAACCAAATCAACATTTTGGAAGGAACATTGTGGATTTTTGACATTTTGGACGGAAATTTCACAATCAACAAAATCAACATTTTGGACGGAAAATTCCCAAATCCGTGCCTTACCCAAGCAAGATACATTTCAACTTACCGGATTGTCAAGCGTGGGTACGGGTGGAGTGGTAGAGAATGTAGGGGACGGAGGAATGGCGGCGAGAGGGAGAGGGAAAAAGGCTTGGAGTTAGAGAGAGAGGGAGGAATGGTGACGAGAGAGAGAGGGAAAAAGGCTCGAAGTTAGAGAGAAAAAGAGGAATGGAGGTGAGAATGTAGAGAGGGAGCGGAGAGCGATAAATGGAAGGAGGATATGGGCGACTTTGGGTTTGGAGTTAGAGTTTGTATTAGAGAGTGAATAAGGCTCGGAATGTAATGGGGTGGGAAAGATGATATTTTTTTGGGTTTTAATATACGCTCCAAAAAGTTGAACAATTTCAAAATTTTTAAAATTCCCGCATTCATACCTATCACGACGGTTTTTTGGAAAAACCATCGTGGTAGGGTGAAAATTAAAAAAAAAAATTTTGACCTTCCACGATGGTTTTTCCCAAAAACCGTCGTGATAGGTCAAAAAAAAATTTTTTGATTTTTTTTTTTAAATTTTTGAAGTTTTTTTTTTTGAAAAAATTCCCTCCTTCGTACCTATCACGACGGTTTTTCAAAAACCGTCGTGGAAGCACCCCGCTTCCACGACGGTTATTCAAAACCGTCGTGGAAGCATGATGCTTCCACGACGGTTTTTGAAAAACCGTCGTGGAAGTAACTCGCTTCCACGACGGTAACCGTCGTGGAAGCGCCCGCTTCCACGGCGGTTATTAAAAACCGTCGTGGAAGTGGCGGCTTCCACGACGGTTTTCGGAAACTCTGTTCCGCTCCGTGTTTTTACGTATTTTCCACGACAGTTTTTTTAAAAACGGTCGTGAAAACGCCGTCGTGAAATCCACATTTTGTAATAATGTACGTCCAAATTTGGACGAGAACATCCAAGTAAAACCAACTTCGACATGCATGCATCAAAAGAGACGTTATTATAAGTATTCCTCAATCCCTACGTGCATGAGAATATTCGAACAAAAACAGACATGCAAATAAGAACAACTTCAATCATTCCCACAATTCCACTATAGCATGAACGATTTAAACATGCCCAAATTCACATTTTTTTTTTAAATTTTTTTATAATAAGAGCTATGAGCTAGGGTTGCTCATCTATAAAATGCTGTTGTCACTAATATGTTTTAGACAAAGAAAGTGTGAAAAAAGAAAATTTTAAGAGAGAGATGTCCAACAACATTGCAAAGAGATGGAGGGTATTGAGCGGCGAGAAAGAATGGGAGGGTCTATTGGATCCTCTTGACATCAATCTCCGCCATTATTACGTGATTCACTACGGCGAAAGAGCTCAGGCCATAGCGGACGCCTTCATTGCCGAGACAAAATCGAAGCATTGTGGGGCTCTCTCGCTATCCACTGGAAGGTTTCTTCTCTTATAAGGTGGGCTTAGACAAAGGGACCCCTACAAATATGAGGTGACGAACTTTATCTACGCTGCCTATGGGGAGGATGCGTCGGACAAAATCTTCAAAACGTCGGAGTCTCCAGAAGCAGTTGCTAAGGGCTCAAACTGCATAGGCTACCTTGCGGTGGCGACCGATGAAGGCAAGACTGTGTTGGGGAGGAAAGACATTTTAGTCGTTTTGAGAGGTAGCATGCTTTCGGGAGATTGGAACACAGATTTTACTTTCGAATTGGTGTCGGCAAAGGACATGCTAGGATCCACCAACAATCCCATGGTGCACAAAGGTTGGTACTCTCTCTACACAGCAACCAACACGACAAGTCTCAACCGCACCAGTGCCCAGGACCAGGTGAATAATGTTTGTTTTTCTTAATTTTCTTTTAATACCTTCTATGATCTTGGGGTCATTACCATGTTAAAATTTGGCGGTGCATGTCTCTTGTACCCCTTTATTTCTGTCCTTTTATCATTTCCCTTCAATAAAATCATATTGCATCACTTAAAATGTTATGTCAATCAAAATGTCACGCTATTAATTAAGTAAACGTGAGTATAGTTGAAATATTTTAATTGACGTGATAAGATATTATTGAGAATATATAAAAGAAGATAGAAAGTAAGGAACATGTGAGCCAAGCCTTCGTTGATAATAACACATTTTCATAGGGGGTAGAATTACTAAATCATATTGGCAATGAAATAGTTGGAGTATATATGTCGTTCTAGCTATGTGCCAAAGTTGACTCTTAATATTCATAAATAAAAACCTTAGAAGAAAACTGTTAACATGAAATACTCATACTTTGGACTCTGATGAAAGTTTCATTTGAATTAAACTCAAGACAATTGATCCAAAATATTATACAAACTTTGATAGGATATACAATTTTACAAATTTAAATGACAGGTTTTCGCAGAAGTGAAGAAACTAGTGGCCAAATATCAGAACGAGGAGATTAGTATAACAGTGACTGGCCACAGCATGGGGGCTGCACTTGCGACACTGAACGCCGTGGACTTGGCTTATAACAAAACAAAGGTGCTGAGTACTAGCAAACCAAACAAGAATAATGTTCCGGTCACTGCCTACGTGTTCACCAGCCCCCGCGTTGGAGACAAAGGCTTCGGCAGTGTATTTTCAGAACTCAGCAACAGCGCCAATGCCGCCAATCTGAACATCCTGCGTATCGACGAACTGCTTGATGTCGTTCCGCAAAACCCTTTACAGTTAAACGGACAATTGTTGCTCCTTACGGTTCTCAAATCACCATACGTGAAGTCATTCCTCCTTTTGATTGTTACGAGGAAATGGCTGCCGTTGCATAATTTGGAGCTTCACTTGCATGGAGTGGCGGGAACGCAACGAGTGTTCGGAGGATTTGAGTTGGAAATCGATCGCGATCTTGTGCTCATGAACAAAGTGGGGGGACTTTGTCAAGGATGGATATATGATTGTTACAACTTGGTGGACTGAGAAGGACAAGTCCATGGTTCAAAACAATGATGGCAAGTGGGAGCTCAAGGATGGTCAGGAAGATTGAACTCATTTTGGTATTAATTAGTATCCAAACAATTATGCTTAATTACTTAGAACTTTTGAAGCTCTACCAAATAAGTGATCTGTCTTTGGCAACTGAAGGAAATAGTTAAAAACAATATATATATATATATATATGTATATATATACACATACATATAGATATACACACACACACACACACACACATGGAAATAAGCACTACTTTGGTTAGTAAGACATGCATATAGGATGCTGCAAATGCCTATATATGTTGTATTTATTGTGTTTCGTTGAAACTTTTATGAATTTTATTTTGAATCGTACTTCTCTCTTAATGGTTCTGTCTGCACTTGAACTGCTTCTTCATATTCTTTATCTGTCCTTTTTCTTTTTATTTAGTATTTCAGTTTCTTGTTGCAAGGCGGTGAAAAATATTTAAGATTGAACTCTTTTAAAAATAACTAGGCTTTGATTATAAGTATATATTACGGTAATTATTTATGAGAAAAGTAAAGACATAAAAATGGAAGACAAAAAGCATATTTACTTATAGATGTAAGGAATGAGAGTCAATCTTTTGTTTACTTATTTTTTTTTTCTTTCCTTCTTCTCGAATGATAGTGAGAATGATGGGTCTCACACTAATTTGAGATTGAGGAATGAGATTGAAATTTGTCAATCTTATGCCCATTTCCGGATTGTGACTCCTAATCTTGATTTTATTATTAAATTATCATTTTATCCTTAGTTTACTTGCAAAATGTTTTACTAAAAAATATTTAAAAAATATTAACAACCTATAATACTTATTTTTATTAAGTAAGTACTATATATTTTTATTAACTTAATATTTTGTAATTATCTTAATTATTATTAACTATATTAGCATAAATAAAAAAATTATTTAATCGTAACATATTAATATGTATCTATGTTTGACACTGTATTTTTATTTTAGTTGTTTTTTTTTATTTTACACTTTTTAACTTTTTTTTTTTTTTAAAAATACACAATTATTTTTACTTTTAATTAATTATCTGATAATAAATAAATTAATTAAGTAACCATTTTTTTTTTTGGAAAAACAATAAATGAAGAAATATACAAGTAAATTTACAATAATTTATTTTGATTTTGAATTAAAATAAACGCATAATGAGATTCGTGATGATTTTAATTCTGAATCCTAAAACCAAGAAGACAACTTATTCGGTTTTCAAATCTTCACTTCGAATCATGTTCACTCCGACTCTTACTTATACTGATTCATGTCCACTATAATTACGTATAAGTAAATACACCCTTAAAATCATGAAATTTTTTTTAGAGGTAATTTTTTTAACGACTAATAATATTTTGAATACCTACCCCAATATTAATATAGAGTATTAACTCAATAATTATTATTTTTATTAATAAATACATGAACGGATATGATAAATTTTAAACACTTATGATTTGAAAAACGAGTGTGTGATATAAAAAATTATTACTTAGGGCCTGTTTGATTGGTAAGTTCCATTTAAACTAAACTGTACTTTTTTCATCATGTTTTTTATCTTTTCTGAAAATTTTTTTTTATCTTTTCTGAAAAAGTCAATAAAAATTACTATTTAAACTTAAAAATTTTAACTCAATTCCAACTGAACTTGTGCACCAAACATGCGCTTATGATTTAGGGTTGATATCCTTGCTCATCAGGCACTTCTATTCTTCCCGTTTAACTCCCCGGCAGCAGAAGCCCACACTTTGGAATTCATAGAACCTTAAATCTTAATTTAAATCTTAAAAGAAAGCAACAAGAAGTTGGGAAAGGAAGGCGGTGTCCTCCTTCTCCGCTGCTGCTATGACCAGTACAACAACTTTGAACCTTCCGCTTCGTCCACTCTCCTCCAATTTTCCCCCCTATCAGCTTTCCCGGAAATTCTGTTTTCCTCCCAAAGGTCATCTTCATTACTTGCTCTTTTCTTTTTCTTTTTCTTTTTCTATTGGTGTTTGTTTCCCGAGAAAATAAATGAATCGCATAATGTTCCATATCCCAGATTTCCCTCTTTTATGTATAGATACATATTCATTCAAAAACAACTTAATTTTAGGCTGTTGTCCAACTTTCTGCTCTGCCTTTGATTCGTCTTTTGTTTTTGTTTTGTAAATTTTTTTTTAAGCATGAATAAACCATAATCGATTTGTTCTGACTACATTTTGTTGCGTATAAATAGTGGAAAACTATTGTTTCTGTTTCTGTGTTAAAAGAATTCTTTGATATAGTAGGAAAAAAATTAACCAGCTGGTAGGAAACATCTTTTAACTGTCATATCTGTACCGGCAATTCCGTTAATGTATAGCACTTTAGTTAATCTGATACGGTTCTGATTTAATCTGATGGTTTAAATGTAAAAACTGTACTTAAGTTAATCTTATAGGGATTTTTTTTTTTTTTTTTTTTTTTTCTATTCTTCGTCACGTGCATTCTGTAATCGCTCGAACCTCGTGATCACTGGGAGAATTTAGCTCTTTATTTGTGTTTGTAGGATTGGAGATTTATAAACATGGTAAGAAAAGTCTTTGCAGATCAATCCGTGCCGTTGATGGAAGCGAGAGTGCATACATATCTACTTGGGATGAGAAACCATATGAAACTCTTCCTGGCGGGAACAGAGCTTACTTGGATGAACAAGATATTGTGACAGTTCTGGATCCACCTAAGGAACTAATTCCTCTTGACCCGGAATCTTATAACCCAGCTGCATATCTTTGGTCAGTGTTCTATATCATTTGTCTTACCAAATATTCTGGTGAATCAAACTGCCTGATCTGCGAAGTAAAATGTATGTTCCCTTGAATAGCCTTACTCGTAGTCCTTAGAGATCATTGCAAATATGTTATAGGTGGGGATCATTCTCTGAAGTTATATCCTTGAGGATAGTGGTGTGCTGATTGTTCGTTAGCTTATTACATATCAATTAGGTTGTTTTGTTTGAAATAAATATTAGAAACTATTTACTCCTAAAAGTTGCACTTAGATTGAAATTTGAATTGAGAAGGAATTTCGGGACGGGAAGGACCTGGAATGTCAGGATGCCTAAGAATAGAAGTAGCGATATGCCGATTTGCTGCTGTTAAAAAGCTAGGCACCTCTGTACTCTTATTGCCAATCTCTTTTAGCTCCCGAACAGCCTATTCGATTTCTGTGCTTAAGCTTGCTCTCACTTATTCTTGGCTTGGATCTAGATAATAGATATGGCAAGTCAAAGAGCTGAGTCGTCGAAAACACTAGCAGCTCCTTCTCCAACTTTAGCAAATGAACCCCGTTCAAGCACAACAGAAATGATCACCGTTTACGCCGCAACATGTCCGATTGCAATAGAGAAGGAATTATGGCTATTAACTAAATTTTAATTCTATAGCGGTTTTAAAATTTTCGGTGAACCTGATTCTGATTGACATTAGCCATGCACATGTCCACCTGTAATGTTAGGAGACAGAAAGAAGATGCCCAACATTCTCTCATAAAATTTGCACTTAGATAGAAAATTTGAAATTGAGCCCCCAAATTATGCCTATTTACTAGATTTAATAGCATAGAGGAGATAGAAAGGAAAGAAAATGACATTCAGTAATGTACTTTTCTGCTAGCCAGGTTAGGGGATATAAAGAAAATGCCTATCTATCAATTTAAAACTCAATCTAAACTATATAATGATATTTGTATCTAGTTATCGACCTTACAGTTCCTTGTTTTATGATTCAGGAAAAAAATTGAAGATATTCCCCGCGAAAGGCATCATCGACTGCTGAAATTGCTAAAACCTAGGTTATTCTCACAATATCTTCCAGTTCTGAAAACTTATTTATGTTAGTACGCTTTCCATCTAACTCATTTTCTCATGTGGTATATTAACTATAGTTCAACTATGTATTTAGGTTTGTTTTTGTAAGGAAAAGATATTTGATCTTTTGTGGTGGTTAAAATGTTGATTTTTGTTATGTAGGTTGATATCGCAAGCTTGGCAAATAGCTGGCACAAGATATGAGAACCCAAAGTTAGCTAAGATAACTGAATTCAACTTATTGTCTAATGAAGATTGTGGAATGACACCTGAATATTATAACTGCCGAACAAGTGGAGGTGAGTCAAAACCTTTTGGTCTGAGAAAAAGGGTATATGTTTTATTTTGTACTGCATAATGTAGTAAATCTGAGGAAAGAATTCTTTGCAATTATCGCATATTGATGTAGTATCTTTAGAGAATATGCACGCTTAATCTCCTATGCTAGTTTGTACTGGCATGTATGTGCATATTCTTTTCTGTAGTTTTCTTGTAATTGTTCCTCCATGCTAAATACATTGATTTTCAAAAACATTGACGATATTGACATTAAACGTTGGTTGAATAGGACAAATGCCAATTGCTTGGATAAATTTTTTCAAGAAGGTAAAATCGTGTCCTTTGAGGCATTCTGCTTTATTCATTTTAATCTAAATCAGTTTGTTGTTGGTGTGCCGACTTAGTCTTCTGAATATCCAGGCAATATTCTTATGCAGAGATGGGAATATTTATGGAAGATTTATCGGTAAGTTTTGTTTACCCTTGATGATTTATTATTTGGATAGGTTTGTTAATTATACTTGTATTCATCTCAATTTCTGAATTTAGTGCATTATCGTATTTGTTTATAGTCTAATTTGCATAGTTCTAACTTGTTGAGTCAGCGTGATTACATGAAATCTTTATTTAAAATTGCATATTAATATTTTAGGGAAGTAGGTGTGAGTGTAGAAACCTGTTTACTATGTTGGAAAATAAAAGTAGGGGTTGCTCGTACAC
Source organism: Ficus carica (assembly GCA_009761775.1). Classification (NCBI taxonomy): domain Eukaryota; kingdom Viridiplantae; phylum Streptophyta; class Magnoliopsida; order Rosales; family Moraceae; genus Ficus; species Ficus carica. The sequence continues at coordinate 17,375,921 of CM019749.1, forward strand.
AGTTTCTCAATCAAATTCGAGTAATAAATCATTACAAGAGCATGGTTTGTTGGTTTTATCAATGCGTAAAAAATTTTGCACCTGCTTGGTACAGTTTCACTTTTTTGTTTTTATTAATCTTTTTTTTTATTATTATTTTTATTGTTAAGAGTGAGATGAACGGTGGAGATTCCCTTAAGATGTCTAGGAGATTCAAGCCATTTCAGTTTTGTAAATGGAAACCAAAAGTGAAAAATGCAACCAAGCAAAATTGTGTTTCTTTAATGCCTTAGCCTGCAGTAATCGAGATGGATTAATCGAAAATTCTACTACCTACGAATATTTTTTGCTGCTTCACCATTGCACATAATTCTCGATATAGTTATTCAGGTAATAGCCAGGAGAACCCATAAAAAAGATTACGATTATAGCTTTGCTGAAATCCAGACCCATACATCGATCACTTATATTATTGTATACACCTTTAGGAAGCATTTTTTGGTTTCTAAATAAAACATCACTTTAAGCGACATAAAGTAATATTGGACCTTTATTCCTTACTCTCCTTTCATTTTGTGAACTATCAATTCTTGCCCAATTGAATAGGTCAACCGAATAATTATTTGTTTGATATGGAAAAGTTGCAAATTTTTTTTTGCTTCATGGAAATAAGAAGGGCACAACTATTCGACTTCATATGGAGCCCAACTTCGCAGCTCCCGTGTGGTGGGGTCCACAGAGATGTCGGCTTCACGTCTACGCTCATGTTGTTGGCTCTGCACGGAGCTGAGGAGCATTTTGAAATAAGAATGGTTTTTGACTACATCATGCATGCAGAAAAATGAGGATTCAGTGGTGGGGATAATCAGGGACAGTTTGTTTAGTCTGTAACACTTAAGTTCGTGACTTAGTTTTTATTATCCTTTCAGGATACCACTGCTGAAAATTTTTTGTTTGCATCACTTGCGTATCTGAGTGTGACTCGAGTCTTTGTTATAAGTCTTGTTGAACCTAATGGCAGCACCCTCTATGTTGCCAAACTTCCCATAAACTATAATGTCAGGTCAACCTTGCTAAACTATGTAATTTGTGCATCAACTCCTGGTATGCTGATATAAGGCGTGTAGTTTGCTTGTGTGCCACTACGGCCATAACTAGGAGTTTCTATGGAACTGATGTAGGACCAAGATAAAGAGAGAGAATCTAAGATAGAACTGTGGGGGAGCTGTGGGAGGTTGGTTAGATTGTAGTTATTGGTGTCTTGCCCAGGGAGGTTGGGAGTCCTCGAAACTCACCAGCCCAATCGGTTTTCTCTTTTCTTTTCCATTGTATATCAGTTCCTTTGTAATTTTCTCTTGTTATTATTTTCCGTTTCATTATTTCGTTTACACTACAGGTTCGTTGCTTGTCACTCAGGTACCTAACAGCGTGAAATATTATTTGTGGCATCTTAATTTAGTTCTACTTCTTTAATTCTGTAATGTAAGTTTGTTATTCTATCTAGACTATCAGGTATCTAGCTTTCGTGTTTGCTAAAATGTCTTGGACCATGTTTTTAATCACTCAGGTGGATCATTTTTGGAAGGACTTGCGAGTAACTTGAGTCCGTTGTATTTTATGGTGAGGAACATTAAAGAAGTAATGCCAACTGAGCAGCCTTGTGATTTTGCTTATGAATTTGGGAATGGGCTATTGGACATCCATGAGTATCCACAAGGTTTTCCAAGACCAGGTAAAGTAGAAACATGCTATGCATGTCCAATGTGTTTGCTATTTGTTATGATGATATCATGCTTTAATTTCTTTTGATCTTAGGGTGCCTTTTGGGGAGCCATCTTGATTTTCACATTTAGATGGAAACATTTGAAAGGAAATATTGAGATGGGAACATTTGGATTGTTATTTGAATAGACGTTTGGATATAACATTTAGAAAACAACATTTGGATTTATGTTTAGATAGTTGTTGAGAATTGTTATTTGAAATGGGAAAAATTTGGAATTGGTGTTTGGCTAAAAAAGCATTTGGACCCCATTTCAAAATGGGCCATCTAGATGGAGTATTTGAGATGGGAAAAATACCAAACACACAATATAAAGAGCCTTCTAGATGGAATATGTCCCATTTGATAAAATGGTAGAAACAAACGCCCCCTTAGTTTTTTCTTGATGAAAATTACTTCTAGATAGTATTTTTTTCCCAACTGTATGCCAAGATATTTATAAAATTGGAGACAAACTTTTCCCTTACTTCATGATAAACTCACTAGCTAGATACAAATAGACATTTTAGGAACAGTTTTAAAGGAATGTTTTCCTTTGTCTAAGATTTCTAAGAGAGAGGATATATTTGGCATGTTTTGAATCTTATTTCTCCCTTTCGAATTATTTTCCTTCCACAAATTTTAATATCAACTTGTTTTTTATTTCTAGTAGTAAAAGTTTGAACTGGCTGGTCATTAATACTTTTTTTTTTTTTATATTAATTTTGCTTTATGTGTGCTTAAAGGGGGTGTTTCTGCAAGGGCCATTACAATATGAGTGTTTTTTTAATCTAAATGTTGGACGGAATTGGGTGTTTTAATATTTGAACACAATATGGTGGGTGAGAATGCCACATGTTAAAGGTTTTTTGTCATATTGAAACAAATACCAAAGTTCTGGGTGAGATTTTTTTAAATTTAACATAAGACATGATGTATGTTGGTAACTCAAATTAGTTTTGAGTAACTTTCTATTATGTGAGTTTGGGAAAGTGTTAATATTGTCTTAGTCTATAAATAGGTCTATCGCGTTTAGAGTTGTGTGTGAATTGGAAGAGAGAGAGTGTCTCCTTTTGTGAATTGGAAGTGAGAGAGAGTCTCTTTCGAGAAAAAGTGAGAGAGAGATAGACAAAGGGTGTAAGGGGGTTTGGATTGAGAGAGTTTGATGAGTGTGTAATTCTGAAGTTGCTTATGAATCTATTCTCCCTCTCCTATAGACTAGTCAATTTTGTCGAACTACGTAGATTTTTGTATTCGCTTTGTTTTTTGTTTTTTTGTTTTTTTGTTTGAGTTTATTTTTACACTGCATTTTGGGTAAAGGGGTGTTTTCCCAACACTATGATTATCAAAGCAAATCAAAACACGGACGTAGTGTTTGATTGGTAATATATTTTTATTGCCTTTTTTCAGTGAAACATGCATATCCGTTCAACGATCAAGTTGTTGTGTATGTTCGACATCTGGGGCCAGGGGTGTTAATAGGGCAAGCATGGCAAGAAGGAAAGGCATTAGAACAAGTTCCTCGAAAGTTATGTGGCGAGATCTTGATGGTGAAGGACTATGCCGCCGATTAGAGGGACTGTTTGATGTTTCTATTTGGATTTCTAGAAGAGGGTTGTTGAGTTTCGTTTGAGTGATGAGAAATTTTAATTTTCATACCAGTGTTTGCTAGGATAAAGTTGATTACTAATTTATTTTCTAGTAGTAATTTCCATTAAACCATTTGTAAAGGATACATTAGTAATCATCAGTTTGGTTCGCCATCTTCAATGGCTCCAAATATAGACTCATTTGGAACAATGATTGATATCAGAGTTTTGTAGGCTGGAATTGAAATGTGTGTTTTGGCTGAAGTGTGAATTAGAAATGAACTTTGATATAAGAAATAATATAAAATTTGGAATGTGTTTGGGAAGAAATATGCAATATGTATCTTGTTTCATTTATCTCGTAAGTGTGAGCATTCAAGTATAAGAATCATTTAATTTTAACTAGAAATAAGAAAGATATAGACTTTTATAGTTTGAATTTCATGAAAGTTTGAGAAAGAAAAGTGAGATGTAGATTTGAGAGGTTTTAAATTAAAATGGTAAAATTTTAGCCCTTTGTTTTTAGATTATTGAAGAATTTATAGTAGGTCATGGGTGCTTGGTAAATTCTGTTTCTGTCTGGTAGATTCTAAAATTGAACAACTACTTTTGTTGTCATTATAGAAATTTATTGAAATATTCTTAACAATAAATAAGAGTTCTGATCAACTCGCTATATTTATCTCCATTACAGATAAAATTGCATTCAACTATTTGTTTAAAATCTATAAATTATTTTATTCTTCAAAATAATTTAAACTGTACAATATAGTTTTATAACTTATTTTATTTTATTATTATATAAAAAAACTTTTATTGTTGTAATTTTATTTGAACTCAAAAATGATTATAAACAATATTCTCGTTAAATTGTTTCTATTTTATAAGAGAAAATTCTGCTTCTAGTTTTTTTATTCAAACACATATTTAATTTGAATTGCATATTCAAATTCTATATGGATTTTTTATAATTTTGGTGTAAAATATTATGAAGATAAAAATATGTATATTAGAGTATTTATTAGACAAAAATAAAAATATAATATGTCTTGGTCATTATACGTCTGTACTATAATTTTATTCATAGTTTACTAAAAATTTAAAATTTTGCACTATAATTTTATCCAGACACATATTTTATTTGAATTGCATATTCAAATTTTATATGGATTTTTCAATTTTACACATCTCACTCCCCAAAACCTTTATACTATTATGATAAGGGTCCCTCTATTAATATTCTTAAAAATAAAAAAAATAAAAAAAATAAAAAAAACAAAGAGATTATGCACTTCAACACATGATTTTTATTTATAATAAAGTCGTAATTTAAAAATTTTCAAAGATATATAGTGGCACTAGAGATTTTGGAGGTATAGTTTTCATTAAAAAATGTTTAGCTATAATTTTAGTTTTAATTAAAACTTACGTTATAAAAACTAAACGCATTTAATTTCCGTTCTGTTTTTTTTTATGGAACACATACATAAGGGTCATGTATGCAATGGTCGAAACGCCCGACATAAACAAAAAATTAGGAATCATTTGCCAAAAAAAAAAAAAAAAAGAGACGATGTTAATGAGCACGTGACATGCACGTGGCCACAGGCTTACTGTTGTCTAATGCGGGTGATCTAATGGGGGGTTTGGTTTGGTTTGGTTTGGGGGAAGGAATGAACAAAACAAAAGGGTTAAGAGAGGGGACAAGGTCGACGGGATAGATAGATAAGGGAAACTGTTGTAAATCCCCCAACACAAAAGCATTTTCTCACATTTCTCTGCATAAGAATTTCCCCATTTCCGCCGCTTCTGCTTTCAGGTAACACACTCTCTCTTCTTCTCTGTTTTCTCCTTCCCTGTTCTTTGTTAGGGTTTTAGATGCTTCTCTCTGTATCCACACTTCTTCTCCATAAACCCAATTCTGGGTTTTGTCAGCTTCCTTTGCTGCTTTCGTAATTGGTTTTCTTTTCTTCTTCTTCTTCTTTTTCTTCTTCTATTCTTTCTTCTGACATTTTGTTAATCTTTCTTGTTTATTTTTATTGTGAAATGGGTTTATGTTATTGAACGACGTTTATGCCTTGAGGGCTTCTATGGGGATTGTTAACTCTGTGCTTATGTGAGAATCGTTATATATTATTATTATTTTTATATTTCTTTGTCATAATTTTAGGAAGAGTTAAAGAGACATGGCTGCCCAAACCAAAGAATGGTCTGGAATAAATTCATTTGCACCTGCCACTCAGACCAAGTTGCTTGAATTGTTGGGAAAACTCAAGCAGGAGGTTGGATTTTTTTTTTTGAATTTTTTTTTTCCTGTTTAGTCTACAAGTTAATTCCAAATTCTAGTTTTTAGACAGAATTTAGTTTTTTAGTATGAATTTTGATTGCTAATATTTGTTCATGGATGCACTTAATGTAGAATGTGAACTCATTGACGATACTTGTGATGGGCAAAGGAGGAGTTGGAAAGTCATCTACTGTGAACTCAATCGTGGGAGAAAGGGTGGTCACCATTAGTCCTTTTCAGGTTGTTGTCCTTTTGCTTTTCTGTTTGATTTCTCTTAGTTTGGTTTGAGTTTCGGTTTTTTGCCTTTTTTAACATAGTTAATGCATTGCTATTTTTGTAGTCTGAAGGTTTAAGACCGATGATGATTTCACGCGCAAGGGCAGGATTTACATTGAACATTATTGATACGCCTGGCCTCATAGAAGGAGGATATATCAATGATATGGCACTTAATAATATAAAGAGGTTTTGTTTTGTTTTATTTTGTTTTGTTTTTTTTTTTTTTTTTTTTCCATGTACTTGTGATTTTGTAGTTCTTAGGCCTATTTGGCATTTTCTTTTGATTATGCTTTAGTCAGTAGGAGAAGAGAAGTAAAAGCTATCGCTTTTCGAATGATAAAAATATTATCTAAATTTTTATTAAGCAAAATACATTAGAATGATGTCTATAAAATCTTAATTAAACTTTGATACAAGTTTCCAAGTCTTGTCTAAAGAGCTTTCGATTGTAAGCTCTTTCGAAAGGCCAAAGCTCTTATAAAAGTTCATCCAAATGCTCCTATAAGCAGCTTTTTGATCCAGGAATCCAAACAGCTTCTAAAAAGCAATGCTAACCCGGCCCTTATTCAATATGTACCTTGATTTGTCACATGCTTGGTGATCTTTTCTTAAACAGCTTTCTTCTGAATAAGACAATAGATGTGCTACTCTATGTGGATCGGCTAGATGCATACAGAGTCGACAACTTGGACAGAGAGGTTGTCAAAGCCATAACGGACAGTTTTGGCAAACGAATCTGGAATAGATCATTGGTTGTTCTTACACATGCTCAGCTTTCACCACCAGATGGTTTGCCTTACGAGGAGTTCTTTTCGAAAAGATCAGAGGCTCTCCTGAAAGCTCTTCGCCTCGGTGCTGGGTTAAAGAAACATGAAGTGCAAGTATGCTTTTCTTTCTTTCTTGCCTCTCTTCTAGTAGTGTGACTGTATGTTTTATCCTACTGCAAACATGTTATCTTATTTTAGGAATATATAAAGCATATTCATGACTTTGATGCATTAAAAGAGTTTCTATTAGATTTCCGTTATATCTTATATTTCACTTTTGATAGGTCTTTCTAATTAATGGGATGTATATTAATGAAAGAAACTACAAGTACATGTCTATTAGCATAGCAGGCTAGGTGAATGTACTAATGCCTAGCTTCAGCCTTAGAAAGGTTAAGTTGTTTTTGAGCCGTGAATTCTTGATCTTTTTGAGCTTCTTGTTGAGTGATTCAATGCGTGGAGGTTTTGCCAAAAAAGATGGAAGGTTAACAGGGCAAGAAGTCTTTGAACCACGACTTATATTGTTATGCCTTCATATCTTGTGAAGTTAATGGAAGTAGGTCCTAGTGAGTTATATCTGTCCAGCTTCTTTTTTGTTTTGTTTTGTTTTGTTTTTTTGTTGTTTTGATACAGTTCATGAGCTGTTATTTTAAGGGATTTCTCTGCATCACCATAAATTAAATCGTATGTATTATTAAAGTCCTTCAAATTATGAATTTTATTCATGTCATGAAAATTGAATATGTTGACGAACTCATGCACATAAAACACATCAAAAAGTATAAAAAATTAGCTTAATAAGCATTGGCTATCTTGCATGCAACTCCTATGGCAAGTGGTGACATTTAGAATCCGAAAGCATTTATGTTTTGCTATTTGCGTCTTCTTTCATATTTCTATTAGTGTGGCCCAATTCTTCCATTTCAGAAAAAAGAAAGTTGTTTTTATCTTTGAAAAACCTTGTTTCTAAAACTTTATTTATAATTTCTTGCAAGTTCACGCCTGTTCTCTCATCTCAGGGTTCTCCAATTCCTGTGGTTTTGGTTGAGAACAGCGGGAGGTGTAGTAAAAATGAGATTGATGAAAAGGTTGGCCAGCTTCCTTGTTATTACTGTACCCGTTGTGGTCATTTATTTTTGGTGGGGTACCCATCGAGTGAATATCTATTGTCAAAAAATTAATCAGTAAAAAGTCATTAACGGGATTGGATCGTTATTTGGTGATAGGTTCTTCCAAATGGAATTGTGTGGATTCCTCATACAGTTGAAAAAATCACGGAAGTGGCTTTGAACGGAAGCAAGTCTATTTTTGTCGATCAAAAGTTGATTGAAGGGCCAAACCCCAACGAGAGAGGGAAGTTCTTGATTCCATTAATTTTAGCAATCCAAGTAAGCCTCTATAATAATTATTTTCACTTTCTTGAGAAAGAATTCTCCTAAATTCAGCTGTTCTCTTTCTTTGCTCAACTCCATAAATTGTTTCGATTTGTCTTGTTTGCAGTACTTCTTTGCCATTAAACCAATTGAACGGGCCATCAGGAAGGATATTGCAAGGGAGAGTAGACCGGCATGGGAGACGCGAGATGCAAGCTTGGTCGGGCGCAGGTTTTGATTTGCCTGTGATCTAGTACCATCATGTATTATCTTAAGACAGTTTTTCGTTGTTGTTCGTGTGTCGTCTTGTTTTATTTAGCTGTTACAAGTAGTCATCCTGTTATTCTGCACTAGCAATAATCTGCGGCAGTTGATTGTTTTAGTGTTGGAGAGAACTGGATTTTGGTACTTGGTTTTTGTCCTTATGTTGGATTATCGATTTTGTTAGTAACATGGAGTTTTTGGACTGTTCGAGATCTGTTTATTGGATATCTAGTCTTTCATGTTCACTTTGCTTTGAGAGTTGGGTGGAGTATGCTACCATATCCTTTTCCTCTGAAAATTTGACGTTCATATGGGGAAATTGAGAGAAAGGAAGAGAGAAATATACATCATCTTTATTTATTAGTTTTATTCATTTCTGTTTTCTTTTCCATTTGTCTTTTTATAGATGATTTTTAAGTTTAATTATTTATAATTTTTTTTATTAATTTTGCTTTAATCGTCTAAAGAAATCTAAAATTTCAACAAAAGAAGATGCTTTTTTATTTTATTTTTTAATTATCTTTAGTTATAATAAAAAAAGCTTGAGCTATTTGTGAATTAATATAGAAGAAATGAACACCAGTACGCTTTAACTATCATGTATCAAAAACATGTTATCAATTGGACCACCAGGGACTGATTTCCCCTTAAGAGGAGATGTTTAGGGGGCAATGAAACAAAAAAAAGAAACTTTTTAAATGATTGGTGATTTAAGAAAAAGGTGGGGGTGGCAATATAGCAATTCTCATTTTTTGGATTTTTGTTGTTAATAGTGCGTGCGTGTGTGTGTGTATATGTATATATATGTTTCTTTTGATAATATTGTTGTTAATAGTTTATGAACTTATGAAAATGTTGCCTTTAAAAAAAGAATTATGTAAAGTAATAATTTTATCTAGGCAATTAACTATTTAGTCCGTAAAGTTTCTTTTCTTCACAATCAATCCTCTAAACTTATAATTTTTTACATTATCAATCTCTTATGCTTCTCAGTATAGCTTGCTTCTTCTTCTTCTTCTTCTTCTTTTTTTTTTTTTTTTTTTTTTTTTTTTTTTTTTTTGAAGGGTTCTCATTATAGCTTTTATTGTTTACTTTTCATTTATTTATTTATGCCCCCCCTTTGCTCAAACTTACCAAGTAGCGAACCCTTTGTACATCCTACTCGTTTATTATCCTAGTTCTCTCTCTCTCTCTCTCTTTTCTTTTTCTTTTTTTCTTTCACTTTCTTTTCAAAGATTTTTCCTTATTTTTTTTAATCAAAAGTTTTTCTATTATTAACTTCAATAATCGACAGTAAACATACAAATATTGAATTTAAATTTTTTTGGGAGGAAATTAATTGTTATATTTCAGTTTCTATTGTATTCTTTTAGGATTATTGATATTAAATTAAAAAGATGTACAACAAATCGTTAATACCCCATTAAAACTTGTTTTCAAATTTAATATTGAACAACGTAAAGAAGTGCCTTAAAAGGAAATTAAAATCACTAACTTTTTTTTATTTTATTTTTATTTTTGAGTGAATTTGGAGGCAAATTTAAACTCCACATGGATCTATGTGTGGAGTCTCTTTTTGATAGGCAGATATGTGTGGAGTTACAGTTAGAATATACCTATATTCACACTCTAGTAAAAACAATTTTTCATTCTTTGTATCCCATTAAAATCAAATCCTGAATTAATCAATGTTTGTTATCATTTGTTTTCGCAATCAACCCAAGTAGCATTGGATATAAAAGAAAAATATTTGAAGATATGTTTTCTGTAGTTTGTTATAAACAAAATCATGTTTAGCTTATTTGTAATTTATTTATGAACCCTTTATAATTATATGAACTTGCTTTGAAGTCTTACACCTCGATTGAAATCACATTGATTTGGATAAAAGAGCATTTGTTCTTGAGTTGACATTTTTAAATATTGGTCTTGATGTATCCCAAATATACTTCAAAAATTCAAATTTGATATGCTTTAAATTATAATTAATTTTCATAGAACTTAATTATTACATATCCCAAGTTTAAGGAGTGACACAATTATAACTTTAGCATATGAGTACTTCAATATGCATAATTCTTGGTATAATATGCACTAGACAGAAATATACACTCTTTTAGTACTCTTGTATGATTTGAATTTACTCTTTCAGGCATACAAAAAAAAAAAAAAAAAAAAAAAAATTCCTCAAATATATATAACAAAACGACGTTAAAATATAACTATACTATGAATTACTTAATTTTAGATGCTTAGTGTCATCAAATGCAAGACATACGAGGCAATGAGAAAAAAGTATAAACATGCTTACCAATCGTAACAATAACATAAGCCTCTTACTCTTCCTGGAATTTTTCTACTCTCTCTTAACTACTAGTGATGAATTTTCCACTGCACATCTCCCTATGACAAGTTTTATCATTGGTACATATGGTCGTAGATCCCACAAACGGCTTCTAACCATTGAATCTGTCTTTTTAACAATCAATTTAGAATCAAAATTGCAATTTTTTTTTTTTTATAATAATTCTCAAGCATATATTACTCTCAATTATCCCATGACATGATAGCTATTAACTAAAGAAAAAACAGTTGAGAATCAAATTTAATAACAATCCTAAGGAGTTCTGGTATACAGAAAACATGAAAACTAAATAAATAGAAGTAAACAACTATTCCTAATCTTTATAATTATTTAAATCCTAATCAAAATTAATTTAAAATATTCAATATTATATAAATAATACCAACAATATCAAGATGCTTATAATATCAATAATATTAAGAATACTGTTTAGAAAAAAAAAAAAAAAAAAAAAAAAAAAAGCCCTTCTTAGTCTCTGGGGTTAGAACCCAAAAGTTTCAAAAAACTCTTAGTTCAAAACACTGAACCAACAAAACCAATTAATTATAAGTATCTTTATCCCATAAATATTTCCAATCATGCAACTGCACCATGATGGAAGAACTCTACCACTAAACTGTATAGAAATTCGAGACCAACAATAAAAAATGCCTGCATGTATAACCTCTTTCTGTAGAAAAGATCTCTTAAATTGTAGAAAAATAATTGTCTATTCTAATCTGATATGGGTACCGCAAGACAACATCATAACAAAAAAAAATTTTAATTTGATTAATTTATCAAAATTTAAGCTGTTAATTAAACTTTAATTCAAATTCTCTAGTAAATTTGAATCTTCGCACAATTTAGTAGGATTTCCAAGTTTTATCAGAGCTAAATAGTGAAACTTTATCTCATTTTTAGTTTGTATTTCTAGATTTATAACAGATTTTAAGAGCAGCGTCGTGATTTTAGTAAATATCTAAAAATAAAGTAATTTGCAAAATTCAACAAAAAGAAAATTGATCTCGTTGTCTTGACATAAAAACTCTTAATCCTAATATAATAATTAAAAAAAAGATCTCATCCTAAAAAAATACCTCATTTATATCGTTTATCCAAAAAGATTTTTTTTTTCCTAAAAATAAAATCTTATTCACCCGAAACTTTCATCCTAAAAAACTAATCATCTATGTTTTAATATTTGTTGTTGGTTTTCTCATATTCACTGCCAATTTTATATTGATAAGGTCAATGAAACTATATTTGGGGCAAATATATACATATATATATTTTGATTCTCAATGACACGGTCAATATGGTAGTGATCGTAATAAAATAAAAAATATATTATATAAATAATTATCGAAGTGACAGAGTTATTATCGTATTGATCATATTATTATTTCCACTGTATTGAAACATTAATTGATAATGTTGTGGTCATTATCATAACGATTATAAAAATCCATTCATCTATATCAAACATAGGATCTTTATACATGTTTATATATATATATATATATATAAAAATGAAAATTGGATATGTAACAAAAACAAAAGTTTTTTTTTTTTTCCATAAAAAGGACAACCCGTATATATAAACTTTACATATAATATATACAGAAAACTGTTGAAGGATAAACGTGGAAATAAAAAGGGATGAAATTTAAAATTTGTTCGAATTTGTAAATAAATTTGTTTCTAGACTTTTTTGAAAAGCTATTCAAAAACGGTCCTTTCGTATAAATACTTTTTGATTTTATTGTGTTTTAATAAACTATATGAAAGTACCAGGTAAACATTTTGGTTCATTATGTTTCACAGTTCTTAAGTACTTCAGTATTTCTTAATATTGTTATCCAATTTTAATTCGCACAAATCTATGTTAGCCACGAACTCTGGTTTTATTATTTGACGTTCGTCAACTAACCATATAATTGTAAAGGATTTACGAACTTAGGATCCCACTTACATAATTGAGAAATTTAGAGTCCAAGTTGCCAAAGACTGATAACTATACGACATCGGTCCAAAATACCCACATACTAAATCGTAAAGATTTGGTAATTGCCTAATTCAACGCTTCGGACTCCAAATGGTGATGCTGAGACGATTTCTTCTCCTCGCTCGTATATTTTCTCAGGGAAAAAAATAGGTTGGGAAAGATGCTAATTGAGGTGACTCTTGATTTGTGTCCCTCTTGAAGAGCTAAAGCTAGTTGTGTAATGGCTGCTCTATGTTTAAGAACCTTTAAAAATAAAATAAAAATGAAAACTCAAAGCAGAAGTACCTTTAAAAAAAAAAAAAACAAAACAAAATTCTATATCTCAATGCAAAAGTTCTTATTCTTAAAAAAATTTCCAACATTGATAATTTAACAAGATACGTTTCAAAAGAAGAATCCACGGAATTTACAAGGTTACACTTGTAACTTTTAAATGTGATAGCTGTTTGTAACAAAAACTTTACAATTAAAAAACAACAAAAAATACATAATGTGAGACATATTTTAAGGATTGCATAACACTAAAATGAAAAATACTTATTACTAATTAAAAAAAGCACTAATTAACAATTCAATCATCACAAACCTGTTAGCACATCAAAACTATCACATAAAAATATGAGAACAAATAATTTTACTTTTTTTTTTCATGTGAAAATTGGACTTTTAATCACGATAATTTTTTACGATACGTCACTAGTAGTGATAAATGACAGAACTCCACTTATGTGTATGATAAGTTGGTGGCATGTAGCAGAGCTGCAGTGGCATAGCAAGAATGTAACCGGGATGCCCTGTTGAGTAGCCGAAAGGTGCAAGACTTGCGGGGTATGACTCTATTCTTGAACTTGGAGCTGTTTGGAAATTAAAATAGTTGTGATTCATGGATGATGGCAATATCCCTGGAAATGGAAGCACCAAAGCTGGAATAGCAGTAACCACCTCGGGGAAGGGACTGGGTCTAGGCTCATCCATAGTGAGTGCAGTTGACTCAAACATCTTCTTTTTGTTTCTTCCTCTGCACAAAAATAAAATAAAATAAAAATCAATGTGATAAAATTACTGAAATGAAAAAGGGTTAAAATTAAAGGCACTAGTACCTTCTCATCTAGTTTGGCATTTGTATCATGATGGGATAACGGTTAAATTTTAGGGTTATTTTGAGTTTTAAAATTTATGGTCCTAGTGTGGTAACAAACAATTTCTTTTTCAATAATAATTTGATTTTATCATTTGATCAATTTTAACATTTTATTTTGAAACATCTAAATAGTAAAACCAGATTCAAAATAGGAGAAATTGTGGAAATTGCCTCTCTAGTGCACATGTTTAGAATTTTGTCCCATGATTCAAATTTTTACCTTTAAATTACTTTTAATTTAACATTGTAAAAAAGCAAAAATATGAACTAAGACAATATTCTAGAGATGTGCTCTTTTTGGGACATTACTTGAAAAACCCCTTCAAAATAGCTACTACATTTCTATATATTGTACATTCTATTTTTTCTTTCAATATATTTTATTTCACTCTCATTAAAAATAAAAAATAAAAAATAAAAAAAACAAAGACCTGTTTTGGTCAACATGCAACTTTTGTTTAGGCCTTGACCTCATTTTCTCTGCCAAAAAAAAAAAAATATTCACAAAACAAATCAGATCTTTCAACTAAAATGAAATTAATAAATAAAAAAAAAAAACACACAATTTATTAGTCACCAAATGAAAACAATGAAGTTCTCGATAATATAGGCACTTAAGTTTCCTTGGGCATATATATATATATTTAGAATGATTAATAATGCTTAATAATCAAATAAAAAATACTTTATAGTTTTAAATTATAAACATTCTATTTGATGAGCTTTCTCGGAATGCAACATTAATTTAAGCGGTATTTTGTGATTTTTATTATATATATATATATATATATATATGTTTAGCTTTGATAACTTCTTTGCTAAATAACTTAGTTTATAGTTTTTTTTTTCTAAGATATTGTTAGTGTATTATATTTTTCCTAATGAATATATATATATATATATATATATCTATTTGAATTTTAGATGTGTAAGATATCTAACAAATTGGAGATCACAAAAACTATATTTATCTTTTTAAGTCCATTTAACATAAGTCCACTAAGTACATATGTAGGGCCTTGTTAATATAAATAAATATACACATATATATATATATATATATTGTAAATATAGGTGAAATAAGAAACTGAATAAAGGGCGTTATAAATTAATTACCTGCAAATTGGGGTGACTGAAATAACTGACCTGGGAGTTGTGGTATATTTGAGAAACATTTTAAGGACTGGGGGGAAAAATGAAAAGTTGGAGGAGTAGAGGGTTTTGTTGTTGGTGGTGTTGGAGTCTTCTTAGAGTAAGGATTTGGCCCTGGAATAATGAGGCCACATCCAAAGGTGGGAAATTTGGCATCCTCTTTGACTGGGCGTCCAAATGTGAATGGGCTTGGGGAATATGGTGAAGAATTGGAATTCTCTTTCTCTATCAATGAGTTTGAGCCAAATGGTGAATAATTGGAATCCGCTTTGAATGAGCTTGGGGAAAATGGTGAAGAATTGGGATCCCCTTTCAGCGGGCGTGAAGAATTGGAATCCTCATTCAATGGGCTTCCAAATGCGGAAGAATTGGAATCATGTTTCAATTGGTTTGGACCAAATGGTGAAGAGTTAGAATCTCCTTTGGAAGGGCTTAGGCCGAACGAGGAATAATTAGAATCCTGTTTGAATAGGCTTAGATCAAATGATGAAGAGTTAGAATCTCCTCTGAAAGGGCTTGGGCCAAACGGGAAAGAATTGGAATCCTGTTTGAACTGGCATGGATCAAATGGTGAAGGGTCAGAATCTCCTTTGAAAGGGCTCGGGCTAAATGAGAAAGAACTGAAATCTTGTTTGAATTGGCTTGGACCAAATAGGGAAGAGTTGGAATCGTCTTTCGATGGGCTTGGGCCAAACGAGAATGAGTTGGAATCATCTTTCAATGGACATGGGATAAGTAGGGAAAAATTAGAAGCCCCTTTGAAGAGGCTGGGGCCAAATGGAGAATAATTGGACCGTTCCACAGCTTGGGAATCCCCTAATGCATACGAAGATTTTTCAACTTCACTTCCTGCCATTAATAAAAATAGATTAAATCGATTTTTTTTTGAAAAAATAAAAGGACTTGATTGAAATGCTAACAGTAAAAAAAAAAAAGCAGTATTTTTTTGTCCCATGTAAATAATTATTTTTTCTTAAAAATTAAATTAAAATATATATAGAGAGAGGTATAAGGAGATTGTAATTGCTTGTGGTAATGACACAAAGGCAAAAGGAAACTAGAATTAGTAGCATTCATTCTATTTGTTTTATTATTTCGTAATTTGCAAAATACTATATAGTCAACTCACAAACAATAACTTTTTTTTTTTTATAAAGTAAAAAAGTAAGGGGAAAAAACGATAATTAGTATTGGAAGGAACAAAAACAAATAAATGAATTTAAAAAGAAAATAGTCACCAAAAAACAAAAAAAAACAAAAAAGTGAAAGAAACTGAAAGCACTCACCAGACATGTTTGTGTTGGTATTCTTGAATCTTAAAAAATTTTATACAGATCGAGAATAATAAGAAGAAAAAGAAAGAGGAAAGAGGTGTAGATTTGAGTTTTTTAGAGAATCAATCCCTTCTTATAGTATACGATCCTGCTGTTTTTCTACGCAGTCAGACAAATCTATTTTATTTATTATTTTTCAAAAAAAAAAAAAAAAACGCTAATTATTGCTTCAAATCCACGCTACACGTTTGGGTCCTAGCTGGGCTCTGTTCAGTTTCCATCTTGAGGCTTTGGGCTTCAATTTGGCCCCATTGTGTGCAAATTGTAGCTTATAGCTGAGAGATGGCAAGGTAGTATCAAGGGTTATTCAAGTTTTTTACTTTTTGTTAAGAACTAGTTAAAGTACCGGCGGTGCGCGTATTGAGTTATATTATATCGTAATTGAAATTTTTATAATGTAAAATATATAAATCAATATATAAATAAGGATAAATAAATAAATAAATTTTTTTTTAAAATGCGTTAATAATAATCTAAGGAAAGGATTTATATTTTATCATAGAACTATGATAATATTATATCTATTACCTAAAACATTCTAATCCATATATAATTCATTTTGTGTTTATAAAATTTGTAGCTTTCATTTGTTATGGATAATAAAAGTTTGGATAAAAATGAAAACGATTAGAAAAACAATAGCAATTGTCACATTATTTGGTAATTAGATTGCTTAAGTATAATTTGTTGATCTAAAATCTACTTATGTCAAATACAAAGAGAAAAAATATGTATATCTTATAAGTAAGTAATCCAATAACTCTCCGTAACAAAGCAACTAAACTAATTATATGTACTGAAATCATTCAAAATAACAATAATATAGATAATAATCTTCTATTTGATATTGAAAAAAAACAAAACCAAAAACAAACAAAAAAACAAAAGACCCAAAAAGAGGGAAAACCTTATGCCCCCTTTAGTTTTTCAGGAAAACTAAAAATGACACATAAACTTAATCATGAAAAAAAGGGGAAGAAGCCTCACCACAATTAAACTTGTATAATTAAGAATATTAGAGTTTCTATTGAGAAAGTTAAGATTAGTAATCTTAAAAATAAATTAAAAAAATGAGATATTGAGCTTTTAATACAAAGTAAATGAAAAAAAAAATGCAAAAGTACAAGTTAAAAATTGGGTGGGGGGGGGGGGGGGGGGGGGGGGACTAAAAATAAAAGAAAAATATTAGAAAATGAAACAAAATAGAAAGAGGTTACAAGAAAGAGAATGAAAAGAAAACGAAATTAAAATGAAACAGAAATTGAATAGTAAAACGATTTTGAAGTAAAAAAAAGATTTTTAGAGAAAATAAAAAAGCATCAAAATGGTGTGTGAAGAATGGTGATAGAATGAAAAAAAAAAAAAAAAATTTTAACTCACTCTTCTCGACCAAAGGGGGGAAAAATAGCTTCTCCTTAACTACATCTTCTTGATCTTTAACTCTTTTATCACGTTAAAATAAGTAAATAAATAAATAAATAAATATATATATATATATATATATATAAGACATTTTGAACTTGATCAATCTAAGGATGTGTTTAGTGTCCGGATTGAGTTTTAAATGAAATAAAATATTTAAGTTGAAATTTATTGATTTTTCAAAAATTAATTATAATTTTTGATAAATTTTTCAGAATGTACCTATATTCACACTCTAGTAAAAACAATTTTTCATTCTTTGTATCCCATTAAAGTTAAATCCTGAATTAATCACCGTTTATTATCATTTGTTTTCGCAATCGACCCAAATAGCATTGGATATAAAAGAAAAATATTTGAAGATAAGTTTTCGATAGTTTGTTATAAACAAAATCATGTTTAGCTTATTTGTAATTTATTTATGAACCCTTTATAATTATATGAACTTGCTTTGAAGTCTTACACCTCGATTGAAATCACATTGATTTGGATAAAAGAACATCTGTTCTTGAGTTGACATTTTTAAATATTGGTCCTGATGTATCCCAAATATACTTCAATAATTCAAATTTGATATGCTTTAAATTATAATTAATTTTCATAGAACTTAATTATTACATATCCCAAGTTTAAGGAGTGACACAATTATAACTTGAGCATATGAGTACTTCAATATGCATAATTCATGGTATAAGATGCACTAGACAGAAATATACACTCTTTCAGTACTCTTGTATGATTTAAATTTACTCTAGACGGTAGGAATAAAAAAACCACTTCTCATTACTCCTATGGAAGAAGAGGAAAATTTTCAACCGGCTTGATTGATTAGCCTATACATTTCCATATAACTATCTTATAGCCTGCTCACCAGAAGAGAGATACCTAGGTTTGGGAGACGATGGTGTCCTTAAGCGACACCTCTTCGGTCTAGTGGCTAATTTTTTTAAGTTAAGTGGTCGAAGCCAGCCAGCCTCAGTTCCATACTTTTTTGATTTGGACAAGAAAGAACCACAAAAATCCCTAGAAACGGCTTCTTCAGAATCGTATCATTCCTACTCTATCCAATCCAACAGCTTCATCCCAAAAGAAGCAGTTGGGCGAGAACAAGAAGCGGTCGTCGTCCGGCGGCCGGTAGCTCTACTAAGCGAAGAACCGCTCGCTGCCTTTTCTTCGCGAATAACATGTGCAGTAGCCAGCAGTGAAAGTCAGTAGCTTTATGCTTTTGAATATGACTCTCACTGGGCAATCAGAAATTCTGGCCTCGCGAGTTCCTTTTTTTTTTTTTTCAAAGGTGGTCCTCCCCGGACTGATGACTCGCGGAAATATTCCCCCATGGCACACCCAGAATATGAAAGCCAACCGGCGATTTCCGATAAGTCTTTTTTTCTTTTTAGAGCAAGAAGTCTCTAGAAATGTCATTTCTCTCTTCCTGTCCGATATCAACCATCACATCAAACCCTGGTTGAAGTACTACGGATATCAGAGCTTTAGTTTCAAGAAGTTCATGTGTTGGGGAGCGGGGAAGGTCAACTAATCTCGATCCAATGTTCTCCATTACAAATAGAAGCTTTTTTCAGTCTCTATTTGGCAAAGGTCGCCGCAGAGCAATAGTAAGCTACTTCACTCGAGAAGAAGAAAGACGCTCTCGCTCGACTCAGATAATGATGAAGCTCGGCTTTCGCGCCTTGCTGTTAAGTAAGGTGGAAGCTAGCTACTTGCTTGTTGCCGTAACGACTTTGTTTTACTGCTCAAGGTGGTGATAGCTTTTATATAAAAAGAAAATTATAAGCTTGCATAATGCTCTTCCTATTTGTTTTCTCGACTTTCTTCTACCGAACCGAACGAAGACAGTTTCTCTCCCCTCTATACCTATTGCATCACTTGGCACTAGACTGAAAGTCAAAGAGAGAGTACTATAGGAAGCGTTATGTTCAGATGCCCTTAACCCTACCCCGTTGGGGGCACGACTCCTCCTCCGGCGAAAATAACCAACCTGATGAGAGAGATCTCTCTCTCCCTCTCTTTTGGGGGCCAACTTGGTTCGCTGTGGCTCTAATGCCGGCGATGAAGCAAACAAATAGGGTGTGAGAACATTCAGACCTGAGATTTCTTTTAAAATTGGAAGAAAGTACACCTGAACCGAAGTAATAAAAAAAAAAAACGTCCATTCGGGCCTCATTCTCTTTTCCTCAGTTTCTGCTTGACTGTCTTGGCTTTCTGTCTCAACTCTCCTCCTTCCTGCTGCTTAAAATGGAATTGAAATTGTCGAAACCCCATGCCAACATTTCATTCAATGTTTGGTCGTCCAGCGAATGCTCGTTCTGTTGTCATACAGAATCGGAAGCTGAACTGGAGAGTTAGTATTGAGGTAAATATGCTTCCCCTTAGTTGGACAGCTTATCAAAGGGAGGAGTCAAAGTCTCTTAGGTGTCGGCATCACACATATAGCATGTGTGCCGTGAGTAAGAGGTCAATCGCGATGGAATCTGGGACGGAAGACTCGTAGTATCTCTCTAGATCTGGCAAGCCACTTACTTGATGTCTAGCTTCCCAACAGGTTGACAGTTCCTTTCCCCCCCGATCAATGAAGAAGGGAGAAGTCCTCCGTTTCTTTCGGAGGTAAAATGTTCGGAAAAGAGAACTTACAACAATACAACGCCGCCAAATTTTTTTTCCCTCAAATATATATAACAAAACGATGTTAAAATATAACTATACTATGAATTACTTAATTTTAGATGCTTAGCGTCATCAAGTGCAAGACATATGAGGCAATGAGAAAAAGTATAAACATGCTTACCAATCGTAACAATAACATAAGCCTCTTACTCTTCCTGAAATTTTTTAACACTCCCCCTTAACTACTAGTGATGAATATTCCACTGCACATCTCCCTATGACAAGTTTTATCATTGGTACATATGATCGTAGATCCGGCAATCGGCTTCTAACCATTGAATCTGTCTTTTTAACAATCAATTTAGAATCAAAATTGCAAATTTTTTTTAAAAAAAATTCTCAAGCATATATTACTCTCAATTATCCCATGATATGATAGCTATTAAGTAAAGAAAAAACAGTTGAGAATCAAAATTATACAAAATTTAATAACAATCCTAAGGACCTCTGATATATAGAAAACATGAAAACTAAATAAATAGAATTAAACAACTATTCCTAATCTTAATAATTATTCAAATCCTAATCAAAATTAATTTAAAATATTCAACATTATATAAATTATACCAACAATATCAAGATGCTTATAATATCAATAATATTAAGAATTCTGTTTAGACAAAAAAAAAAAAAAAAAACCCTTGTTAGTCTCAGGGGTTAGAACCCAAAAGTTTTAGTTACACACTTTTTTATTAGAGTGTTTTCTCTAAAATAATAATAATAATAATAATAACAAAAAACTCTTAGTTCAAAACACTGAACCAACAAAACCAATTAATTATAAGTATCTTAATCCCATAAATATTTCCAATCATGCAACTGCACCATGGTGGAAGAACTCTACCACTAAACTGTTTAGAAATTCGAGACCAACAATAAAAAATGACTGCATGTATAAGCTCTTTCTGTAGAAAAGATCTCTAAATTTGTAGAAAAATAATTGTCTATTCTAATCTGATATGGGTACCGCAAGACAACATCGTAACAACAAAATTTTTAATTTGATTAATTTATCAAACTTTAGGCTGTTAATTAAACTTTAATTCAAATTCTCTAGTAAATTTGAATCTTCGCACAATTTAGTAGGGTTTCCAAGTTTTATCAGAGCTAAATAGTGAAACCACATCTCATTTTTAGTTTGTATTTTTAGATATATAGCAGATTTTAAGATCAGCGTCGTGATTTTAATAAATGTGCAAAAATAAAGTTATTTGCGAAATTTAACAAAAAGAAAATTGATCTCGTTGTCTTGACATAAATACTCTTAATCCTAATATAATAATTAAAGAAAAAAGATCGCATCCTAAAAAAAGACCTCATTTATATCGTTTATCGAAAAAGATTTTTTTACCTAAAAATATATCTTCTTCACCCGAAAATTTCATCCTAAAAACTAATCATCTATGTTTTAATATTTGTTGTTGGTTTTCTCATATTCACTGCCAATTTTATATTGATAAGGTCGACATGCTATGAAACGATATTTGGTGCATATATATATATATATTTTGATTATCAATGACACGGTTAATTTGATAGTGATCGTAATAAAATATAAAAATATTATATAAATAATTATCGAAGTGACAGAGTTATTATTGTATTGATCATATTATTATTTTCACTGTATTGAAATATTAATTGATAACGATTATAAAAATCCATTTATACATATCAAACATAGAATCTTTATATATGTTTATATATATATATATATGTATATATAAAAATGAAATCTGGATATGTAACAAAAACAGAAGTTATTTTTTTCCCCATAAAAAGGACAATCCATATATATAAACTTTACATATAATATATACAGAAAACTGTTAAAGAATAGACGTGGAAATAAAAAGGGATGAAATTTAAAATTTGTTCGAATTTGTAAATAAATTTGTTTCTAGACATTTTTTTAAAAAGGTATTCAAAAACGGTCCTTTCGTATAAATACTTTTTGATTTTATTGTGTTTTAATAAACTGTATGAAAATACCAGGTAAACATTTTGGTTCATTATGTTTCACATTTCTTAAGTACTTCAGTATTTCTTAATATTGTTATCCAATTTTAATTCGCATAAATCTATGTTAGTCCTGAACTCTGGTTTTATTATTTGACGTTCGTCAACTAACCATATAATTGTAAAGGATTTACGAACTTAGGATCCCACTTACATAATTGAAAAATTTAGAGTCCAAGTTACTAAACACTGATAAATATACGACATCGGTCCAAAATACCCACAAACTAAATTGTAAAGATTTGGTAATTGCCTAATTCAACGCTTCGGGCTCCAAAAGATGATGTTGAAACGATTTATTCTCCTCGCTCGTATATTTTCTCAGGGAACAAAATAGGTTGGGAAAGATGCTAATTGAGGTGACGCTCGATTTGTGTCCCTCTTGAAGAGCTAAAGCTAGTTGTGTTATGCCTTCTCTATGCTCCTCGCACTACAATGCTCACCACAAAGGGCTCTTAAGTGTCGCCTTCAATTATGTATTTTTGCGGTTTGCACCAACTCTTCCTGCTCACACTCTCAATACTCGGTTCACCCCTGAGGGGGACATGGGTTGTCTCTTTGTTATTGGAACCTATTGGTTCCACTTAATCATCTCCGGTCTATTGATTTTATTTATTATTGTTAGAATTATTTAATAGTTAGTTTTTAAAGTTTAAATGTCATACGAAATTATTTATTTCTCTATGATAATTATCATATCATTATAATACTTTCTAAATGTAGTATGTTTTGTCTCTTTATCATTACTAAATCAATATGATTTTTTTTTCTATGATTATTACTATATCATTATGATGACTATTTTTTTGTTTTAAAATGTTTAATATATCCGTACAATTATGTTCGTTGTGAATTTTATCTTAATTACTAATTATTTATTATAATGATTGTTTTTCATATATTATACAACTAATATCTGTTAGGATCCTTTTTTCTTTATAATAAATCAAGTAAAATGGTTTTTTTTTTTTTCCTTTTATAAAATATTTGCTTAGTTTGACATTTTTTAAGAGATTTTTTCTTTCCTTTTTTATTATCTACTTATTTGTTTATATTCTTGATGAAAGGGTAATGTGGTCTTTATAAATATCAAATTAGATATTCATGTAAATAAAAGAAAAAAAGTATATAGTAGGTAATATATATACGTGCATGTTCTTAGTATGTTCTAGACTCATCCCCGCTCGGAAAGCGTTACGAGTTTTGAAATTTCAACCAACTTATAACCGCCCTGTTTAAATCGAGTTTTACATGTCACATTTAAGTTAGGTCATTACGGATAGATGCGTTGACTAGTAAAATTGTCATCCTAAAATCAAACCAAAATAAAAGAATAAATGATCTGTTTGGATCATATATTCATTTTCAAAATAAATATTTTTTTATTTGAAATGAGAAAATATTTTATTTTTTGAAAATAAGATAACGTTTAATTGAATAGTAAATTAAAAGTCATCTATTACATGACAGTAACATCGTTATCATATGGCGATTTAGTTTACTCCACATGTTTTGTTTGTCAATTCTGTAAGAGTTTCGCGTGTGTAATATGACTAGTTTAATTTTTTAAATAAAATGTTTTCTTTTTCAAAGAGTAGAGAAAATGTGCTGGGAAATGATTTTTGAAGTTTATTTTGAGAATTGATATACTAGTCAAACATGGCAAAAATTCCAAAAAAAAAAAAAAAAAAAAAGAAAAAGAAAAAAAGAAAAGAAAAAATTTATAACCAAAAAAAAAAAAAAAAAATATATATATATATATATAACCGGAAAAGAGTTGTGATCTCTCCCTCTTTCCTGTCGTCGAAATTGTGGGTCGGATCTCGTAGGTTTCATTCGAATTCGAAGGAACCCTGACTGGACTGCTCTTGTTTCACCGGTGAATTGAATTTGTGTTCTGATCCGATCCGGCCATGGCATCCGCGAAGAATGCTAGGTCAAGAGGCACTCCAGTCAAAGAGAACGGGGCGAAGCTTGAGGAAGGCCTCAATTTCTTCAAGTCCGATAAGTTTGATGCCCAGTCCTACGTACAATCTCGCTGCTCTCTCAACGAAAAGGTTATTGTTATTCCTTCTCTCTCTTTCCTTTTTTTTTTTTCCCCTGGTAAACTTTCTTTTTGGTGTCTCAGAAAATCGTATGGAAATATGAATGAGAGCAATTTGAATGTTAAATTCTGTATATTTTGGCCTCAACTTCATTTTTTCCAGATTCAAGATAACAAATTTGGTGATAAATGAAAAGACTTGATTGGAGAACAAAGAACTGCACACTAGTTGCTAAATATTTCTTATCCAAACTGTAAATGCACCCTGCGAAATTTGCACTGAAGCTGCTTGAAATTTTCCGAAAATCATGAATAACATTAATCAACTATATGCAATTTTGTATCTCTTGGTCCTGTTGACACATGTTCGTCTTGATAAATATTCTCTTCTGTTTACAGGAAATAAAACAGTTATGCTCATATCTTTTGGATTTGAAGAAAGCTTCCGCTGAGGAAATGCGTAGAAGTGTCTATGCTAATTATGCGGCTTTCATTCGGTAAGTTCTCACACTGATATATATATATATATATATATATATATATTTTAAGACAAGCCATACAACTTTGTAAACTAGGCCATTTAGCATGAAAGCAGTGTTAAAAACAAGTATGAAGAAAAAGGGTGGTACTGAAACTAGGAGAGATAAATAAAGAATCCTGAGATTAACGTTTTAGCTACTATTCACGATAAAAATAGTTATAAGTCTTGTTTAGAACATTTCTTTTGGTTGAATATCTCTGACCTGTAAACTGCTGATGTAGAGGCATGACTACATAGGTTTCGGGGACAGCAGATTGTTCCTGTTGATCAATTAATTTTACGATTGAAAGAGAGACTTTTTTGGTTCAGATGAAAAGAGGAAAATAAAATCTTAAGAGTATCTTCTTATTCAAAATTTGATGGAAAAGCATGAATCTGAATAAATGAAGAGAAAAATAAAAATTGAAAAGTAGTTAAAATCCTTTTTTCTTTGCTCAAACTTGGGGAAAAGGCTAAACTTGTGTGACAGTCATCAGTCCTTACAAGGAGAGAGCAAGTTGTGCAGTCCTACATCACTTGAGGATGGCTATATGTGATGGTTCATAAATAAAGAGATCACCTCCTAATGGTATGAGGCATTTTGGGGTGAGCCCAAGAGTAAAACCGTGCGGGCATGAGGTCCAAAGCGGATAATTGTATACCAAAGGAAGACATGAGTCGTCACAACTTGGGGTCAAAGAAAACAAAAAAGTTGTGTAGTGTATAGCTAGGTTCGAGGGACATGCACATAACTAACCGTATAATTGAGTATAAGTCAAGAGTTAATTCTGGCGTTGATGTGGGCATATTATCTTTTAAAGACGATAGTTTATCTTAATAGAGCTTATTGAAAGACCTTAAAAGTGAAAGTAAGATCCTGATCCCACTGATGACATAGATCTACATTCAATGAGGAGATATCATAATTATGTTTGATGAATTAATAGGTGGAGCATGTTTCTGTTTAAGTAATCTGTATTTATTTTCCTTGCAGCACATCGAAAGAGATATCCGATCTAGAGGGGGAGCTTTCTTCTATCCGGAAATTGTTGTCTACTCAAGCTGCATTAATTCATGGTCTAGCTGAGGGAGTTCATGTTGATTCATTTTCTAAATCTGCTTCTGACGATTCTACTGCAAAGTCTTTATCAATTGCTGAAGATAATGAACCTTCAGATTTGGAGAAATGGTCAATAGAGTTTCCTGATCTCTTGGACGTCTTGTTAGCCGAGAGGAGAATAGATGAAGCCTTGGCTGCACTTGATGAAGGAGACCGTGTAGCTTCTGAAGCAAAAGAAACAAAGACATTGAGTCCTGCTATGCTTATGTCTCTGCAGACTTCTATAATTGAACGGAGGCAAAAATTGGCAGATCAGCTTGCCGAAGCTGCTTGCCAGCCTTCTACACGTGGTAACGAGCTTCGCGCAGCTATATCAGCTTTAAAAAAGCTTGGAGATGGGCCTCGTGCTCATTCCTTGCTACTGAATGCTCACCTCCAGAGATATCAGTATAATATGCAAAGCCTCCGTCCATCAAGTACCTCATATGGAGGAGCATATACTGCTGCTCTCTCACAGCTAGTCTTTTCTGCTATTGCTCAAGCAGCTAGTGATTCCCTGGTTATATTTGGCAAGGAACCAGCGTATACTTCTGAGCTTGTGATGTGGGCTACGAAGCAAACAGAAGCCTTTGCTCTTCTTGTAAAAAGACATGCATTAGCTTCGTCAGCTGCTGCTGGGGGTCTAAGAGCTGCTGCTGAATGTGTTCAAATAGCATTAGGTCATTGTGCCTTGTTGGAAGCTCGTGGTTTGGCACTTTGTCCAGTGCTGTTGAAACTTTTTAGACCCAGTGTTGAACAAGCATTAGATGCTAATTTGAAAAGAATTGAAGAAAGCACCGCTGCCTTGGCGGCTGCCGATGATTGGATACTTGTGTACCCTTCAACAGCGACACGCCAATCTAGCAGATTGTCGAGTACATCTGTTGGTAACACTGCAGCATTTCAGCATAAACTTACAAGTAGTGCTCATCGATTTAACTTGATGGTTCAGGTTAATTTTGTTTTTATCCCTCAAAATATTTCCTTAATTAAAATGATTTATTTGCTTCCATGTGTGTTACTCGTCTTTGTGTGGGTTTTGGTGTGTTCTGCTCTAGGATAATAATATACAATAATAAAGGAATATTTCATATCTATATTGGTTTTCTGATATCGGTCATACAATAATATAGTACTAGTTCAAATGTATCTTGGTTTTGTGATTTGGTTTGAAATATTTCTTTAAGCATCTTTTGAGCTGTTAGTGTTGCTTTTTTCCGCAGCTATTGTCACATTATGAACATGAATTTTCTGTAATGGTAC
Organism: Ficus carica; assembly: GCA_009761775.1. Classification (NCBI taxonomy): domain Eukaryota; kingdom Viridiplantae; phylum Streptophyta; class Magnoliopsida; order Rosales; family Moraceae; genus Ficus; species Ficus carica. The sequence goes on from CM019749.1 coordinate 17,403,249, forward strand.
TCAATTGGTAAATGCAACGAGTGCCTTCTTACTTTGATCTTGCCAACTTTAGTAGCAGTATGAGAACTCAATGCTGCATTCCACTCTGAATTTGTCACTTCAGATGCTTCTATCTTTTGCTTTTTGCCGTTTGCTTTTTGCTTTTTGCTTTTTGCTTTCTGTTTTCTGTTTTCTGTTTTCTGTTTTCTGTTTCTGTTTCTGTTTCTGTTTTTGTTTTTTTTTTTTTTGAACTTGGGGGGTGGGACATTCGAACTCTACACCTAATGGTGGAGTCAGGTATGGAATTACCACTAGGCTATGCCTGCAACCCCGTCACTTCAAATGCTTTACCCTGTTCTTTCTAGCTGTATGACTATTCTTGTATTGCTTCTCATTCTTCTTTTTGTTTGGATAATTGAAGATGTTACAGTAGTTGGTGTGAGTAAGCAATTGGGAGGTCGAATCCACTTCTAGTAGAGCATAGCTTTGTTTACATTTTCAATCATTCACTTCATGATTTTGCTATGTTATCAATTGCTCTTCCAGGATTTTTTTGAGGATGTAGGACCGTTACTAAGTATGCAATTGGGAGGCCAAACATTGGAAGGTTTGTTTCAAGTGTTCAACTCATACGTAAACATGCTCATAAAAGCATTACCTGGTTCAATGGAGGAAGAAGCAAACTTTGAAGGTTCTGGAAACAAAATAGTCAGTATGGCTGAGACTGAAGCTCAGCAGATTGCATTGCTGGCAAATGCATCATTATTAGCAGATGAACTACTTCCACGTGCAGCCATGAAGCTGGCTCCACTGAATCAGGGTGCTTACAATGATGATTCCCGTAGAAGAATTCCAGATAGGCAAAACCGTCATCCTGAGCAAAGAGAATGGAAGAGGCGGCTGGTTGGCTCAGTTGATAGACTAAAAGATACCTTTTGCCGTCAACATGCTCTGGATCTCATATTTACAGAGGAAGGTGATAGCCATCTTACAGCAGACATGTACATAAACATGGATGGAAATGCAGATGAGATAGAGTGGTTTCCATCTCTTATATTTCAGGTACTTGTTCAAATAGATTTGTTACATATCTTTGAATAGGATAATGATAACCATCTTTCCAGATATTCCTACAACAATTTTTTGAGAGGGAGCGTATTTTCTATGCAGATTTTTCATGTTATTATCTAATTTTTTAACCTTCTATTGCCTTTCCATTTTCCTTATAAATCAGGAACTTTTCATAAAGTTGAACAGAATGGCCATCCTAGCAGCGGATATGTTTGTAGGCAGAGAGAGATTTGCTACGTTGCTATTAATGAGATTGACGGAAACAGTCATCTTATGGCTGTCGGATGATCAAAGTTTTTGGGATGATATTGAGGATGGGCCAAGGCCTCTAGGTCCTCTTGGCCTCCAACAGGTATTTAATCTTCAGTCAGATTTTCGTTTATTGATTTGTTAAAAGGAATTTTAGTTGTCTGTGTTTTGGAAGCACATAGCAAAACCTAAGTTAGACATCCTCACAGGGATGTGAAATATAATGCAGTTCCATATTGTACTATTAGAGAAAACATTGTAGTTTATTAATGTCAGAAAAGAACGATTTCCTTTTGAGGAAGCAACTAAACAAATTAATGTCATATAGAGACTTGATAGAATAGGTAATGAATTGATCAGTTTGGGATATAGGTCAGAGAGACACAATGGGCACACGGGCAGAAAGGACAGTTCTACTCCCTTGGGTCTATGTTACTCCTAGAAGCTAATTTTTGCTTTCTGCAAAAGGCACAGAATTTACGTCTATTCTTATACCGACGAAATGAAAAAGCAAAAGCTTTACCAAGCAGACCCTAACTATTTGGTTATCTCTTTATTAAAATGCTAACAATTTAATGAAGTACATTTATTATGTATCATATTATGAGAAAGGATCACATCTACTTGCAGTTCTATTTGGATATGAAGTTCGTCATAAGCTTTGCTTCACAAGGTCGATATTTATCTCGAATTTTGCATCGAGTTGTTAATGAGATCATATCGAAAGCCATTGCAGCGTTTGCCTCAACAGGGATGGATCCCAATAAGTAAGCAACTTAATTCTTATGGTACCCACACACAGCGGCATACATTTTACTCGACTGCTGAACTGAACTTTTTGCTTTCAGTGTGCTGCCGGAAGATGACTGGTTCAACGACATATGCCAAGAAGCAATAGAAAGATTGAGTGGAAAACCAAGGGGCATCAATGGCGAACGGGAGCTTAACAGCCCAACTGCTTCTGTTTCAGCACAGTCGATCTCATCTGTTAGATCTCATGGGAGTTCATGAGGCACAATTCCATTGTAAATTAAATCACAAAAAAGAAGCTACAACTTGCTGCAGATCCTTGTGTACTTGGTAAGGATTTCTCTGTTTCTTTGGTTCGCCTTTGTTTTTCTTTGCTTTTGTTTCTTCCTGAGGTATGATTGTACAAGGTTGAACTTACAGTTCTAACGTGTTACATATTCTTTTCTATGCGAGTGGTTGAGTTTGTATACATTGATTGCATTATCTGACCTTGTGTCCAAGTTTGTACATTCTTTCGACTAGCGTGGATCTGAGTGTTGTGCAAATGAGTTTGAAACAATGTTGAATTCTAGAATTATGGACTTCATTAACTGGTCATTTACGTTCAAATGACATTTATCCTCAAATGAGGTCCAGAGATAATGGAGAATTTAAAAGAAACGAAAATGAAATCGTGGATTTCTGTGAGATGCCTTTTAGATGAGGAGAAAAACAGCAGATCGTCCATTTTTCCTTTATATAATAATTTTGTTTGTCATCTTGTATTTCATGATATGGTGCTTGTATGAAGAATAGAAAAAAATGGGCAAGACAATTTCTCTTATTTCGCTTGCCACTCTACTGATTTTTTGTCGGTTGTTAGGGCATTTCCCATTATTAGAATTGTTAAAGTTTTATTACTGTTTTTTCTCGATAAAATTTGAACCAATTCTTCCATGTACAATACCACTTTTATCATCGTATTTTGTTAAAAAGTAAACCGTGGAACTGAAATCTACCGAAAAGGAATTAAAACGAAAATTTGGGTTCATGTAAGGAATGTCTTTTAGATGAAAATAGAAAATCATAGGGGGTGATAGAAACGCCTCTCTAGCTGATCTTGGTCACGAAGTGTAGTGCTGGTTACACTAATTCTAATTTCATATTTTTTGTACCAATTTACGTGGTCATAAATTGTCATCTTTTCACATATCAAGGTTATTAAAAAAGTGAAGATTAAATTTCGTAACCCTAATATTATTCTATCACGAAATATACTTTATTATGGGAGGGGCTTGGATAACCAATCAAGTGTTAAATATTTGTTTGCCAGTACGAGGTTTGGTTAGTGTTGGGAAATTTTGAAAATAATACTGCCAATATATAATTTACACAAAACTTGTTTTACTATATATGTTGGATCGGTTGGTTGTTTCTCTTTCCATTTTATTCTTGTCAAGAGATGCAAAGTTTTCTTTGAGGTAGGAAGGCTTACAAATCCACTAATCATTGTCGGATCACCGAAGCTGATTTACGTTCCTGGCTTCCTGCTCAACGGTTGGGTCTTCAAGCTAAAGCTGCTTCTGCATTTGGCACTGCACTTGAGGGCCAATCTCCATCTGGCCTGAGGGTTGCACGCATCTGTTACCCTTTGGACGGCTTACGCCCCATTTGTAATGCTTGGAAACCTGTTAAGGCTACGTTTTTTAGCTGTCTGCGGCGAGGGCAAGCATCTAATATTTGCTTAACAACATCTCTCATGGTCGGTCTTTTGCTGGAATCTATTTCAGTACATCTTAACGCCACCTGAAGAACATCAGCAACTTGTTCCTTAATAGTCGAATCCGACAATTCGGCTTCAAGGCTTGAATCAACAATCTGTTTTATATTTGCTCCCTTGCTCCACAAAGATCTAACCCAACCCACCATATCAGTTTCCCCGGTAAATGTCGGATCCACTGCCATCTTTCTAGTTATGAGCTCAAGCAAAACCACACCATAACTGTACACATCAGACTCCTTGCTCCTTGTCGTTGTATATGCATTTTCTGGCATGGTTAAAAACACAAACTTTAGTTTATTGTAAATTAAAACCAAGAACACTAATTATTCATGTACAAAAAGTTTTTGAAAGGTTACCTGGTGCAATATATCCAATAGTCCCAAGAACGGAGGTGGATTGCGTCGAGGAGGACGACTGATACAAAAGTTTTGCAATTCCAAAATCAGCAATATGCGGTTCCATCTCAGAATCCAACAGTATGTTCTTCGGTTTGATGTCTCGATGCACTATAGCAGGTTCACAGTCAAAATGAAGGTATGCCAGTCCATGTGCAGTTCCAACAGCAATGTTATAACGAACACTCCACTCTAGCGTCAGTGGTGGATTCGTTTCGTGTAAAACGTCATGTAGGCTGCCATTTTCCATGAACCTATACAAGATTAAACCGTAGTCCTTTCTTAACCAGAAATCTTCAAGTTTCACCAGATTCCGGTGGCGGATCTTCCCAAGAGTTTTTATTTCTCTTATCATACTGAGACTTGCTCCATTATTTCCGACATCCACAAGCTTCTTTAAAGCAAAAACGTCATCCGGGCCAAGGGAGACTTTATAAACAGTTCCGTGCGCTCCTCTCCCTATAACATACTGATCATCCAGATTTTTTGTGGCTTCCATCACTTTTCTGAGTAAGGAAGGTGGCCCTTCTGGTGCCGAGATCTTCATTTTCTGCTTTGATCTTCTAGATAAGAAAAACACGAAGAGCAGCCCAAAAATACAAACACCACCAGATCCAAGGGCAATCATTGCAATTTGTACTCTGCTCAAGCCATCCTCCTTGCTTGATGGATAGCTACAAGGCTGTAAAATGCCAGTCCCGCTGCAAGTTGAGCCATCTGATGCGAGACAATTGATACACAAACCGGAATTCCCTAAAAATGATGCTGGGGAAGAACGCAGCAACTTCAGCAATGTTTCTGGTACAGCACCAATGAAATTGTTGTATGAGACATTGACTTCCGACAATGAAAGTATGTTCTCAAGAGGTTTTAAACTTCCCGTCAAGTTGTTATGAGATATATCCAACCGCTCGAGCTTGATCTCTCCTATTTCTGAAGGAAGCTTCCCAGTCAGCCCGTTATTGCTGAGATTCATTGAATTGAATGGATTTTCGAATGATCCAATGGCAGCAGGAATCTCTCCGCCTAGAAGATTTCCACCAAGTTCCAACACTGAAAGCATTTCAAACTGAGACAAGAATGTTGGAATTCCGCCAGTAAAACGGTTTTCACTCAAGATCAATGTGGATAAACTGGTCCAGCTACTTAAACTAGACGGAATAGAACCGTTCAACAAATTGTACCCAACGTCAAACACGCCTAAGTGGGTGCAATTTGAAAGCTGAGATGGCAAAGTACCCACCAAGTTGTTGTGAGAAAGAACTAGTCTCTCGAGACGAGCAAGACTCCCGAGCTCCGAAGGAATCAGTCCAGTGAACTTGTTCATGGACAAATTAATGGAAGTAAGGTTAACACAATTTCCCAAGCTTCGTGGTATCACCCCACGGATGTTGTTCATGCTGATATCCATGAATGAAAGTTTTCGATTCTCCGCAAACTCTGGTAGAACCCCCGTGAGCTTATTCTGCTTGAGGATCAGCCTCCATAGTGTCGGACAGCTTCCCACTTGTGAAGGTATGCTGCCTTCAAATTGATTAAAACCCAAATTCAACACCCGCAATCGCTTTCCAAAGCAAAGATTCGGAGGGATTTCACCGCTGAACTTGTTTCTCGTGAAGTCTAACTGCTCCAAGCTGCTGTTGATCCCCAGGTTCGGAGGTATGATCCCGGAGAATTGATTGCCAAACAGTGAAATGTTTTTGAGTTGCTTCAGCTCAGTGATCTCCAAAGGCAGCTCACCAGAAAGACTGTTATTATACACAAGGATCTGCTCAAGACTTGGAATCTTCCAAATACTAAGCGGTATTTCACCGGTCAAACGGTTATCGAACAGTTCAAGGTCTTTCAACTCAGACAGAAATCCCAGCTGACTGGGAATTTCCCCTTCAAGTTGATTTCCATACAACTGTATTTCTTTCAAGGCTCTACAGTTTCCAAGTTCAGACGGTATTTTCCCACCGAAATGGTTATCGGGAAGGTAAAGAAATTCTAGCTTATCTAGTTGGCCAAGAGAAGATGGGATATTGCCCCCTAAGTTACTATGGACAGCAGAAAACTTGGTTAAACTAGTACAGTTGCCCAAACTCGGTGGAAGGCCTCCGCCGAAACTATTGTATGATAAATCAAGAGCCTCTAGGTTCTCGCAACTACCCAGTTCCCACTGAATTCCACCCACAAGGCTGTTGTAGGCTACATACAAGTAAGTAAGATTCTTGAGGTTGCTCAAGCTCAAGGGTAGAACTCCTGTCAATTGGTTATCTTCTAAAAGAAGGATCTCTAACTTACTACAGTTGCCAATTGAAGAAGGAATCGACCCGGATAACCCGTTACCATATAGAGACAGCGTCACAAGATTGCTCATGTTCCCAACTTCTAAAGGAATGGAACCATTCAAGCTGTTATAGCTCATGTCCACTTGTTCTAAGCTAGGAATTTGAAAAATGGACTCAGGTATGTCCCCAGACAGAGAGTTGCTACTCAAGCTAAGAATCCTTAGATTCCGCAAGGTATTAAGGTTGTCGGGTATCTCTCCGGAGAGGGTGTTGTCGTCCAGAGTCAGGCTCTCAAGAAGACTACAGTTGCTCAGCTCTCGGGGAACAGAGCCATAAAAGCCGTTTGAGCTCAAATCAAGAGTCTGCAAACGCTTCAAGTGGCCAATTTCCGGTCCAATTCGGCCGGAAATTCCATAGTTGGAGAGGTTCAAGGACAAAACATGTTTATGAGTTTTGTCACATCCGATTCCTACCCATGAGCAAGGTGTGGAATCAGAGACAATCCAGCTTGTGCTTACGGAAGACGGCACGAAATCCCAGTGCTTATGGAGGGACAACAAAGTCGCTCCATCAAGGCTTAGAGAAGAGACAGACAGAGTGTGTATGAAAAAGGAAAAGCATTGGAATAGCAAGAAAATGAACAAGTAAAACTCCATTTACTTTTCAAGAAAAAAAGAGGGAAGAATTTTGGTAAAGTATTATGGGGTTTAAAGGAACTGGGCACTTGTCAGTTCAGATATCTCTGAACTGGGAAGAAATTAATGTTGAGTTTGTGCATACTATAACTGACACGCCTCGGGACAGGACACAGAGAGAGTTTGAGATTGAGAATAGTAATACTAGGAAAGAAGAAAAAGAATGTAAAGACTTGTATATTGGTTTGGTGCGTCTGAGAATGAAAGCATTTGACTATTTGTATACAATAAATACCATCCAATCCGACGCGGATTCGGTCAGTCTTTCTTTTTTTAAACTCAAAGACTTTGCTTTTCCGCACCAAAAAAAAAAAAAAAAAAAAAAAAACCAAAACTTGCTTTTTGGAACCTCCTTTTACGTTGGTCTTGTTTAAATTTTTGGGTGGGCATTGACAGAGTTGACTACACGAGTTAAAACAAAAAAAATGTTAACGTCTCAATTGTGTTTGTTGACAACCGATAACATAGTACTTTCCTAGAAAATTGATATGGAAAAATGTCCGTTTTTGGAGGTTTTAAAAATGGAGTTTTGGATTGCAGTTGAGATAAATTTTCTGAAAACTTATCTTTGGTTGAAAAAAACATGTTCCGAATTAAAAATTGTAAAAAAATTTAAAATGTGTTTGGAAAAAAAATTAAGATGAATCTTATTTTATTTATCTCGAAATTTTATGTAATTTGAAAAAAAAAATTTCATTTAAACTTAAAATAACAAAATTATAGACTTATAAAGTTTGAGTTTACTGTAGATATTTAAATATGTCATATGTGAAAAGTGAATAATAATTTTGAGTTATAAAAAAAGACAGAAAAAAAAGGAGATATGTTTGAAGAAATCCTCTAAACGGATCTGAATGAGATAATAATGTAAAATTTTGTATATGAATTTTAACAAGATTTAAAAAACTAAATTCTAAAATTTTATTATTTATTAGAAAACAAAAATCATTCTTTTTCTTATTAAACACTGAGAATATTATTCCAAATACTATCTGAAATTTTTTTTAAAAAAAAGTTTTATGCAAAAGTAATATCAAACAGGCCAAACTATGTGACTTGAAAATATGTTTGACCTAACCTCTCAGCTTATGTATGTTGTCTTCGTGTTAGTTGGTATTCGTCCCTTTTTATGTCATTACGTCCAGACTAATTGGAAGAACATCTTATGTTCACACTTTATATATATATATATATATATTCCCCCACCAACCATAACTATATCTATTGGTGAGTATAGTCACTGTCTTTTTTTCTTTTTCTTTTTTTTTTTTTTAAACTCAAGACTTTGCTTTTTCCCCAAAAAAAAAAAAAGAAAAAAAAAAGAAAAAAAAGCACCCTAGACTTGCTTTTTGGAACGTCTTTTTTACGTTAGTCTTGTTTAAATTTTTAGGTGGGCATTGACAGAATTGACTGCACGGGTTAAAACAAAAAAAATGTTAACGTCTCAATTGTGTTTGTTGACAACCGATAACATAGTACTTTCCTAGAAATTGATATGGAAAAATGTTCGTTTTTGGGGGTTCAGGAAATTGAGGGGTGTTTGGTGTGTAAGTTTGAGTTAAGATTTGTAAGTTTAAATAGTGATTTTGATTGACTTTTTCAGAAAAGACAAAAAAATTTTGGGAAAAAAGACAAAAATTGAGTTAAAATTCTTGGGTTTAAACTTTAACTCCAAACTAACCCTGAGTTTTGGATTGCAGTTGATATAAGGTTTGAAAACGTATCTTTGGTTGAAAAAAAAACGTGTTTCGAATTAAAAAATGTAAAAAAACTTAAAATGTGTTAAAAAAAATTAAAATGAATATTATTCTATTTATCTCAAAATTCTATACAATTTGAAAAAAAAAAATCTCATTTGGACTTGAAATAATAAAATTATATACTTTTAAATTTGAGTTTACTGTAGATATTTAGATATGTCATATGTGAATAGTGAAAAATAATTTTGAGTTACAGAAAAAGACAAAAAAAAAAAAAAATAGAGACGTGTTTGGAGAAATCCTCTAAACAGTCCTGAATGAGATAGTATTGTAAAATTTTGTAATACGAATTTTAACAAGATTTTAAAAACTAAATCTAATATTTTATTATTAATTAGAAAACAAAAATCATTCTTTTTCCTATTAAACACTATAAGAATATTATTCCAAATACTAACTGAAAAATAATTAAAAAAAAGTTGAAGTGTCTGAAAGCAAATGTCAAATGTAATATCAAACAGGCAAATTACGTGGCTTGAAAATATGTTTGACCTGACCTCTTTTCGTGTTAGTTGGTATTCTTCCCTTTTGAATGCCAAGATGATGAGGTGTGATCGATTTGAAGAACATCTTGTGTTCACACTATATATATATATATATATATATATAACCAGCTTATGTTCACACTTATTCCAACCATAACTATATCTATAGGCGAGTATATATTGGGGCCATTTTCTCACTTTTTTGTATTTGACAAAGGGGTCAAACCATATTTCTCTTCCTCAAAAGCATTTCCACACGTCTTGATTAATGCTTATTAATTCAGGAGGTCGTCATTAAAAGACATTAAAGTATATTATAGAGAGATGATTACAAAGTAGAGTATGAAAGTCAACTAAAGGAATATGTAAAAAGCAGAATAATAATTATAAAAAAAAGTTCGAGAATTTGAGAAATTTCTTCTCAAAAATAAAATATCAATAAATACACGTCAAATGGGAGGATTTAAGAACAGTTGGAGGCAATCAACCACTTACTACAATTTTTGATAGGGTGTTTCTATCAGAGTTGCACCGATAGATATGGTTCAACAATTTACAAACGAGACAATTTGATTTTGTAAAATAACAATTTGGAAAAGACCTAAATCAGGACCGCCCATTGTATATGGCAGGCGGGGCAATTTGTGGATGGTCTACGTAAACTTCCTAATTGGGTCTTACTAGAAAAAAAAAAATTAAATTAAATATATACATTTCTAAAGGTTATTTTTACATTTTAATTTCAGCATGTTTAGTTTTATTAACTTACTAACTTTTAAGCTAAAAAAGATCATCAAATATCAAACATCATTAATATATAAGAAACCTCGATACATGTACAATGGGAAAAAGATTTAATGCATGACAGGCGGGTGGTTTAAGGCAGGGCAGGATGGGGTGGTTCATTTTTGTAAAAGGGCGGTTTGGAAAAAAACTGGACCATGCATTATAGACGGTTTGAAATCATAATTTGACGGGTTGATGATGTGACATAAAAATAGTAGGACAAGGCAGTTTGAACAGGCAGGACAATTTGACAGTTTGGTGGTTGTTTTTGTTTTTATACACCCCTATGTTCTACTCATACACCTCAGTTTAGACACACTGACACCCCTTTAAATTAAATTTATTTTTACAAAATCACTCACGGAAAATGACAAAGAGGATAACGCTTTAATAGACTTAAACTACATAGTTATACCTATTAGAAAAATATTCTTACTATTTTAAAATATAAAATCAAATTCTAATTTCTTATTTTTTCACAAATAGAACCAAAATATTTTTATTTTTAATGATTATTTCAGAGAAAAATGTATAGGGACGTATTTGAAAAGAAACTTTTTTTTTTCTTTCTTTAATAAAATTTCATTCATATATGTATATATGAAAGAGTTTTCAATGGTTACTCTTTTTTTTTTTTTTTTGTTTTCGTTTTTTTGTTTTGTTTTGGTAACCATGGATGGTTTTATACAAAATTATAGAAATAAGTGCATTTCGTAATTATTTTTGATAAAGTGACATATTATATGACTTATTATAACATGTTAAGTAATAGATTCACCTTTAGAATTAATTAAAAAGATTAAAAACAAAAAAAGAAACAGTGAGGATCTAGAAAATAATCTGATTTTTGGAAAATAATTTTTTCTTTTAAAAAAAATTTAATGGCCTTTATATATATATATATATATATATAAAGAATGAGTTCTATGGACACACCCTCTCCATACCCTTAAATAGTTAATTCTTTTAATTACAAAAAAGAAAAACCCGAGGACAACTATTATAGACTTAATTCGTACGTAAAATTATATCATAAAAAGAAACTCAATTATATTCTTTTTTTTTTTTTGTTTTTTGTTTTTTTTTTTTTTTTGTTTCTTTCCACAGTCCACACACACCTAAAATCAAATCCCTAAATAAACAACTTGTAAACATTATTATTATGAAACCTATAACAAAACCCTAATTTTCACTCTAATTTTTACTCTTCAACGAGTATTGCAAATAACAATTACATTAAGCTATATTAATCTTCTTTATATATTTAGTTTGTTGGATTTTTTCCCCCCTTGAATGTTGTTGTTGATATTCTTGTTGTGAACTGTTCATCAGGAGAAAAAAAGAAAAAAAAAAAAAAAAAACTTTAGCAATTGGCTTCTAATTTAATTACTTCTTATTATATTGTTTTGCTTTTTTTATTCATTCAAGTGTTGATGTCCTACGTTGGCTTTTTTTCTATTGTATTATATTTTTTTTCTTTCCTTGGGATATATATATATATATATATATATTTCTTTTGTTGTTTGTCCTTTTTTTTTTTTTTTTTAAAAAAATTTTCTTGCAAAATTTTAAATTTAAGCTATAAATAGGATGGAGAAATCAATATAAAAAGGGGTAAATACCTGAATAACACAAATTTAAAGACCACTGTATCAACATGACACAAAAAAGTAATATTCGACTAATATGACATAAAATTAAATTAAAGTAAACCAAAGTTTGTGTTATTTTGGTCAAAATGGGAGAATTTGTGTTGTGTTGGTCAATAGATGAAAAAAAGTGATTATTTGGGTAATTTTCTCATTCAAAAAATTTTTGTATAGTGAATTTCTATCATAATACATTAACTTTTTTCATTTCATGCAATGATGGCAATGAGATAGGGCAATGATGGCAATGAAACAGGGAGGGGGTGGGTATACTTCCCCATTCCCATACCCACCTCATTTTTTCCCTCTCATATCTGCCTAATTTAATGCAAGTGTGCTGACGGATAATCCCTATCGTGAGTGCTTATTATATCCATTTCCCTATTAAGAATTAAATAAATAAAATAATCTCAACATCAATATCATTAAAGTTTTCATAAAATTTAGCAATATAATTACAAATATAACTGAAAGTGAAATTGAAAACTTAGGCTTTGACTGACATTTAAGTTTAACTCCAACTAAACTGTACTTTTGCATATCAGTTTTTGTCTTTTTCTGAAAAGTCAACAAAATTTATAACTAGAATTTGAAAAATCAACCAATTCCAACTTAAAAATTTCATCTCTAACCGATGAATCAAACGCAAGCTTAAAAACAAATCCAAACTCCATAAATCTATAAATTAAATTCATTGAAACACTAAAAATTCAAATATATAAAAGTGTAGATACATATAAATATCTATTTTATAAGGGTGACATAAGCGATGCCGGTGCATTTATGGGGAAACTTCCCCAACATCCGCCCTGCACCCGCATAGGGGGGTTAATCTTAACTCTCATATATACTCCATATCTATATACTATCCCTCATACCCATCCTATTAGGGGTGGGTATCCGAACCCATTGGTAAAAATGTCTAATCTTGATATTTTTAAAGTAGAGCATAAAAAAAAAAGGGAAAAAAAGGTGGGTGTGAAATGAAATTTAAAGTTATGCAGTGCTATTTATTCTATGAAAATAGTTGGATAATTTAGGAAAATTTGGGATGTGTAATAAGTATATTAAATCATTTTCAGTTTAAGACCAATGCGTGTTCAAAAAAAATATGTGAAGAATTAAGAGGAGCGTGTCAATATAACCACCCTTTTAAAATTTTGTTACAATTGTTTTTTCTCCTTCAAACTTCTTTTAAAATTTTCATCAATTTCCACAGCAGTACGTATAATTAACAGCTAATTACACTTGATAATTTCTTAACTTATGCATTTCTATTTTTTTTTTTTTCATTTTCTCTACTATTGTAAAAGTGCCTTAAAATAAGCAGGTATGTTGTGATTTTTTCTCCAATTATGTCCCTTTTCTTTTTACGTTTTTACTCCTCTTGGTGGTAGGATTTTTTGTAATTTTCATTTTTCCACTCTACCGTTTTTTATTTGTTTTTATTCTGTTTGTTAAGTTAAAAAAGAATTGACAGCCGAATACTGGTTTTGAGGATATGATTGATGGATTTGCCGGTACACTGGAAAATTCTGCAGATCATGCTCTGGAAGGAAGCGACCTTATGGGTGAACTTGGAGGGCAAGAAATACATCAGATAAACTCTGGATTTTAGGTCGGTTGTCTTGTGTAGTCAATCGCTTATATTCCTCATAATAAAGAAATCTAGACAGCTTTACTTGTTTAAGGCGGCTTTCAACTCAAAAGAAAGTTGATATTATAAGTACTCTATTTTCTCTCTCTCAAGTTTTTGTAATTTATAGCCAAAACCCTAAAAAACATTGGGCAAATTTTTAGCCAACACCGGAAAAGAAATTAAAAAAGAAAAAAATGAGACTCTATAGACACCAATACGCAATAAAAAAGGCAAACCTTGTTCATCGAAAAAATGAGGGAAAAGAAAATAGAAGACTTTACAATATCAACTTTCTTTTGAGTTGAAAGCACCATTAAACAAGTAGAAGAACACTAGACCACTGCCTAGGCTTCGTTTATTCTAAGGAATATAAACGATTGACTATACAAGACAACCGACCTAAAATCCTTGGTGTTTATCTGATTTATTTCTTGCCCTCCAAAAGTTCACCAATAAGGCCGTTTCTTTCTAGACCATGATCTGCAGAATTTTCCAGTGTACTGGCTAATCCACCAATCATGTCCTCAAATGCAGTATTCGGTTGTCGTTTCTTTTTTAACTTCTTGAGCACTTCTTAAGCGTATCAAAACAAACAGTGTAAAAAACAAATAAAAAACGGTAAATTTGAAAAATGAAAATTACAAAAGAGTCTATGACCAAGAGGAGTAAAAACATAAAAAGAAAAGGAACCTAATTGGAGAAAAAAAAAAAAAAAAAATTCCCACACACCTGCATGCTTTAAATCCATTAAATTTTTTTGTTCTTTTGTTATTTTGGTATTTTATGTGATTAAGATAGATTTTAAGGATGAATATCTCTAAAACATATACGAGGCTTGATTGGTTAGCATTTAATTGACCAACTTGCCAGTGGAAGTTGTCAATTGATTCATGTTTCTTATAGCAGCAAGTTAGCTAAACTTGAGACTCAAGAATCAAATGCACTCAAGTAAGTCGGTACTGTCCAATAATCAAAGTAATCTTTATAAGTCAACGATTCATTTTTTGTATATATTGATGAGAAGAGGTAACAAATATGTCAGCTGACTTAGTTCAAGTAATTTGCTCACTGCTTGAAATTTCACTCAAAATCATTCATGTTGTGAGCTTTAAATTTTTCCTTCTCTCCATCTATCACTTAATTGTGTTCTTCTTTCGCTGATTTTAGGTATTTATTTTTTTATATTTTGAACGATTGGGCATATAATAATTAGGTATTTAGTACTGATGTCCCCTAAACTTGTTACTCTTTAACAACTTGCTCCCTAAACTTTTAATTTTGACAATTTCATCCCTGAACTTGTTAAATTGTTGCAATGTACCCATTTTTGTATATTCTACACTAAATAAAATATTTTAATTGGAAGATTTGCATTAGGATTTGCAATGGGTTTAGAAATTTTTTATTGGAACTGGAGTATTCTGTTTTCACATGAAGCATACGTGGGCTTTTCATAACTAATTGAACATAAAATTAAATTATAGGGGTTACATTACCACAATTTAGCAAATTGAGGGGGCAAATTACCAAAATTAGAAGTATGAAGGGTAAGTTGTCAAAAGGTGATAAGTTTAGGGGGCATCGATGCTAAATACCCTATAATAATTCTAATGTTTATTTTCATTTCTTTGATTTCTATTTATTGGAAATTTTTGAGTGGTGAACTAGGGGAAGAAACAAAAGGATGATTCTAAACAATGAATGAAGACTGAGCGATGAATTTGGCTTTAATTCTTGGATTTATGCGATAGGCTGATAGTTATGTAAAAACTTTTCGTGCATGATAACTTACTTACATAATCTCAAATTTAGCATGTAAGTTGAGAAATTTGTGAAACATTTATGCTCCAATCCTGTAAATGTAACTGCTGCTGTGGACTAGCTTTAGGAAATTTTGTTTCTTTATATTGATGATAATATGAAAAGAGGGTATCACAAAAGAACTAGAGGAGCTTCCAAATAGAGATCGTCTCCTTGTGTAAGTTTTTTTCTTTTCTCTTTTTAATTTATATTCCTTTTGATCACTTTTCTTTGGTTGAGTGTTCATAGATCTATGCATTTTTTTGGGGGGGTTTTTTTATAAAAATTTTATGTCTTTTATTTTCTATATTTTCCCTCTACGAAAAGCCATAAGTACATTTACTGTTCGGATTTTAGAAAGCGAAAGTAGAGTGAGAGACATAGTGGGAAATATAGATGCATTAAATTTTAGAAACTATCTTCATTGTAGACACATGAAACTCAAAGAAAGAGTTCTTGAGGAACTTTGAATTTTCATTACATTTTAGGAGGTGGATATTTGGAATTTAAAGTTCAAATTTTGTTCGGATTTTAGAGAGAGAGAGAGAGAGAGTTCGACATTTAAAGTTCAAAATTTGTTTGGATTTTAGAGAGAAAGAGATAGTTCAAAATTTGTTGAGAGTTTAGAAAGAGAGAGAGAGAGACTAGAGCAATTGCAGAGGCTTTGAGGTCTATTGTTTCTCGTCATTGAAGACATGTGAAGCTTTAAATAAGAATTCCGAAGGCACTTTACTTTTTCATTAGATTTTAGGAAGTTGATATTGCAATTTGGAGATCAAAAGGTACATCAAATACTCAAATTCCCTAAGTTTCTTTTTCCTCAGATTTTTTGTTTGTTTGTTGGAGGAAATTTGTTTCGGTTGGCTTTTGGTGATTGAGAGGTTAGAGAACTTAAAGAGGGGTTCGGAGGTTTAAATAAGAGGAGGAAGAGAATTTGTTTTGTAGGAATTCAAAGATAGAAATCGTATTGTGAGATTAAATACATTGATTTTTTTTTTTTTTTTTTTTGACATGCACTAAAAAAATTTACTCCTAAATTATTTGGAATGCATAAGATGTAAATTCTTTTAATGCAAATAGCACGTGCTAATTCTTACTAATAGTTAAATAGAAACTTCTTATTTGGTTTGTTAAATACACGTGTAGAGTTCCTAAAAAAAAAAAAAAAAAATACACGTGTAGAGTTTATAATTCTAAAAATGGATTTATATCGTATTTTTTTTTTTTATATATATATACAAAGTTTTTTTTTTCCTTCTAACATCATATCATCTGTTTACGTAAATATAAATTTAGTCAATCATTTTTTATTCTTACTTTTCAATGCATATGAGATAGTGTTCTTGTTTTTATTATCAGTTTTTGCTTTTTTATGTCCATAGTTATTGAATTTTAATTTCTTTTTGTTAGACCATAAGATCGTGAGAATATTAGGCTACCTAGTATTTTTCAGTATTTTTTTAAACACGGGAGTGGAAAAGAGTAAACATGTGCAACAAAAATAATGGAGAAAGTTTTTAATTTATATTCCACTGAAATAAAAAAAAAATATTTTCAAAAAAATCAACAAGTTAAGAATAAGTTGTCCATTTAAAATCGAATGTAATAAAATTTTTAAGTTTAATGTTTATTAATTATCATTGATGTTTTTGACCTATTATGAAAATTGTTATAACCATTTCAGTTATATCACACGATTTAAAAAATAATATCCAGGATGGGTAAAACAATACCCTCTGATGTGTAGAGTAAAACTGTATTTGGTATTTCCTATTTGCTATTGTAATTCTATATATTTAGCTTTTTACTAAAGTTTTTAATTTATATCTTATTATAAGGCCTTTTTTTATATTTGAAGTGAGAAATTCGAACTTTACATCTTGTGATAGAGTCATGTATGAAATTATCGTTAAACTATATTTACAACCGCATTATTAAGGTGTTTTCAGTATATATGTATATATTTATGTTAAAATACTAAATTAAAATTAACAAAACTGTAAAATGAGTGTAAAAAGATATGTAAAGTGGCGAGAAGTTCTTGTATAAGAGAGAGCGGGGGGGGGGGGGGGGGGGGGGGGGGTTGGGTGAAGAAGTAATACCATTATTTTTCGATAATTTTAGAATTAATAGAGTTGTATAATGATTAATTTAAATTTAATATTTTAAATTCAAAGGGTGAACTAACTCCAAAAATCCGCCTTCATTTTGGATTATAGGTTGCAACTCGCCTACATGAAGTCGGAATCGCTAATAATTTAGGTCAGTGCTATAGCGGTGAATTTGTTCCCGGGCCTTAGACACACCGCCTGTCACACTATGGGGGCTGGCCATGCTCGAAGTTGTTACCTTAACTGCAAGGAGGGGGATACCGAAGGCAGGCTAGTGACTGGAGTGAAGTCGTAACAAAGTGGTGTACTTAAAGGATTGGTCCTGGAATGAATCTATATCAAAAACACATCAAACGGGTCAATGTTAATTTAAAGTAATCAAGGGCATTTAAAGGGCAATTTAAAAATAAATTCACTTGATACAGGTTGAGTGGGATAACTTAATTAACAAAAAGAAAAAGAAAAAATAAAAATAAAAATCCAAACATTGTCCTTCAACGCCATGCCTTAAACGCAGAACTTGGCATACTCTACGGTGTCATGGGCCGAATTCGAGAAATCCACAACGGCAACCTCAGGCTTTACCTCAAACACCGCCGTCGTCACCGTCGGATTCAAGAGCTCCACAATGGCAATCTCCGGCTTCATCTCAAACACTGTCACCATCACCGATAAGCTCCCCTTTTTCCCCTCCGAACTCATATGCAACCTCACCTAAAAGTCTATCAACTTCATGTTGGGTTTTTGTTCATATATAAACTTGTTAGATGTCGGCAACTAAGTCTAAAAAATCTCACATGGGAAAAGAATAAAAGTGTTGAGCACTTTATAAGTGTTTCCACATTTGGAAAGGTAATTTGATGACATGTGGATAGTGCCCATGAGATGCCTATGTGGCTCGCACACGCGAGCACGTAGCATGCATGGACAGTCAGACTGTAGAGGCGCTTATTAGGCGCACTTGGAACTTGGAACTTGACACTTGGGCTGCGTGACATGTGGTGCGTTGTGATTAAACTGCCATTTAATAAATATATTTTATTTATTTAATTATTTTATTTTTCAAATATAAATTTGAAAAAGATGTAACTTTTTGAAGGGTTGTATTTTATTTTATTTTATTTTTTAAAAAATATGTTTTTAGAATGGTATTTTTTCCCAAAGGATGTCACCTAAAGTTGTTAGATTTATATAAAGAGTTGTAGAAAAATCAAATTTTATTCACTGAAAAAATTCAAATTCTCTCTCTCTCTCACCTATTGCTATTCTTTCATATATATTGTGTTCTTTTTTGTGTTCGAATACTCATTTTTTCTTGGTGTTAAAATTTGTTTTGAAAACTTGTCATATCCTGAAAGCGATTTACTATTCAACCTAAAATAATCTCTTTTTGAAAAGGGACAAATAACGCTTTACGAAAAGCGTATTCGTTATATGTTTCAAGTCTCCGTATTTAGTTTTACTAACACTTCATCTCTCTCCTCGAACACCGCCACCGTCACCGACAAGCTCCCCTTTCTCCCGTTCGAGCTCACATGCAATCTCATGACATGCATAAAGGAAAGATTAGTACATAGATGTGATGAAAATTTTTACTACTCTTATAACAAATTTGAATTTCGTTAATTACATATGAAATGAAGGAGTTGTAGACTCTTTGGATGAACCATTGGGAGATTTCGCCGACAAATACATTGGAAGTTTTTGCAAGTGTGTGTTGTTTTATCTCCCGATGTTGTTTGACTCCATTTTTGCTTCTTGTTGCTCTCGAACAGGCTCGGCAAGTCCAACCTCGACGACAACAACAAGATCAACCTGAACACATTGAAGAACTTTGGCACCGATGTCGTTTTAACATCGTCCTCGGAAACTGAAGGTACTAAGATTAAATGAAAAAAAAAAACGGATAACTCCAAGAATCCAATAAAGAATCACGGGACACGATAAATCGCTTGGGTTATGATCATCCAATTTGGATCGAGGATGACCAATTTTCATATCTACTAGAAATTTGGAAGGAGACAGTGATTCGGTGACATCAAAAACAAGTTTCTTATAATCCACAACAGTTTGATGTATTACTTAAATCATCCACATTTATCTATTGCTTTACTTCCTTTATCATTACGTTGACATATTATCGCAATACTTTATACTAAATAATTAAAATCTCTTTTTAATTCTAAATTTATAAGTTTGTCCTTGTTAGATTTATAATGATACCCTTAATGTTAACTTTTCTTACCGGCAAAAGATGGAACTACCCTTATTATCCTTTTATATCACACATTGATATGCATGAAATGCCAAGGTCAGTGAACATGCCGACTCTGTATAACCGGTTAAAAGCAATAAAATAGAGCTCACTTTTGTATCACATGGTTCTCTCTCTCATAAGGGATTGGTTCCGTAAAAGTTAGTTCGACACCATAGAAATCACCTTTAGGATGCGGTGTCAAAAGTTAATGAGGATGTTTGAATAGAACCACTTTTTTCATACCATGTAGTTCGTTTTCAAATAATAAAACAACTTTTTCTAATATTTAGCTTTTTTTGGCATACCATCTTTAATTGGAAATTGAATTGTGAATCTAAAATGAATGATTGTTTGAGAGAGAAAAATAACTATGATGTGAATCATGAAAAAGTTGAAAAAAAAAAAAAAAGTTTAAAATTTAAAATAAACTGAATGTTTTAGATTTAAA
This sequence comes from Ficus carica, assembly GCA_009761775.1. Taxonomy (NCBI): domain Eukaryota; kingdom Viridiplantae; phylum Streptophyta; class Magnoliopsida; order Rosales; family Moraceae; genus Ficus; species Ficus carica. Next base: position 17,423,358 of record CM019749.1, read on the forward strand.
ACGAGGTGCCAAAATTTTTCTAGTGACAGAGACATTGATAAAGTTAATAATACATTAGTTGAAAGGGTAAACAACGGCCTCATTTCCTCGTATATTCAATCTCATAAAGTAAACATGGAGGGGATTGGGAAAGGACAAAACTAGATGAGGTGAATGGTTAAGAGGAAAACGAAGCGTAAACCCTTTTCAACACAGAACAAACAAACAAAAAAAAAAAAAAAAAAAAAAAAAAGGAATGAAAAGAACAAGTGCTTTAAATAATTAATAAAAAAGCTAGAATGATTAAAACACGGGTTAAAGTACCCCTAATTCAAATAATAAATTGTGAAATAACGATAAAAATTCTTAACAAAATAGAATATTACACTTACATTTTTTTCTTCTTATTCATCATCAATGATAGTTATAATTTATAGAAAGACAAATCAAACTATCTTAAGAAACTAATTATACAAGAAAATTAAGAAACTAATAATCGGAGAATTAGGAAGCTAATTAACAATTTATTCTACGAATATACAAATCTCTTTTAATCAAAATGAATTTTTTAAATCCGGAAATAATCACGGGATTGCAACAAAAATAAGTTTAAAACAGAATATTATAAGCTTCTTTCTAATGGAGCTTGTGTTCCAAATTGATGGAGTCTAGAGTAACATAATTTTTTTTCCCCCCACCAAAACCAATCCCATATGCTACCAAATATATAATTTACTCGCACTTAAAGTTTATATATACTGGTATATGACTCTTTGAATTTAGAAAACTGTAATGCCTAATTATAGATAAGTTGAGTATTAGAGTTGGAATGACAATAACCAGAGACAGAGAGGATATGGTTCCTCTTCACAATTGCATAAAATGGTATCTGTCTACACAACCATACTTACTAGGCCAACATCCACAGTAAAGCAAAAGGTAGTCAAGGATTATAACGTCAATATTGGAAACTTCCGCGACTAACCATTCGAGCTTTGAAACTTCTAAGAGTAGCTTTTCGAGCTTTGTGTGCGGCGGGGACATGCAACTAGTAATTGCTTGACAACATCTCTCATTGTGGGTCTTTTGCCAGGATCCTTTTCAATACATCTCAAGGCCACAAGAAGAACCCCAACAACTTGTTCCTTAATAGTCGAATCCAACAGTTCTCCTTCAAGGCCCGAGTCAACGATCTCATTGATATCTGCTCCATTGCTCCACAAAGATCTAACCCAGCTCACGATATCAGTTTCATCGGAAAATGCCGGATCCACTGCCATCTTTCTTGTTATGAGCTCAAGCAAAACAACCCCATAACTGTACACATCAGACTCTTTGCTCCTTGTTGTTGTATATGCATTTTCTGGTGTGGTCAAACGGAAAATAAAAAAAAAAAATCATAATTAGATTATTGAAAAATTGAAAACAGGAACATTGCTAACTGATCTTTGAAAAAGTTTCGAAATGTTACCTGGCGCAATATATCCAATGGTTCCAAAAACGGAGGTGGACATCGTTGAAGAGGGAGACTTGTCCAGGAGTTTTGCAATACCAAAATCAGCAATATGCGGTTCCATCTCGGAATTCAAGAGTATGTTCTTCGGTTTGATGTCTCGATGCACTATAGCAGGATCACAGTCAAAATGAAGGTATGCCAGTCCATGTGCAGTTCCAACAGCTATATTGTAGCGAACAGTCCACTCCAGCGTCGGTGGTGAATTCATTTCGTGTAAAACATCATGTAGACTCCCATTTTGCATGTATCTGTACAAGATTAAACCATAGTCCTTTCTTGACCAGAAGTCTTCCAGTTTAACCAGATTCCGGTGCCTGATCTTCCCAAGAGTTTCTATTTCTCTTATCATACTAAGACTTGCCCTGTTATTTCCCACATTCCCAAGCTTCTTTACGGCGAAAACTTCATCCGGACCAAGGGAGGCTTTATAAACAGTTCCATGGGCTCCTCTCCCTATAAGATACCGATCATTCAGATTTTCTGTAGCTTCCATCACTTTGCTAAGTAAGGAAGATGGCCCTTCTGGTGCTGAGATCTTCATTTTCTGCTTTGATTTTTTAGATAAGCAAAGGATACAAAGTACCCCAGAAATAATAGTAAAAACAACAGATCCAAGGAAAATCATTGCAATTTGCACTCTACTCAAGCCATTCCCCTTGGTTGATGGTTGGTTGCAAGGCTGTAAAATGCCGTTTCTGCTGCAAGTTGAGCCATCTGATGCAAGGCACCTGACACACAAATCAGTGTTCCCCAAAAATGATGTTGCCGAAGACTGCAGCAGCTTCATCAGTGTTTCTGGTACAGTACCCGTGAAATTGTTGTAAGCCACGTTAACTTCCAATAACGAAACTAAATTCTCAAGAGGTTTCAAACTTCCTGTCAAGTGGTTATGCGATATATCCAATCGCTCAAGGTTGATATTTCCAATTTCCAAAGGAAGTATCCCAGTCAACCCATTATTGCTGAGATTCAATAGAATAAATGGATTTTCAAGTGCTCCAATAATTGCAGGAATTTCTCCTCCAAGAAGATTTCCCCCAAGCTCTAGCATTGAAAGCTTCTCAAACTCGAACAAGAATGGTGGAATTCCACCAGTCAAACGGTTTTCGCTCAAAGTCAATGTGGATAACTCTGTCCAACTCCTAAATTGTGATGGTATGGTACCATTCAATGAATTGAGTCCAGCATCAAATACGCCTAATTTGGTGCAACTTGAAAGCTGAATCGGCAGAGAACCCACCAAATTGTTGCCAGAAAGAATCAAGGTCTCAAGATGTACAAGATTCCCGAACTCCACTGGTATGGATCCTGTGAACTTATTCCTCGATAAATTGATGAAACTGATGTTAGTGCAGTTTCCCAAGCTTGATGGGATTGCTTCGGAAATTCTGTTCAAGCTGATATCCATGAACAAAAGGTTTGGAATCTTCGAAAACTCTGGAAGAGGCCCTGTGAGGAGATTCTGTTTGAGTATCAGCCTCCTGAGAGTTACACAGGTTCCAACTTGCAAAGGTATGCTGCCTTCTAAACGATTGAGACCCATATTCAGCAGTTTCAATTGCTTTCCGGAGCAAAGATTTGGAGGGATTTTACCGCTGAACTTATTATTAGTGAAATCCAGCTGCTCTAAGCTGCTGTTAATTCCCAAGTTCTGAGGTATCCTTCCAAAGAATTGGTTGTTAAACAAAGAAATGTTTTTGAGTTGCTTTAGCTCCGTCATCTCCGGAGGTAGCTCCCCAGAAAGACTGTTGTTGTACACAAGGATCTGCTCAAGACTTGGAATCTTCCATATATCAAGTGGTATTTCACCAGTTAAACGATTGTTAAACAGACCAAGGTCCTGCAACTTAGTCAGCAACCCCAACTCACTGGGAATTTCCCCCTCGAGTAGGTTTGTATACAACTGTAATCCTCTTAAGGATCTACAATTCCCAAGCTCAGATGGTATTTTCCCCGATAAATGGTTCTCTGGAAGGTGAAGAAATTCTAGCTTATCTAGTTGGCCAAAGGTAGACGGAATACTGCCCGCTAAGTTACTTCCTACCGCAGCAAACTGAGACAAACTACTACAATTGCCCAAACTCGGAGGAAGGCCTCCGCTGAAACTATTGAAAGACAAGTCCAAAAAGAACAAGCTCTTCAAATCGCCAAGTCCTGAAGGAATTCTACCGACAAGATGATTGTTTCCGACATGTAAAAATGCAAGGTTCTTGGGGTTCCTCAAGCTATCTGGCAAAACCCCGGTTAACTGGTTTTCATTCAAGACAAGATCCGACAATTCACTACAATTTCCGATAGACGAAGGGAACGTCCCGGATAACCGGTTGCCTTGTAGATACAAAAACGAAAGATTGCTCATATTGCCAACATTTGAAGGGATGGAGCCATTCAAGTTGTTATCGTTCAGATACAATTCTTCTAAGTTTGGAATTTGAAACAAAGATTCGGGCATTTCACCGGATAGAAGATTAGAGTACAACCCCATAAGCCTCAAGTCTTGCAAGTTGTTCAGGGTTTTGGGAATTTCCCCGGTAAGTGAATTGGAATACAAATTGAGGCTCTCGAGAAGAGTACAATTACCCAAATGTGGTGGAATTGAGTCATGGAAGTTGTTTGAGCTCAAATCAAGAGACTGCAAAAGCTTCAAGTGGCCAATTTCAGGTCCAATTTGACCAGAAATTCCATAACCGGAGAGGTTGAAGGAAATAACATGGTGGGTGTGGTCGCATTCGATTCCTACCCAAGAACAAGGAGTGGAATGAGAAGCATTCCAGCTAGAGGCTACGGAAGGAGGCACAGAATCCCAGTGCCTCTGGAGTGACAGTAGAGTCACTCCATCGGAGCTCAGACAAGACACTTTGAGAATTGAAACAGACAGGCACAACAGCAATAATCTCAACAAACCAAGCTTCCAACAAACCATACTTCGTAACTCCCCAAGGAAAGTTCATATATATATATATATATATATATATATAGAGAGAGAGAGAGAGAGAGAGAGAGAGAGAGAGAGAGTTGCAAGAACCTTAGTTTGAAGGAACTGTGTCACTTGCCGACTCAAAGCGTGAAACAGAGATTCAGAAAGGCTTTGAAAATGCTTTGAAGCTGAGTTTACAGATCAGTAGAGAGAGAGAGAGAGAGAGAGACAGAGACGGAAACGGAGAGAGAAAGAGAAGTAAAGAACAAAGGAATTTATTGTAGTTGTGATGTATTGTTGTCGTGGTCATAGAATGTGAAATATTAATATTATTATATTATGTCCATAAATGGTGAGCAGAGTGATTAGTGGTTATATAAATGTAGGGAATACTTCCCACGCGGGGTATTTGTTTTTTGACATTCTTTGAAGTTTGGTCTTTCTAAAATTTGACCAATCCATAAAACTTATCTTTTAAATTAAGAACAATATTAAATACTAGAGATAGGTAATATTTCTGGGGAAGGAAACATTAATTTATGGAGCACATAGATATATTGTGTGACTTCACGTGAGAAAAGTCCAGTTATGTGTCAATTAATATGGCCACCTCAAAGTTGATTACCTTGTGCAGTTTAAAGGTTCCAACATTAATAAATTGCAGCCTTTCATTATTAATAATAATAATTGTAAATTAATTTTGTAATAGTCTAATCTATAGTTTTATATTAAACAGTTATAATGAAGAGTACAATTCTTAAGTAATTTTTATAATAAGATCTCTGATTTTGTGGAACAATTCTTCTAATCGTGATTAAACTTTCAGAGATTGAAAAAATTTTGTATCGCGTTTTATAAATATTTTAACCGAATAATTATACATAAATGAAAAAGTGAAAACTGTGTTCTGAGTACCTTAGGGTAGGTAGTGACTGGTCGTGAGTGCGGAGAACGCTGTCAAAAACAAAAGGTGTAGTGGGCCAGTGAGTGTTCAGACCATACTGTCCTAGCTGGAATTAAAGTGTCCTTAGTTGGATACTTTCTTTCGAAATTGAAAATAATAATAATGATAATTTTCTGTTCAACACTGTTTCCCGTTTAGTTCATTATTTTTTAAACTACCCTTTAACTGGTTTTTAAAATTATTCTACTTTTTATATTTCTTATAATTTTTTTATGAGTAAATTACACTGACACCCCATGTATTTTATTAAAATTACAGATATACCCCATTAACCAAAATAAATCACGTCAATACCACCTAACTTTTTTACAAAATTACAAAGACACACCCTCCATTGGTCGACTATAACCGAAATGTGTATTTTGACCGTTAAATATTTTCTTAAATACCAAAAATGCCCCTTCCTTCATAAAAAATAAGTTAGTTCCCAACTACATATAACTTTAAATTACATTTTAACTATTACGATTAACTTTAAAAAATAGAGTTCTTTTTAAAGTAACTTAAAAAATAACGTTAAATCATTATTACACACAAAACTATTTTTTTGCACTCTAATATTAATAATAAAATAATTATCTTGGTTTCTGTTTTCTTAAAAATCCTAATTTTAATTTTTTAAAAATAAAACAAAAAATACCACATAATCTTAAAACAATAAAGCTCTAATTTAATTATTATTTTATTTCCAAAAAAGTGAACAGATAAACTTAAACAAATTTAAACTACTAATATATCTATATTTTTACCTAGTGAAATCATCTTCTTCATCTTCTTATTATATAGGCCCACATTATTATTATCATAAAAAATAAAAAAAATAAAAATAAAAAAAGACCCTTAACATCTCCAGGCGAAGACGTCTGGGCTTGCGTTTTGCGTGGGGAAAAGAAGTGGGTGGGGGAGAGTGGGGGGGTGTGACAGTAATGGAAGATTCGTCGCCATGGGACACCGTGGGTGGGTTCGCAAGGTTGTGGGGCGGTCTAGGCCGGGCCTCGCGTAGGCAAAGGCAGACCGCGTCGAGTCTGGCGTGGGTAGAGCAAGGCGGCGGTTGTGCAGTGGCGGAGACAGCGGTTCCGCGCAATAGAAACAAAGACACAGGGAACGGGTTACCTACTCTTAACAGTCAAAGTGAACCCTTTCATTTCCTTGGGTGGGTAGAGCAAGCGACAATCCTTGGGTTGGTGCTCGCTATTTCGATAATGGCTTGGGCTAGTACACACGACGGCGCTCACGTTGGGGCCGCAGCTCAGAGGAGCTGCGGGGTTGCTTTTCCGGGAAGGAGGCAACAACTGATAGTCCACTCTCAACTCAAAAAAAAAAAAAAAAAAAAAAAAAAAAAATGAAAACGGAAATGGGGACTGCCAAGGGGTTAAGATCCTCTCTCTCCAAATTAATGCCTTAGATGGAAGTGTATTTAGGTCAACGTTTAATATTGATTGAGGTTTTTTTGACATTTCAAAACTAAAATTAACAGAGTTATAAGCAGGAGTGTTGACGTGCTACCGTTTCGGTCAAAGAGATGTTTCTGTAATTTTGACAAAACACAAGGAATGTAAGTGTAATTTACTCTTTTTTTTTTTTTTTTTTTCTACTGTTAAAACTATGATTTTTGAACGAAACATAGATTCAAATGTTATTCACAGTTTAGATTTTCAATATTTTTAAATATTCAAACACTAGTTCAAGTCGTAATTTCAATATCTGTGACTAGATTTTATACTAAGCTGAAACTTTTTACCAAGTGTATGGTACTACATTTTATGAAGATCTTAATAGATCAGAACAATTCTAATATTTTGCAATAAGTAATAAATAAATAATACAAATGTCAATGAAGATGATAATGTCGTATTAAAATTCTTATACAAGTTTCAAATATATTTAGAAGATTGTAATGAAGAATATGCTCTCCTTAAAAACTAAACTTTTCAAACAGATCATCCAAATACGTTTAGAAACAGCTTTTGAACCCATGAATTCACATTTTGATTATATAACAGAAAATTTTGTCATTATTCCTAATGACACTCTGAAGGAAAATTTTGAACTCTTTCCTATGATTTGAAGGATAATTGCATTCCCATTAAAGAATAATATTTACAAGAAAGTGAGCTGCATATATAACGTACGTGCAAACACTCACAGATGTAGCAAAATGTCAGGACTTTTATATAACTGCGTAATTATATAATTCACCTGACACAAAAATGATCATCTAAGTTCTAAATTACTTGTTGCTTCCGACTAGAAAACACTATTTAATGAAGCCCCACGTTTCCCATGCATCCGTCAGCTTCTATGTTTGTGTGCGTATATAAATCAACTCCGAATTGTTTATTCTACGTGTTAAACATGCAGTACGCACACACACACACACACACACACACACACACATATATATATATGGATATATACACGCGCACGCACACATGCATATATAAACATATATGCAAGTTGGTTGTGAAGATGACTTGAAATAACTAAATTATTTATTTATCAACAAACGTACAAACATACCAAGTGAAGTTTGTCTCCTTTTTCCCTTTGCTTTTCTAATCTTATTCACCCTTGGTAGTTATCCATTTACCCCCAAGTAAACCCTTTGGATAATCACATTCCGTCCACAAATTTAGATGGGGAACTCTTTTTCTCTCCTAGTCAATTTAATAAAAGGATTAAAAAAAAAAAAAAAAAAAAAAAATAGAGCACTTGTGAAACCAACCCTAAATTAAATTGCCGAAAAGTAGGCATCTTATGCAAGAGAACAACTGCTTTTAGGAGACTCTGAGATCCGTCACGTTCTAAAGAATAGGATAGTCATAGCGTGCACCTTTTTTTAATAGAAACAAATTGAAGTAAAGAGTGCTTGTAAATCACTAGGCAGTTGGTCTTTACTTGTATTGGCCTAAAGCATTTAGAAGAAAGATTTTCAAGGAAAATAATCAAACGCAAGGCTTCCTTCACGTTTACTTTTCAAGTAACTATTTTTTTTTTTCATTGGGAAACAAACCCTAGTTTTCTGGTTGTCCGGCAGAGGGACTTCCGCACTGGAACAGCAATCTGTTAAGACGAACATAATACAGGAATGAAAATCACTAATTTTTTTTTCTACTCGTTCCTAGACTATAAACATGATTTCAAATTTGGTCAAGAAAGAAAAAAAAAGATAAATAGGCAGACTAGATTCTGAATTTACTTTTTTTTTTTTTTTTTTTTTTTTTTTTTTTTGCACCCTAAAATTTGATCCAAGCCATAAAATTGACACTGGTCATTTGATGTTATGGCATGTCTTTATACATCCACCTGAGTGACATCTAGATATTTTACAATAATAATCACATGGGGTAGAAAATGTTCATTGACTGCCAAAAATCCGTAAAAATTGAAAACATTTTGCACCTCGTGTCAAAATTTTGAACTATAATGTGATGACACGTGATTAGCTTCCCTAAAGTTTTCAAAATCTTTGAATAATGATAGAACAATTTTGTTGGTAAGAACAAAAAGAAACATATCTACACCAGACAAATATGATTACGCGATTGTAAGGCGTTGATAGTATTTTAGTTGATATTAATCATCTATTTTTGTTCATCATCCAAAAGACCCACTTGTTCAGTAGTAAGCAAAACAAAACCAAATGAGCGAAATAAGAACCAAACAATTAAACTACAGTGTAACTGATACCAAAAAAGGGGAACAAGCCGAATATAAAAAATGCCAAAAGATAAAATTTTTAGGAGAGACATCTTTCTTCCAACCTAGTCAAATCTTTCTGAAAAAGAACTAAACACTGCGCAACCCGTAAAATGAGTTGATCCCATGTGAAGTGATGCATACGAAGACAGAAGAGGACTGGAAGATGCACAAGGCTTAAATGGAAAATGATAGTAAGGAAGTTGCTTTCCTAAGATTTGAGCACCAAATTGGATGCCTCTCTTTTGCTCTGCCTAGAAATTTACTTCTCGATTGAAGGAGCAAATACAACAAAAAGAAGAATGGTGGTTTCTTCTTTAGTAGTGTCTTGGAATCGGGATGTACCTTGCGGGGTAATAAATTGTAGAATATTAAAGTTCTTAGTAGTGCTTTGGAATTGGGATTTACCTTGCGGGGTAATAAATTGTTGAATATTAAAGGAAAGGACGACAATGGCAATAAGATAAGACTTTAACATGCTTCGAAAATGTGCCTACTTCCAAGAGAAGGGACAAAAATAAATTCACTCATATGGATCACATTAGAAAGCTCCTCAGTGGAAATAATTACAGCCACCAAAATAGGGAGATCGTCCTTGAATCAATCTAGAAATTTAAAATCCCCCTTCTACAACCGCAAAGAGTCAACTCGGACTATTAAGGGTCCTTGGTTTTCACACTCCCCACTTAACTTGTTGTGACGATATTATTCAAGCACAATTGGGAAAAGCTTTTATGATGCAAGTCGTTGGCAACAGTAAAATACCTGAAAGAAAAGAGCAGCTGCAACACTTGACCTCCTCGTGTGGATAGAAGCATTCGCTTTTTGTATCGAAATCCTGTATATAAATCACACAGGATATGATTCCCAACATTTTTCAGTAACTCTGTTCCAATATCTTGGACATGAAGACATCATTACCAGTTCCGCGCTTAAACAATGATGTGACAGTTAATCAAATTACGTTCTGTCATGGTAATGGCAAATAATAACGGGGAATCAAAAGACAAAATGATCATGTAGACATCATTACTAGTTCCACGCTTAAACAATGATGTGATAGTTAATCAAATTGCGTTCTGTCATGGTGATGGCAAATAGTAACGGGAATTAATAGACAAAATGATCAATGGTGTGTTATGATCATCTTCTCATGATTAGGTGATGTAAGAAATGGAAATCCTGTATGTAAATCACACCTAATATAAGGCCCAACATTATTTGAATAACTCTGTTCCCCGCTTAACCAATGATGTGATAGTTGCTCAAATTACAGTTGGTCGTTGTGATGGAAAATAATAACGGATAAGCAGCAGAAAACATGATCAGTGGTATGTTATAAGCTATGCCATGAATGAAACACCTTCTCATGACTAGATAATGGAAGGAATTTAATCAGACCTAACATATTATGATATGTAACACATCACGATGTATATTTAGATAGTCAAGCCTAATGTCAATGTACATTAAATTAATATGAAAAAGAAAGAACGCATACTCCCCAAATTTGCAGACTCATGCACCATTTTCCCTATAAATGATAACAACACTTGAGCCACTAATGTCCAGGCATTAACAAAAGTACTGACAGATGCATGTCTTCAGTAAGTTAGTATAACATGACCAAATGTTATGTCGATGATGCCACTATGTGCATTCATTTAATGCTGATGACTTGATATGAAATGGATGCATGCAACTGCCCCGAGATGCATCCTATCATGTAGTAGTTGTATTTGTCGGAGCATAAGGAACAGAGTACATCCCCTTCACGCTACTGGTATGTCAAAGCTGGTGGAGTTCCATTGGCACCAGGGGCGGCAACTGGGTGACCGGCATCCTTCCTTTTCCCAAAGGGATTTTTTGAAAATGTATTCAGAAGTCAAGGAGAAACGCAAAAAATATTGATAACAAATCATAGCACGATCCAAGTTGAAAATCTAATTGCTTAAATTCCAATCAAACAGCAAACAACAAACCGACATCTACTGTAAAAGTGTCTCAATCAAAACTTACAAACCAAACCTGACCAAGAATATAAAAAAAAAAAATTTGCCATCAAATTGTTATTAGCTGTGTCTTTTCCTGGTAGCCAACTAATGAATCACATCATTCAGATCTCTGAATTCTGAATCTCTGATTAGATCAATTCAGCTTGGTTTATTTGACAACTAGATTAGTTTGTTGTCTTATTTTTCTGCCAACATTGAGAACCCAAAGGTCAAACTCAACAAATATCCCAAATTCAGTGCAAACACATAACAAGGACATGGGCACATCCCTATAGAGGCTTAGCTAAACATCCTGAATTCATCATAGAAGATGTTATGATGTCTAGAAAGATGCATAAGACCCAGAAAGCCAGAAACTTGAGATGGCATGGCAGAAAAAAAAAGATTTCAATCTAGACAATTGATCAGCAAAATTCCAACAAGAGATTAAAATGAAAATAGTTGATTCAAAAAAATAATAAATAAAATAAAGAAAAGAAAAAAGAAAGAGAGAGAGAGAGCGCGCGCGAGAGAGAGAGAGAGAGAGATCAAAGGCGACCAAATCTAAAAAACATTAATTTGGCTTCGAGTTATCCCGTAACCTTGGAATGGCGTGACCTAGAACTTTTTTTTTTTTTTTTTTTTTTTTTTTGCCTTTTTGGGTTCTTTTCTTTAAATAAGAAAACTCCTTTTATTGATTATTGAAGCAATTACAAACGAAGAGATAAGGTATCCTCAAAGAGACACAAATAGAAGGGGGGGGGGGGGGGGGGGGGGGGGGGGGGGGAAGGAAACAGGAAGCAAAAATTATAAGTGAAAATCAATTCAAATAAAGCAAAACAGTAGGGAAGCAAAAACAAAACCCCAAAAATCAGTACTGCCTGTAATGCCAAATCACATCTTTCCAATTAAAGACTATCAAGGAAAATGGAAGATTCCTGAAAGCCTTATCCATTGACCTATAACATTTTGATAAATATGAATGTTGTCCAGTCCAGGATTAACAGTGGTGGTGCAGGGAAAATTAACAGATAGTAATTACTTTGGCACTACTAGACATCATGGGGCCTTAATTTGTTTCAATAAGTTGATCCCTAATGATACTTAAGTTCACATGGTCAGTGAAAAAACAGAATAATGGTGATTAAAAAAACAAAGCAGCGCTTCAAGCAAAATAAATAGATGAGTGGAATATGAAAACAATTTGGCTAAAGGATATTGTATTCTCATGCCTACAGAGCCTGAACTGGAATCACAGCACCCTGCAAAGTATGGTGCACGTTGGTCGCACTGTTCACATCCTGCCAGGAAGATACAGGTTATGTTTAGCAAAAGTATCCGGATAGATAGAAGAATATGGAAGTTCAACATCAAAGCACAAAAAGCAGTCAAATGAAGTTACTTCAAACTCAATGAAACAAACAGTATGCCGCTCCTGTCTCAAGATCTTCATTTGCTTAAAACCTGGCTGTCTGTATAACGAAATATTAAAAAATAAAATACAAAAACGCCAAACATTATGAAACAACTCTTTAATGTCATACACAGACGAAATAGCAGGTTTAAAAAAGGTGCTCATACACGCTGAACAAGCCTCTTAGTTCTTCCTCGTTAATGTTCTCTCCCAAATTGCCAATAAATAGGGTATTGCATGGTGGATTATCTTTTGTGTTCTGCAATGAAATGAGAGAGCAATCAAAAGATGAGAAAATCCCATCCTCAAAGAACAGCTATAAAAGATGATAGAAAGAAAGAAAGATAATATAATCACAAGAAATTAAGAAATATCAATATCAAATGTAACAAAAGAGAGGATATGAAATCTTAAAACCATTTGCTAATCGTTTGGTAGACAATACGAGTAAATAGAAAGAAACAAAAAGATGACCCCTATATTTCACTTCACTCGAATTTCCAACTGCACTTTGAAGCTAGATTAGGGCTATTCAAGTTTCCCTTTATATGTAAAGCTGTAGAGGAGTTGTCCATCATGTACTTATTCAAGGAGCAGAATAGGGGAGGAGTTTTCAAACTTTCAATCTAGTTGGAAAAGCAACGATATATTATAAGCAATTAATTTAAGACCATGACACCATTCACATTTTAACGGGAGGGGACCGTGATGTGGCAGTTTCAAGCTGCAACGCTAACTCGGATTTTCTACAAAATAAATAAATAAACAGATAAGCCGTGTTACTAATGCAAGAAAACTTGTGGAAGACTCGAATTTGCTACACAAAAGCATCACATGCTGCTACAGTCATTAGCAAGCTTGAAATTGTGGACTGGGGTTTCTCATAACAGAGATTTTTATTTTAACAGTCCTCACTGTGCAAAACTGCAAACAATTTAACTTTAGAGAGGTAGAGAATAAAACCCTACTCCGGATATCTGTGTTGTATAATATCAGAAACCTTCAGGACACTAGACACAAGTTGGATACCTTTTCTTGTTCTATTTTTCAGCCTAAGAGGAAACTGACAATCATTTTGTCAATTGTCAAAATGATAAAAATGCAGTAAAAGGGTAAAAGTGCAGAACAAGATGGTGACGACAAGATCAATTCTGAAAATATATGAAAACTTAAACTCGGATCATATCCTCCTTAATTACGGATCCACATCCTCTGTCCAATTTTTGGTGTCCCAAATGGTATCTAACCAGTAATATTATCCCACATCATGTCAAAAGGTTTTAAAAAGCTTTATAACTAATTTTTTTACCTTATAAACTAACTTCTTTCAATAACGTGTCAAAATATAATTGGTTAGACACCAAAATTGGACAGAGGATGTTCATTCCTTAATGACACCCCAGCTATTCTGAAAAATTATCAATGTGGAAGCATATAGTAAATTACGTTAGAATCTAGAGCGATCCTATTTCTTTTCTTTTCTTTTTTTTTTTTTAGCAACATGATCTAAGAGCAATCCTTCTATATTTCCTTGCAACATTCCTCTGGCTCCTTGCTATGGCCTCCTTTACTATAATCTAGAACAAGTGTGCACTCCTCAAGTTGATGAAAATTTGAAACTAGCAGCTTCATTATTCTGTATACTCTCATCCCTTATCCTTTATAATAGCACATCATCTTAGACATGCAAGTTACAGTTGCATTCTTCTTAAGCAGCAGCAACAACAACCAAATATAGTAGTAATAAGATAACATTAAGACACGTCAAGACAAAGGAACTTTTTATTAAAAAATCGTGAATTTACATTACTTCTACATAGCTCAATGAAATAGCATTGCTGCACTTTTTCACTTTTTTTGCCATATCTTTGAATTATATGCAGTTTCATATCTTTCAACATGTTAACATCTGACATTTTCTTTGACAACAGGATCAATTATATAATCCCAACATTTTTCCCTTCCCAAGCCATTTAATTGAGTAGACCAAAAAATTATTTCTATTTAAGCTTTTTTCTTATGAGAACCTATTTAATTAAACAAATAGCAAAGAAATAAGACGACTGTAAATGTTGTTTATTTTTGGAAAAGATTGAGGCATCTCCAGATAACTATATTTTAGACACTATGCCCATGTTTATAGACCTCCTAACTCAAGTAAAAAAAACCCGACAGCCCATCTTAAATATTTCCTAATACCTTGCCCAACATGCTTGTCTTTATTATTTCTAAATTACGCTGGAAATCTGAAGTTTGAATTCTTCATATGTCTTCTTTAAACAGAATTCCACTTATGAAGGTTACGGATAGCTGTTATTCAGCTACTGCATTTAAATAAAATTCCAGTCAATATGTAGGTCCCAAACAGAGTGACCAAAAAGCAAAGAGCAAATAATGTAGGATAAAGAAAAAGAGATAGAATAGAGAAAGAAGAGTAAAATCAAGATAGAGAAATCATAGAGAGAACAAGAACATAGAAAAAATAATAATTCTTAAATTATAAATTCCTACTCCGCATCAGTAAATATTTTGTCTCAGTAACACGTGGCTATAGTGCTCTGATATGTAATTGAGCTACATTTTCAGCAGATGAGCCGTACATAGCAAAATACATGAAAAGCAGATGGACATGCCCCGAGACCAAAAAAAAATAAAAAATAAAAAAAACTAGTTAAAAAAGAAGTTATGAACGCACAGAGTGTTACCTGGACAGGTAAATAACTGCTAGGTGCTGGTACAGGAGCAGGACCTGGCATTGGTACTGGAGGAACAGGATAGCCTCCATATGGATCATAAGGAGGAGGAGGTGGAGCCATAAACCTGCACCACACAAGCATTGCTGATGACATTTTCTTAACTGAAAATCTTCTCCAGATCCTATGCCAATTTTTCCACAACAAGGAAAGAACAGGAAAAAAATTGAAAGACATAAACAAGAAAAATTTACCCGTGGTGTCCCCAAACAGGTGGTGGGGGAGGATGAAAAGGAGACGGACTTGAGTAGCCAGCATGTGAGTAGTCACCACCAGTTCGCATGCGCTTACTCGGATCATAAGCATTTGAATCAGCCACTATTCCTATGGATTAGCTGAGATTAGTTCTTTGTGTGGACCGAAAGCTAATAGAAGATGAAACTCCCACTATCTATTCCCATAGCAATTAGAAACTACTGGAATTTCATGTATAACATAAAAGTATTTCGAGGATCCTTAATACTTAGTTTTTTTACCCCCCTCTCATCTTAAATCTTCAGACCTTGGTGCTATGTCCAAATTTTCCACATCCCATTAATAAATAAATAAGCAAGCAAAACGATTGCCGAACTTAAGCACTGGGAGAAAACGTAAAAAATCAACTTCAATCACCAACAAGTGCACAAGATCCACTCAAGAGAGACAGAGTGAAAGGTATCTTACTCCATTTTCAGTCCTACCAACACAGATTTTCTAGTACTATCCAAGTACAAATTAGAATATGTGGAGATAAATTCCTTTGAAACTGGACTGTAATGCCCAAACCTTGATTTGGAAAAGTTCTTATTAAGGCCTAAATTCTGGTAGATTTTCATCTATCTCTAATTCAAAAAAGCACACAAGCAGGTCACAGAGTAATTGAAATGGAATTCGGCTCACCTCTTTTAACAAAGAGATTTTTCTTGGCCATCTCAGTGTGCAGAACCGACTTAGAGTCGGCATCAAAGACCATGTTCTGAGAAGAAAGATCCCAAAGAAAAAGAAAGAAAGAAACATTGAAATGGTTTTGATCAAAATCAAAAATCAAATTGCATTGAAAATCAAGAGAAATGGTGAACCTGAAGGGTTTCTTTGGCAGCAAGAGCCTGCTGAGCAGTTGCGAAGAGAGCGAAACCCATAGGCTTTTCACCCTTTAGGTTTACTTGGGAAGCCTCGTATCCCGGTAGCCATCTGAGGAGATTCTGAAGCTCCCTCTCCTTCACGTCCTCTGGAAGCCCCGTAATGAAGATCGTCCGGACCTATCAGGAAGACACACCCAAAAAAAAAAAAAGGTGGAAAAATTGGGAATCTGTCTGCGATCAATAATTTGAGCGAAAGAGAAGAGAGAGAAAACCTCGTCGGTGGTGGGGCGGTTGGCGTTGTCGACGAGGATGGGAGGGGAGGAGCGGCGGCAGCGGCCTGCGGAGGAGGAGGTGGGGCTGCCGGAGGCCACTGGTGGTGGTAAGGGTGGATTCCGGCACCGGCCATGTCTCGTCGATTGTGCGGAAAGAGAAAAGATGAAAATTGAAAAATAAAATAATGAAAATTGAAAAATGAAAAATGGATTTTACGGGAGATTGTGGTAGGAGCTAATTGTGTTTAAGAAAAATAGGGACACACCTTTTATAATTAAAGGTTAAGCCTTCGTTTGGTAAGTTAGTTAGAGATGAAATTAATAAGTTGGAGTTGGTTGACTTTTTAAAAACTAGTTATATATTTTATTAACTTTTTAAAAAAGATAAAAATTAATACAAAAAAATATAGTTTAGTTTGAGATAAACTCAAATGTCAAACGAATTAAAACTGATAATTTTGTCATTTTTTATTTTGTCATTTATTTTCTTTTAATTTACAATTTGAATTCCCCATTTTATCCATGTGTATATATCTGTGTTTAAACACCTGCACTCTTTCATTTCCATTTTTTTATCTCTCATGTGAAGATCCATTGATGATATTGTCTCCGGCGTCGACCATGAGCACGATGATTTCCCTCGCCATTTGCTCGACTCCGACAAGCTCTCCGACGGCACTTTGGAAAGCAGATCTCAAGGAAGAAACAGTCCTACCTCGCCACTGCAGATATGAGGAAGTTGATCTTCATGTAGTTCGTTATCTTGCTGGCGAGGAGATCGTGGAGTTACTCGCTCGAGTCGCCGCCTTTCTCCTCAAATGATGGGAGTTTTGGATGGTTTGATCTTCTTCTCCAAGCGATGGATCTAGAGATTCAATGTTTCATACGGTGAGCCACCGGATCTTGACACATCTTGCTTGGATCTTGCAGATCGGCTGACATTTCTCAATTGTGTCAACATCATCGAATTTGGAATGTATGGTAAAGCCTCTGATGATGGTCTTCTTTTTAATTTTTCTGGAATTTGTTTTCTAAGATTTGAAAATCATTTTTTTTTTGTTTTTTAGTTTCTGATTTTTTTTTTTATGCCCAATGAAAATCTTCATTTCTATGGCTGAGTATGTGTTGGGGTCAAGATTTCATCTCCCCATAATGTTTTAACTGGGTTGTCATAACTACTGGATCTACGAACGACGAACAATGAATATTAACAAATTAAGTGCTCCTTATCTCGAACATTCAGGCTCGACCCAATGCACAACTACCATTCGCTAGAAGAGTGACGAACGACTAATTGTCGTCCTCAATCATTTAGTCTTGGTTCCCTTGAGGCCCATTAATTTACCAAGTGTCGATATGTTAGGCACTTGGTTCAACAAAACGAACGATGAATGATGCTCAACCATTTATTGATCGTCACGAATGATCGGTTCGTCGTCCAACGTTCATATTCAATGCATAACGAACGGTGAGAGATCAGTCTCCATAACTGCTAGGCCCACGATTAATCGTGGTATTGTGGCACATGTCCTAGTACATGTTCTGAATTATTTGGGTAGTGGGGAACAGCCCACTACCATTATGTTGGTCCAGACCCACAATCTTCCTTTTATAAATAGAGGAAAATCTTCTTCATTTTGGGGGATCCTTTCTTTTGGAAACCCTTTGCTTACTATTATCCTACTAGATTATACTCAGAGATTGTAGCTTTTTGTACTTAAAATTCATATATAGTGAAACCATAGACTCAGAGGACGTAACACAATTCCAGTGAACCTCTCTAAATTTCGGTGTTGCTATCATTTACTGCTTTCATTTTTTATTTATCAGTTACGTTTTTCTGATTATGATTGTTTTATGATTTTCATATGCGATATCCAAGGACCTCGATAATTTTTGTATGTTAATTTCTTATGATCTAATCTTGGTTGAAATTTGACCGTAGATTCATAGCATCTACAGTTTGGCGCCCACCGTAGGGCCCTTGGCCATCATATACCGGAAATTCACAGAGCAACCATGTTCGACAACCGCGAATAGCAGGCGAAACCATTACAAAACAGTCATGATGTTCAACCTAAAGCTTCAACATCCAGAGGAAACGCCAAAATCACCAATCTAATGAGTTTGGTTGAAGAGCTTACCTAGAAGCACAATACTTAACAGATGCAAATGGAAAGCATCAGTGTAGAGAATCTGACCCTGAGAAGCCAGTTGGCCATAATGACATCGTAGGCTACCTACTCGTACTACTACAACCCATATGCAGGATACTCGGTGGGAACGAGTACTGGGGGCTGGCAGCAAGCCACACCTTACTATCCTCAAGGGGATAAGCCAATGCTTACAGCCCCGTGGCTCTAATTTAGCCTCTGTCCACACTAGGGAACACCCCAGCAGCAAACGATCGACGAATGCAAACACAACAAGCAACTGGTTCTAGTTCCTGAAGGAACATGTCCTCGACTCGACGCTCGATGCCAGAGCTACCACCACCACCAAAAGGTCTCGTTCCTCTAGGGATGATGAGCATCGAAGCAATGATGCGCAATATAATGTCCGAGAAAATAAGGACACTATAAGCGCAAATGGAGCAGCGGTTCACCTCACAGCTACACAAGGCCACAACTTCAATTACAGGGTTCAATGACCTTGCATGTGGGGTCTACGAGACGACCCTGACACAGCGAATCACAAGCACGTTTACTCCCAAATTTGGTAGCATATCCTTTCCAAGGTTCGACAGCCTGTCGGACCCCCACGACCACCTGCTCCAGTACAAACACATCGTGCAGTCGACGAACATCCCCACTGATATGCTTGACGATATGATGTGCAAACTCTTTACACAAAGTTTGAAGGGACCTGCCCTTTGCTGGTTCTACAATCTCCTACCGAAATCAATTGATTCATTCGATGAACTCTCACTTGAATTTATGAGTAGCTATTCTATCCACATGCAATCTGGAAATACTACAAAGGACCTATAGGGAGTGGTCTAGGGACCAAACGAACACTACGTGCTTACATAAGGCATTTTAGTAAAGCAATATATGATATTTCTGGATTATGACAATGGAATAGTTAAAGAAGCACTCAAGAAGTGCCTAAGGTACATGTCTTTTTGAAAAATGAGATTTGCGCCAAATATCCGCCAACAATTCAAGACGCTATGCACCGAGCCAATGGATTCATTGACTTGGAAAAAGAAAACGAACACATTGAACGAGAGTTAGCACGAACCCAGGAGGAGGTGACAAAAGCTCGCAAAGAGTGTGAGGAAAGAATGACGAGGCGCGAACGTACGCGGATGCCTCGCCGCAACGAGTCCCACGACGAATGATCGTCGAAACGCGAACAAAAGCGCCCTTTGTCATTGCTCAAGTACGCTCTCAGTTTCAGCCCTTAGAGCCTGTCACTCATTTAAAGGGCCAAGACTACGTTACTTGGCCGAAGAAATTGGTAGACAATCCTGCTAGAGACATGACCAAATATTGTGAATTCCAAAAGGATCACGGCCATTACACTATCGATTGTAGGGTATTGCGAGCCGAAGTTGCCGAGCTACTAAAGAAGGGACATCTCAGAGAGTTCCATGCTGATATAGGGGAAGAGACATACAAGCTCAGCACAAGCCCAAAGAGCGATGGATCGTTCAGTAAATCAAGGATACACCATCACCGCTGCTTGTTCGAAAGTCCATCGGTGTCATCTGTGGAGGTTCGGTGTTCAGCGGAGATTCGATGACCGCGATCAAAGCTCACCAGAGGAAGGCACTATAGCCCATAGCTTTGATCCTTCTGGACGACTCGGGTGAGCATTCGATCACGTTTCATAACAGCGAGGCCACGAACCTTAGTCGACTGAACAATGATGCGTTGGTTCTTACGCTGAACGTATCGAACTGTGAAGTAAGCAGGATCCTTGTCGACAATAGGAGTTCGACTGACATACTTTTTTTCTCGACCCTGCGAGAGATGGATATAGATGAGTCTGAGATAGATAAATCAACCACGGTGCTCATCGGGTTTAACGGAGAATCTACTGCTGCCATTGGTAAGATTAAACTTCCAGTTTTCGCTACAGGAGAAAATAAGATGACCACTTTCTTGGTCATGGATTGCCCGTTGGTGTATAACATCATCCTCGACAGGCCATGGATCCATGCCATGAAGGCCATACCACCCACCTACCATTAGAGAATTTGATTTCCCACAAAGAGTGGACTTAGAGAGATTAAAGGAAACCGAGAGATTGCACGAACGTGTTACCTCAATTCCATGAAGTTGAAGGTGGACGATCGCTTGTAGCAATCACAAGCGAAAGTGGGGTTGACTAATCGCTTGCAACCAGACATCGAGCACTTGGACGAGATTCAGATCAACCCCGACAGGCTCGATCAGCGAGTCAATGTTGGCTCAATGCTCAACGATACCATTCAAACCCAATTAATCAGGTTTCTCAAGGACAATTGAGATAGTTTTGCATGGTCACACAGTGATATGCCAAGCATCGATCCCGCTGTGACCACTCATCGACTCAACGTCGATCCTAACCACAAACCAGTCAAGTAAAAGAGACGGAAGCTCGGTATCGAGCGTAATCAGATTATGAATGATAAAAGTGCATAAGCTAATCGAGGCACAATTCATAAGAGAAGTTCGCTACCCAGATTAGCAAGCAATTGTTGTCATAGTAAAGAAGAATAATGGGAAGTAGAGGGTATGCATCGACTTCACCAACCTCAACAAGACACGTCCCAAGGACAGCTTTCCGTTACCTCACATCGTTCGTCTAGTGGACGCAACTACAGGCCACAAACTCCTATCATTCATGGATGCCTTCTTGGGATACAACCAAATCCTAATGCGTCTAGATGATCAGGAAAAGACCACCTTCATCATGGAGAGGGGAATTTACTACTACAAGGTGATGCCTTTCGGACTGAAGAATGTTGGCGCGACGTATCAAAGGCTCGTTAATACAATGTTCATTGATCACCTCGGCAGGACGATGGAGGTATACATCGATGATATGCTAGTCAAGTCATTACGAGCTGGGGACCATATTAGTCACCTGACAGACTGTTTCTCGATACTTAGACAGCATAATACGTGCCTTAATCATTTCAAATGCTCTTTTGGGGTCTCATCCAAGAAATTCCTAGGCTAGCTCATCACCTAGCAAGGAATCGAAGCGAACTCCGATCTAAGGGTAATCATGAATATGCCTTCACCAAGAAATAAAAAGGAGATTCAGAAGCTCACTGGCCTGGTCGCAGTGCTCAACAGGTTCATTTCATGCTTGACCGGCAAGTGCCTGCCATTCTTTAAACTGTTGAAAGGCATTAAGAAGTTCGATTGGACGAACGAGTGCCAGATTTCCTTCTACGATCTAAAAAGGTATCTATCCACTCCTCCAATTTTGGCTAAGCCTCTAACTGGCGAAATGTTGTTCTTGAACTTGATAGTGACGGAGGCAACCGTCAATGCGGTCCTTGTTCGAGATTTAAACAACGAGCAACAACCAATCTTCTACATCAGCAAGTCACTGCTCTACGCCGAGATGATGTATCTGATCGTCTATCTAATCGTCGAGAAGTTGACTCTTGCTTTAGTCACTGCAGCACGAAAATTGAGGCATACTTCCAATCGCACTACATCACGGTGATGACAACCTATCCCTTGCGAGCCATTCTCCACAGCCCAAACACATCAAGGCATTTATCCAAGTGGGCAGTCAAATTGAGCGAATTTGACATCAAGTATCGAGCACAGACTAGCTTAAAGTCTCAGGTACTAGCCGATTTCATTATTGAATTAACTCCTGATCTTCCACAGATGAACGGCGAGCCCGAACAACCATGGACCCTAATGGTCGATGGAGCGTCAAACTTGAAGGGCTCGGGCATAGGAGTCTACCTCAAATTGCCCAGTGACGGGTCATCGAACAATCGTTCCAGCTAGGATTTAAGGCTTCCAATAATGAAGTAGAATACAAAGCCTTGATAGCCAAGTTGTGATTAGCAAAGGCACCGGGGGCTCACAGGCTCAATGTCCAAAGCGATTCACAACTCATCGTGAACCAAGTGCTTGGGGAATACACAGCGAAGGGTCCCAGGATGGAATCATATCTGGCGGTCATACATTCCCTCAAAGTTCATTTCGACAAATGCACTATCGAGCAGGTTCCACGAAACTTAAACACCCAAGCCAATGCCTTGGCAAGCCTCGGTTCGTCATCCGAACTGAGTTCTAGATGAACGATCCCAGTTGGGTTTGTCGAGAAGCCAAGCATTGAGTTAGAATCAGCCATCGCTGCAGTAGCGGTTATAAAAGATTGGCAAAAGTCGATCGTTGCGTACTTACAAGATGGTGCTTTACCGGAAGACAAATTTGAGGCCCGTAAGATCAGGACAAAAGCTACCCGCTTCTCACTCGTTGACGGTATATTGTATCGACGGTCGTTCAATGGTCCCTACGCTCGTTGCCTTGACGAACAAGAACCAGCTTACATCCGGCGAGAAATCCATGAAGGCGAATGTGAGAATCACTCTAGTGGGAGGTCTTTATGCAACAAGACCAAACGCCAAGGCTACTATTGGCCTACCATGCTCCCCGACAGCGAAGCTACTGCCAAACGATGCGACAAGTGTCAACGGCACTATCCAATCATCCATAAACCTATGGAACGACTGTCAAGTACCAGATCTCCTTATCCCTTTCATAAAGTACTAAATGGACATTGTTGGTCCATTACCACGAGCTTCTGAACAATGTAAATATTTGCTCATCCTCATCGACTACTTCACGAAGTGGGTTGAAGCAGAGCCATACGCAGAGATTAAGGACACGGACGTCGAAAGCTTTATCTGGCGAAACATAATCTGCAGATTTGGCATGCCTTAGGAGTAGGCCTGGCAATTCGTGTTAAATGTGGTAATCGTGTTAGCCCATTTCCGGCCCATTTATTTTCGTGTTAAACGTGTCGACCCAATTTCAACCCAATTATTAAACGTGCGGTCCAAACCCATTTATTACGTGTCGTTCTCGTGTCGTGTCATCGTGTCGTGTCCGAAATTACCGACCTTATTATAAAAGATCTTTAGAATAGTTTGAAAATTATAACATAAACGTGTTAAACGTGTTAACCGTGTTAGCCCGTTTCCGGCCCATTTATTTTCGTGTTAAACGTGTCGACCCAATTTCAACCCAATTATTAAACGTGCGGTTCAAACCCATTTATTACGTGTCGTTCTCGTGTCGTGTCACCGTGTCGTGTCCGAAATTGCCAGCCCTACTTAGGAGAGATCGTGACTGACAATGGATTACAGTTCATCTCAGGTAACTTTAGGAAGTTCTGCATTCAGTGGAAGATCGAGCTAAGCTTTTCAACTCCAAGGTACCTGCAAGGTAATGGACAAGCTGAAGCAACAAACAAAATGATTGTCCAGAATCTGAGGAAGAAGCTCGAAGCTCACAAAGGCAGATGGACAGACAAGCATCATGGCGTCCTATGGGCTTACCATACCACCTCAAGACGAGCAACTGGCGAATCTCCGTTTTCGCTAACTTTTGGAGCAGAGGCGCTCGTCCCAGCAGAGATCGGTGTTCCTACACTTCGTCATCAACTATCTTTCAAGAACGAAGAACAGAACTAGGAGATACTGAGCGACGATCTTGATACGCTCGACTAAAAATGAGCGTATTGCTAAAAACAAATTCACGTTCTATTTGTTTTGTCAATTTGTATTATTGGAAAGTCAGTGATGATTGAGCATTTATGCTCGATATTGCTTGGGTTATTAGTTTATGACTTTCAACAATGAACTTTTTCCATTTAGGATTAGGTTTGTATTTCAACTTCTCTGAAGGGAAAACATGGTTGAACAAATTCCAAAATTACATTCACAGTTGTGATCCAATTTGGAATTGCAGAGATTGAGCTTGCTTGACATGTGTTCATACTACTTTCTTCAGTTATCACAATATTTGTAGTGGTTTTGTTAGGCAGGATTATGTGGTTTTTAGACTTGAATTCTAGCTCCGGAAGTGATGCAGAGGAGTACGTGGCTGAGGAGGAGGGTTTGGATGAGAGTGGAGATGGAACCAGGTGATTTGAGGCCATCTTAGTTCAAATTAAGAAGATTCTTCATTGAATTTCTAGGGAAAGGAACATGATTGAATTTGTTGTGATTTGATTTTTATTGCTCACTGATGCATACAGTTGCATGGATAATATGGTGTGATATATGCATGTCTTACTCATTGATTGATGCTGGATATGATTTCTAGTGTTGAATTTATGTAGTTTTGAGTTAGTTCTTATTAATGGACAGTTGGACTTTTTGCGATTTGAGCTTGTTTACAATCCATGGCATATGCTGAATCTCTTGTGATTTGCATAATATTTGTCTGTAATCCTTGCCATAGGAAATGGACTGTTGCCTATGTTTGCACATTGTTTGTAAATAGATTGGTGTCTGAGTTTGCATTATACATCCTATAGTAGATTAATACGGCTATCCATTAACATGTTAAAACTATAATTATTTACACTATTCTTCTAGGTTTATGAACAAAAAGAGTTCCGAAAGTTACAATTATGGTTTGCGGATGCTTTGGTACAAATTTTTGGTATTGTAGATAAAAATGAAAGCGTTAATAATTTTTATTTCAACTAGAGATGTGAAAAAAATCTATCAGAATCCGTTTTGCTTTCTATCAGAATATGTTTTGCATTTTATCAATATTTATTTTGCATTCTATTATAATGCATTTTGCCTTATCGGATTCTAGTAGAATCTGTTTGCATTCTGATAGAATCCATGTTGCATTCTATCAGAAATTGTTTTGCCTTCTCGGATTCTGGTATTATCTATTTTGAATTCTGATAGAATCTATTCTGCATTATAATATAATATGTTTTGCCTGTTTTATATTTTATTAGAATCCATTTTACCTTCTCGGTTCTGATATAATCTATTTTGGATTCTAACAGAATCTCTCTAACAACCGGAGCCGGATCTTTTATTGAAATCCATTTTACCTTCTCAGCTTGGATGTAGAATCTCTCTGATGACCGACATCCACGCCGGTGACTGAAGTCGGATACATCCGGTCGTCTTTGTTGAAATATGAAATATATATAAATTTATATTCCGGCAACCGACGACCGGCCGGTGGTCAGCCGCAGTGAACGGAGTCGGAGATATATAAAAAAATATTCCAATAAATAAAAAAAGAAGAAAATAAAGAAATACGGATATTTTTGTCTATTTAATTTTTTTATTTAATAATTTAATTAAATACTATGAAATAGTAAAATTATCAACTTTACTTTTATAGTGGACTAGAAGGAGGTGCCCATTTAGGACATTATTGTAAATCCCCCTTAATGTTTTGTGGCTATAGCCTATGAAGTTTGGCCTCCTTCTAGATGCAAATTATGCACCGCAAACAACAAGAGTAATGCGGTCCTAGAGTTGCAAATACCGAGGAGACCCAAGGGCCTATTTGTAACGATTGGAATTGAATATAAATTAAAAATGAAATGTGTATTTGTCTTAATTAAAAAAATGTTAAAATATGTGTTTAATTAAAATGTAAATCAAAAATGATTTTTTTTGTAGACTTAAAAAATATCGTAAAAATTTAAAATGAACTGTGACATAGAAAATGACGTAAAAATTTAAAATCTGATCCAAAAAGAAAAATGTAATATGGATTTTTTTCATTCATCTTCTAATTGTGAATTTAAACATAAGAATCATCTTGTTTCGACATATAAAATTATGTTTATAAAATGATATGTAGATTTGGAAGTTTTGAAATTGAGTAGGTAAAATTTTCTCTCCAAACGGTCCAAAGGATTTTTATTTTCATTTTTAAGCGAGAAATCATTTTTGCTACGAAATAAGATGTTATTTTTTACTTGATTTTGAAATGACATTTGTATATATAAGTAAAGTTTCATTAGATACTTTGCAGTTCTAAATAGTCAACTACAAGGCATGATAGTTACAGTTAAATAATAGGGATGAAAAGATTATGACTAAAAATGGTGTCAGTTATAATATAGAAGATTTCATGATCTCCTCACCAGGCCTCCCTTTCCATCTAAGTCTACGTGCCAACTTGCAATCCTTTTTCACTGAGCCAACAGAAGAAGAAAAACGACTTTCTTATAAATCGAGTTGGAAAGTTAGAGGCCTTGAAATGATGAGTCAAGGAAGCAAAAAAGCCAGACATCAAATAATGATATGTCAATTCTTAGATCATAATTGTTTGATTGTTCTAAAGACAGATTAAAATCTGGCACTATAGTTATATATATATACATCGAAAATATTTCGGTCTTATAGTGACAAACACAGAGCCTACATCCCTTACAACAAAAGTCTCATCATGCTTTGGTAAAGAATACTTCAATTTTTGCTTATGTTTGGCTCTCTATTTTGAACCTAAAGTTTTAATTTCAGTTTTTGTCTTTTCTGAAAAGTAAACAAAAGTTATAATTAGTTTTTAAAAGTCAATCAACTTCAACTTAAAAATTTCACTCCAAACTTGTGCACCAATTGCAAGCTTTTAATATTAGCAAACTTTTCAAAGCCAAAAAAAAATATTAGAACTTCAATTTTTATGTTGAGCGGGTATGCTTACATACCCGCGTCGAAAAGATCATAACAATATTTTTATATGAAATACATGTTGGCATTGTCTTGGCTATGGTTTCTTTTCTTTGACTCGAAAAGGATGGTGTTTTTATTTTTATTTTTTTCTTTTCTTGTAATGTAACAAAAATATAAGGTAATTTTTGCTCAAAAACAATCTCTTAAATTAGCAAAAGAAGACAAAGAAATGAGAGAACTTTGAAAGGAAAATATATTAACATAAACATGATAAGAAGGGCCAAATGACATAATACGCTATGCTAAAAAGAATGACTCAAATTTGTTAATTAAAAACACAATAACATATGGAAATAAAATAAACTAAGAATAAAATTTAACTTATTTAGAGTAACACACTTTGCTTAAATTGCGCAGAGCATTGAATATTTTACGTGAGAAAAGCAAAGAGTGTAATAGAGTGTAAAAGTTCTCATCCTTTGTAACGACCCCTCACGAACCGTTACAGTTGACTTCGTTTAATCATTTATTTCTTATAAATTGCGGAAAATATTAAGCTTGAAATAAAAATATTTACATAATGGAAAACTTTACTTAGATAATTTTAGAAAACTCTAGAATTTTTTTTTTTTTTTTCAACTTCATAATTAATATATATAAATATATATAATTTTTCTAAATCCCAATTATTGAAATAATGTTTAAGTCCATATGAAACATCCAATTAAATAATAATAAACTATAGTCTTAAAACTTTATTGAATTTAAAAATGTCCATCTCATGATCGTTCCTCCCGTTTTCCTATCATATATCGTCCCGCCATCCGCTCCAAGCTCCTCCAGCACTACATCTTACCCTTTCCTTTATCTGCAACATGAATTAACTTATATAAGCAAGGGCTTAGTAAGACACTTAAATCTCACAAAAATAACATTTTTCTTTTATCATCATAAATATAAACATCGTTTAAAAACTTTTACTTTTAAAACCGTCATATATTGGGCCCGGCGTTGTACCATCATAGCGCGCTAGTCACGGAAGGGTTGGGGTAGCAAATCCCAAACCAACGGTTACAAAAGTCCGCTCACCGGACAACATCATCATCATCATCAAGGGTGTACAACGCCATTTTAAAACATAAAATACATATACATACCATATATATACTTTTCATCAAAACGTCATCATAGGAGAAGTATTATTTAAGAACATCATAACATCATCATCAACATCAATACATATACTTCTCAAATCTTTAATTCATGTTGCAGGTGAGAGTGTTACTTACTTAAACGCCTTACTCAACCTTTTTGAATTTTCCGATGGTGACGCGCGATTGAGGTCTCGGGTGCTCGTCTTTAGAACCGTTCATGCCATGAATAATAAATATAATAAAATCAACAAAAGCTCATAATAATTCATCAAACACATCCATCATATCAAATTTGTTAAAAACGGAGACCGTTTGGATTCCCAAAAACAGTTTCAAAACTTATCAAACATACCTTGAAATTCTTTGATTTTCGGTCTTGGAAGAATTTGGAGGTTTGGCGGATTCTCTTCTTGTTTTTTTTTTAAACATTAACATCATCACAAATACTACATACCATATATATATATATATATATATATATAAACCATCACACAAAATTATCAAGTCATCATAAAAAAATTCATCAATTTGGCATGAACTTGTTCTAGCACATCGAGTCCTCGTCGCGTCACCTGTGAAAAATAACTCAACATAACATTAGAATTAAGAAATTGTTATCTTATCACATTATCTATATTAATTCTAATGTTAATTTTCTAACGTTAAAGTTAGATAGCATTTGTGGCGTTACAATCCCTCTTACCTTATAAAAGTTTCGTCCTCGAAACTTAGAATAATTCCGGATAATTCGTTCTCATAACGTCTTCTCGCTCCCATGTAGCTTCCTCCATCTTGTGATTACGCCAAAGAACTTTTACTAAGGGAATCTCTTTGTTTCTCAAGGTCTTCGTCTTTCGATCAAGAATCTCAACCGGTTTCTCTTCGTAACTCATATCCTCTTGAATCTGAATCGATTGCGGTTGGATGACGTGAGATGGATCCGGTACATACTTCTTCAACATCGAGACATGAAATACATTGTGGATGGATGTCATCTCCTGCGGTAAATCTAACTTGTAAGCCACATTGCCGATACGCTCAATCACCATATATGGTCCCACATACCTGGGACTAAGCTTGCCTTTCTTCCCAAATCGCATCACACCCTTCATCGGGGCGACCTTGATAAACACCAAGTCTCCAACCTCAAACTCTAAAGGCCTTCGACGCACATCTGCATAGCTTTTCTGCCTACTTTGAGCTGTGGCAATCCGCTGCTGAATCACCTTCAATGCTTCGGTCGTCTTATTGAAGAAGTCAGTTTTCTCCTTAAGTTCCGACTCCGCTAGCTTCTTCTCCCCAGCCTCATGCCAATAAATTGGGGACCTACAACGTCTTCCGTAAAGTGCCTCATAGGGAGCCATCCCAATCGTCGCTTGATAACTATTGTTATAAGCGAACTCAGCCAACGGTAAAAACTTACACCAACTCCCTTTGAAGTCCAAGACACAAGCTCGAAGCATATCCTCAAGTGTTTGATTAGTCCTCTCCGTCTGACCGTCTGTTTGCGGATGAAAAGCTGTGCTAAATTTCAACTTCGTACCCATAGCCGCTTGAACGCTCTTCCAGAAATGAGAGGTGAACCTACTATCTCGATCCGAAATAATAGATCTGGGAACACCATGAAGCCTCACGACCTCCTTCACATATAATTCTGCCAACTGTTCCATCGAGAACGTCAATCGTATAGGAAGAAAATGTGCTGACTTGGTCAATCTGTCAATGACCACCCATATAGCATCATATCCATTCGTAGTCCTTGGCAATCCAGTAATAAAGTCCATCGCAATGTCTTCCCATTTCCATTCCGGTATCTGAATTGACTGGAGTACCCCTCCTAGCCTTTGGTGCTCAGCCTTAACTTGTTGGCACGTCAAACAATGCTTCACATAGTGTGCTACATCCTTCTTCATTCCGAACCACCAGAAACTATTCTTAAGATCCATGTACATTTTGGTTGCACCAGGATGAAGCGTATACGGGGTATTGTGCGCCTCTTCAAGAATCTTTTTCCTTAGCTCCTCGTCTTTAGGAACACATAACCGTTCCTTAAGCTTAGCACTCCATCATCAGACACACTAAATCCTTCACACTTCCCTTCGAGCATTTCCTTTTTAATTCTCACAAGGCTTGGATCAAGGTCTTGTTTGCTCCGAATGTCATCTAAAATAGTTGGAGACAAGGTCATTGCAGAAAGTTGTCCAACTATTAATTCCAACCCAAAATCAAAAATCTACTTTTGAAGGGGCTTGGACATCGCATTCAAGGATATTAACGTGGCTGGGGTCTTCCGACTCAATGCATCAGCTACCTTATTTGCCTTCCCCGGGTGGTATAGGATTTCACAGTCGTAATCCTTTACTAGCTCAAGCCACCTCCTTTGCCTCATATTCAAATCTTTCTGCGTGAAGAAGTACTTCAAACTTTGGTGGTCGGTGAATATTTGGCATCGGACTCCATACAAATAATGCCTCCATATTTTCAATGCAAAAACAACGGCAGCCAACTCTAGGTCATTGGTGGGATAGTTCTTCTCATAGTGCTTCAATTGCCTTGAAGCATAGGCAATTACCTTCCCATTCTGCATCAAGACTGCACCAAGTCCCATTTTAGAAGCATCACTGTAAATTACGAACCCTTCATCCCCATCCGGAATCGTCAAGATTGGAGCACTTGTGAGTCGTCTCTTCAGGTCTTGAAAGCTCTTTTCGCAGTCCTCTGTCCATTCGAACTTCTTTCCCTTTCGAGTAAGTGTCGTAAGCGGCATAGCAAGTTTTGAGAAATTAGCTACAAATTTCCTGTAATATCCCGCTAAACCAAGGAAACTTCTGATCTCACTTGCGTTGGTTGGTCTCTTCCAATTACTAACGGCCTCAACCTTCGCGGGATCCACCATTACGCCATCTTTAGAAATCACATGACCAAGGAATGCCACACGATCCAACCAAAACTCGCACTTAGAGAATTTGGCATACAACTGGTGCTGTTTCAATGTCTGCAAAACTATCCTTATATGCTTCTCATGTTGGTCTCGAGTCTTTGAATAAATGAGAATATCATCGATAAAGACTATTACAAACTTATCCAGAAACTCCTTAAACACTCTATTCATTAGGTCCATGAAAGCAGCAGGGGCATTGGTCAACCCAAATGGCATGACCACAAACTCATAATGGCCGTATCGAGTTCTGAAGGCTGACTTGGGGACATCTCCTTCCTTGATCTTCAGTTGGTGGTATCCGGATCGTAGATCAATCTTCGAAAACACAGTCGCACCTTGTAGTTGGTCGAACAAATCATCAATTCTTGGCAGTGGGTACTTGTTCCTTATGGTCACCTTGTTTAGCTCTCTATAGTCGATGCAGAGTCTCATTGTCCCATCCTTCTTCTTCACAAATAAAACTGGAGCTCCCCACGGTGAATGACTAGGGCGAATAAAACCCTTGTTTAACAGCTCTTGAAGTTGCTCATGCAATTCCTTCAATTCAGCAGGTGCCATACGATAAGGTGCCTTGGAGATTGGCCCAGTGCCCGGTGCTAACTCAATCTCGAACTCGATTTCTCTATCTGGCGGCAAACCTGGCAAGTCCTCTGGAAACACATCACAAAAATCTCGTACAACAGGTACATCTTCAAGCTTCAATTTATCTTCTTTCTTCTTATCTACGATACTGGCTAAGAAACCGTTACAGCCATTGGCTAGCATTTTTCGAGCCTTCATTGCTGATAGGAACAACTTCGCCTTCTTCTTCGCATCACCAATGAATTCAAACCGATCATCTCCTTCGGGATCAAACACGACCTTACGTCTTCGGCATTCAATAGACGCGTTATACTTTCCCAAGAAATCCATACCTAAAATTAGGTCATAGTCAAACATCTCGAGCACTATCAGATTACTATAGAGCTCTCTATCAACAATTCTCATCGGCACTGCTCGTAGCCAATGAGTAGACATCATCACTTCCCCAGAGGGTAGTGTCGTAGTGAATCCCTGGCTCAAGATATCCTTATCTATTCCTAGTCTCTTAGCAAAAGTAGAAGACACAAAGGAATGTGAGGCTCCTGTGTCGAAAAGAACATTAGCATACTGATTATAGACAAGTATCTGACCTGTGACAACAGTAGAAGTCTCAGCAGCTGCTTCTTCTTTGGTCATGGTGAAAATTCTGGCATTGGTGGTAAGTGGAGGAGCCTCAAGTCGTCCCTGGGAAATATGAGGTCCATCAAGAGCGGCATGCATACTGTGGAGCTGAGCTGGTGGGTTTCTCTGTTGTCTTTGCTGGAAGGGCTGGTAAGTCTTGTTCGGACAATCCTTGGACAAGTGACCCTCGCGTCCGCAACCATAACATAGATTTGTGCCCATACGGCACTCCCCCAAATGTAGCTTTCCACACTTAGAACAAGGTGGAATGTTCCTAGCTTGCTTAGCTGGTTGGCCCCCTCCTTGACGGTTGTTGTGGTTCCTCTGATTGGAAAAGTTCCCCTTCCTCTTGTTATTGTTCCACTGACCTCCTTGAGACCTGCCTTGATTTCTGAAGTTTCCACGGTTCTGGTTGTTGTTGTTGTTCTTAGGGACTTCGTTCTGACGAGACTGGCTTTCCTTTTGCTTATTCAGATGATATTCCGCACGAAGGGCACACTTGACACATTCAGCTGTGGTGGTTGGTGAAGCAGTCCCGCTATCAACAATCACTGCAATCTCGGGTTTCAGCATCCCGATCATTCTCCTCAACCGTTCTTGTTCATTTGGCACCATGTGGGGACAAAGGCGTGCTAGTTGGTTGAACCGCTTAACAGCTTCTGTCACCGATAGATTTCCTTGACGAAAGTTATTAAACTCGTCATAGTGTTCCCTGGTCACAGACATGTTGAAATATTGCTCGTTAAATTCTTGGACAAAGTCTTCCCATGTCATCTGACTTATGTCCCTGCTCAGCTCTATTCCTTCCCACCAGATTCTAGCATCATCCATCAAACAATAGGAAGCACACTTCACTTTCTCATTATCGGTTAAATCCATGAAATTAAGCACTAACTCGATCGACTTCAACCATCCTTGAGCTACCAAAGGGTCAGTTGAACCATTGAATTCCTTAGGCTTCATTCTCTTGAATCGCAGATACAGGGGCTCATGATTTGTTGCTGCTTGAACTCCTCTATTTTGCACTGGCTGTGCAGCCGGTGGATCAATGGGGACTTCCACTCTGTTGGCATTAACTTGCAAGTTGTTAATGAGAGCCTGTTGTTCCTGAACTTGCCTCTGCAGTTGAGCCACAATTTCTACTAAATTAGGCTCTGCCACCGCTTCATTTTCAACTTGTCCACGACCCCTTCGTTGGTCTTGACGCAACTGTGCCATAACTTCTGCTAAGTTAGGTTCCGCAGCAACCTCATCTTCGACATGCCCTCGGCCATTACCACGTCCTCGAACTGCACGTCCTCGAGCTGCACGTCCTCGTCCGCGTACCATCTTATGTTAGTCGCCTGTTAGTAGCAAAATTGTCAATCAGAGACTTTTTTTTTTTTTTTTTTTTTTTTTTTTTTTTTTAATATCGAGTCAGGATTCAAACTTTCCATAAATAGAACATCACCTCACAACTCTTACATTTCTATTTAAGGAAACTAGTTAATTACTTACTTGAAGAAGTTTGAAGTGGATACGTGGCGATGCATGATAGGAAATAGGAAACCGCTCTGATACCATATCTGTAACGACCCCTCACGAACCGTTACAGTTGACTTCGTTTAATCATTTATTTCTTATAAATTGCGGAAAATATTAAGCTTGAAATAAAAATATTTACATAATGGAAAACTTTACTTAGATAATTTTAGAAAACTCTAGAATTTTTTTTTTTTTTTTTTCAACTTCATAATTAATATATATAAATATATATAATTTTTTCTAAATCCCAATTATTGAAATAATGTTTAAGTCCATATGAAACATCCAATTAAATAATAATAAACTATAGTCTTAAAACTTTATTGAATTTAAAAATGTCCATCTCATGATCGTTCCTCCCGTTTTCCTATCATATATCGTCCCGCCATCCGCTCCAAGCTCCTCCAGCACTACATCTTACCCTTTCCTTTATCTGCAACATGAATTAACTTATATAAGCAAGGGCTTAGTAAGACACTTAAATCTCACAAAAATAACATTTTTCTTTTATCATCATAAATATAAACATCGTTTAAAAACTTTTTACTTTTAAAACCGTCATATATTGGGCCCGGCGTTGTACCATCATAGCGCGCTAGTCACGGAAGGGTTGGGGTAGCAAATCCCAAACCAACGGTTACAAAAGTCCGCTCACCGGACAACATCATCATCATCATCAAGGGTGTACAACGCCATTTTAAAACATAAAATACATATACATACCATATATATACTTTTCATCAAAACGTCATCATAGGAGAAGTATTATTTAAGAACATCATAACATCATCATCAACATCAATACATATACTTCTCAAATCTTTAATTCATGTTGCAGGTGAGAGTGTACTTACTTAAACGCCTTACTCAACCTTTTTGAATTTTCCGATGGTGACGCGCGATTGAGGTCTCGGGTGCTCGTCTTTAGAACCGTTCATGCCATGAATAATAAATATAATAAAATCAACAAAAGCTCATAATAATTCATCAAACACATCCATCATATCAAATTTGTTAAAACGGAGACCGTTTGGATTCCCAAAAACAGTTTCAAAACTTATCAAACATACCTTGAAATTCTTTGATTTTCGGTCTTGGAAGAATTTGGAGGTTTGGCGGATTCTCTTCTTGTTTTTTTTTTTAAACATTAACATCATCACAAATACTACATACCATATATATATATATATATATATATAAACCATCACACAAAATTATCAAGTCATCATAAAAAAATTCATCAATTTGGCATGAACTTGTTCTAGCACATCGAGTCCTCGTCGCGTCACCTGTGAAAAATAACTCAACATAACATTAGAATTAAGAAATTGTTATCTTATCACATTATCTATATTAATTCTAATGTTAATTTTCTAACGTTAAAGTTAGATAGCATTTGTGGCGTTACATCCTTGATATAAATAATCTATTTGTAGTGTAAGGATAAAATACATACTTGTATAATCTCTTATTTTATTTTAAAAATAAATAAAATAAATAAAACAAATATGCATGGGCTCATTGCCTATGGGCTGACTTGAATAAAGCTAGGCTTGGCCTAGTCGCACCTAGGCTAGGTCTGGCCTGGTCCCGCCTAGGCTAGGCACGACGTCTGTGTAACGATTGTCCATAGTTTGTTTCCTTTTCTTTTCTATTTTTATTTTTAAATTTAATATTGCAAATATAAACTAACTTCATCATGCCAATACAATTGAATATACAATTAGAAAGAACAATCTCTTCAAGAACCCCTACGTCTACATTAATAGTTTGTAGTTCTGAATAGTCAAATACAAGACAAGATAGTTACAGTTGAATAACAAAGACAAAAGGATTGTGAAACAGAATGGTGTCAGTTATCATTTAGAAGATTCACGATCTCCTCACCTAGGCCTCCCTTTCCCTCTAAGTCGACATGCCAACTCGAAATTCTTTTGCACTGATCCAACGGCAGAAGAAAAAATGACTTTGTTATAAACCGAGTTGGAAAGTCAGAGTCCTTGAAACAATGAGTCAAAGCGACTTTGTTATAAACCAAGTTGGAAAGTCAGAGGCCTTTAAAAGACAAGTCCAGGAAACAAACAAAGCCATGCATCAAATAATGACTTGCCGATTCTTATAGAGACAAACATAGAGTTTTACATCATTTATAACAAAAGTCTCATCATTGTTAGACTTTTGTTTGTATGTTGGCATTTGTAGCAAGTTAGTTAGACAAAAACAAGAACAATATTTTGTAGGGTTTTCTCGGGTATTGCAATATGAGTTGCAACTGTTGATACGTTTTGAAGATATGGCAAGCATCGCAATGGGAAAGTTGCACTTTTTGGAAGTTGACTTGGCAGATTGCAATTGACTTGGTGAGTAAGTTGGAAGTTTTTGTTTTGGTTCAAGACAAGGAAATCATGAACATTTTAGTGAAGATAATCTTAGGATTTCTTTTAAGAAGGAATTTCTAATTTGGGTAAATATCCTTATCTTATTTAAATTAGAAATTTAAACCTTTCCAAAAGAGAAGAATCTTGCTTTTGAAATCTAGAAAGTTGGAAGATTTTTTGTCTGGAATTTCTTGAAGGTTTCCATGTTTTCATCAGCGGCTAGAATGAAAGGAAAGTTATTTCGGGTTTTAAAGAAAGTTTCCATATTTGAATTTCAAAGTTTTCCGGAAGCGTTGTAACAGATCAGAAAACATATTGAAATTTGAATTATTTTTTAATTTGAGATTTTTTTTGGATTGCTGCTTATTTATTGTGAGATACTAGAATACTTTGAGACTTCAGTTGAGTTCACTACTACAAAAGATAGATTACATGACGGAGATTACACGACGGTTCCTTGGGACCGTCGTGTAAAATCCACTTTACACGACGGTTCCTCGGAACCGTCGTGTAATCCCTCCCGAGGGGGGGACATTACACGACGGTCCCCCGGGACCGTCGTGTAATCCGCCACATTACACGACGGTCCCGGAGGGACATTACACGACGGTCCCCCGGGACCGTCGTGTAATCCCCGGTATTACACGACGGTTCTAAATAGACCGTCGTGTAATCTTCTAAAAATTTTAAAAATTTTCAGATTTAATTTTCGAAATCCGCGCGCCAAAACCCATAACTTAAATACAATTTCCTCCTCGTTTCTCTTCATCTCCGCACGAATTTCTTAAGTTCTCTCTTCACACTCTCTACATTTCTCAAGTACCCACATCCTTCACCAACCCGTTGCCACCACTCTTTTAGAATCCGGTCAAGCCGCCGTTGCCGAAGTTGCCTCCCTCTTCGTGTGGCCGTGCATATTCTTTTTAAAAGAAAAGCAAGGTGACTTCGTATATAAACTAAAACACATTTGCTCTCTTGTATTGTTGTTTTCCATTAAATATCCATTTTTGAACATGAATGTTTTTGTTTTTTATGTTGTTCTTTGTAGATGAATGGTTTGTGATTGGTTTTGGCACTTTACACACATTTTTTAACATAAATTTGTTGCGCCCACAACATACTCGATGAAATGCCTGAATGAATTTTTCTTTTATTTAATCTTAATTATATACATCTTAATTAGTTTGAACTTTATCAATTTACTAGGGCCCTAACGGATTGGAAGATTATGACCGGAGAAAGGATTAGAAGAAGGAGACGAGACTGTAAAACAAAAATCTCGAACTGTCCTTGTCCTCTCCAAGCGGGGAGTGTTGAATGTGGTTATTTTATTTTAGGTTTTATGAGGGACATAGTGTTGAATGGAATTGATGTACTTGAAAGTAGAAAATTATTTGCTTCTGAGGATTTGAATTTGATTAGGGGAGAATGGGCTAGCCATGTAATGCAATTCATTAATTATGATATATGAACTTGTAATGTAAAAATTGATATGTTATTTTACTTTGATCATTGAAGTTACCATCTTGGATCGTGTATTGGATAACATACAGGTTAGGCCAGCCGTGAGAAATCACCAAAAAATCATAATTTTTTTTTTTTAATAAAAGAGATATTACACGACGGTTCGGCCAAGTACCGTCGTGTAATGTCCGCATTACACGACGGTTCGGCCAAGAACCGTCGTGTAATGTCCGCATTACACGACGGTTCGGCCAAGTACCGTCGTGTAATGTCTCTATATTACTTGTATCTACTACGATGTACCTTATTTCGACGACGATTTTTAACCGTCGTGTAACATTGAGATACCACGACAGTTCAATAACCGTCGTGTTATCTTCCACGACACTGGATTACACGACGGTTGGGTAACCGTCGTG
Source organism: Ficus carica (assembly GCA_009761775.1). NCBI lineage: Eukaryota > Viridiplantae > Streptophyta > Magnoliopsida > Rosales > Moraceae > Ficus > Ficus carica. The sequence goes on from CM019749.1 coordinate 17,461,640, forward strand.
TAAACTTTACACGACGGTAAAAAACCGTCGTGTAATCCACAATTTTTACTAGTGGTTATTGCATTCATCTTTCACAAGAAATAGTTGAAGTCTTCGGGAGAAGGCATTAGTAGTTGAAGGGAGTTCAACGTAGCTAGTGAGGGGAGCTCATAGAATAGATTCACTGACTTGATTCAAGACGACCAACGGCAACAAGGAGAAGGAGTCTTCAGTTTGTATTAGTCCATTAGTGCTTGTAATCATTCTACAGTTAGTGGATTATTCAGTGTCTGGGCATGGCCTTAAGGAGTAGGGTAATCGAACCTCATAAAATTTATTGTGTTCATTTATTTAATTTCCTTATGGTAATTGAATTAATTTGGAACAATTAATTTAACTTGGTATATAGGAAAAAACAGATCCTTCAATTGGTATCAAGTACGTTACTAACGCTTTTTTTAGGTTATATTTTAGAATTTGATCTGTTTTGTCGGTATGGACTTTCTTCATGAAGGAGCATCCATTTCATGTCCACCGTTGCTTGATGGGAGCAATTATCATTACTGGAAGGCTCGCATGAGGGCTTTTATTAAGGCTCTTGATGAGAAGGCTTAGAGAGCTGTCTTAACTGGCTGAGTGCATCCTACAACAAAGGACAGTGAGGGAAAGATTGTTCTCAAATAAGAGGAATCATGGTCGAGTGATGAAGACCAAATGGCAAATAGTAACTCAAAGGCCCTGAATGCTATTTTTAATGTTGTTGATGCCAATCAATTCAAATTGATTTCCACCTGTGAAACTGCCAAAGAAGCCTGGACTATTCATGAGATGGCTTATGAAGGCATAATTGTTGTTAAAATGTCAAAGCTACAGATCTTAGCCACTCGGTTTGAAAACCTCAGGATGCTCGAAAGTGAAACAATTGCTAATTTTAATGCCAAACTCTGCGATATTGCTAATGAAGCTTTTGTTCTCGATCAAAAATATTCTTAGACCAAAATGGTGAGAAAAACCTTGAGATCTCTGTCAGAGCAGTTCGCTTATAAAGTCATGGCCATTGATGAATCTCAAGATGTTAGCACCATGAGATTGGATGAGTTGATAGGTTCTTTGCAAACATTTGAGATGAACTTAAAGCCGAATAAGAAGGAGAAGAGTATTGCTCTTCAAGCTGAAGTTCAAGACTAAAGTGATCAAGAGGAAGTGAATGATGATGCGGACCTGCCTGAATCTCTTACCTTAATTACTAAGCATTTTGACAAGATGCTAAAGAAGATGAATAAGCGGGGCAGGGGACCAAATACTGGCAAATTCTTTACCAAAAAGGAGAAAATCGTGACCAACTTCCCAATCAGAAAAACAAATGGAAGAAGATTCAATGCCGTAAGTGTGAAGGATTTGGTCACATTCAGTCTAAGTGTGCTAATACTCTTAAGAAAAAGGGAAAGTCTCTAAAAACTACCTGGAGTGATGAAGAGTCCGAAGGGTGCCAAGAGGAGAATGAACATTAGTCAAGCAATCATGTTGCCCTTACAATCTTTACCAATGGAGATGTCGTGGAGATTCTTAATCTCACTACCTTAGCCACTGTTGCAACACCGTCTGAAACACCTATCAATATTGAAACACCTCCAGGCACACCGAATGAAAGATTGGCGGAGACTGATGGCCTTTATTATTCTGACTCAGAATGCAGTAGTGGAGATGAAGAACTCAGTGATGATGACATTAAGAAGGCTTATCAAGACATGTACTCTAAGTGGATCAAGCTGTGCAAAATGAACAAGAAGTTGGAAGATGGTGTTGTTAAACTTACTCAAGAAAAAGATATTCCTAAGAAGGCCATGCTTAACTATGAGTTCCAAGGCACGGAAAAGATGAAAGCTCTTCAAGAAACGCGTTCTCAATTGGAAGAGACTCAAAAATCTTTGAGGATGCTTAACTCAGGTTCGGCCAAACTTGATCACATTCTCTCCATTGGAAAATATTTTGGTGATCATCACGGATTAGGCTACACTGGTGAAGCCTCCTCATCAAAAACTGTGTTTGTGAAAGCAACATCTCCTTTAAATTCAACCTCTTATCCAGGTAAGAAATTAAAAACTGTTTCTCTGAATTATAAACCAAAAAGGTTTGTTTCAACTTTTCATTTTTGTGGTTTACTTGGGCATATTAGATCTCAATGTTACAAGTACCAAAATGCTTTAAGGAAGGGTATGAATGTTTACTCATCTAGTTTCGGAAATTCTAAAAGAACACCTAAGTTCAAGATTGATCTAAAAAATAATTCCACTAAGAAGGTTTGGATTAGAAAATCTGATCTAAGGTATCTAACAATATATAATTTTTTAAAAGTAGGTACTAACTCTTGGTACTTTGATAATGGCTGTTCTAGGCATATGACAGGTAACAAGAAAATTTTGAAGAACTACCAAATGTGTGGTCTCGGTCATGTCACATAAGGAGATGGAATTAAATGGTGCATTCTTGGCAAGGGAACACTTGATGTTGAAGGTCTTCCTAAACTCATAATGTACTACTTGTGGAAGGACTCAAAGCAAATTTGATTAGCATAAGTCATTTGTGTGATCAATAATTGTTTGTAAATTTTACAAAACAAGAGCGTCGTGTGTTTGATAAATTTAACAATTGTGTTATGACAGGCTCCAGATTATCCGACAAGTATTACATATTGCAACACTCATTGACTTGTCATAAAACGTCCATAAATGATATTGATATTTGGCACCAAAATTTAGGTCATTTAAATTATAAAAATCTAACCAAGATTGTGAGTACAGGTGTTGTCTGTGGTACTCCAAAACTTAAAGAAAGACCACCAGGGATTTGTGGGCCTTGTAAACTCGGCAAGTAGGTAAAAGTGTCTCACAAAGTGTTGCAACACATCATTACTTCACGAGTACTTGAGCAACTTCACATGGACCTTATGGGGCCGATGTAGGTAGAAAGTATTACTGGAAAGAGGTATGTCTTTGTTTCTATTGATGATTTTTCAAGATACTCTTGGGTCAATTTCATTAGAGAAAAATCTGACACTTTTGATGTTTTTAACACTTTGTACCTGAAAAAGATTGTAACATTGGCAAAATAGTAAGAATAAGGAGTGATCATGGAAAATAATTTGAAAATGTATTTTTGCTGATTTTTGTGATGAGTATAAGATATCCCATGAATTTTCTACACCTAAAACACCCCAACAGATGTTGTTGTTGAAAGGAAGAACATGACTCTTCAAGAGATGGCTTGGGTAATGCTAAATTCCAAGAAGCTTGCTTTCAGACTTTGGGCCGAAGCTTGCACAATTAATAGTGTTTACTTAAGACCAGGTACAACAATTACTCCTTATAAAATTTGGAAAGGTAAGAAACCTAACCTTAGCTACTTTCATGTCTTTGGTTGTAAATGATCACTTAGGTAAATTTGATGCCAAGAGTGATGAAGGTGTTTTTCTTGGATATTCAACAAATAGTCAAGCATATCATGTTTATAACATGAGAACCCAAACTATTATGGAATCTGCTAATGGGACATTTGATGATTTCAAGGATTTTGCAGAATGTTCCAAGGAACCGGAAATTCTCAACTTTACTGAGGAGCTGAAGTGCTGGAATCGAAAGAGACAGGTTCAAATACTATTGCACCATCAACCAACAACTCTATTCCAGAGAGTCTTGCAACACCTCCTGCAACACCTGTCACTATCCTAACACCGCTTGAAACAGAACTTGGAACTCCAGAGACTCCACAAAGGGAATTGGATGAACAAGTTACAAGGGAACTGTCAGCCAGAATACAGAAGAATCATCCTCTTGATAAGGTCATCGGAGGACTCAAAGAAGGAAGACACACAAGAGATAAAGAAAAGGTAAATTACTGTTAGATGCTCAGGTATATGTGCTACACTTCTCAAACTGAACCCAAGAATATTAAAGAAGCTTTATTAGATGAATATTGGGTCAGTGCCATGCAAGAAGAGTTGGAGTAGTTTGTGAGAAATGATATGTGGACCTTAGTTCCTAGGCCTAAAGACTTTAATGTGATAGAAAGCAAATGGATTTTTAAAAATAAAACTGATGAGTTTGGAAATATCATAAGAAATAAGGGTAGGTTGGTTGCTCGAGGATACACTCAAATAGAAGGCATAGACTTTGATGAAACGTTTGCACCCGTTGCTAGACTTGAATCAATTAGGTTGCTTTTGAGTATAGCTTGTTTGCTAGGGTTCAAAGTGTATCAGATGAATGTTAAGAGTGCCTTTCTAATTGGTATCTTGAATGAAGGAGCATATGTCGAGCAACCCAAAGCCTTTAAGGATTGACATCACCCAAATTATGTTTTTAAGTTGAAAAAAGGCTTTGAATGTATTGAAACAAGCTCCTAGGGTATGGTATGAGAGATTAACAAAATTTCTTCTTGAAAAAGGGTTACAAGAAAGGGGGAATAGATAAAACATTATTCATTACAACATTTTAAATCCAGAATTATGATTTCACAAATTTATGTTGATGACATTGTTTTTGGATCTACTTCTCAGGATAAAGTTGAAGAATTTGTTGATCAAATGAAAAAAGAGTTTGAGATTAGTATGTTTCGAGAACTAAATTATTTTCTTGTTTGCAGGTTAAGCAACTTGAAGATGGGATTAGTTTGGAAAATGCTAAGCATATGAAAACTCTCACGGGTTCGAATATGAAATTAACCAAGGATGATAATGGAGTATCTGTCGATCCTAGTCTTTATAGGAGCATGATTGGTAGCTTACTTTACCTCATTGCTAGTCGTCCTGACATTTGCTTTAGTGTAGGTGTTTGTACCAGATATCAAGCTAATCCAAAGGATTCACATTTTGATGCTGTTAAGAGAATTATAAGATATGTGAATGGAATAGCTGACTATGGTATTTGGTATACTATTGACACTAATTTAAGTCTTGTAGGGTTTAGTAATATTGATTGGGCTGGTAATACAAATGACCAAAATAGCACTATTGGAGGATGTTTCTATCTTGGAACTAATCTTGTTTCGGGGAGCAACAAGAAGCAGAACTCAACCTTCTTGTCAACTGCAGAGGCCGAGTACATAGCTACTGGTAGTTGTTGTACACAACTGCTTTGAACGAAGCAAATGCTTAAGGACTATGGTGTTTTACATGATACTTTTGTTGTCTATTGTGACAATAACAGTGCTATAAATATTTCAAAAAATCATGTTCAACACTCTAGGACTAAGGATATTGACATTAGGCATCACTTCATCAGAGAATTGGTTGAAATTAAGGTCATTGTTTTAGAACATGTTGCACAAAAAAATAACTTGCAGATATTTTTACCAAGGCTCTAGATTCAACTATATTTGTGTCATTGAGAAATTCTATAGGAATTTGCATGAAATGAGTTTGTGTTTTTACTGTGCATATTAGGAGTGCATTTAGGCATGAAGTGATTGATATTTTGTTTGATGTAATTCCAATTTAACAAGTGCAATCTTTAATGTTTGAATCCAAAATAACATGTTTTTGGGTGATATAGTTTTTAAATTTGAAACAATCTTTTATGCACATTCGTGATATTGATGGCATTAGAGTTAAGGATAGCTTTTGTTTGCTCTTATTGTGATTTTTGATAATTTAGAAAAAAGAGACCTTTGACGGAAAAAGCTACCTACCCTAGTGTGCAAAGCTATCCATGAGTAATCCGGGCCTATGTATTAGTAATATGTAGAGGATGATCTACCATGAGAAAATAGCTGCCTTAAAGATAGAGTGAAAGCTACCGACTGGTTGTCCACGAAAGTGAAAAAAAAGGAGGAAATTCAATGTGTTTTTAACAGTAAGATTTTTCAAAAACTTGTTCAAAATAATGATGCCTAATTTTGATCTTTCTACACGCACACACTTGTTTTTTTTTTTTTTTTTTTTTTATTTTTATTTTATTTTTAATTAATTGAATTTGAATTCATGTGATTTCATTTTAAACATTAATCTTTGTATCTTGTGAGTTTGGTGACCATTAAATTGAAGTCGGTTGCTTATATGTGTGACATGTGTGTTTCTTGCATTATGTTATTATTATTAAAAAAAAGAAAAGGAATTATATATGTGATGTTTCAAAATGTTGCAACACATTTTAGAACAATTGTATTGAATTTTTTTCTAATTATCTTGGTTAAATGCTACATGTCGTTTTGGACTTATCACAAAATGGGGTTTAATTTTAGCAGGTTATTTAATTTTCATCATTTTAAATTCTGAAATTTTAAAATTTCCCAAAATTCTTTTCTGAAAAACTCAACTTTCCCAATTTGTTTCCTTATTTCTTTGAGTTCGTGTCTGATTAGCCCTAATCCTAAATCTTAGAAATTGTTCTTCGAAAAATTTCTGGAGCTGTTTCTTTGTGTTTGAAATTTGTTATGTGCAGATTATGGAAGGATGGTTCGCACTAGGGATAGTTCAAAACCCAATCCAACCTCTCCTCCGAAATCAAATAAACGCAAAAATTCCTCACCGGCTTCAACCTCAAAGAAATCAATTCTAATGAAGAAGAAACGAGGTGATTCACCCCCTCTGATTGACATCTTTCAGCCTTTAACAGTCTTTCCCCCGGGGGCTTTGCAGATATGGGATTAAAATGGGGATGATGTTGCATCACTAGACCTCAAAGAGAAAAGTTTGCAAGACTAACCTCATGCATTAATGAATATTTGGTTTTCTCCAAAATACCCTTTTACAAGTAAAAAAATAAAAATAAAGGAAAAATAAAATAAGAAAGAAGACTTCTGTTAAAAAAAACAAAAAACAAAAACCCACTTTATTCTCTCTCATCAGTTACGTCTCCTTCACCCTCTCAACTACCATCATTTTTCATCTCCATCATCCCCCTCCAAAACGACCATCCTTATATTCGGTTTAGTATCTTGCATCTTTTTCACATTCCGAGCATCGATTTCCAACCACAAGGAGAGGAGAGGGAGTACAAAAAGTTCGTAAAATCTCTAAAATTTTGGTAAGTTCATCTCAAACCCTCAAATTTTTTTATTGAAATCGTTTTCGAATTTGTTCAAGGGTTGGGCATTCATAGTTTGGGAGCTTAATATAGAAAAACAACAATGATTCAACCTATTTCTCACTAATTTTCGGCTTGTAAAATCTGTAAATTTGCAAACTAGTCACTAGCGATTTTCCAGACCGGCCTGACCGGTCCGGTTCGGCCTGACCGGGACCGGTCCGGCCGGTTCGGAAAAATCGCGAGCACACTAGTCATTAGCGATTTTCCAGACCGGCCTGACCGGGACCGGTCCGGCCGGTCCGGAAAAATCGCAAGCACACTAGTCACTCGTGGGTTTTCCGGACCGGCCTGACCGGTCCCGGTCCGGCCGGTCCGGAAAAACCGCGAGTGAACTAGTCATATTTTTATTAATTTTTTCATTAATTGGAGATTTTTCATTAATTTTTTTTAATTCTTTCATAACAATTTTTTATGTTTTTCTTATTTTTATTTTGAAGGAAAATGAGCGAGATTGTCATATATTTTCAATATGATGGAGAATGGAAGGAGAAAGATGACGGGTCATATGAATGGTGCAGAAGGAATAAGGAAATCAAGAGCATAGTATTATTAGATGATCCGGATAAGGTGAAATATTCTGAAGTTATTGACTGCATATTTAAAAGGCTTCCTGTGGACCAAAAAAGTACGGAATTAAAAATAAGTTACATTCCTTTGTGTACAATATCGTCAGCCCTAAAAGCATTTTGGATGATTTTGATGCTAAGTGTTATCTTTTAGACTTTTGTAAAACGACACACCGTAGAAGTATGCTGCACGTTGAGCTCATTAAAAATGTTGAAAGTAGTGATAACAATGAAAAAGACTGTCTTGAAGTTGAAGGAGATGGAGGATGCAATGTGGAAAATGATGGAAATATTCGAGATGAGTACTTTGACGTTAACATGGAGCCACCAAGGGTCTATGATGCTGCTTCTGCACCAGGCCACGAAGGTGATGTTTTAGACGTGCCTACCTTGGAGGAACGCCCTAATCAGGAGACAACGGCATCTGCCCCAACTCCAAAACGACAACGTTCATGCGTAGAAGTAGACCCGGTCATAGATCATTGTGAACCATTAGCAATAGATGACAGTTCTGTGTCTTTTAGTTTCGATGATGGTATGGGTATTGCAGTTGGTCAGGAATTTGAAAGCAAGAACGAGGTGAAGAATTTGATTATCGATGCTTCGTTGAAAGCTTGTTTTGATTATAAAATAGTCAAGTCAACCACAAAGTTGTTTGCGGTGAAATGTACAGTCCTAGATTGCAAGTGGGCATTACGAGCTGTGAGGATCACGAACTCAGATCGTTTCTCTCTCCGAACATATTACAACACTCATACCTGCTCTGCTAGTTCGGTGGATAAAAGAAACAGACAAGCAACTGCAGATTTAGTTTCGGACATGTTAAAAAAGGAGTTTCCAGGCCAGCTTGAGACACCTACCCCGAAGAGAGTGATAGACATGATGAAAAATCATGGCGTGTCAATATCTTACTTCAAAGCTTGGAGGGGCAAACGAAAAGCAGCAAGTGATGTTAGGGGTGCACCAGAGGTCAGTTTCGAGATTCTTCCTAGCTATTTGCACATGATAAAGTTAATGAATCCCGGTACGGTCACACACTTGGAAGTAGACAAAGATCAAAGGTTCAAGTACCTTTTCATTGCGTTGGGCGCGTGCATCGAGGGATTTAAAGCTATGAGAAAGGTAATTGCAGTTGATGGAACGTTTTTGAAGACGAAATACAAGGGAACAATGATCATCGCCACGGCCCAAGATGGCAACTACCGTCAATATCCTCTTGCTTGGGGAGTGGTTGACTCGGAGAATGACAACTCATGGAACTGGTTCATGACGAAACTTGAGAAGCTCATACCCGATGACGAAGAGCTGGTCATAATTTCCAATAGGCATCAAAGCATCCGCAATGCCGTTGAAAAGGTATATAAAAAGTCTCACTATGGGTTTTGTGCATGGCACCTCTCTCAGAATATCAAATCACACGTTCACCGAGGATCTCGTGTTAGAGCCGGAAAGGGTACAGGTCAGGTCAAGATTAAAGATACCGTCGCAAGTATTTTCATGAAAGTCGCTGCGGCATACTCTGAGCACGAGTTCAACCGACTCTATGATGACCTAAAGAATAGATATCCTGCCGCCGCAGAATATCTTGATGATCATGTAGATGTCAGAAAATGGGCTAGGTGTCACTTCACAGGATCACGTTACAATATCCTGACTACCAACGGTGCCGAGAGTATTAACAGTGTGTTAAAGAAGGCAAGAACATATCCTTTGTTGCCCTTGATTGATTCAATTATAGAGAAAATCTCTGAATGGTTCAATAATCACCGTAAGGAGTCGACTCTTGGATCTTCATCACAATACTTAACTCCAATGGTGGAGAAAACATTGCATACAAGATACAAAGAGTCCACAATCTTGACTACGAAAGAACTAAACAGTACTACACTGGAGTATTATGTCATAGGATCGGATGACAGTTTCTTGGTTGATCTTGGAAGGGGAACCTGCACATGTAAAGTGTTTGATATCGACAAAATTCCTTGTGTCCATGCCCTTACAGCATTCCCAGGGGGTAAGGATAAAATGCATGATTTATGCTCAAAATACTATCTAAAGGAGGTATGGGCATTGGCTTATGTCCAAATCATTTATCCAGTCCCGAGCTCATCAGAGTGGGTTATCCCGGATGACATAAGGAGTGAGAAGGTATTGCTTCCTAATTTCACAAAAAAACGTGGGAGGCTTCAACAAACCAGATTTCCTTCTATTGGAGAACATCGGAAAGGCAAAAATAAGCGATCATATCAAGCAACTTCTCATGAGAACTCAGAATTTACAACCCCCATTTGAAATATTTGATCGAAGCAGATTTTCATGTTGTATGATCGTGGTTTTATTTTTAACTTTTACTAAAGATTTTGGACTACATCTCTTATATTAGTAGTTCAATTATGTTTGTAGTGATGAACTGAATTTTGGATATTATAATAGCTGAAATCATTTTAATTGTTTTTTTACAGGATCCTTAGTGTTGGTGTTTGATTAAAATAAGTCAACATGTTTTTACCGGTCATGCCAGTCCGGAAAATGTTTCTCCGGACCGGAGTTATCTTTTTTGTTTTTTCGTTCACCACACCAAAGAAATACTTTTCCGGACCGGCATGTAATATTTATCATAACGATTGGGTTCCTTAAACACTAGGAATTTTGTGTATAAACAAACATTATTTATTTTTCAGAATTTTTCTGATACACCATTCGTTCATGATATTTCAAGCATTTAACAAAGTATTTTTTAGTCAAGTACACTGTTTGGTCCATCTTAGCAGGAGAAAAAAAAATATAAAATTTTCAAACAAACAAAAAATATATGAAAATTGAAGATTTTCATTTTCTTTAGTCATTAAAGATTTCATTCATACGCCATATGAAAATTGATAAATACCAAACAAAAAAACAAACAAAAAACAACAAAAAAAATTTTTCAAAATTGCTCGCTGTACCGAACCGGGTTTTCCGGACCGACCTGACCGGGACCGGTCAGGCCGGTCCGGAAAAACAGCGAGCAAAATTGCTCGCTAGTCAGGACCGAGTTTTCCGGACCGGCCTGACCGAACCCGGTCAGGCCGGTCCGGAAAAGCAGCGAGCAAAATTGCTCGCTGGTCAGGCCGGTCCAATTCGGACCGAGTTTTCCGTACCGGCCTGATTGGTCCCGGTCAGGCCGGTACGGAAAACCAGCGAGCACTTGTGTGTTCGCTGGTCCGGACTGAGTTTTTCGGACCGGCCTGACTGGTCCCGGTCAAGCCGGTCCGGAAAACCAACAAGCACTTGTGTGTTCGCTGGTCCGAACCGGCCTGATCTGTCCCGGTCAGGACGGTCCAATCCGGATCGAGTGTTCTGGAGCGGCCTGACCGGGACCGGTCAGGAAACCCAAAAGGTGTGTTGATAAAAAAAAAAACTTTAATACACCGGTCCGGATAAAATTTTTCCCGCTCGGCATGAGCGGTTAGGCCGGACATGCCGGTCCGGAAAACACAAAATGTGTGTTGATAAAAAAAAAAAAAAATGAACACGCCGGTCCGGAAAACCCAAAGAAAATTGATAAAAAAAAAAAACAACAAAGATTAACACGCCGGTCTGGATAAAATTTTTCATAACCGGCCTAACCGCTCATGTCGGGCCGAAAAAATTTTATCCGGACCGGCGTGTTCAACTTTATTTATTTTTTTTTTTTATCAACACACCTTTTGGGTATTCCGGACTGGCTTACCTAATATGACGTAGTATAAATTGAAAATATTACCTATGACTTCATGACTTTTTAATATCACTTCACAAAATTATAATAAAATTAAATGGTGTCAATTACGAATTTGAAAGTCAATTACTGATTGATTATTAGTCAATTAAGAATAAAACAAAACAAACAATCATTTTTCATAAAAAAAATTTATGACCATTTAACAAGTTTTTTAATAAATGACTGAAAATCCAAAAAATTAGTTAAAATGTCATTTATTTTCTAAAATGATTAATCATTTATCTGAATGGTTAATAAGTACAATTGACTTACTATAAATCACCAATTAATTTAACGTAACGACAAGCGATCTTATCTATATACAACTTTATTTTTGATCGCAACACCTTACTGGTTTTTCGGGAACGGTAAAATTTTCATTTTTTATTTTATCTATTTAGAATTTTATAAAGAATCTAGTAATTAAATTACTATAACTTGTAGAATCTAATTCTATTATTCGATATATATAGAATATAATTAATACATATTAATTATATTAACTAAGATTTTACATTATAATAAATAGTTATTCAATTCTAAATTTAATTATTCAAAAAAAAAAGGAATTAATTATTAGTTATAGCGTTTAGATTCGTTATGGTTATTAATATTATATTCACTTATTAGTTAATTTTAGTTAGAAAAGATAAGAGTTAAGACGAAAACAAAAGAATCGACCATTCAAGTATTCAAGGAATTGCCGGTCATGCCGGTCCGGAAAATTATATTTTTAGTTATTTTTATTATTTTTCATTTCAATTATATTTTTCATTTTTCTATTTATCATTTAGTTTAGTTTAATTTCATTTGTGTTTATGAAACTTTATAAGGAGTCGCCGGTCATGCCGGTCCTGAAAATTTTCTCTGGACCGGCGTGTTTAACGTTTTTTATTTTAATCAACACACCATTTGGGTATTCCGGACCGGCATGACCGGCTTAACCGCTCATGCCGGGTCCGAAAAATATTATCCGGACAGGTGTGTTCAACTTTTTTTTTTTATCAACACACCTTTTGGGTATTCCGGACCGGCATGACCGGCCTAACCGCTCATGTTGGCCTGAAAAAATTTTATCCGGACCGGCATGCTTTCTTTTATTTTTTTTTTATCAATAACACTTTTGGGTTTCCGGACTGACCGGTCCAGGCCGGTCCGAAAAATTCGGTACGGACCTTCGTCCGCGCACCCAGCGCCCACACGCACAGCCAACGAGCACCCTGCGCCCGCGCGCCTCATTAGAGCGTGCCCAGCGCCCGCGCGGCCCACCAGCGCGTCCCTAGCGCCCGCGCGCATCACCAGCACTGGTTCGGACCGGCCTAACCGGTCCCGGTCAGGCCGGTCCAAAAAACCAGTGAGCAATTTTAGCTCGCTGGCCCAGACCAGCTGGTCCAGAGCAGCCTGACCGGTCACGATCAGGCCGGACCTGCTTGTCCGGACTGGCCTGACTGGTCCCTGTCAGGCCGGTCTAGAAAATTAGCGAGCAATTTTAGCTCGCTGGCCCAGACCAGCTGGTCCGGACCAGCCTGACCGGTCACGGTTAGGCCGGACCTGCTTGTCTGGATCGGCCTGACTGGTCCCGGTCAGGCCGGTCCGGAAAACCAGCGAGCATTTTTTGCTCTCTGGCTCGGACCGGGTGGTCCGGACCGGCCTGACCCGGTCTCGGTCAGGCCGGTCCGGAAAACCAGCGAGCAATTTTTGCTCGCGGCTGGTCCGGACCGGCCTGATCGGTCTCGGTCAGGCCAGACCGGCTAGTCCGGACCGGCCTGACCGTTTCCGGTCAAGCCGGTCCGAAAAACCAGCGAGCAATTTTTGCTCGCTGGCCTGGATCGGTTTTTCCGGACCGTCCTGACTCGCCTAACTGCCCATGTCGGGCCAGAAAAATTTTATCCGGTCCGGCGTGTTCAATTTTGTTTTATTTTTTTTTTTATTAACATAACTTTTGGGTTTTCCGGACAGGCGTGTTCAATTTTGTTTTTTTTTTTAAATCAACACACCTTTTGGGTGTTCCGAACCGACATGACCGGCCTAACCGCTCATGCCGGGCCGGAAAAATTTTATCTGGATCGGCCGGTCCAAAAAACTCGGTCCGGATCGGACCGGTCAAGCCGGACTGGCCTTACCGTGGCCGGTCAAGCCGGTTCGGAAAACCAGCGCCCGCCCCACCAGCGCGCACCCAGCGCCAGCAAGCACAGCCAACCCAGCGCTCGCCCGCCAGCCCAGCCAGCGCGCGTCCAGTGCACGCCCGCACAGCCAGCGCGCGCTCAGCGCCGGCCCGCCCCACCAGCGCGCGAGCCCAGCTCCCGCCCCCCCCATCAGCGCCCGTGCGCCCCACCAGCGCGCCCGTCCCACCAGCGCACGCCCCACCCACCGGCGCGCGCCTAGCGCCCGCCCCCCCACCAGCTGCTGCGCGCCCCACCAGCGAGCAATTTTGGTCGCTGGCCCGCCGGACTGGCCTGACCGGTCTCGGTTAGGCCTGTCCGGAAAAACCGGTCCGGCCTGACCGGGACCGGGCCGGTCCGGAAAACCAGCGAGCAATTTTGCTCGCTGGCCCGCCGGACCGGCCTGATCGGGACCGATCACCGGTCAGGCCGGTCCGGAAAACCAGCGAGCAATTTTTGCTCGCTGGCCCGCCGGACCGGCCTGACCGGGACAGGTCAGGCCGGTCCGGAAAACCAACGAGCATATTTTGCTCGCTGGCCCGCCGGACCGGCCTGACCGTTTTCGGTCAGGCCGGATCGGTTTTTCCGGACCGACCTGACTGGGACCGGTCCCGATCAAACCGAACCGATTTTTCCAGACCGGCCTGACTGGGACCGGTCAGGCTGGTCCGGAAAACCAACGAGCAATTTTTGCTCGCTGGCCCGCCTGACCGGGACCGGTTAGGCCGGTCCGGAAAACGTCCGGAAATTGCCTACCCTTTTTATTTTTCCAAAAAAAAAAAAGAATGAAATTGAGAGATAATACTGATGGATATATATATAGTATAATTTTTGCTCGCTTGTTTTGCTGTTTTTTGTTGTTTGATTGTTTGTTTGTTTGTTTTTTTATTTGGTATTTATCAATTTTCATATGCCGTATGAATGAAATCATTAATGACTAAAGAAATGCTTTGTTAAATGCTTGAAATATCATGAATGAATGGTGTATCAGAAAAATTTGAAAAAATAGAAAATGTTTGTTTATACACAAAAGTCTTCCTAGTGTTTAAGGAACCCAATCGTTATGATAAATATTAATTGCCATCTTCTTTCTAAAAAATTTGATCGTCGCATCATTTATTGACTCAAAATCCTGCCCCTGCATATCGAACTCGATATATTTGATGGCATATACGGCACAATCTCCCATGTGTTAAACAAAATATTTGTTAGTGTTAATAGTTATAAATGACAAAAGAGCCAAAAAATTAAAACATTTGAATTACACTTACGATTTTTCGTTCTGCGGATGGTTGATCGGACGCCTATAGGGCCATGGTGAAGGATTTAGGTGGCTGAAATATCCGGATTTTTGAAGCAGTAACGGAATCATCTTCTGCACGGGCTCCATAAATCTATCGAGCTTTACTTTTTCGGTGAATTTCCAACTGCAATCAAAAACCACCAGTTCTGCAATTATCAAATCAACCTTCACCGAAACCCAATGTTTTCCTCGTTCTTTTTCGGCGACGTTGGTGTCCGATATGTCATATAGATTATACGGGAAGTAAAGTGCCTTCGCACCATTCCAACATTTTCTCATCTTTGGGTTGTCCCCTTTCACGTATGTCATCAAAGCGTCATATATGATACCATCTTCATTGGCATTCATCACCAATAATTGGCTGAAGATATCATCCAAAATGACGACGTCTTGATTGATGACATCTCGATACTTGGATTGTTTTTTCCTGATTCCGTACATGGCTTCTTCAATGTGCTACAAAAAAAAAAGTTGTAGTATGAGTCAAAAATGTTAGACATAAAAGAAATCCAAATTTAAAAAAAAAAAAAAAAAAACAAGCTTAGATATAGCGTTATTTAGTAGAGAATCACTTACATCGCTTAAAAGCCAAAAGTGCTCGGTTAATATCTGATCAAAGAAGTCCCACGCTCTTGTTATCCCAAGACCTGAAGTAAATGGGGGCTTCAGAACTGAATTCTTGTAGTCCTCGAATGATTTTCGCATATCGTCCGGTAGGTGCAATGGATCGAATTCTTTTATCGATCCTTTACGAAACATCATCTTCCTTGGACCAGGGTCGGTGTATGGAGTTCTCTTATATTTTGACTTCTTTAGATGTCTTTTTGGTCGTTTCTTTTGTTGCCCAACATCTAAAATATCTTCCTCGCAATCCTTATCACTCGAACAAGTCGGAGTCTGATAAAAGATTTCATTGAGGGGAGAATCTTCCATGTCTCTTTCTGCACTGATTTCAGTTCCAAAACCAACATCTGTCGGTGCATATATATCATCATGAGCCTCAATATCACCACCGGTATTAAGCCTAACATCAGCACCTCTACTATTCTCACCTATACCTCCACTGCTCTCACCTCGATCTCCACCTTTCCAAGTCTCTGATTGTTGCTGAACAAATCTTGACACGATGTTTGTCAGCATATCAACGCGATTACCATTCTCGGTTATCAATCTCTCTAATTGTAAAAACTGAGATTCGTGGTCGGTGGATATCTTCTCTATTGTTTGCTTTAGAGCTTGAAGCTCACGTAGCACCATTGAATTGTCAGCTTGTGGAAGTATAGACTCGTTGACAGTAGGGGTTGACGGCATATAACTGGTTTGCTCTGCTGCAGTGGCGCCCTCTTGACTTGTATGCTGCTCATGTATGATATCTTCAGGATTCTCTCTATCTCTTCCTTGAACTCTCTCAGTTCCACCATTAAGGAAGTTGCGTCGGCCTTCTAGATCAGCATATAATAACTCCTCCCAAAATATGCTTATTCCCGACCTTAGAATGTTTGCCCAATTGTCCACAATGGCGTCAGAATCATCATCATAAGGAACAAACCCAATCATGTGGTTGGCTTTCTGCTCCGCCAAGGTTGGGACAAGTATGCTATTTATGTTCTGTAATTTAGGAACTTCAAATTAGTAACCGAGGAATAAAGACGTATCTACATAATATAAAACAAAACAAAACAAAAGACTAACCGTGCTTTCCCCAACTGCATGAAGAATTTGATCCAAAGATGGAGCTTGTTGTCGATGAAACTTTGTTTTCCATCGACAAATTCTTGGCACCGGTCCTTGCACATATTCTCTAATCTCAGCATACGTTGGGGTCAGGGCAGGAATACACTCGAATGGTAGAAGCTATAATAATGAGCAATAACAAATATTAGATTGCAAACATTTTAAAACAAATGAAGCGTAAGAATCAACAATAAAACAAAATTTACATACCATCAATGGTAGTATGAACGCATGATTATTCCATCTTGCCAACTTCTCACAAGCGTCTTTACATTTTGCTCCGATGTCTAACTTCTGGACCTGGGTCATCAAAAATTGGTATGTCTTTCTTCCCCACGAGTAATTGGCACACCAATCCAGGTCTTCAATCATTTTAATGAGGTTGTCATCAATTTGTTGATTGGCTTTTTCTGGACCACGGAGGACCGCACACAAAAAGTAGAGGACATCCAACTTCAACTTATCATTTATAAGGATCGATATCTCTTTTTCTCTATCTCTGATTTCGTTAGTGCGCCTCCTTCTATTGCTCTCAATCTCCTCGGGAGGGATGACCATACCTTCCAAGGATTTCTTAACATCATTCTGCGATATTTTTTTCATTCCACGAAAGACCCTTCTTCTAAATTCATCTCTTGTATGACTAGGATCTTCGGGATAAGCAAAACAATTAAGTCCACTTATAAGAGCATGCTCCATGAGCGAGTACCTAATGGGGATGCCATTCAAAACGAACCACATTTCATATTTCTTTTGTGTAACCACTGCTCGGGACAGTAACATCCATAACGGGGTTAAAGTTATTTCGATGTGGTCTGTGATATCAAATAGGTGGCCAAATTGGGACTTCTTAAACCACTCTATGCCATTAGGGTGGTCCTGTAAGGCTTTGTTCACAGTATCGACAGCATCCTTCAATAAGTGCTTGATGGTAATTTTACATTTGAAATTGGCTTGATCCACATTCAATTTCAAATTGGGTAATGGGAGATCCAAAACCTACATTTACATAAAGCAAAAGTGCATGGTTGTGATTGCTTTATCTTGTTAACTAATGTAATTGTTTTGAACGTGCAAAAAATAAAATAAAATAAAATAAAATAAAAACTTTGACTGCTTTATCTTCCAATGATAACTTACCCTTGGTATTGAGACTGACGTCGATTGAGGTGACATGTTGCCATCCGGTTGGGAATTGGTCCTACTGACTCCTTCAGAGTCATTCTCTGAGTCCATCTCTGATGACATCCGGCTTCGTGCCATAGCTAGAAACGAAAATGATAAAACAAATTTAAGTACACATATTTGTATATAAACATTTGATTCCAGAAAAGACTACTAAGGAGCATATTTGGATGTGTGAGTTCATTTCAGTTAGTGTGTAGAATCATAGTTTCGAGCTTAAGTTTTCTAATAAGTAATAAAAAAATTTTGGTTCAAAAACAATGGTCAAAAAGGGAAATTATTGAACTGCATGAGATTCTAAACGAGTGGGTATTTTTGGTTCAAAATCAAAATGTACAACTAATAATAATTCAATAGGAAGCTTTTCTTTTTTAATCAAAATCAAAATGAAATTAGCTTTTAATAATTTCCATGTCAACATGCTGTAGAGGTATAACTAAAAAGCAAATTTTATCAATACAACCAACTATATGCAAAGTAAATACGTGGAAAATGAAATTAGAAACCAAATTATTAACAACATCTGAGCATGTCTTTCCTTCAAGTAAAAACAATAAATCGAACTAAAAAAGTTACAAAATATGATCAATATTCAGTAAAGAGAAAATGGGAGAAAAAATCATACTAGCAAAGCAATAAAAAAAAGTTACAAAATATGATCAATATTCAGTAAAGAGAAAATGGGAGAAAACATCATACTAGCAAAGCAATAAAATGCTGTAATTAATAACCAAAGTAGATCAGAAAGAAATTGAGAAAATAAAAGAGAATGGAGAGGTATCCAACATGCCAAACATCTACTTATCATCAAGCAACCAATGATTAAATGTTTTCTTAAGTTTAACAAAATATAGGGCAGCTCACAAGAGAGGGGCTTATCCTTTCTACAGCATAGTCCTTTACAGGAAGTAGAAATGAAAATACCAAGGAAAAAAGAAAAAATGATCACGTTTTAGAAAATTGCTTAAAACCTTAAGAAGACATATATGTGACCCCACAAGCTCAACAAAATAAGTGAGGAACGAAACAATGGATATTGTCATGGAATAAAGGAGATTCCGATTAATCTATTTTACCAAATTCAATAACCCCTTTGATCACTTTATTTTCAACCCTCATTGAGAATTAGAAGTGCAAAAGGAAAAGAAAAATGAACAAACTTCTAACATATAAAAGTTAGTGTGGCCCTCAGAAGACACCAGCCCCTTTGTGAGTATGTGCGTCTGTGTTTCTTTTGAAGGTTAGCGAAGCGAACACTCGGCCCTTGAACGGCTATGTCTCATAAGTGTTTCCATTCAAGCTCTCAATTTTGTCACAGGAGCCAAACTTTTTCTATTTATCCGTTTTATAATGTTCTTGACAAAAAACATAGCCTCTGAAAGAGTTCTTGGCCAGTATAAGTATTAGATCATACAACATGAGCCTTTTGACTATTTTGTTCAACTAAACTCTTCGTTTTCTTCCCAAAATCCAACTAGTAAATTCACAAAGAACACGAACTATTTTCTAAATATCTTACAAAGTTCCACGTACTGGAATTCCTATTTCAAACATGGCATGTTTCAGAAGTACATCTATCTATTTGAGTCAGTAGTTACTACTTTGTACATTGACGTAAACCCAACATCATCATCGCTGATACATATCACTCTTTAACAATGCACACACACACCCAACAAGAACTAGAATGTCAATGAGAACACAACTAAGTCAATTTTAAGCTTAGATTCTCAGATTTTTCATTATCATGATCCAAAACCACGTCTAAAAAAACAAAAAAACAAAAAAAGCCATATAGTAGTTTTATCGGGGTTGAACTTAATAGATGTATTGCCGCGTCAAAAAAAAAAAAAAAAAAAAAACTTTCTCAATATCTCACTTTTAACATTAACTTTGATTCCTAAGGTCAGACTAACAAATTACCATACGAACAAGCAAAATTAGCAGGGAATTTTTATTCTAATTTTTCTATTTCAGTCCATTGTCTCGTACCAAAAAAAAAAAAAAAAAAAAAAATTGGTGAAAGCTTACGTTTTTTTTTTTTTTGATGGGGATCTTGTATTGGGTTTCCTTTGTCGGCTATAAGAGAAACTGATGGGGCCTCCCTTTTGCTGATTTTGAGTGAGACAGAGATAAGAGGAGAGTGAGATGGGTAGGTGGTGTTGGGTCCCCTTTGCCGGTTGGGTGAGAGTGAGAGTCCGGGAGTGGTGAGGTCCCCCCACCTTTGTTGTCGTATTTAGTGGGATGAGAGATAGGAGAAGGAGTGAGTTACAGGGCTTTGGATGAGAGATAGAGAGTGAGTGAGTGAGTTTTGAGTTAAGCAGGCAGGTGGGGCTTCTTTGTTTTTGGGCGAGGGAGGGAGGGAGGGAGGGAGCCGAGCGAGGGAGGGCGGGAAAAGGAAGGCAAATTAGTTAGGATCTTTTAGGGATTTTGACTACTTTTGACTCTTTGGCTAATTTTGTTGGTTTTTTCCTTCTATTGAAGATAACTTAAGGGGCTTTTGGTCTTTTGTATAAAAATTGATTTAAAAAAAAAATAAAAATAAAAAATCAGTTAGAATGGAGATCATATTTGCAATGGTGGTTGATTTGTGGCTTATATATGCAAAAGATCCCTTTCCCCCTCTGATCTTCAATCCAAGCTTGGAGGTGGTGGCTTACACCACTAATTTAGGGGTTTCTCAGTCACAGCCCATGGCTTCTCCGCCACACTCTCCGATCCCAGAGGATGCGACCCCAGTCATGCTCCTCGAGTCAATCCTCCATCTCCCACAATGAACCATCACATTTAGATTGTTCAACCTTCTTCGGAGAAGTATGGAGACACTGTCCCAGTTAGGGTTGAAACTTCCGCACACACTCTTCCGGTCAATCTCTTTCCTGATAGAGCTGGGTCTTCTTTGGTTAATCATGGAGACACTAAAGTTGTCCTAGTGGTTGAAGATTTCACAGGACCTGAGTTTGAAGAGGTTGCTTCTGTACCAACCACAACACCCACTGCAGAGGATCCAATTCCAATTTATATTCCCTCTTCTGTTCCAACTACTAATGTAACACAACTAGATGGAGATTCTGTGCTTGAAGCTGAGACCGAAACACCATCCTTGAGGACACAGCCTGCAGTCCCTAGATTTCCTTCATGGTTTAGACCACCGTCTGAGCCTCAAGTCCACCAACAAGGTCCCCCAGTTTCAAAGATGCAAGCCCCTAATGAAGCCAGGTTAGATCCACTTTTTAAATCCCCTGCAAAAGTGGTTAATGCTGCACAATCAGAGAAGAGAGTCACTGACTCAGAACAAGAACCAGCCACAGACCCCTAAAGCTGCAGAACTAGAACGAGAATTAGAGCCTATTGAAGCTGATAATACTGAAGGTTGCACATCCAAACCCAAATCAATACCTAAATCTCTTGCCTCATAAGCCACTCAAGCATTTCAGAAAAAGGTGGCAAGGTTACAGAAGTCTACAAAGAAGAAGAAGACTTCAGTGGATCCTGGTTATGTTCCTTCCAAGGCTAAGTCAATCAAGTTTTATACTAAAACTAATTTGGATCTCTGGAAATATGTGTCTAAGAGAAATTTTTTGTGTGAGAGAGTGATAAATTTAGCTGATCATGAGAATCTGGGTATTGTTGACTTTCTAAAAGAAAGGGGTTGTCAAAGGCTAAAGGAATTGTTGGTGTTGTAGTTCATGAATTTTACTTTAATCTAGCCTTGGACATTTATGTGTCCTCATCTCCAAGATTTTTCAAGGTGTATGTAAGAGGGCATGTCTTTGATTTTTCTCCAGCAAAGATCAATAGTTATTTGGAATGCCCAGTTGTTCAGTCCACCAAACCAAAGGAGCTTGATCAAGAGGTGAATTTGGACATTGTGACTGCATTTTTGACAGGTGATGTGGAGACAAAGTGATCAGGGTCTGGTGGGTTCTTATCCGCCAAGCTTACTGTTAAGTTCTCAATCCTTCACAAGATTGCTCTTGCAGTATGGATTCCAAATACTCATGCCATGAATGTATCCAGAGATTTTGTTGTTCTTCTTTACAGCATTGGAGCTGGTTTGGAGTTTGACATGGGCAAACACATCTTCGAGACTATTGTTATTCATATAGAAACCAAGTCTTCTTATGGCAAGCTTCATTTTCCCTCTCTCATTTATCAAGTGTTGTCTTTTCAGGAAGCTGCCAAAGAAGAGTTTGAGCAATTAGAGAGTCTGCCTAGTCCCATAAAGGTGTCTAAGAAGCTCTTTGCAAGTTTTCTTGTGGTGGATGTTCAGGTAAAGGACAAAGCTTCCTTTGATTTATTTGATCAATATTTTTAAGCGATGGAGTCTATTGGTTCTACACACCTTCGGCCTCAACCAGTAAAACTTCACAGCTGCAGATGGTGAAATTTTTAAGGGCCCAACTTCTGTTTCTCAGACAACAAAGACAGACTATTGAATGCAAAGAGAGAGAATTGGAAGGTCTTTTGCAAGTATTGCTCCCTTAGGAGCTATTTCGGATGAAGATGGAGATTTATTTTATTAAGCCTCTTAAGTTCGGTACTTTGGCAATTTTTTGTTTCAAAGAGGGGGAGTACAGTTCAGGGGGAGTTTAGTAATTTTTTTTTATGTACAATTCTTTTTGTTCTTATTAAATTTTTGTTCGTTTTTTCATTTTCTTAGTGTTTTGAGCCAAAAATGTCAAATGGGGAAACTATTAGGTTTTTGTTTGTATGTTGGCATTTATGGCAAGTTTGTTAGACAAAAACAAGAACAATATTTTGTAGGGTTTTCTCAAGTATTGCAATGTGAGTTGCAACTGTTGATTCGTTTTGAAGATCTGGCTAGTATCGTAATGGGAAAGTTGCACTTTTTGGAAGTTTGACTTCGCAAATTGCATTTGACTTGGTGCGTAAGTTGGAAGTTTCTGTTTTAGTACAAGACAAGGAAATCACGGGCATTTTAGTCAAGATAATCTTGTGATTTCTTTTAAGAAGGAATTTTTAATTTGGGTAAGTTTCTTTATCTTAGTTAAATTAGAAATTCAAACCTTTCCAAAAGAGAAGAATCTTGCTTTTGAAATCTAGAAAGTTGGAAGATTTTTTACCTGATATTCTTGAAGGTTTTCGTGTTTCCATCAGCAGCTAGAATGAAAGGAAAGCTATTTCGGGTTTTGAAGAAAGTTTCCATATTTGAATTTCAAAGTTTTTTCAGAAGTATTACAACAAATCAGGAAACATTTTGAAATTTGAATTATTTTTTAATCCGAGATTTTTGTGGATTGCTATGTGGCTGCATATTTATTGTGAGATACTAGAATACTTTGAGACTTTGGTTGAGCTATTGCATTAATCTTTCACGAGAAAGAGTTGAAGTCTTTGGGAAAAGGCATTAGCAGTTGAAGGGAGTTCAACGTAGCTAGCGAGGGGAGCTCGTAAAATAGATTCACTAACTTGATTCAAGACGACATGCGGCAACAAGGAGAGGGAGTCTTCAGTTTGTTTAAGACCATTAGTGCTTGTAATCATTCTACAGTTAGTAGATTATTCAGTGTCTAGACGTGGCTTGTAGAAGTAGGGTAACCGAACCTCGTAAAATTGCTTGTGTTCATCTATTTACTCTGCTTATGGTAATTGAATTTAATTTGGAATAATTAATTTAACTTAGTAAGTAGATAAAAACAGATCCTTCAATGTTTTGGCATAACAACATTTTATATGAAATACATGTTTTTATTTTTTCTTGTAATGTAACAAAACTATAAGATGATTTTTGCTCAAAAACAATATCTTAAATTAGAAAAAGAAGACAAAGAAATGAGAGAGCATTGAAATATAAATGCATTAACATAAATATGATACGAAGGGCCTAAGGACATAAAACACTATGCCTAAAAGAATGACTAAAATTTGTTACTTGATAACGTAATAGCGTATGTAAATAAAATAAATTAAGAACATTATTTAACTTACTAAAAGTGACATGCTTTACATAAATTGAGCAGAGAATTGAATATTCGAATAAGTGAATCAAAAAATCTTCTTCAGACTACAAAAAATATGTAAATAGTGAATAAATGATTTTATGTCTATAGCAAAAGAGTCGATGATATCTGTATTATATAATGTATAGAGTGACACGCTTTGCATGAATTGCGCAGAGTATTGAATGTTCAAATAAGTGAACCAAAAAGTCTTCTGCCTGCCTACAAAAAAATATGGAAATAGTAAAGTATTAACTTTATGCCTATCGTAAAATAATCGGTAATGTCTATATTAAATAATATTTATCTCTAAAAATGGAATAATAATAACTAGGTTTACTCAGAGTGGCACACTTTACATAAATTGCGCAAGGTATTGAATCTTCGAATAAGTGAAGTAAAAAGTCTTCTAGTGCCTACTAGAATTATGTAAATAGTAAATCAATGACTTTATATCTATCACAAAATAATCAACAATGCATGTGTTATGCAATGTTTATCCATAAAGATGGAATAATAATACCTAGGTTTACTTAAAGTAACTCGCTTTGCATGAATTGCGTAGAGTATTAAATCTTCGAATAAGTGAACTAAAAATTATTTTGTTGCCTACTTAAAATATGGAAATATTAAAGCAATGACTTTATGTCTATCACAAAATAAGTAGCAATTTTTATATTATACAATGTTTTAGTATGTTAGCCTACCTAATACACATACATCAACACGTGTTTACATAAATACATATAGACATACATACATATAAACATATATATATATACACACAAACATATACTGATATAGGACTAATAAAGTAGAAATTGATCTAGATTGAAAACACAAAACCAACAGAGAGTTATAAACACTACAAAGATAGAAATAGAAGTAAAAGAGAGAAAATAGAGCATTCAAGAGAATAACAAGCCCCAAGAAGAATAAAACCATAAATCTTGATCATCAATTACGAATAAAAAATCACTATCACTAAGGCATTTAAAAGAAATAGAAATAGCAAAAGATAAGCTTATCTCAAAAGATAAACATAATTTCAAATTCAAATAAGGGTAGGACTGTGGTAGAGACCCTTTGAGGGTCTCTACCAGTAAAGCTTTTTTTAGGCCGTTGAGATTTAATCGAACGGTTGAAATGTTGTTAGTGTACCATATTTATCATACACCTTACCTCATATTACTCTTCCCACCCAAAGTCTTCTCCGTCGCCGGTGACCTTCTCGCCGCCGATGACGGACGCTGCCAACCCACCCCAGACGCCTGCGACCCAGCCTCGGCCCTAGCCCCAGCCGTCCCCCACCCAGCCTTGGCCCCTAACAACCCCCCCCCCAGCCCTCCCCCGCCGGCCCCTCGGCCCCAGCCCCCCTGGATCCCCCCTACCCCAGACCTCCCCCCACCCCCCTATTTCTCTCTCTCTTCCAGGCCCGTAGCCCCCCCTCCCCCGACGGGGATCCCCATCCCCCTCTCTCTCTCTCTCTCTTCTCACGTCGCGGGGGAGGGGGGGTGGGTGCGGGCTTGGAAGAGAGAGAGGAGAAGAGAGAGAGAGGGGGGTGGGGGGTCCCCATCGGGGGGGACGCCGAGAGGCGTCGGGGAGGGGGGGTGGGTGGGGGGAGGTCGGGGGAGGGGGACCTGGGTTGGAGGGGGGGGGGGGGGGGGCACTGGGGGGGCTGGGGCCGAGGTGTCGGCGGGGGAGTGTTGGGGGGGGTTGTCGGGGGCCGGGGAGTGGGGGGCTTGGGCTGGGGCTGGGGGTGGGTCACCGGCGTCCATCGCTGGCGGCGAGAAGGTCACCAGCGACGGAGAAGACTTTGGGTGGGAAGAATAATATGAGATAAGGTGTATGATAAGTATGGTACACCAACAACATTTCAACCGTTCGATTAAATCTCAACGGCCTAAAAAAAGGCTTTACCGGTAGAGACCCTCAAAGGATCTCTGCCACAGTTCTACCTTTCAAATAAATACAAAAATTGTATAAATCCTAATTTCCATCACACACACACACAAAAAGTATAATATCTATCGGCCGCTTCCTTCTAGTTGATCTTCTATGTCTGTTATTACACTCTAACAACTAACAAGCACAAAAAATGGTTATCCCCATCCAAACTGAAAGTCTAGAGACTCTTTGAGGTAATAATATATTCATAGACCAGGTCAACCATCTATTTCTAAAATTTAGAATAGCGTATTATGATCATTTCATTTTCCTTCTATGTTTTAGGGTAGAAATGAAAAAAAATTAATTGATATTCTCGTGTTTCAGTGAAACCTTCTTGTAAAAGGTTAAAAAAAATTTGGATGAAAATATATAATAGATTATAGATTTGGAGAAGAGCATATAATATATATGTCTATGTTTTTAATGAAGTTTCATGAATGTAGGTAAAGATAGGTAGACAAAAAAGATAATGTTCGCCATAAATAATAGATTATATTAGGTTTTTCTCCTCTTCTTATCTATTTCTTTCTCTCTCTTCCTTTAATTAATCTTGGTCCTAAACAAATTTTCATGCTTCACAGTAGTTAGTATTTTTCTTTCCCTCCTACTCCTATCCAAATTACTCTATAACTGTAACTGTACTATCTGTAGGGCCATAGCCCGGCACTTCCTGTGAGCTGCTCGTTGCTCGGTGCAAAAAACTGTGAAATTTTGAAATTGTGATTTAGGAATTTATCCAGGTACATGCTCCCTAATTATCTTTTTATCTTGATAACTCTTATAAAGTAATAACCATATTCTTTCAAAAATAGTGAGGTACATAAAAATATAGAATCATAAAAAAAGGCTTTTAACATAAAACCAAATTGAAACTTTTGTAAAAAATAACAAAACATTATCTATCAACATTAACACCAATAAAAAAAGTTCAATTTTTGAACAAACATGCCTCACTTGAAGAACTTGCTATAATTATAGAATTAACATTCACTATTTAAGTAAATTCCAAAAAGCCCCAATTTCATCCTTTAATAAAAAGTCCATAAAATTTAATTGAGAAATCTACGTTCTCAATTCAAAATTTCATCCACTCTATCAAATTCATTATCCTAAGTCATCAATTTTATCATCTAACATTATAATTTATTCAATCTATCAAAATTCACCAAATCCCTAATTTAAAAAAACCTAATTTATGAATCAAACAATCTCAATTCATTAATTCCACCATGAATCCTTTAATTCATGATCATTCTAGAACATCAATTCATCACTTAACTCAATAATTTTTCTCAATTCCTAAATTCCATCAAATCCTAAATTTCAAATTCCCAAATCAGAATCGTTAAAGAAAAGTAACTTTAATTTCCGATGAAATTAAGGTCAGAGACTCATAAGCAAAGCGAAACACAAAGGTTTGGCGGTGAGAAATTATAAAATCTCTTTTTTCTTGAGGGGTAAAGGAGAATGGAGGTTGAGAGAAAGAGAACGATTAGTTTTTGAGAATATGTCTAATATGATTCAAACTTTCGAGTTCTTTGCTTTTAAATAATTAATCCTAATCATCCAATGGGTGGTAATATTAAAAGTTATGTTATGATCTAAAAGTCCAAATTAAGCCTAAAGAGGTTACTAAGGGCCTGTTTGGTGCACAAGTTCAAGTTGAAATATTTAAGTTTAGTTTGAGTTAAGTTAAGTTTAGTTTAAAAGTTGAGTGTTTGGTAAAAAGTTTGAGATAAAAAGTTTAGTTTGAGTTGATTGTTTGGTGAAAAAGTTTGAGTTTAAAAATTTTTGAAAAAAACAAGGGCCTTGTTTGGATGTATAAAAATTGAGTTAACCAAATTTTTTTGCCTTTTGTGCTTTATAACTTATCTGAACTCCCACTAAATGAAATTTTTCCACCTCAACTACTGTCTATTTTCACATTATCAACTAAATTTATTTATTCTATTGAAAAAAAATTATCATCAAACTACTTAGATCTTGTGTTTATCATTTATCCTCAATTTAACATTCTATTATAGGTTCTATTAACGCTAAATGTCGCGATTAACAATTTGAATCCGTAACACCAATTAACTTACAAAATTCGGGTATTTTTCTTAATTACGCAAATAGCCGTAAATTTGAGAAACCATCAACAATCTGTAATAGGTCAATGAACTTTATGTTAAATATCATTTACATTACTGTCATAATGTTGTCAACAGTTACACCACGACGCCAACGTTCACGTTGTTCTATACCACGGGTCTGATCGAAATCTTTCCCACATATCATCAGCCATCATATCTCTCAACGTATTCATGGCATCCATCCTCGTGTCATGGTGTTGCGGTCCTGTACTTGGCCCTGTACCGGAGGCTTCGTCGTCATCTTCATAATCTGCGTTTACGTTGACATTGTCAACAAT
This sequence comes from Ficus carica, assembly GCA_009761775.1. Classification (NCBI taxonomy): domain Eukaryota; kingdom Viridiplantae; phylum Streptophyta; class Magnoliopsida; order Rosales; family Moraceae; genus Ficus; species Ficus carica. The sequence continues at coordinate 17,489,722 of CM019749.1, forward strand.
AGGCATACAATCTCCGGCGTAAGCTGCGTGAAAATTATCCCCAACCTGCACCGTCCGTATGAAGTTATGAAGAACGGCACAAGCCACGGGGATCATAGCCTGTTTGTCCATCGGATAGTTATTGGTGCCTTTGAGTATTTTGAATCTTGCCTTCCAGACACCAAATGTTCGCTCAATGCAGTTCCGCAACGATGAATGTGTGTAATTAAACACCTCTCTTTGGTTGCCAAGCCCGTCGCGCCTACGTCGGTATTCAGGTAAATGATAGGTCTCTCGGCGGTATGGGCTCAAGAAACAATCCTTGTTAGCGTAGCCCGAATCGGCCAAGTAAAATTTACCTACAAATTATATACCACTTCATGAGTATTTTGTTGGCAATTGTATTTTCCAACCTAACGGGAAAAAGTTAAAATTAATGACAGAAAAATGGCAACTACTTTTACCTGGCGGAGGTATTGGGAAACCATTACCTCTGCTAACATTGAATGCAATTGCCTCTGCTAACATTCGAGCATCATGACACGAACCCTCATTCCCGACCAACATGTAAGTAAATTTCATGTCAAACGAACAGGCCGCTAATATATTCTGCGAATGAAACCCTTTTCGATTTATCCAGGCTTCCGCATTTTCCGATGGAGCCACACACGGGATGTGGGTGCCGTCGATCGCCCCAATACAACCCTGTAAAATTCGCAAAGCTTTAAAAACTGTCTAATCCAATAACATACATCTGATTATCTTTTAATTATTGGCATCCGATGATAAGGGTAATTGTTAAATAAAATAACTTACATCGAACCACGGTCGATATTTGTACCCGTGCTCTTGAATCAATGGTTGAATCGCTGTGTAGTCCGGTGGCCTGATGAACTCATCTTTCAGCGCACAAATGGCAAATAAGGCTGCATTGAACCACCGTGACGTTGTTTCTTTCGAGTGTTGAAACAAGTACGCGGCTTGTTGGATTGTGGCGCCTTGTGCACAAATATATAAAAAAATAAACAGCTGCTCGTCCACAGTCATGTTATTAGTTGGGGATAATAATCCCCGACAAATAACATGGTTAGATATATCTCTGAATGTGCCCAGTTCCATACTTAATAAACCTTGAATTACACGTGGGTGGCCATTAAGTATCTCGTGCACGCGCATCTGTCCTGTTAATACAGAATTATGCATCGGAACTGGATCAGTGCGCATGCTATTGCGCCATGTATGATACGCAAATACTGACATTGCAGCCATCCCGCGATCGTTGCGTTGACGGTGGCGGCCCCGACGGTTGTTTACATTGTCCCGGTGGTGTGCGGAACCCCGATCGTTCATGTTATTCTGCATGGCCGGCTGCACTAAACTTGGTCTACAATTCCTGTTACATAGCCGAAAAAAAAAGATTATTAGTTTCAAACCCAATTAGCATTTTCTTAATTATTGCATCTGCCGACGTAACATAAGAAGCATTTAACTTCATTAAACGCACACTTAACTTGAACGTAAATTAACGTAAGAAGTCAAATAAATTGTAACTGTTACATAAAATTAATAATTCAATATAAAAACTGTCTCAATGTTGCCGAAATGAAAAGTTAAAAATTTAAAAGTTGCATAAACAAAAAATGCACTCAAAAAGCTGGCGGCGTGTGGGGGTTGATGACGGAGGCAATAATGGATCGCCGAAGTTCGTCGTCAAGCTGGCAAAATGGACCCATAAGATGTTGGTGAGCATCAAAGTAGTGCCACATCAACGTCTGCTCATGGATTGGGTAACCCATCGCCTTCATAATGTTCATGCACTGAACTAATCCACCGTTTTGGACTGATTGCTCACTTCCATCGCCAGTTTGGCCTATGCCTCGAAAGTAGTCTCGCACCTCCTCCATAGCCTCATACGCCATCGCATTGGTCGCTTCCCTTTGCTTTCTCTTACCTAAGCTTCCACTACGTCGGGAAGGACCAGCTACGTCGGACCCTTGCCGCGCGTCGCCGGGCCGGCGACCGGTGGGCGGTGTTAGGTCCTCCTCTAAGCAAGGGTGGGTTTCGGAGTTGGCGAAGTTGAACTCGTAGTCAACTGATGGATTAGAGGCGTCCCCCATCGTTACGGATCCATATGCGTAGGCGCCCGCCGCATGCGTTTTCTCGAACACGTTAAACTGCAACTCTTTATGGCGAAGCCCTTCGTGACGGAGATGCCTGCAGAGTGGATTATCCTGCAAATAAGATATGGCACGTCATACAAACTTACTAGTCAAGTGGAAATTAAATAAAATAAGCAAGAAATAATATTAGTAAAAACATATTACTCTGATGAAACTCTGCCACGCGTCATCAAAACAAACAACTCTATCCGTTGCACTATCGTACCCTAGGCCGGTGTTTGTTTTCAAGGACTTCCAACCCCTGTAAATTTTTCTCATTCGCTCTTTCTTTTGATATAAAGTTGTGCCGTGAGCGGGTACACCACCAAACTCGGAGTTAAACTCACCGGCCCACAACTCATATATCTGCATGGCCGGCTGCTTGCCGGGATTGGCGGCGTAGAAGTCATCCAATTTTTCGAGTAACCGTCTTTCCTTGACGGGATTCCTAACAAAGGTCTCACCGGACGTTTTACGAGGCATTTCCTTAATTTAGCGAATACAAGGAAAAAAATAGCGATAATTGAAACGTAAAAATATAAACTCAACTTCAAAATGAAAATTCAACACATGACAATACACGTTTCATGGAGAAGTTTAGGTTTTTAGCATGGCCGGTAAATTAAGGACAGATTACGAACTACTTGATCGTGGAATCATATTATCAACAATAATAAATTAACGGTCGTTCAATAAGATTAAAAAAGCCAACCAGGTTAATCGAGTTCGAGCCGGAAGAGGAATAAACTGTAGAGGCCGGCGGAACGGGGCAGGAGGCAATGGGTCGCACCGATGCTTTCCTACTGCGTGAAAAATCAGTAATTTTGCCTTTTGTCCTACGCTGAGTTGCGGACCTCAATCTACGACGCATATGCCTCGGGCGATACAGAATCCGAGAGGCTGATCTACAAAATAAGGCTCGTGTGCGAAATAAATATATAGCATAAAGAGGCAATCCTTACTGTGACTCTAAAAATATGCTTGAGCTTTTTTCATAGATGAATAAAGATTCGATATTTCTTCAATATGAAAATAGAAGGAAACAAATTTTCATGTATGCACGTATTTTTCGATTATTACAAAGTTTAATATTATCCAAAGTAATAAAATCATACACTGTCTAGTTTACAAAATTTTAAAATTCCCACGCACTATTTTATTTATTGAACTACTTTAGAAATTACAAAGAAGAAAATGAAAAAGATGACACGAAAATAGAAAAAAAATTTTTTTTGATGACAAACGAAATGTCATTTGTGCGGATTCAACGAGACAATGGTCAAACGACAGGCCGTTTCCCACATATAATGGGAAAAAACGACATGAAAGCTCACCGGCCAAGCTTGTCGTTTTTCCCTTCTGCCCAAAAACGACTTGTCGTTTTTCCCCTCCAGCGCACAAACGACGCGTCGTTTCGAGCATCATTGGGCTGCCGTTGAACATACAACATCTCACGGGCCTTGTCGTTTTTTGGGCCTGGCATCCCTAAACGACGCTGCGCTTAAGGAATTAATGAATAAATTGCCACCCACGGTGTATATTAATGCCAGAAACTGTTCATCTCTTTCCTTGCCAAACTCTGGCTCGCAGGCGAGGAATCGATAAGGAAAAAAACTCCCTAGATCTCCGGCGAGCAGGGGGCCCCTTTTCGATTTTAAGGCCGGCGAGGGGCGATCGAAAAAAGGACGCAATGGATAAGCCAGAAAGCAAAAAAAAGGCAGGGGCGTGTACAGCAAACCCATGGTTTGCAGGTGGGTTTCGATTTATCTAGAGAGAGAAAGTAGAGAGAGAAAGCAAAGTAAAGTTAACTAACCAGTTGGATCTTCGTGGGCCTTCGTTTGACTGATCGGAATTTCATCTTGGCGTCGGTTGTGACTCAGGAGGCGGCGATCGATGGGCTGGGGAAATAGAAAATGTTTGTGAGTAAAATTCGCAGCAAAATTGAAGATGGGGAGAGGGAAGAAAAAGCTAGCTACCTCGTGGAATCTGGTCAGATAAACGTTCGTCCATGGCCAGTGAAGGGGAGATTTTCAAAATTTACTGAATCAATGCCAGAACAGAGGAAAGCGAATCAAATCACGTGGGTGAGCAGGGGCAACAGTGGCTACGACTCAGAACACTGTATAACGGTTCAATCTTCAGTTTGGACTGAACCACGACGCCAAACCCAGTCAGTTCAGTTTGAACTGAAATTCATGAACTCAAGCTGAGTTCCCAAACGACGCCTAAGTCGACCCATTTAAAACTTTTTTTTTAAATAACTGTAGCGGCACTGTAGCAGCAACGTTTTTGTTTTGTTTTGTTTTGTTTTTTTTTTTTGTTTTTGTTTTTGTTTTGTTTTTTTTGTTTTTTTTTTTCTTCCTTTTGGTATTTGATCTTGGAGAGAAATGATTACATCCACGTTAAAGTATCAAGCAACTACAATCCAGTGGGGACTATTTTAAACTTGTTTGCTTGACTAATGAGCCTACAACTTTCACCTAGCATTCTAAATTCTTGAAGTATGTAAAAAGGTTTAAAAATATTTAAATTAAAAATAAATTTACTAAGTTATAAATAACATATTTATAATAAACAAATTAATTAATTAATAATTTATTTGATAAATTTATTATTTATCGTTATGTTGATAAAATATTTTGGATACATATTATTTATTTTAATTATATAAAACGTTATTTATTTCTGAATGTAAAAATGTTATCTATTTCTTTCTCTTGGAAACTGATGGCACCAACTTCACGATAGTCCCAGGTGTTTTTCATATTATGAATCTTCTTTTTTCTTTTATAGACTACGAGTATGAGTCTGCTTATTTTTATTTTTATTTTTATCTTTTTTTTTTTCATAAGATATGAGTCTTCTTTTTCTCTTTTTCCCAAAGGCTCCATGCTAGACAGAAACAATTCAAGGCCTTTTCTGTTATAAGAAGTTGATACCACGTACAAAAAACAAATATTTTTTTAGGATATGTTGAAATATAGAGGATCTCCAAATTCGTTTGTTTTAACATTTGAAACCATTCCATCTAGATAATCTATTTACATGTGTTTGATTTTTCCCCATCTTAAAATACTACATTTAGATTGCTCATTTTGAAATGGGGTCCAAATGAAAATAAACCTATTTCAGATATATGTCCCGAAAATACGTGTTTCTGTGTGAGAAAATCGCGCGTGAATTTTTGCGCCAAAATTTCGTGAAAAAAGGTACGTGTTTCTCAGCACAAAGATCGCAAACGAATTTTGGCTCCAAAACGTTGTGAAAAAAGGTACGTGTTTCTACGCATGAAAATTGTGCACGAATTTTTGCACCAATACTTTGCGAAAAAGGTATTGTTTCTAAGCGAAAATCGAGCGCAAATTTAGACGCCAAAACATTGCGAAAAAATTTTGGTGCCAAAACGTCGCGAAAAAATGTGCATGTTTCTGTGCACAAAAATTGCGAGCGAATTTAGGCTCCAAAACATCGTGAAAAAAGGTACGTGTTTCTACACATGAAAATCGCTCTCAAATTTTTGTGCCAAAACGTCGCAAAAAAAGGTACATGTTTCTACGCATGAAAATAACGCGCTAATTTTTGTTTCAAAACTTCGGAAAAAAAAGGTATGTGCTTCTACGCATGAAAATAGCGTGCTAAGTTTTGCTCCAAAACTTCGCGAAAAAAGGTACATGGTTCATGATCTTTCATTATCTCGTCATATTTGTATATATCATTGTAATATTGTGTTACATTAATTTCCAAAAGCCAAATGAGCAATTAAACAAAATCAGTAGCTGTATAATTATTGGCTCAAAAATCTATGCCAATATAAGCATGTAAGTTTTAAAGCTTCAAGAATCTATGTTACAAATTTATATATCATCTTTAATATAAAAAAATCATGAAAAAACATATAAACAAGTGCATATTTCAAACTATGAATTAAAAATTCTTGTCCCAAACATAACTTGTGTAACAAATTACGTTAATAAATAATGTAAGAGATGTGCGCTATATGTTGGAGCAAGGTATAACTTTCAGAAACTATATCCATATCAAAATCAAACGAGCATAATAACTGACACAAATAAAAAAAATGAAACCAACTATTCAGAATGAGGGGATATTTATACGGTTTCAAGAACTTAGATATATGAATATCAACAAATAAAATAAGACGATGATAGATGACATCTTATATACATATTTCTCACGTATATCGTGATAACATATATATGTATTTATATATACAGGAACTGATGAGGACGTCAGTAGCACAAGCAAGAGCATGTGGGATGAGACATATTCAGATCCGATTCAAGTTCCCATTGGTCCGGTTACGAGGGCTCGCGCGAAGAAATTTAAAGATGCACATATTGGGCTGATTCGAGCAACTTGGTCTCAAGCTATTGCGTGGAGGCCCATCGAGGGAATTACAAGCGACAACCAGCCCAACAAATGCGTAATTCAAGTACTAAAAGAGACCGAGTAATCACGTTTGCAAGATCACTAGCTGTCACTTTTTCCGTTTTGAACACTTTCCTTTTCGAGGCGACAAGTGGCGAGAAGAATCAGCTATTGACATAATTGTTGTCTAATTTCCTTTTCTGTTAGATTAATGTAAGGCTAATTTTTCAGCCATGTAGGGAACTTACCTTATAGGCGTTTTCCCTTTTGATTTAGTTGGCTTGCCCGAAATATCATGGGCAATTAAGGACCCAAATTTCTGATAGGGAAGCACCTATAAATGTACGAAATTCTTTAAGAAATGCAAATCAGTTTACACGAAATTTTGAGGCTAATTCTCTTTGGTTCTTAAACGAACTTCTTGAACTTATCGGAGAATTCCGTGGCGTTCATACGACTTATCAATCAGTCCTAACTGATTGTGGCGTCCTCGCATACCAAGGTTCATGCTTCTTGTTAGGCATCGGGTCACGGTTCCATTCAAAACTGTTTAGGATTTCAATCTTAGAGACCAACTTGGTTAGGGTCGCGTTAGTTTATTGGCGTGGTTCGTATCATTTGGTATCAGAGCCTATGGTTCTAATCAGGTTTTGCTTATCCAAATCTCTGTTTTATGTTTATTTTCTATTAAATCATGAGTCTTGATTTCTAGTATTGAATCGGTGAAAAAAAAAATACGTCAAAAAAAAAATTTTGTTGTTCGAAATCTTTAAGAACTTAGGGTCTAATTAGGTTTTCTTGCTACTGCTGGGACGAAATTTCATAGGGAATACCATTCCTCTATTTGTTCTCATTCGAACCTGTGCTGTAGATTCTATTTAAAATAAAAAAAAAGTATGGAAACCTTTCTTAAATTTTTTTTTTCCCCGTTTGATTCTTGTTATTTAAGGTTTAAAGAACTTCGAATTTCATTTCTTTTTGGCTGTTAATTCCGAAAGCCTTTACTCGTCGTGCTTGTTTTATTCTTATATCTAATCTGAGTCTCTTTGGAAATCTATTTGTGAATCGTCACGGAAGTTTCGATATTGATTTGATTAGTTTTATAAGAACTGAGTGAAAATTAACGAGTGGAAAAAGGCAAGAGAGGTGAGAGCATTAGAGTGAACAAAAGCCGAAAATATTGAGTGCAAACACGAGTGAATTTGAGCGAACTCGTTCACGAGAGAAACACGTAAGGGAGTGTGGTAAGGTCCTTTGCATTATCTCTAACTTTGTTTTGCAGAAAAAGAAAGAAGAAAATGTCAAACAACGGCAAGAACTCTGCTGAGGGTACCACTGGAGCGGCCGATCCGAAACTCCTCATGGAAGCAATGATGGGAGAGATGAGGTGATTGTTAAGAGGGGAGTTAGAGCAGTTTCATGAAAGGGTAGACCGGATAGAAAATGAACGTGTTGAACAGCCACAACTTGTTCCTCATGTGCGTAGGCGAGAGAGGGTTCTAGTTAGAGGAGAGGCCCATGTTTACTACGGAATTGATGGGGATGAGTTTGATGAAGGAGAAGATTCAGCGGGTAGTCACAGGAGATTTGGACGGGATAAAGGAGTTAGGAATCGGGGAAATGATGGTATGAGTGGCATCAAAATGAAGATACCGTCTTTCCAAGGCAAATATGATCCCGAAGCATACTTAGAATGGGAGAAGAAAATGGAGTTCATCTTTGACTGCCACACCTACTCCGAAGCGAAGAAGGTAAAATTAGCCGTAATTGAGTTTTTCGATTACGCTATAACTTGGTGGGATCAGCTTGTCATAAATAGGAGAAGAAATAGAGAGCAACCTATCGAGTCATGGGAATAGATGAAGGCTGTGATGAGGAAGCGATTTGTGCCAGTGTACTACTACAGGGAGTTGTACAACAAGCTGCAAAATCTTAAGCAAGGCATCCGGAGTGAAGATGAGTATTATAAGGAGATGGAGGTCATGATGATCCGCGCAAATATAGAAGAGGATCAGGAAGCTACAATGGCAAGGTTTTTGGCGGGCTTGAACCGAGAAATTCACAATGCCGTTGAGCTACAACATTATGTGGAGTTGGAGGACATGGTACACATGGCTGTCAAAATTGAGAGTCAACTCAAGAGGAGGGGCAGTAACATGCGTCCAAGCCAAAATCCAAGTACCTCAGCGTGGAAGGCGAACCAATGGAAGAAGGATGAGAAGCAACCGAACACAAGGCCAAAGCCTGAACAAAAACAAGAGGAGGCCAGCCATATGAATCAAGGTAAATCCGATTCTTCCACTACTCGGAATCGTGATATCAAGTGTTTTAAATGTCAAGGCAGGGGTCATATATCAAGCCAATGTCCGAACAAACGAGCAATGGTGATGCGGGACAATGGTGAGATTGAAACCGACGAGGATTCGGACAATGATTCTATGCCTTCATTAGAGGATGCCGACGATGAGGAGTACGCTGTCCAAGGAGACTTGTTGGTTGCAAGGAGAGCTCTAAGTGTGCAAGCCAGAGAGGATGAAGAGGAGCAACGGGAAAACATCTTTCATACTAGGTGCCATGTCCAAAACAAGGTATGTAGTATGATTATTGATGGTGGAAGTTGTACTAATGTTGCTAGCACAACCATGGTAGAGAAGTTAGGGCTGCCAACATGCAAACATCCTTGACCTTATAAATTGTAGTGGTTGAATGATAGTGGTGAGGTAAGGGTGACTAAACAAGTGCTAGTTTCTTTTTGCATTGGAAGATATGAAGATGAAGTTTTGTGCGATGTGGTTTCGATGCAAGCTGGACACTTGTTACTAGGTCGGCCATGGCAATTTGATCGACGAGTTAAACACGACGGTTTCACCAACAAGTACTCGTTGGTTCATAACCAATGAACGATCACTCTTGTGCCGTTAACACCAAAACAGGTCTATGAAGACCAAGTGAGCTTACGGCAAGAAAGTGAGAGAAAGAAAATGAGTGAAGAAAAATCAAGAGTGGGAGTGCAGAGAGAGAGTTCGGCCAGTGAGAGAAAAAAGGAAGCGGTGGCCGAGAAAAAGGAGAGCAAAGGAGAGAAAACTGAGAAAACTGAAAAGAAGACACAACAAGCCCATGAGAGAAAAGCAGAGTGAAAAACAAACTTTTGTGCGAGAGGCGGTGAGATTAAAAGGGTGATGTTTTTAAATCAGCCAATGATTGTACTTTTGTACAAAGAGGCATTTTTAAACACTAACGAGCTTGACCCTGCATTGCCTAGTTCTGTTGTTTCTTTATTGCAGGAATTCGAGGATGTATTTCCAGACGAGGTGCCTGATGGTTTGCCACCAATTCGGGGAATCGAACATCAAACTGATTTTGTACCAGGCATTTCAATCCCAAACCGACCGGCTTATAGAAGCAATCCCGAGGAGACAAAGGAGCTTCAAAGGCAAGTTAGTGAGTTGATGAAAAAGGAGCACGTGCGAGAGAGTATGAGCCCGTGCGCCATTCCGGTCTTACTTGTGCCCAAGAAGGATGGGACATGGAGGATGTGCATAGATTGCAGAGTCATTAACAATATCACGGTAAAGTATTGCCATCCTATACCTCGACTAGATGATATGTTTGATGAATTACATAGAGCTTCTGTGTTCTCGAAAATTGATTTGAACAGTGGGTATCATCAAATTCGCATGAAAGCGGGAGACGAGTGCAAGACAGCCTTTAAAACAAAACAAGGTTTATATGAGTGGTTGGTAATGCCTTTTGGCTTAACCAATGGGCCTAGCACATTTATGCATCTAATGAACCATGTTTTACGAGCATTTATTGGCAGGTTTGTTGTCGTGTATTTTGATGATATACTTATTTACAGCAAAGACTTGGATCAACATGTAGCGCATTTAAAATATGTTTTGGATGTGCTTAGAAAGGAAAAATTGTATGCTAACATCAAGAAGTGTACCTTTTGCACATATAAGCTTGTATTTCTTGGTTTTGTTGTTAGTGCTGAAGGTATACAGGTTGACGAAGAGAAGGTGCGAGCCATCCGGGAGTGGCCGAGTCCAACTAGTGTGGGTAACGTACGGAGTTTTAATGGACTTGCTAGTTTTTATCGGCGGTTTGTGAAAGATTTCAGTACCATCGCCGCACCACTGACTGAAGTGATCAAGAAGGACGTTGGATTTAGATGGGGAGAGGAGCAAGAAAGGGCATTCCAATTAATCAAGGATAAGTTGACCAATGCTCCATTGTTATCTTTACCTAATTTTTCCAAAACTTTTGAAATTGAATGTGTTGCTTTAGGTGTTGGAATTGGTGCCGTTTTGATGCAGGATAGGCGACCAATAGCATATTTCAGTGAGAAGCTGAACGGGGTAGCTCTTAATTACCCAACTTATGATAAAGAGTTGTATGCGTTGGTGCGGGCGTTAGAGATGTGGCAGCACTACCTATGGCCTAAGGAGTTCGTGATTCACACCGACCACGAGTCCTTGAAACACTTGAAGGGTCAACATAAGCTGAATAAGAGGCATGCTCGTTGGGTGGAATTCATAGAAACATTTCCGTACGTCATTCGTTACAAGCAAGGTAAGGAAAATGTCGTTGCGGATGCGCTCTCTCGCAGGTACGCGTTAATCTCAACTCTTGATGCTAAACTGCTGGGTTTTGAACATATTAAGGAGTTATATGCGGATGATCGAGACTTTAGTGCTGAGTATCAAGCTTGTGAGAAATTCGCTAGTGGTAAGTACTTTAGGCATGAGGGATACTTGTTTCGGGAGAATAAATTAAGTGTGCCTAATTGTTCCATACGAGATTTGTTAGTGAGATAATCCCATGGGGGAGGGTTAAAGGGACATTTTGGAGTTGCCAAGACCCTAGCTGTTTTACAAGAACATTTCTATTGGCCGCATATGAGACGAGATGTTGAGAGGCTTTGTGATAGATGTGTAACTTGTAGGCAGGCTAAATCAAGAGTGCAGCCCCACAGTTTGTACACCCCTTTACCAATACCTAGTGAACCTTAGACTGATATCTCAATGGATTTTGTGCTAGGTTTGCCTAGGTCTAAACGTGGAAGAGATTCAGTGTTTGTGGTTGTGGATAGATTTTCCAAGATGGCATATTTTATCCCATGCCACAAGACAAATGATGCTTCCAACGTTGTTGATTTGTTCTTTAGGGAAATTGTGAGACTTCATGGTATGCCTAGGACAATTGTTTCTGATAGGGATGCCAAAATTCTTAAGCTACTCTTGGAAGACTTTGTGGGCTAAGTTATGGACTAAGTTGTTGTTTTCGACTACTTGTCACCCTCAAACCGATAGTCAAACAAAAGTTGTGAATAGGACCTTGTCTACCTTGTTGAGGGCTATCATCAAAAAGAACATCAAAACTTGGGAGGATTGTTTACCACATGTCGAGTTTGCGTATAATCTATTTGTACATTCTGCTACTCAATTTTCACCGTTTGAAATTGTTTATGGTTTTAATCCTTTAACCCATTTGGATTTAATGCCATTACCTTTGTCTGCGCGTGTGAATTTAGACGGAAAAAATAAAGCTGAACTTGTTAAGCAGATACATGAGACGACAAGACTCAACATCGAGCGAAGGACCAAGCAATACGCCAAACAAGCCAACAAAGGGCGTCACAAGCTCATCTTCGAGCCCGGCGATTGGGCGTGGTTGCACTTACGGAAAGAACGGTTTCCGGAACAAAGAAAGTCTAAGCTTTTGCCTAGAGGGGACGGTCCTTTTCAAATCCTTGAAAGGATCAATGATAATGCATACAAGTTAGACCTGCTAGGTGAGTATGGTGTAGGTGCTACCTTTAATGTTTATGATCTAAGTCCTTTTGATGCAAGTGATGATTTGATTGCCTTCTCAAGAGGAGGGGAATGATGAGGACGTCGGTAGCACAAGCAAGAGCATGTGGGATGAGACATATTCAGATCCGATTCAAGTTCCCATTGGTCCAATTACGAGGGCTCGCGCGAAGAAATTCAAAGATGCACTTATTGGGCTGATTCTAACAACTTGGTCTCAAGCTATTGTGTGGAGGCCCATCGAGGGAATTACAAGCGACAACCAGCCCAACAAATGCGTAATTCAAGTACTAGAAGAGACCGAGTAATCACGTATGCAAGATCACTAGCTGTCACTTTTTCCGTTTTGAACACTTTCCTTTTCGAGGCGACAAGTGGTGAGAAGAATCAACTATTAACATAATTGTTGCCTAATTTCCTTTTCTGTTAGATTATTGTAAGGCTATTTTTTCAGCCATGTAGGGAACTTACCTAATAGGCGTTTTCCCTTTTGATTTAGTTGACTTGTCCGAAATATCATCGGCAATCAAGGACCCAAATTTCTAATAGGGAAACACCTATAAATGTACGAAATTCTTTAAGAAATGCAGATCAATTTACACGAAAATTTGAGGCTAATTCTCTTTGGTTCTTAAACGAACTTCTTGAACTTATCGGAGAATTCCATGGCGTTCATACGACTTATCAATCAGTCCTTCCATAACTGATTGTGGTGTTCTCGCATACCAAGGTCCGTGCTTCTTGTTAGACATCGGGTCGCGGTTCCATTCAAAACCGTTTAGGATTTTGATCTTGGAGACCTACTTGATTAGGGTCGCGTTAGTTTATAGGCGTGGTTCGTATCAGGAACTTGCCTTAGAGATTTGACACAATAGTCATGTGAAAAATGATATTTTGGGGCTTAACATGTAATCCAGATTACATGAGCCTAGCATCCAAGATAATCTTCAAATCTTGCAAAACCTTCAATCAAATCTCAATCAATAACAAAAATAGGTTAGAAACTCATGCTGATAAAATGTTATAAAACAAAAGAAAATTAGAATGAAACATAAACTACAATATTGCATAAGTAAAAGAGAGATATAAGAGAAATAGAGAGGAGCCAATATCATCCATCCATTCTTAAGGTGAAACAGTTAGAAAGGATGAATCTTGCAACTTTACATGATTAAGAAAAAAAAATGTGGCAAATTATTTTTGTCACCTAATAATAATGATTAATAGTTATTTACATGAATGTCTATTTAGGAGTCTTTATTGAAAAATATAAGAATTTAATAATATCTAAAACAATACCTATAATTGCATGATTAACCTATTACAGCAAATTGAAATATTAATGAAACAAATGAAAAAAATTGTTTTTAAAGGAAACAGTAAAAAGTTTTATAAATCATAAATATGAAAAGTAAGAATCAATATAAAAAATGTCATAAAAAGGACATAATTAATAATTCACTAAAAAAAGGACATTAATTAAAAAAAATTAGCATAAAAATGTATAAGAATATTCAAAAAGGTCAGTAATAATCCTAAACGATCATGGACTCTATTGAACATTAGAATTAGTATAAAGAAATAAAAAGGAGTATCATAATGATATAGTAATTTTTATTTTTTAAAAAAACAATTTCATACAACATTTAATCTTCAAAAACTAGCATAGAAAGGGAAAAAAAAAAAAAAAAAGCTTTATCATAATGATGCTATAATTACCATATAGAGCCTATATCATACTAAAGAAATGGATTTTTAGAAACGTAAATCATACTTAACGAATATATTAAAAAAAAAAAAAGAAAATCTTATTAACAAGCAATTATTATAATAAAAATTGGGCATCAAGATAAAGATACAATATACGATAATTATTATAAAAAAAAGAAAAAAGAAAAACAATGTCGCAAAAGGAAAAATCATGCTACATATAGTAAAATGATAAAATATATACTACAAGAATTTTTTTTAATAGATATTCATGCAATATTATTAATAAAAAAAAAAAAAAAACCAGACATTTTAAATAAAACGTATCCTAAAGGTAGACATTTTGTGTCATCACCCAAGTCTAAATACCATATAGCATCCATTAGGAACTCATTGCCATTAATACAGACTTAAACCAAATGCTTACAATTCAACTGACTTAAATTCACTTATGCAAATACAACTACCAGCATGAACCAACAACAAAAGAACAAATACAAAAATGGAACACACTTGAACTTGGCGTACAAAGCCATGACAAAGACGGTTCCAATTACCGCTTTTTATTCATAAGAAACATTCAACTCCTCCTTAACTCAATTTTGAAACCTACAAATATAAATTATATGACATATGGCATTATTTATATTTTCTCCTCTATAGCTTTAGGAACACAAACTCCTCAATAGCAGGAACTTGTCCTATCTTGTTTAGGGTGTCCTTGTTTGGCTCCTCATCCACGCCAATCGCCATAATCGCCTTCTTCCTCTGCGCGGTTCGTCCCACACTCATAAAGCTCACATTCACATTCTGCTCCGCGAGTATGTTACCAACTCGGCCGATCATGCCAGGTTGGTCCACTTGCCTGCACAAAATAAGGTTCCCTTCAAGGCTTACATCGACATCAAAGCCTCCCACACATCTCAAATAAGGCACGCCGTATTTGACCTTCCCTTCAATGCTTATGTCTCCGTTCTCTGAAACTGAGCTTGTAAATTTAGACTCGACGCCAGAAAGGTGTACCTCAATCGAGTCCAAGGGGAACTCAGGCGACGAGTCAACCACCACCCTTTCTTCACTTATGCGGAGTCCTTTTTGTTTGGCGGTGAAATCAGCATTGACTAAATTGACGATTGAGGCTGAAATGGGCTCAATTATGCCCTTTGTGATCATGGCTCGGAGAAGCCTGGTGTCCAAGTCATCCGAGTCTCGACCTGTTTTGTAAACAACCTTCACCAATGTTATTCCGCTTCCTCCAGCTACCAATTGCACCCCTAACTTACCTAGCTTCTCTGCTAGTGCTACATATGGAGCCAACTCAGACAGAACCTACGAACATTAACCATATGTGTAAGTCATGTCCGGCAAAGACTAACTAGACTATGAAAGATACGGGAAGGAAGTGACACCAGAGAATCTTAGCTAGGCCAGTTCACATGAATATCTGTGTTTTGGAGAGTAAGTTACTACTTAGTTTTGAAGGAGTACAACTTTGACAAGTTATGATATTTAAAGTGTCGAAGCTAACTTTTTCCTTTTTATTTTTTTATTTTTTTTAAACAATAAAACAGTACTCAAGGTGTTGAAGAGTGACAGATACTAGTTAAGCAATTGGCCTAAATGATCCCTGATTTCTTTTAAAGGTAACGATTTGGTCCTTATTTTTTTAAATTTTGGCCGAAAAGACCCTAAACTCCCTAAATGTTGGCAATCTTAGTTCTTTTGGTCCAATTCCGTTAAGTTTCTAACGGAACAAGTCAAGTGCAATGCATTTGATTTAATTTGAGATGGTATTTTAATAATCTAACAATAATTAATTTAATAAAAATAAAAAAAATCATTAAAAAAATTAAAATTCATCCCTCTCTCCTCTCTCTCTCTCTATCTCTCTACATCTCTTCATTTCCTCCCTTCCGATCTAAGCAGCAAACCCAAATCGGGAATGGGGTGGGGCAACTTAGATCGGCGGCGAAGAGAGGGGGACCTGAGTTCATCACGATGCAAACCCAGATCGCCGGGGGGGGGGGGGTGTGGAACTAAGTTTGGCGATGGAGAAGAGAGAGGGGCTGAGTTCGGCGATGGAGAAGAGAGAGAGAGGGAGGGAGGGGCCGGGGTCACCGGAGATGGAAGCCGTCACCGGATCTGCAAAGGTAGAGAGAGAGAAGGGGGGAGACATGGATTTTTAAGAGAGTTTAGGGAAAAGAGAAAAGTAGAGGGTATTTTTGTCTTTTTAATACAAAAATGATCACTTGAGCAAGATTCTATTAGAAACTTAACGGAATTGGACAGAAAGGACTATGATTGCCAACATTTAGAGGGTTTAGGGTTTTCTTGGCCAAAATTTAAAAATCATGGACCAAATCGCACCTGTAAAAGAATTCATAGACCATTAGGTCAATTACTTATACTAGTTTAGGAGAAAGGGTAGGTTACGAACACCAAATATAGTCCCAATTTTTTAGTAACTATTCATGTGACAGTGAGTTGCTATCTTTTTATTAATAAATACAATTAGTTGATGTAACAAATCTTTTAAACACTTTCCATTAAAATTGATAACTCAAATGTTATAAAAGTTGGTATTCAAAAACTAGGTTCGAAGAGTTGGCGTGCTTGGCATTTTTCTTGCAAGGTTACAAATTTAGGGGTGGCAATTCGTGTCACGTGTCGGGTTCGTGTCGTGTTAGAGCCGTGTCGATTTTTTTTCCCCGACCCGAACACGACTCGCGACACGAACACGAAACGAAACCGTGACACGAACACGACACGAACCCGTCATGGGTTGACACGACACAAACCAAAATTGACCCGCGACACGAAATTAACACGAAATTGACCCGCGACACGAAATTGACACGAAAAAAAAAACGTGTCGTGTTCGGGTTGGACGGGTCCAACCCGAACACGACACATTTTTTTTGGTGTCAAATTCGGGTGACCCGAAATCGACTTGCCCCCTATTTTTCCCAACCCAAACCCATGAAATTCGTGTCGTTTTCGAGTCGTGAGTCGTTTTCGAGTCGTGAGTCATGTTGTCGTGTCGCGACCCGTATTGCCTACCCTAGTTACAATAGTACCTAAAAGGACCAATAAAAGATCCAATAGAAAGCGTCACTTACCTCATGGGGGACCATCGGTGCATTGACGGCAGTTGCAGATAGTTCACCTTTTAGTGCTCCAACTACAGCTTCTGCTATTTCAATGGCTACACCTTCCTGAAATACATACATATATACATATGTATTAGTGATTCATAAAGAAGGTTCAGTTGAAAATTTGGAACAAATCGGTGCTTTTTTTTTTTTTCCCCTAAAAGTGAATAGTGAAAACAGACCTGTGCTTCCTTAGTGCTAGCTCCAAGATGAGGTGTGACAATAACATTCTCATGTTGAACTAGCTTGCTGTCTTTGGGTGGAGGCTCCTCTGTGAATACATCAAGTGCTGCCTGTTTTGATATACCACTGTATTATGAATTCAATGAATATGAAATATATAAAAAGAAAAGAAAAGAAAAGAAGGGAGAGAACATAATAGATCAATATCCCTATTTTGTTAAACATTAACCTTTTTTTCTTCTGTTCTGTTCTTTTCCTTTAAACAAAAATAGAGGACCCTATCAATAAATTTCCCATATCAAGAAATCCGATTGATAGGGAAATACTAAAATGAATGTTGAAAATGAGCATTCTCTGGTAAGATATTAAAATATCCTATCTTAAACGTAGTTTACAGTTCAAATTATAGAAGTTTTTTAACAGAATGATTACAAGTTAATATGATGTGTAATGTACTTTTGTTTAAAAGGATGTGATATGTAGCATTGAACTTCACGATGAATTCATAGATATGATTTAGATTCTTCGCTCGCCAGGACAAAAAAACAAAAACAAAAACAAAAACAAAAAAAAAGGAGAGAGAGAGATAAAAAAAAAAACAAAAAATCTTTTGCAATTTGCATACATACCTGAGCAACTACACCAGTATCAAGGGCCCTAACCAAAGCATCTTCATCAATAACGCCACCCCTGGCAACATTAACAATGCGAACACCCTTTTTCACCTTCGCAAATGTCTCATCGTTGAAGAGCTTCGATGTTGCAGGAGTGAGCGGCATGTGCAGAGAGATGAAATCCGCGGTAGTGATGGCCTGCTCAAACGACACCAATTCCACCCCGACCCCACGAGCTCTGTCCGCCGCCGCGTAGGGGTCGTGTGCAATTACGTGCATTCCTAAACCTTTGGCGCGCCTGGCCACTTCCGATCCCACTTTTCCAAACCCCATGACTGCTAACGTCTTTCCAACTAAAGACACGCCAACATACTTATTTCTTTGCCATTTTCCTGCACAAAGTGGAGATTTTAACTTTTCAATCACTCATTTAGGAGAAAGGTAACTAGTGTCTGTGTCCATGAACTTAACTCTTCTTAATTTTGTCTCGTAAAAAAAGGAAAAAAAAAAAAACTCTTCTTAATTTTCAAATGGAAATCTTGGGTCTTCTTTGAATTGTTTAAATAACAAAGACCACTTGTTTGAGGTTAACATCTTACGAAAACAAAATGTACTACAAATTTTCAATTGTTACTTCGACCAAAATTAAGTGGCTAAGTGCAGGAGGAAGAGATTTTTTACTAATTCAGTTTTTTGTAAAATCTATAAGTATTAGCACAAAATATTTCCTGGGGGGAAAATGCATGGTACTAAGTAGACTTGGAAGCATTGTTGCTAGCAATTTCCAAAAATAAATAAATAAATATCAAAATAACAAAAAACTTGGGAGAAACATGAACAATAATTTTTAAAATATTTTGACAATCAATTGTCCTTTTTTTATTTTTTATTTTTTAATATCAATGGTTGCAACAGTAAAATCATTTGGTAAATAGGCATATTGGTTTTGAATCATAATTACTATTGTTCTCTAAGACATTCCCATAAGAGATTAAGGGCATCATGTATGTATGTATCTAAAAAGAACAATATATATGTTATATATACGGTCTTTCCACAAGTCAACCATAAAAAAGTAACTAGAAACAATTAGGAAAGCAAACGCGCATCCAAAAAAATAAAGCCCATTTAGATCGTATGTCTATTTTTGAAAAGAAAAATTTTCTTATTTGAGATGAGAAAGTATTTTCATTTTGAAAATGACATGGTGTTTGGATGGGTAAGAAATTTTCCATTTAAAAGTGAAAAAGACTCTGGAAGGCTGTTTGGAGAGATTATCTCATTTCTAAGAAGAGATGAGAAAAGTGTTTGGTTAACAAAATAATAATAATTTCCTGTTTAGAATAAGAGAATTTTTTTTTTTTTTTTAAATACAAGAACAGACCTCCCCTTTTTAAGTCAACTTTTTTCTGTTATTTATTTTCGTTGTTTTTTTTTTTTTTTTTTTTTGAAGGTTTTGTTGATGTTATTTTAATATGATAGTAACCTTTTTGTTTTCTAACACCGTTTTGCTATGCCCACATGACAAGGTC
Source organism: Ficus carica (assembly GCA_009761775.1). Lineage (NCBI taxonomy): Eukaryota > Viridiplantae > Streptophyta > Magnoliopsida > Rosales > Moraceae > Ficus > Ficus carica. Next base: position 17,509,256 of record CM019749.1, read on the forward strand.
CAAATAACTATGCACGTGAAAAAAAAAATAATAATAAAACTAAGATTATGTCTAGTTCACTAATTGGAGATGAAATTTTTAAGTTGTAATTAATTGATTTTTCAAAAACTAATTATAATTTTTATTAATTTAAAAAAAAAAAAAAAAAACTTACATAAAAAAATATAGTTTAATTGAAATTAAATTAAAATATCAAAAAAAGCATAAATAAGAAATAAATAAATAAATAATAAATAACAGTCTACCCCAACCGCCGACACCCTCTTTCTCTTTGTCGTTGTTTTCTTTTGTCGAGTATACAATATGCATAAGAAAAACAAAAACACCAAACTAGTCTCCCAAAAAATAATAATAATCTAACCAAACCTGCGAAACCATTAATTACCAAGTAGATCTCTAGAATTAAACATGACGTTGATGTGTCTCTAGATCGTGCTTCTGATGCAGTTGCTTTGTTTTCTCAATAATTATTATTGGAGCAGACTTCAAACTCATTTATAGCACAGAAAATGGTTTTACCAAAGATTCTTTTATCAAATATCAACCCAAAATCACATAAATTTTGGAGTCTAAATCTGTCATAAAATATTTTATCCCATTATGAATAAATTGGTTTTTTTTTATATTTTTTTTAAACTTAAGGCGGATGATTCAAACTCTAGGTGGAGTCGAATATGGTATTACTGTTAAGTTATAACTACAATCATAATAAATTGATTATTTATTAGTGTAAATATTTATCTTCTTAACTCTCTTCATAAATCTACACCATTGTAAACTATTAGTTTTTGGTCCATAACCTTCTCTACTTAACACTGCATAAATGACATTTTAATTGTTACAACTCAAGGCTTTTGGCTTCTCTTATTTTATGATTCTTGGTCTATGTGTATGACCCTTGTAAGCTTTTATGTATATGAATAAAACAATGAGATAATTTATATTGTCTTTGACTCTTCTATTTATTTTTCTTATGTCTCTCTTTTACTTATATGTTATAGTTTATTTTTTATGCAATTTTACATTTATTTTACAACATATCCTCAATTATTGGATATCTCACAATAATATCTGATTATATTCAGAAGGACAATCAACTGCATATATATATATATGTGTGTGTGTGTGTGTGTGTGTGTGTACGTTACAGACACATGTGTTGGGATGTCAAGCCGACGCCGTTTAGTGAATTTGTCGGTGTGCAAACGCAACCAATCACGCTTGCCTTAGAAAACGACACATGAGAATCACCATAAATTCATCGCGCACCTACTCCTACAAATTAAAAGAAAAATTTGCAACTATTGAAAGCGACAAAGTCACAAACTCGACCACAAGCCCCAAGCTTGACCTTTTAATTTGATATGTCTCAGATATTTCTATTATTTTTTTTTTTTCCTCTCTCTCTTATTTTTCTTTTAATTTTTATATTGTGCACTTTTCTTGGTCAAGGTTGGCCAGAAGTTACACTCAAGCAATATGATTAAAAAAAAAAAAAAAAAAACTATTTTACGTTTAGTTTATCAATTAGAGTCGAAAAAAATCTGTAACTTAATTTTTATCCACTCTCAAAAAGTTAACTCAATTTTACTATTTGTTTTTCCAATTGTAACCTAAAGTCTATGTCTGTATGCAATATCTGCAAAATGACATCGGAAAATATCTATAAAAAAACTTGTCAAAGTTCATAAAATTTATTCCTATTATGCTGGCACCTTGCACTGACCCTGGATCTGACTCCCAAATAAAATAAGCACATGGGAAAACTTTTTTGTTTTTAATCTTTTAAAATGAAGTAAGATCCTACAATCGAAAAAAAAAAAAAAAAAAGATTGCAAAGCAATTTTTTAATAGATCAACTCTGTTACTCGACACTGAGCTAGACACACAAAGAGAACCACCGTGGATCTAATTCCAGGAAGGAATTAAAAAAAAAAGGTTTAAAAAACAGAGAAAATGCATGGAATCCGATAAGATCACAGATCGGAACAGAATCAACAACAAAATCAGCGACAGCAAAATTATCTACTGACTAAAAGCTCTGCTAAATAATAGTACTTAATTTTCTACCAAATAATTGATATGGCAAATATTAATAATGACCAAAAAAAAAAAAAGTGAAATAAAATGATAAAATTTACCAGCTTTGATGGAGGCATCTGCCTGAGCAACGTTCCTTGCCATGGCAGCAAGCAGAGCGATCCCATGCTCGGCGGCGGCGACGGTGTTGGCGGTGGGAGCGTTGACGACCAAACACCCGAACTCGGTGGCGGCTGCCAGATCCACATTGTCAATGCCGACGCCGGCCCTTCCCACCACCTTCAGCCTTCCCTTCGCGGCCTCCAACACCCGCCGGCTCACCTTCGTCCCGCTTCGCACGATCAGCCCGTCGCACGCCGAGATCTTCTCGCACAGCTCGTCCGGCGTCAGCTCGTACGCGCACTCCACGTCGCCGAACGCCCGTAGAACTTCCAGACCGGCCTCTCCCAGCTTCTCGGAGACCAAGATCGTCGGTCTCTTCGACACCTCCGAGGTCGTAGTGTCGTTCCGAGGCTGCTTCTTGTCGATTGTCGTTGCCTCCGTTTCGAGGACGCTCTTGATTGCACCAGGACGACGTTGGGAGACATTGCTATTCCGACAGATCAGAGTTATGGGATCCGAGTTTGAGGCGTTGTTGAGGAAAGAGAGAGAAGGAGAGGAGTTTTTTGATTTTGACGGTTGGGAAGATTGTGAGACGAACACCAAGGAGGAGAATATTTTGGGTTTGGTAATAATAGAGGAAGCCATGGGAATAATTTGGAGTCAATTGTTCCTGGTTTTGGGGAAAAAGCAATAAGTTGGGAAATGTTCCTGGGATCTTAGGTATATATAAAGACTATACTTTTCTTTGGTGTTCTTGTACTGAAATTTTTCATTTTCATTTTTGGTTTTTTTTAATCAATAAAAAATTATAATTAATTTTTAAAAATTAATCAATTTTAATTTAAAATTTTCATTTTTAACTAACAAATCTGAGATAAAATATATATGATTCGAGTTTGGTGTGGATGTATATTATATACTATAAACAATAACAAGACAGAGAAACTAAAGTTAGCTGACTGTAACTTAGAATATATATCTTTTTCTCTCTCTTTCTTGGAAAAGAAAATGGTAGAACACATTTATCTCTCTCTTTTTTTTCTTTTTCTTTTTTCTTTTCCTTTTTCCTTTTCTAAGGAACTTTTAATGATGTATTTATTATCCTAATACACTTTCTGATTGTTAAATCGGGTTTTTAATTGCCATCGTTATCCTGTATATAATGATTATAAAATTTTGACAGGCTTGGATAATGCATGCATCTAGCCAATTAGGAAGGTAGGTACACAGATACATATTGCTTTTATTTTAGGCCATTTATGTCCCAATTTGCTCCGTTATTATTACTTTACTTTTTTTAAGAATCAGTGGTATGATTACTTTACCAAGAAAATTTAAAATATAATTAGCTTAATTTTAATGGTATAGTAAATTGATGAGAGAGTTTTATACTTGCGAATTGAGTACTTTTGAATTGGCATTTTGCTTATGTTTCAAGCATTTTTAGTGTTTTTATGTGTTTTCTTTCATGTTTTACAGGTTAGGTTGAGTAGGGTGTGATTTGTTGTGCTTTGGATATATTTGAACGAATTTGGAGCGGAAACGAAGTTTTGAGAAGATGGGATCCCGAGCCGCAGCGCCAAGTTTCCCAAGCCGCGGCATGAAAAAAATGCAAGCCATTGCGCCACGTCCCGAGCTGCGGCGCCTGGTCTGCGTGCAACATGTTCTCAAGGCTCGAAATTTTAAGAAAAATTAAAGTTTTGCCCCTTTGATTTCAAGCTTATAAATAGGCCTTTTAGGGTTTAAAAAAAGGGGGGTAGAGGGGGTCCTTTGCCAGAGAATAGAGAGGAGAAGAAGACGGTGCTTCCGGATCAAAATCCCAGCATTGAATTCATCTCTAATATTTGTTTCTCTTTTCTTTTCATTCTTCATGTTTAAGACAATTGTTAGGATGTTTATTTTTACAATTATGAACTAAGTTTCTTTTTTAGGGCTAGGATGTAGCCGGATGATGATTGTTAATATTTTCCTGGTTTAATTCAATTGATGTTTATTCCAGTATATGCTGAGTGTTTTAATTTGTGCTTAATGCTTGTTAAAGCCTGATCACCTTTTGCATGATTTAGAGATTCAATTTGAGACAATTGAATTTGTCATAACTAGAATGCCATGAGTTTTCATAGGAGGGAGATATACCTATGTGGCTTGTGCAGTACTATGAATTTCTTGTGCTTAATGAATTTTGATGGGTTGAAATTGTCACAGAGATATAGGGAATTTTCTTATTGAGATGAATTGTTAATCTTGAGAAAGATTAATTATTAGTTCAGAGAGATTCGCTAGCATCATAGGAATAAGCATTGATTGATTAGATTTGGGAAATTTAGCATAATTCATCCTCGTGAAATCAGAAACCCTAGGTTTTAGTCATATCGGTTCATCGTTCTTTGATTTGCATTCTCTTTACTTTCTGCTTTATTTTAGTCTTTAAAAATCATTATTTTTGTGTTATTTATTTAAATAAAATTAGAGCTAGATTAATTTCGATAATTAGTGACTATCAATCTTCATGGGACGATACTTGAATACTTTCACTTTATTACTTGTTTGATAATGTACACTTGTGTTATTAAATTTCGCACCAAGATTTTGGCTCCGTTGCCAGGGAAAATTTTAGTTGTTAATATCGATACCAAATAGCTCTAATCTTAATTTGAACTTTTCTTTCTTTTGTTTATGTTTTGTTCTTGTTTTTGATCTTCTAGATGTCACAATTAGGTGTATGAGACGATTAGGAAGCGGAAATTTGATTCCCTTAGATTCTGAGATTAAGAGAACGTGTCGAAGGAATAGAAAGGAGAAAAAGAAGCTCTAAGATTGACTCAAGATACCATGGGTGATGCTGGAGAAGCTGAGAATGCGAATGGTATATGCCTTACCCGTACTGAATAAGACACTAACAGGGATCGTGTTTCCAACGGTCTAAGCAAACAGCTTTGAGATCAAGCTGTCTATAATTCAAAAGGTGCAAGTGAATCAGTTCAATGGGTCAGCTGCTGATGATCCCAATGTTCATCTCTCCAACTTCATCGAGATCTGTGCAACTTTTAAATACAATAGAGTTATTGATGATGCCGTTAGATTAGGGTTGTTCCCATTTTCTCTTCCTGATAAGACCAAAATTTGGTTGAATTCTCTACCAATTGGGAGTACCACTACATGGCATGATTTGGCCCATAAATTCTTGTTTAAGTTCTTCCCACCATCAAAGACAGCCAAGTTGATGACTGAAATTACCACCTTCCGTCAACATGACATGGAGCAATTTTATGAGGCTTGGGAAAGATATTAAGAAATGTTGAGAAGGTGCCCACGTCATGGACTTCCTGAATGGTTGCAGTTACAGACTTTCTACAATGGGCTATCAGAATCAACAAAAACACTTGTAGATGCGGCTGTAAATGGTTCTCTGATGAGGAAGATCCCTGATGATGCTTATGAGTTATTGGAGTAGATGGCTGCAAATGCTTATTAGTGGTCAACTGACTGATATGCATCGAAAAGAGTCGTAGGAGTTCATGAGATTGATGCTTTCACCTTACTCTCTGCACAAGTCACCAATTTGTCTAGACTGCTGGGCTAGTTGACAGCTAATGTGGTACAATCTAAACCTGAGGTTTGTAAATTTCTGTAATGGAGCTCATGCTATTAATGATTGCCAAGACTATTACTAGTATGTTTTCGTCTTAGACTGAGGAAGCAAATTATGTGGGGAATTTCAACAGGCAGAATAATCCATTCTCTAATTCATTTAATCAGGTGTGGCGAAATCATCCAAAATTTTCATGGAAAAGTTATCAAAATGTTCTTAAGCCTTCAACAAGTTTTCAGCTGCCAATGTAACATCAAGTTCAACATCAGGCTCCTATTAATAAGATGCCCTTGGATGATGTTTTGGCTCAGTTCATGAGAAGTACTGAAGCTTCGTTCCAAAGACAGGATACAACTATTCAGAATCAAACAGCGTCTATTTGAAACATAGAAATGAAGTTGAGTCAGCTTTCAAACACGCTAATATAAGACAACAAGGTTCTTTGCCTAGCAATACTAAAATGAACCCGAACGAGCATGTGAAAGCTATAACTCTTCACAGTGGTAGAGCGCTTGAAGAGCCAAAAAGAGCAGAAATAGTGACAAAGGAGCCAGAAGAGTTAGAAAAGAAAGAACATGAGTCATCATCTGTTAAAGAAGTAGAGAAGCTGAAGTCTAAGCTATTTCCAGACAATCCACCACCATATGTCCTGCCAATCCTGTTGGAAAAATCGGATCGGTAATCAGAGTTACGGCGCAGCGGAAGTTTTAAAATTTTATGCCGTTTCCGGAAAAGAATCTCATGATGCATATAACAATTAATTAAATTTATGATCAAGCGTACCTTTATTCTTGGATTCCGGAATTACTAGAGCGTTTGACCAACGTGTCTTCTCTATTATTCTCGAGTTCCACGTCTCAGAGTGTGTGTAGGCACACGTTCTATGAATCCAAGCGACCGGTAATGCTTTTCGAAGTCTAGATCCCTCCTTCTCAATTCCGATGTACCTCGTTGAGAATATGATCAACCTTCTTCCTTCAAAACTGCAAAACAGGAACCGGTTAACCTTCTTATGAAAATAATCACTCGGTTTAACCTTCCTCTCAGTTTTGGATCAATAGAATTTTCTCTCCTTTTTTTTTCACAAGATAGCCGAATTTTGATGTTCCGGAAAAACTAAATTTTTTCCTTTTCTCCAAAAACGTTTTTTGCTCTTGAAAAATTACCAATTTTTTTTTTTTTTCATGAATCCCTAACCTTTATATAGAAGTCCAATCATTTTTCAAAATTCATCTCAAAAAAATAATTATTATTATTTTTCTGGATAAATTTTGAATCAAAAGATTATACAACTTTAGGGCTAGATTCATTGAACCTAAAAACGTTTTTCAAAGAGGAAATCTTCCTCAAAAAATTCGGCCACATTGAGTTTGTTAAGCTAGATTGGTGATTCAAATTTTAAATCAAGAATCTAGACTAGTCAAAAGATCCTAGTCCTATCTAGATTCAAATTCTTTTAAACCTTTTTGAATTTAAATAAGATTCACTTATTTGAATTAATATTTTCCATAAACATTAACCATATTAATTAATTTAAATCAATGAAATATTTCAAATTTCCTTTCCTCAAAAAAACGTGAACCACTTTTAATTAGGAAAGAAAAATACATGAAATAATCTCCATTATTTAAATCAATTAATAATTTAATGTTAGGAATTTATTTGAATAATTTTGAAACAAAATTTTTCTTCCCTCCACCTATCTAAAAACCGTGCACCTTATTGAGATTAGGAGAGAAAAATTTGTTTTTCCAAAATTAAATAATCCAAACACAATCTTATTTCCAAAATTCAAACATGTTGACAAATCATTTGTCTACAAATTTTACATGTCCAATCATTTCTGGATTGCATGTTAGAGAGTAACATGTCTTAATAGACATTACTAAATTCTATTTAAATTTACCGATCTCATAAGGAACAAATCCCGAGACGCTTTATGGAACTATGCGAGCTAATAGAGGGACCCGATGGGAATATGTAAAGAGGCTCCTATAATTGTGAAAAATTAATCCCAGATTAATTATTCATCAATTATCAACTTCAAAACTATTCCATTAAAAGTTTGAAGCTGAACTCCTGTTTACATACCGTATTACGAAAGCTCTCTCACTTAGTGCTTCTTCCATGATTTATTCATCGCTTGCTTAATCCCCATATGTCATCCATAATTGAATTAAGGACTTTTTCCGTTTTACCTTTTTTAATCATTTTAACTTAAAGTTCCATTATTCTCTATTGAAAGAATCACCAATTATAAAACCATACAATTGGTGAACCACCAGAGAACACAAAGTAAACCAATGGCCAAGATCTTGTTATACTATCTTTCAATCCCCGAATAATGCCTTTAAGTAGATAACATTTACTATCGTTAAGATAGCTATGGATTCTGTATCTATGAATCTTGATTTCTCCATCCATAAGTCATGCACCCAAAACACAAGTATATTGACCATGAATTAACAGTGTCTCACCTGTAGTGCATTAAAGTACAAAAGTCATGGATGCGAATTCAAGTAATCATTTCAGGATTAAGATTAATGCAGGATGATAATCAAAGTGTCATTGATTCTTATAAACAGAATTATTAAACCGAATCAATTAACACTTTAGGTCCAATCCAATGTCATACCTCAATACTGGTATACATTAAAGTTTCTACTCGGAACCTATCCGATGGTCAAGACAAACCATCCCTCCAAGGAAGTAGACAACTTGTACAATCTTATCATGAATAAGATCCCCAAATCTTATTCCATCGATTGCGGACTATTTATTTAGACTGTTATCAAATTACCACGTCTTCTATGTATACCCCGTATACATATGGTAATCTGATATATTACCAACAGTCAAGGAGTATTTTATGTTTGCTCAAAATAACCATACAATCAACAAATGAAAGTAAATAGGACACATCTTATTAAACATGAATAACCTCCTCTTATTAATATCAAAATGTCATATTTACAGAAAATCCCTAATATTGATTTTCTATCCTTAGGGCACATTTAGATCCCAACAATCTCCCACTTGCCCTAAGCGAGTAAATGTGACATATTACGCATCCCCATGCCTTCAACGTGTTCTTCGAATCTTCTGGCCACTAAAGTCTTCGTGAACGGGTCAGCAAGATTGTCCTCTGATGCGATTTTGTAAACCGTCACTTTTCCACTCTCAACAAAGCCTCTGATGATGTGATATTTTCTGTCAATGTGCTTACTCCTCTTATGATGCCTAGGATTCTTGGTATTAGCTACTGCTGCACTGTTGTCACAGTAGAGCACTATAGCTTTATTCATACCAGGAACGACCTCAAGGTCACCAAGGAACCTACGGAGCCATACCGCTTCCTTTGATGCTTCACTGACTGCCACATACTCGGCTTCCATGGTCGAGTCAGCAATGCAAGATTGCTTGATACTCCTCCACACAACGGCACCACCTCCAAGGGTAAAAACAGATCCTGAAGTCGATTTCCTTGAATCCTGATCTGATTGAAAATCAGAATCAGTGTATCCTATAGGAACAAGGTCCTGACCGGAATACACAAGCATATAGTCCCTCGTTCTCCATAGATACTTGAGTATATGCTTGACCGCACCCCAATAGTTCGGTCCCGGATTCGACTGATATCGACTTACCATACCAACCGCAAAACAAATGTCAGGCCTAGTGCATAACATAGCGTACATAAGACTACCTACTGCTGATGCATAAGGTACGTTTTTCATACGCTCCCTTTCTTCCGATGTCTTGGGACAGTCATCTCTAGAAAGCTTGATTCCAATCCTGAAAGGTTGGGCACCTTTCTTGGAATCTTTCATAGAAAACCTCTGAAGTACTTTGTCAATGTATGAAGCTTGAGAGAGTGCTATCGTTTTGTTCTTTCTATCTCTAAAGAGTTGAATACCAAGAACATAACTAGCCTCTCCTAAGTCCTTCATGTCAAACTGTTTGGCTAACCAAACTTTGACAGATGATAATGTTGCCACATCGTTCCAATAAGCAATATATCATCCACATAAAGTATAAGGAAAAACAATTTCTCATTCTTGATACATTTATAAACACATGGTTCATCAATGTTTTGTTCGAATCCATAGGTTTTGATCGCTTGATCAAACCTAATATTCCAAGAACGAGATGCTTGCTTTAATCCATAAATGGATTTAAGCAACTTGCATACTTTATCTTCTTGGCCTTTTGCCTTGAACCCATCTGGTTGTATCATATAGATATCTTCTTCAAGAGAGCCATTCAAGAAAGCTGTCTTGACATCCATTTGTCAGATCTCATAATCGAGAGCAGCCGCAATAGATAAAAGAATACGGATTGACTTGAGCATTGCTACAGGCGAGAAGGTTTCTTCATAGTCGATTCCTTCTTTTTGCGTATAGCCCTTCGCTACAAGTCTTGCCTTGAAAGTTTCCACTTTCCCATCCACACCTCTCTTCCTCTTGTATACCCACTTACACCCAATCGGTTTTATGCCTTGGGGTAAGTCTACAAGTATCCAGACCCCGTTGGAATCCATAGATTCCATATCGGTGTTCATAGCTATTTGCCAAAGACTAGAATCATCATCCTCCATAGCTTCTTTGTACGTAGCCGGATCATCATGTTCTATGGATTCTGCTTCAAAAACTTCACCATTGAACATGTACCTATCAGGTTCCCTGATAATCCTCCCACTACGACGAAGCTCCCCTGGTTGTTGATTCTTTAGCGGTTTTTCCACAGGGTTTTCTGTGACTTTAGGAACATCCAAACCCGAAGTCATCTCCTCAAGCACTACTTTGCTACGAGGTTTAAAGTCTTCTATGTAACTTTCCTCCAGGAATGTTGCATGTGTAGAAACGAAGACTTTATTTTGCTTCGAATTATAGAACAGACCACCTTTTGTCCCTTTTGGATAACCAACAAACAAGCACACTTCTGATCGCGACTCCAACTTCTTCGCTTCCTTATCCAGGACGTGTGCTGGACAACCCCAAATTCGAATATGATTCAAATTAGGTTTCCTACTCGTCCATAACTCGTAAGGAGTTTTAGGAACCAATTTGGAGGGAACGTTATTCAAAAGATAGCATGCAGTTTGTATGGCGTGCCCCCAAAATGACAAAGGTATTTTGGAATAACTCATCATAGACCGGACCATATCCAATATGGTCCTATTCCTTCTTTCAGCTACACCATTCTGTTGAGGAGTACCAGGTGCAGTTAATTGGGATTGTATCCCATTCTCTATCAAATATCCTAAGAACTCATCCGATAGGTATTCCCCACCTCGATCCGATCGAAGTGTCTTAATGGACTTGCCTAATTGTTTCTCCGCTTCAACCCGAAATTCTTTGAACTTGTCAAAGGCTTCGCTTTTGCGGATCATCAAATAAACATATCCATACCTCGAGTAATCATCAATAAAAGTGATATAATACTCATACCCACCACGTGCTTCTATGGGACCACAAACATCCGTATGCACTAGTTCTAAAAGTTCCTCAACACGACTGTCCTTGGCAGCAAAATGCCGTTTAGTCATCTTGCCCTCCAAACAGGATTCACATTGTGGCCAAGGTTCAACCTCATACAAGTCAAGGCATTCCTCCTTTACCATCCTTTGAATTCTGTTAAGGCTTATGTGACCAAGTCGTAAATGCCAAATATATGATTTGTTAGAGTGAGAAGACTTATGTCTTTTAGAGTTCTTTTCCAATTCTGTATCAAGCAGTGAGTGCATCTTAGGTTTGATAAAATAAAGATTTCCATGCATCCATCCATTACAGATAAGAGAATTATTTTTCCTAATAACAACTTTATTATTAAAAGAAACTGAATAAGAATCTTTAATCAAACAAGCTACCGAAATTAGGTTCCTCTTGAAACTAGGAACATAAAAACAATGTCTTAAAACAATAAACCTAAATTCATCAAAATAAAGATGCACTTCTCCCACTGCTTCAGCTCGCACCAACGTCCCATCACCGGTTCTTAACGTGAAGTTCTCCTCATGCAGACTTCTCGTTACCTTAAACCCCTGTAGAGAAATACAAACATGGTTAGTAGCTCCAGAATCTATAACCCAATTGTCCTTAGATTCTTCCACTAAACAACCCTCAAGATACAGAACATCGAAATTACCTTTTTGCTTTAGCATGGACAGGTATTCTCGACAATCCTTCTTGAAATGTCCTTTCTTCCCACAGTGAAAACACTTAACCTTTTTGGGATCCACCTTCCGCTTCTTAGTCTTAGTAGACTTCTTAGTAGCAGGTGCATCCACAGCAGGTTTCTTCCCTTTGTTCTTCCCCTTTTCCTTCTTCCTTTTGGGATTAGGAGCAGGCGAACTAGGTTCAGCCACATTCGCCTCAGCCTTAGATCCAGAACCCTTAAAAATATTCTCAAAGGCTTGCAACTCTTTCATTAATTCCGTTAAAGACATCTCCTTCCTGTTAAGGTTGTAAGATGCTTGAAACAAATCGAAATCCTTGGACAAGGTTTGGAAAACCATGACCAATTGAGTTGCAGAATCGATCTCAGCCCCATTTGTCTGAGCTTCAGACAAATAAGCCATGACTTTCATCATGTGCTCCTTGATGGGAGTTCCAACCTTCTACCTGCAGTTCATGAGACCTTTGATAGCATCGGTCTTAGCCTGGATAGTTTGTTCACCAAACATTTCCTCCAGGTTATCCATGATCTGCCTAGCAGTTTGATGCTCTTGATGCTGTTTCTGAAGCACGTTAGACATGCTCGCCCGAATATAGCACATAGCACTTAGGTTGGAATTGTCCCAGCGCTCAAGCGCTACAAAATTCCTATCAGGAGCATCGATCGCAGGCGTGGGTGGTCTAGGTTGGGTTAGGACGAAACTGTGTTTCTCAAAGTTTAGGACGATAAGCAAGTTCCTTTTCCAGTCATTAAAATTTTCGCCGATTAATTTGTTTTGCGTAAGTATCACAGATAAAGGGCTCGACATTTTGATCTATAATAAGAAAACATGTAATAAGTACGAGCAAACATCCTATTAGTTTATAAAATATGGTTTTGTAATTAAACAAAAAGATCTATATGCAATCTAAATGTTTATGTGTAAAACCCTTAAAACACATACCTTACAACGATAATTCCTAGCTTCCGCTTTCTAAGCTACCGAGGGATAGTCATAGAATAACTAGCCAAGAACACGGATCCCTTCCGATTAATACATATTTGTCCATGAAACAAATTCCATTAAATATATATTAACTATCGTTTATTTGGCCACTACTTTATATAACAGAGCCTCGAGGAAGGGTTAATAAATAAAATAGCATGAGTGTGTAACCATCGTTTCCAATTTTGAATCTATATTTTACATCCGCCACCGAGGGGTGATCTAAACATAAAATATGCCCAAAACCGTTATCCTTTCGGAAATCCAAATCAGTGTGCGCTCTAGGTAAGATACCTATCCGAAGGAAATTCCCGGGTCAAAACCGAGTAGTAGGCACTACCATGCATAACTATTGGACCAACGATGGAGGCCGTAGGTCTTAGTGTGTAAAACCTTCTCCCACTCAATCTTTTAAATTAGGGTTTTATTTTTCATGCATAAACAATATTTATTACGTGGCACTCCCTAGTCTATATGGCATGTTATCAATACATCATGAAATAGTATAACATATTCATCTAGCAATTCATCATCTATGGTTTGCAAAATATGTAAACAGCCGTGGATCATGATTCCATCCTAGAGAAAAGAAAATTGCAAAATTTACAAAAATTAACCGAAACATATATCGGCCTTCATTTGTAGATCCATGCCTTGTATCCGTCTTCAATGTGTCTTCCTTCTCCAATGTCACATCCTTTTAAATTTAAATTTAAAATTTAAATTTCAAAAAAGATTATATGTGATTTTTAATTTTAATCAAAATTATAAAATCTCAAAATTTAAATAAAAAATCCGGTTATTTAAATTTTAAAATTCAAAAATTTGAAATTTCAAAATTTCAAAATTTTAAAATTCATAATAATATCCATTAAATTTAAATTTAAATTTTTAATTTTGATTTCCAAATTATTAAGATCACATATCATTGGAAAATTAAATTTTCAAAAAGATTTTGTGATTTTTTTTAATTAAAAAAATTCCAAAAAATAAAAAATCACATTATTTGAAAATTTTCATACCTTCGTTCATCTTCAATCTCCTCGAATCCATTGTAGCCCGAATTTTACAAAAAAATTCCTACGCCGTTTCCGGCTTACAAAAATTCTAGGAATTGAAAGAACGACCTAGCGGTGATAATAGACCGCATCTATTACACTTGAAAACCTAGATACAAATTCTAACCTCTATGGAATCATGACCGGCAAAATTGAACAAGCATCAAATATTATAAAAATAATATTAAGCATTCATTCATCCATACATCCATTCATAATATATTTAACATACTCAAAATAAAACCTAGAGTGCCAACTCTCTAAAATATTTCATTAATGCATAGAGAGAAATTTATTTAATCAAATAATTTATGTTATATACATGATCATGAGTTGGCTCTGATACCAGTTGTTGGAAAAATCGGATCGGTAATCAGAGTTACGGCGCAGCGGAAGTTTTAAAATTTTATGCCGTTTCCGGAAAAGAATCTCATGATGCATATAACAATAAATTAAATTTATGATCAAGCGTACCTTTATTCTTGGATTCCGGAATTACTAGAGCGTTTGACCAACGTGTCTTCTCTATTATTCTCGAGTTCCACGTCTCAGAGTGTGTGTGGGCACACATTCTATGAATCCAAGCGACCGGTAATGCTTTTCGAAGTCTAGATCCCTCATTCTCAATTCCGATGTACCTCGTTGAGAATATGATCAACCTTCTTCCTTCAAAACTGCAAAACAGGAACCGGTTAACCTTCTTATGAAAATAATCACTCGGTTTAACCTTCCTCTCAGTTTTGGTTCAATAGAATTTTCTCTCCTTTTTTTTTTCACAAGATAGCCGAATTTTGATGTTCCGGAAAAACTAAATTTTTTCATTTTCTCCAAAAACGTTTTTTGCTCTTGAAAAATTACCAAAATTTTTTTTTTCATGAATCCCTAGCCTTTATATAGAAATCCAATCCTTTTTCAAAATTCATCTCAAAAAAATAATTATTATTATTTTTCTGGATAAATTTTGAATCAAAAGATCATACAACTTTGGGGCTAGATTCATTGAACCTAAAAACATTTTTCAAAGAGGAAATCTTCCTCAAAAAATTCGGCCACATTGAGTTTGTTAAGCTAGATTGGTGATTCAAATTTTAAATCAAGAATCTAGACTAGTCAAAAGATCCTAGTCCTATCTAGATTCAAATTCTTTTAAACCTTTTTAAATTTAAATAAGATTCACTTATTTGAATTAATATTTTCCATAAACATTAACCATATTAATTAATTTAAATCAATGAAATATTTTAAATTTCCTTTCCTCAAAAAAACGTGAACCACTTTTAATTAGGAAAGAAAAATACATGAAATAATCTCCATTATTTAAATCAATTAATAATTTAATGTTAGGAATTTATTTGAATAATTTTGAAACAAAATTTTTCTTCCCTCCACCTATCTAAAAACCATGCACCTTATTGAGATTAGGAGAGAAAAATTTATTTTTCCAAAATTAAATAATCCAAACACAATCTTATTTCCAAAATTCAAATTAACCAATCACATGTTGACAAATCATTTGTCTACAAATTTTACATGTCCAATCATTTCTGGATTACATGTTAGAGAGTAACATGTCTTAATAGACATTACTAAATTCTATTTAAATTTACCGATCTCATAAGAAGAAATCCCGAGACGCTTTATGGAACTATGCGAGCTAATAGAGGGACCCGATGGAAATATGTAAAGAGGCTCCTATAATTGTAAAAAATTAATCCCAGATTAATTATTCATCAATTATCAACTTCAAAACTATTCCACTAAAAGTTTGAAGCTGAACTCCTGTTTACATATCGTATTACGAAAGCTCTCTCACTTAGTGCTTCTTCCATGATTTATTCATCGCTTGCTTAATCCCCATATGTCATCCATGATTGAATTAAGGACTTTTTCCGTTTTACCTTTTCAATCATTTTAACTTAAAGTTCCATTAGTCTCTATTGAAAGAATCACCAATTATAAAACCATACAATTGGTAAACCACCAGAGAATACAAAGTAAACCGATGGCCAAGATCTTGTTATACTATCTTTCAATCCCCGAATAATGCCTTTAAGTAGATAACATTTACTATCGTTAAGATAGCTATGGATTCCGTATCTATGAATCTTGATTTCTCCATCCATAAGTCATGCACCCAAAACACAAGTATATTGATCATGAATTAACAGTGTCTCACCTGTAGTGCATTAAAGTACAAAAGTCATGGATGCGAATTCAAGTAATCATTTCAGGATTAAGATTAATGCAGGATGATAATCAAAGTGTCATTGATTCTTATAAACGGAATTATTAAACCGAATCAATTAACACTTTAGGTCCAGTCCAATGTCATACCTCAATACTGGTATACATTAAAGTTTCTACTTGGAACCTATCCGATGGTCAAGACAAACCATCCTTCCAAGGAAGTAGACAACTTGTACAATCTTATCATGAATAAGATCCCCAAATCTTATTCCATCGATTGCGGACTATTTAGTTAGACTGTTATCAAATTACCACGTCTTCTATGTATACCCGTATACATATGGTAATCTGATATATTACCAACAGTCAAGGAGTATTTTATGTTTGCTCAAAATAACCATACAATCAACAAATGAAAGTAAATAGGACACATCTTATTAAACATGAATAACCTCCTCTTATTAATATCAAAATGTCATACTTACAGAAAATCCCTAATATTGATTTTCTATCCTTAGGGCACATTTAGATCCCAACAAATCCCATATCAGCAATGGTTCCAAAAGCATAAATTAGATAAGCAATTTCTAAGTTTCTTGATGTTTTTAAGAAATTGCATATCAATATTCCTTTTGCAAATGCTTTGGAACAAATGACCAGCTATGTGAAATTTATGGAAGAGATTCTCTCTAATAAAAGGAAGCTAGAGGAGTATGAAACTGTTGCACTTATTGAGGGTTGTAGCTCTATTTTGCAGAAGAAGTTGCTAACAAAGCTAAAAGATCATGGGAGTTTTACTATCCCTTGCACCATTGGTAATTTTTTCTCTGACAAAGCTATATGTGATCTAGGTGCAAGTATAAATCTAATGCCTTTCTCAGTTCATAAGAAGCTTGGTTTAGGAGAAATGAAGCCTGCTACTATTACGTTACAATTGGCAGACAGATCGATCAAATATCCATGGGGAATCATCAAGGATGTATTGGTAAAAGTGGATAAGTTCATTTTTCCTATAGATTTTATTGTTCTAGACATGGAGGATGATCAAGAAATTCCTATTATTCTTGGTTGACCATTTCTAGCTACAAGAAGAACTCTAATTGACGTTCAAAAGGGACAACTTATTTTAAAAGTTCAAGAAATATAGATCACTTTTAATATTTTTAAGGCGATGAGGTACCCAGATGATGATGGTTGTTGTATGCGAGTTGACATTATGGATGCTTGCACTGAAGAGGTTTTTGAGGCGCATCACCCAGCTGAACCCCTTGAAGCATGTTTAGTGGGGACTACTAATGCTGAAAACTCTGAGACTACTGAGTGTGTGCGATATTTGGGAGCTAGACCACCGGCATTCATTAAGAGACCATTTGAAGAGCTTGGTAAAGGGATTGCCAAACCAATGTCATATATTGAGAAGCCGCCTATTTTAGAACTCAAACCACTACCTGCTTACTTGAGGTATGCCTTTTTGGGTGACTCTTCTACACTTCTGGTTATTATTTTTGCATCATTAACTGAAGAACAAGGAGATAAGCTGTTGCAAGTGCTAAGGTATCATAAGACAGCATTGGGATGGTCAATTGCCGACATCAAGGGAATTAACCCTTCAATATGCATGCACAAGATCTTAATGGAAGACAGTTATAAGCCTTCAGTGGAGCATCAGCGACGCTTAAACCCAAATATGACAGAGGTAGTTAGACCAGAAGTACTGAAGCTTCTGGATGCTGGCATACTTAATCCTATTTCTGATAGCCCTTGGGTGAGTCTAGTTCAAGTTGTACCCAAGAAAGGTGCGATGACAGCTATGCAGAACGAAAACAATGAGTTGATTATGACAAGAACTGTGACAAGCTGGAGAGTTTGCATTGATTATAGGAAGCTAAACAAAGCCACTAGAAAATACCACTTTCCACTGCCGTTTATTGATCAGATGCTTGATAGGTTAGTATGTCACTCTTATTATTGCTTTTTAGATGGTTACTTCGGATATAATCAGATTTTCATAGCACCTAAAGATCAAGAGAATACTATTTTTACGTGCCCTTATGAAACTTTTGCATTTACATGGATGTCATTTGGTCTAGGCAACACATCAGCCACTAATCTACGCTACATGATGGCGATATTTTCTGATATGGTGGAGCGCTTCATTGAGGTATTTATGGATGATTTTTCTGTTTTTGACTCCACATGTGATTCTTGTTTGACAAATTTAGCTCTGGTACTACAAAGATGTGAAGAGACCAATTTGAATTTGAATTCAGAAAAGTGCCATTTTATGGTGTAAAAGGGCATTGTTCTTGGGCATTGGGTTTCAGCTAAAAGAATTGAAGTAGATCGAGCCAAGATAGAAACTATTGAGAAATTGTCACCACCGACATCAGTTAAAGGTGTTCAAAGTTTTCTTGGTCATGTGGGTTTTTACAGACGTTTTGTCAAGGACTTCTCTAAAATTACTAAACCCCTTTGCAATCTCCTTGTGAAGAACATGCCATTTAAGTTTGATAGGGAGTGTAATGAAGCGTTTCAATTTCTGAAGAAAGCTTTGATCTCAGCACCTATTATTGTAGCACCTGATTGGGACTTGCCATTTAAGTTGATGTACGATGCTAGTGATTACGCTATTGGAGCTATTTTAGGCCAATGTAGAGCCAAGTTTTTCATGCCATCTACTTGCCAGCCGAACTTTAACTAATGCACAGATGAATTTGCCACGACAAAAAAGAAGTTACTAGCTGTGGTTTTCGCCTTTGATAAATTTCGATCGTACTTGATTGGTACTAAAGTCATAGTGTATAATGATAATTTTGCCATAAAGTATTTGATCAAGAAGAAACATGTGAAGCCAAGACTGATACGTTGGGTGCTATTGTTACAAGAATTCGATCTGGAGATTAAAGACAAGAAAGGAACCGAGAATTTAGTGGCAGATCATTTGTCTCGTTTAGAGCCACATGAGTCACATGAGGGAAAGGAGCTTCTAAGCAATTAGACCTTTCCGGATGAGCAGCTATTCACCATTAGCCCCAGTAAGCTTTCTTGGTTTGCAACTTCGTTAATTATTTGGCTAGTATTGTTTTTCCATCGGACCAAACTCGTCAACAGAAGAAGAAGTTTCTTTCTGATGTGAAACACTATTATTAGGAAGACACTTTCCTGTATAAGCATTGTTTAGATCAGATTATTAGAAGGTGTGTACTATGAGAAAAAGTAGCAAGCAACCTCTATCATTGCCACTCCTCCAATTATGGTGGTCATTTTGGGGCTAATAGGACGACGGCTAAAGTTTTACAATTGGGTTTCTATTGGCCAACAATGTTTAAGGATGCTTGTTGGGGTTAGACTTCATCTTCCCATAACACCATTTGCTTTCCACCGTTTGTCAAACGAACAACGAATTCCTAATCCCAGTCAACTTGATATTTTCGTATATTTGGGCTAGACCCAATTTATGATCTCAGTTCGTTTAATCATGAACCATGATCATTCGCACTCAATTGGCAGACCAGTCAGTTCAAACGTGGGTCGGGTAAACGTTCGAATCTAATATGAGTCACGAACGGCACAACAAAGAACTGGGCCTTGTTGCCTAATCATTTCATCGTTCGTCGCTTGTGCACGATGAACATTATAAGGGCTAATCCCCTTAACCAACAAGCTTACGATCAATAATGACGCAACATCAGATCTATTTTGATAACTGCCAAACCCACAATTGACGATGACATCATATCAGACCTACTCTGATAACCGCTAAACCCACGATCGATGATCAAATTCACTCTGGTAACCGCCAAGTCCACGTCATAACTCGCATTCTTACACGTGTCCCAAAGGACATCTAGCGAAAACCGCTCACCACTAATTACGGGTTCAGGCCCACCATTATTACTCTATAAATAGGGGAAGACCTCATTCAGACAGAGGAACTCTCACGTTTTTGATTTTGGATTATTATTACGCTGTCCAAATATAATCAGAATTGTAACCCATTGTATTCGAGAACAGTCATATATAGTGAAGAAACCATACGCATAGAGGACGTAGCACACATTTGGTGAATCTCTCTAAATTTCAGTGTTGTTAATTCTCTTTTCGTTTTTCTTACTTGATTATTTTGAGATTGTAATGCTTTATGAATTTCATAAACAAATTTCAAGGGCCCCATCGATTGTTTATTTCATTCCTTTTTACTAACTTCTGTTAAAATTTGACGGTAGATTCCCAGCATCTACAGTTTGGCTTCCCCCGTGGGACCCTTGGCCATCTTACACCAGAGATTCATAGAGCATTTATGGCAGACGAACGCGAGCATCAGGAGGAACCTTTGCAGGGTAGCCTTGCTAATCAACCAGAAGCCTCAGCATCAAGAGGAAATGCCCAAATCGCTAATCTAATGCGATTGGTTGAAGAGTTTACATGGAAGCACAACACCCAACAGAACCAGATGGGAAGCATTAGTGCAGAGAACCAAGTTCTAAAGAACCAGTTGATAGCTATAAACACACAGGCCGTCTATTCCTATTACGACAACCCATATGTTGGGTATTCAGCAGGGGCAAGCTCTGGGGGCTGGCAGCAAGCTACGCCCTATTATCCTCAGAGGGTGCGAAATATGACACACAGCCTAGTGGCTCCAATGCAGCCCATGTCCACACCTGGAAACACACCAATGGCAAACGAAAGGCGAGCGCAGCAGCAGCAGCAGCAGCCAACATGCGGATCTGATTCCATGCAAATTTTCCATACATTGCCTTCGACGTTGAATGATTGCTTTACACTAATTGAATGTAAACCTCACCACTTCGACGCGGTGTTTGATGCCCGATTTACCACCGCTGCCAGAAGGTCCCGTGTCGCCAGGAACAATGAACGTTGAAGAAATGATGCGAAGCATAATGTCTGAAGAAATGAGGACATTAGAAGCGTAGATGGAGCAGCATTTTTCTTCGTAGATACATAGAGCAACAACTTCAACACTGGGGTTCGACGATCTCGCTCGCAGAGTCCAAGAGACACCCTTTACAAAGCGGATAACAAACACTATAACCCCCAAGTTTGGCAGCATTTCTTTTCCAAGGTTTGATGGAATGTCAGATCCCCATGATCATTTGTTACAATACAAACATGTCGTACAGTCGACGAACATTCTGACTAACATGCTTGATAACTCTAAGACATTAGAGTTATCCAGTGTTTTTCTAGTCCAAATTTGCTTAGCCAAGAGCACTTTTGTTAATTTTCTTTGTGTTTTGTTTTGGATTTTTAAGTTTTTCTTTTGCTATGGTCAACTTCTGTAATTATGCTCTTCTTGAACTAAATTGAAGGATCATAGAGCAAAATGAGGGCTAAATCGCTAAAGTACACGTTTTGTATTTTTCAGGTAAAGGCTACAACTATGCTGCAGCATTTCTGGGCGAAATTCTGGGCACAGCTGGCAGTTTTTGCTGACATCAGATCATTATGTGGATAGACCATGTGGGATGAATGAGCTGGGCATCTGTGGTCAGCTGGTCCCCCACCATGTTTTACCACGTGTACCATTGTTGCCCTAGCTAGTAATAAAACAAGAAGAAAGAAAAAGGGGCCGCCATTCGAGACACACCAATTTTGGGGGAATCAAGGAGAAAACGTGAGAGGGAGAGAGAGGAGAGCAACCATTTGTTGCTTCTGAGAAAAAAGCCAGAGAGTACAGCTGAGATAAGGAAAACGTGAGCAAGGAGCTACAAGAGAGCGAGAGGAAGCTTCCAAACTGGGCTGAATTCTTTTCTCTTTCTTATTAGATTAATCTTTTTGTATTCTGCTCATAGATTTATTCATGGTTTATTGTTGGATTAAAGAACTAGATTTCGTGATTATGAACTAAATTGTTTAGCTAGGACCCTAATGGAACCAAGGTTGTAGGAATGTTATGTTGATGTTGGATTGCTAGATAATGTTTTGCTCTTGTTCATTCTTGTGTGTATTATGTTTATTTCTATTGTTTGACTGGCCATCAACTGTAGGAAATCAGATTTAGATTAATACCGGAAGGGTTAATTTAAGTTGGAAATAACATGAATGATGCAAGTTCAATATACTTGTCTAGTTTCATTGATTTGTGAATGGTATAGGAATATATTGTTCATCTTGCATAACCCATTAGACCCGAGCACTAAATTTGCATTCTAATAGCTGGATTCACATAGGAATATGATGAAAAAGGTTTGACGAATTAGCCATAATAATTCAGAAGATTTTTATGTATCAAAACGGAGGTTTGGTTAACAGGCGCAGAGCATGCTATAGCATACTAGTAGCATTCGTGTAGCAGACCTGCAACTAAGGTGAAATTAGGTGTCCTAGCTTGTTTAACCCATTGGTTTCCCAAACTCAACTGCAATCCCGTTATTTTCATTAGTTTTGCTTGCTTTTGCTTTGCTTTTAATTGTTACATAATTTTTATTGAATTTCCAATTCAGTTCTTTATTTTTATTTCATACCTTCTTTAGTATTAAAATAGCTTTTACTTGATAATTTTGGTGATTTAATCCTCGATGGACGATATCCGTACAATTGTGTACACTTTATTACTTGTACGACTCGTATACTTGCGAGTGTTCAATTGAGCGAACAATGCTCGATGACATGATGTGCAAACTCTTTGTACAAAGTCTGAAAAGGAGTAGTCCTGAGATGGTTTTGTAATCTCCCTCCCGAATCCATTGATTCGTTTGATGAGCTCTCGCTCGAGTTCATGAGAAGTTATTCCATCCACATACAATCCAGATAACCACCAAGGATCTATGGGGTGTGGTCCAAGGACCACACGAGTCACTCCGCGCTTATATCAAGCGTTTTAGCAAAGCGGTCTCTGAAATTTCTGGACTTGATGACGTAACAGCGAGGGAAGCATTGAAGAAAGGGCTTAGACATAAGTCCCTATTCAAGAACGAGATTTACGCGAGATATCCCCCTATAATCCAAGACGCTATGCACCGGGCGAAAGGATTCATCGAATTAGAAGAGGAAAACGAACGATTCGAATGTGATCTAGCTCGAACGAGGGAGGAAATAGCAAAAGCTCTCGTCGAGTGAGAGAAAACGTTCAGACGGGAACGTATACGCCCAACAAGACGAACGAAGCACCGATAAGAGCGGACTTCAAGGTGTGATCACAAGCGTCCTTTCTCACCACTCAAGTATGTACTCGGCATTAGCCCGTCAGAGTTGATTGCTCATCTGAAGCGCCAAGACTTCGTCACGTGGCCGAAGAAGTTACCAAAAAATCTATCCAGAGCATGACGAAGTACTGTGAGTTCCACAGGGATCACGGTCACCACACCATCGATTGTAGGAAGCTAAGAGCTGAGGTTGTCGAGTTGCTAAATAAAGGACACCTCAGGGAGTTCCTTTCTGAGAAGGGAAGAGAGACATATGGACTTGGCAACGAGTCCAAAGAACGGAAGATAGTGCAGCAGATCGAGGAAACACCATCACCACCGCCAATTTGAAAGATGATAGACGTCATCTGTGGGGGTTCGACCTACAGCAGAGAGACTGTGACAGCAATCAAGTCTCAAAAAAGAAAAGCCTTACAGCCGATTGCAACGATCCTTCCTGACGGTTCCACCGAACATTTGATCACGTTTCATAGTAGCGAGGCAGCCAACCTCAGCCGACCACACGACGATGCGTTGGTTTTAACTTTGAACGTTTCAAACTGTGAAGTCGGTCGAATTCTTATCGACAATGGGAGCTCAGCCGACGTTCTTTTCCTCTCGACCTTGATAGAGAT
Organism: Ficus carica; assembly: GCA_009761775.1. Classification (NCBI taxonomy): domain Eukaryota; kingdom Viridiplantae; phylum Streptophyta; class Magnoliopsida; order Rosales; family Moraceae; genus Ficus; species Ficus carica. The sequence goes on from CM019749.1 coordinate 17,533,180, forward strand.
GGAATTGTCTAAGTCCGACATCGAGAAGTCAATGACGATTCTTACTGGTTTCAACAGAGAATCAACCACAGCTGTTGGCAAGATTAAGCTTCCTGTTTCGCAGCAAGAAAGAACAAATTTATGGATGTCTTGAAGCAGCTTCACATCAACATACCTCTCGTTGAAGTTCTGGAGCAGATGCCAAATTACGCCAAATTTATGAAAGATTTGGTCACTAAGAAGCGTAGATTTGGAGAATTTGAAACTGTAGCTCTGACAGAGGAATGCAGCGCCATTTTGCAGAATAAACTTCCTCCCAAGCTGAAGGATCCTGGAAGTTTTACAATACCGTGCGCAATTGGAAACCACTACTTTTGTAAAGCCTTATGTGATTTGGGAGCTAATATCAATTTGATGCCAATGTCCATCTTCAGGAAGTTGGGAATTGGTGAAGCACGGCCTACCACAGTATCATTGCAGCTTGCCGATAGGTCCATCACACATCCCGAAGGGAAGATTGAAGATGTTCTAGTAAAGGTGGACAAGTTCATTTTTCCTGCGGATTTTATAATTATTGATTATGAGGCAGACAAAGAAGTGCCGATCATCTTGGGAAGGCCATTTCTTGCTACAGGCCGCACCTTGATTGATGTGCAAAAGGGGGAATTAACTATGAGGGTGCAAGATGAGCAGGTGACATTTAATGTGCTCAAGGCTATGAAGTTTCCAGTTGAGCTTGAGGAGGTTTCGGCTATATCTGCTTTAGATTCCGTAGTGGCCGAAGAGTTTGAGGCAAGTAATTAGCAAGATTTGATACGTTCGTCATTGGCATCAGATTCAGCGGACGATGAAGAAGAATTTGTGGAGCAGCTTGTTTGGCTAGATGGTAATGCCATTGCGCCAAGATATGTGCGAAAATTTGAATCGTTGGATTTATCAAACCGTGAGCACAAGCCACCCAAGTCTTCAAGAGAAGAGCCACCAGTGTTAGAATTGAAGTCTCTGCCATCTCATCTGAGATATGCATATTTGGGAGAATCTTCAACTCTTCCGGTGATCATTTCGGCGGAGTTGACAGAAGATCAGGAGGAGAGGTTGCTTGACATGTTGAGAGAATTCCAAGGCGCCATCGGGTGGACAATAGCAGATATAAAAGGTATAAGTCCCTCATTTTGTATGCACAAGATTCTCTTGGAGGATGATAAGCGAGGTTCCATAGAGGGTCAGAGAAGAATGAATCCAATTATGAAGGAGGTTGTCAAGAAGGAGATCATTAAGTGGTTGGATGCTGGGATAATTTACCCAATTTCTGATAGCTCTTGGGTAAGCCCTGTTCAGTGTGTTCCTAAGAAAGGGGGAATTACTGTTGTGGAGAACGAAAACAACGAATTGATTCCTACAAGGACAGTAACGGGTTGGCGGATTTGCATGGATTATAGGAAACTAAACAAGGCCACAAGGAAGGATCACTTCCCACTCCCCTTCATTGATCAGATGCTTGATAGATTAGCTGGGAAGGAGTACTACTGTTTCTTGGATGGCTATTCTGGCTATAATCAGATTGCCATAGCTCCTGAGGATCAACACAAGACCACATTCACTTGCCCATTCGGTACATTTGCTTTCAGAAGGATGCCATTTGACTTGTGCAATGCGCCTGCAACTTTTCAGCGGTGTATGATGGCGATTTTCACTGACATGGTGGAGCAATATGTGGAGGTGTTTATGGATGATTTCTCAGTCTTTGGAGAAAGTTTCGAAAACTGCCTCGCAAATTTGGCAAGGGTTTTGAAGCGATGTGAAGAGACCAATCTAGTCCTAAATTAGGAGAAATGTCATTTTATGGTCAAAGAGGACATAGTGTTGGGACACCGAGTTTCGAAGAATGCCCTTGAAGTTGATAAAGCCAAAATTGCCATAATAGAAAACCTCCCTCCGCCATCAAATGTAAAAGGGATTTGAAGTTTTCTTGGACATGCAGGGTTTTACAGAAGATTTATTAGAGATTTCTCCAAGATTTCTAAGCCTCTTTGCAGCCTATTGGAGAAAGACAGCCAATTCATCTCTGACGAAGCATGTTTGTCAGCCTTTTCAGAGTTAAAACGGAAGCTCATCTCAGCGCCAATCATTGTAGCACCGGATTGGTCATTACCGTTTGAAGTAATGTGTGATGCAAGTGATTGGGCTGTGGGGGCTGTTTTAGGGCAGCGCAAAAGCAAGGTATTTCATCCCATTTACTATGCTAGCAAGACTCTTTCAGAAGCTCAATTGAACTACACGGTGACAGAGAAGGAGTTGTTGACTGTTGTCTACACCTTTAACAAATTTCGAGCTTATTTGATAGGAGCAAGGGTTACGGTTTTTACAGACCATTCGGCTATAAAATACTTGGTAGAGAAGAAGGATGCTAAGCCAAGGTTGATTAGATGGGTTCTTTTGCTTCAAGAGTTTGACCTGGAGATCAAGGATAGGAAGGGCACGGAGAATTAAGTGGCTGACCATTTATCTCGGTTGGAGAAGGTTGAGAAGGGCACAGATTTAAAAGCTATTAAGGAGGTCTTCCCCGATGAGCAGCTCCTTGTTGTTAATCGAGTCTCAACTATGGTGCCATGGTATGCGGATTTAGTGAACTACCTAGTTAGTGGGTTGATGCCTCCTGATTTAAATGCCCATCAACGAAAAAAGTTCCTGCATGAGGTCAAGTTTTACTATTGGGATGAGCCATACTTGTTCAGGAAATGTGCAGATCAAATTCTAAGGCGGTGTATTCCTGAGGAAGAAAGAGAAGAGGTGTTGCATCAATGTCACAATACACCCTATGGAGGGCATTTTCAAGGTGATAGGACTGCAGCAAAGATCCTACAATCAGGATTTTATTGGCCAAGCTTGTTTCGGAATGCTCGAGATTTTGTATCAAGGTGTGATAGATGCCAAAGAGTTGGTAGTATCTCAAGAAGACATGAAATGCCTCTAACCAACATCATCGAGCTGGAGTTGTTTGATGTATGGGGGATTGACTTCATGGGTCCCTTTGTTCCATCTTTTGGCAATCTTTACATACTTGTGGCGGTGGATTACGTCTCAAAGTGGGTGGAGGCCGCTGCCCTTCCTACAAATGACTCGAAGGTGGTGATGCAGTTCATGAAGAAGCAAATTTTCACAAGATTTGGCACTCCACGAGCAGTAATCAGCGATGAAGGGACACATTTTTGCAGCAAGTACTTTGAGGCGTTGCTAGCAAAGTATAATGTTCGCCATAGAGTTGCTACAAGCTATCACCCACAGACTAATGGGCAAGCCGAAGCATCTAACAAGCAAATCAAGTTCATTTTGGAGAAAACTGTTAGCCCTACGAGAAAGGACTGGTCCAAAAGGTTGGATGATGCATTATGGGCCTATAGGACTGCCTTCAAAACTCCAATTGGAATGTCTCCTTACCAATTGGTGTTTGGGAAAGCATGTCATTTACCTTTGGAGATGGAGCACAAGGCTTATTGGGCGCTCCAACACTTGAATATGGACATGAATGCAGCTGGAGATAAAAGATTGATGCAACTCAATGAGTTAGATGAGTTTCGTTTACAAGCATATGAGAATTCCAAGCTCTATAAGGAGAAGGTCAAACGGTGGCATGACAGAAGAATCATGAGCATAACTTTCGAACCAGGGCAGCAAGTTCTTTTGTTCAATTCAAGACTGAAGCTTTTCCCATGAAAGTTAAAGTCTCGTTGGTCAGGTCCGTTCACAATTGCTACTGTATTTCCTCATGGAGCAGTGGAATTGCAAGATGACAAGTTTGGAAGGAAATTCTTAGTGAATGGGCAGAGAGTCAAGCATTATTGGGGAGGTCCTGTGGATCGTTCTAAGACCTCCATCACTCTCAAAGAAGCCTAAAAAAGGGAAGTAGTTGGGCTGATGACTTAAAAACAAGCGCTCTTGGGAGGCAACCCAAAAATTTTTCTTGTTTTGTTAGTTTGGTTTATTTTAATTTGTTTGAGTTGTTGATTCAGTTTTTGTTAAGAAATTTGAACTAATTTGATGAAATTTTTCTATGTAGAAATCTGGGGAGCAATCTGTGCTAAAAATGCTACTGGAACGCTACAGCATTTCTGGAAAAATCTGGGGAGCAATCTGTGCTAAAAATGCTACTGGCCCCAGAAATCTGTGCTAAAAATGCTACTGGAATACTACAGCATTTCTGGAAAATTCTGGGGAGCAATCTGTGCTAAAAATGCTACTGGAATGCTACAGCATTTCTGGAAAATTCTGGGGAGCAATCTGTGCTAAAAATGCTACTGGAATGCTAAAGCATTTCTGAAATATTCTGGGGAGCAATCTGTGCTAAAAATGCTACGGGGATGCCACAGCATTAAAAAAAAAAAAAGTTAAAAAAAATAATAAATAAATAATATATACATTAAAAAATATATATATATATAACTATATATATATGTGCGTCCCGGTGGATTTGTTTTAAACCAAGCTTATTTGTTCAAAAAAAAAAATCTAACTATATATATATATATATATTCATTTGTAACCCTACATGACCCCACCCACTTCCTTTTTGCTTTCTTCTTCTGCGCCGTCAACCAAGCAGAAAATCCACCATTGCCGAGCATCCCAAAGCAGCCCACGGCACCAGCCATCCACCGAGCGCAGCAAACCCACGGCACCAGCCATCCATCGAGCGCAGCAAACCTGCCCAAAGCAGCCCACGACACCAGCTAACACCGAGCGCAGCAAACCGCTGCCCAGCCCAACCTCCACAAGCCCACACCGAGCAGCCTCCACCGGTCAACTAGCCGAGTCCAGCCACCACCACCTCTCGGCCTTCCCCGAACCTGCGCCATTCACCGACCCAGCAAAAAACGACAATCATTTTGGGCATTAAATTCGTTGCCAATCATCGGATTCAAAAGTGAGGTGATTGTGAAAATTCTTAAGTTTGGGGGAGTTTGTGGACAAGTTCGTACATTATGCCAGTCGCCACAAGAACTAGAAGAGGTAGGAGGGAACCAGTGAGAGCTGAACCAGAAAGCTCTGAAAGTGAGCCTGAACAGAGCCTTGAAAGGGTGGAGCGGTTTCGTTCTGCTGATGCTATTGACAGATTTCAATCTTGCACTAATCAGAGGGCATTATACATGGAAAGAGGGTTCATTTTCAAGCCAAACACTAAAGCTGAATACCCAAAATTTGTTCACAATGTGATTGCAGAGCATCAGTGGAGAAATTTTTGTAGGCCCCAGAGCGCAGCAGTGATTCAATTGGTGCGGGAATTCTATGCCAACTATGACCCTGCGGTGCCGAATTCCATTTTTGTGCGAGGCAAGCACGTTCCCCTTACACCCGAAGCCATTAACCACATTTATGCTCTCCCGGAAGTTGAAGACCAATATCAGGAGTTCTTCAACAGTATAGACGCCAACGAGCTCAAAGAGGTGCTTAATAGGTTATGTGAGGAGGGAGCTGAGTGGACTCGAGGGAAGCGGGGAGCAATGACTTTTCCTCGGGCATTTCTTAAGCCAGGGCCGAAGGTGTGGTTTCATTTCCTCAAATTTAAGCTCATGCCCTCATCACATGATCATTTAATAAACAAAGAGCGGGCGATCCTGTTGCACTGCATTATGGAGGGACGGAATTTTGATGTTGGGAAGTTAATTCAGAAGCAAATTGGTGTGTGCGCACGGCGAAATAGTGGTGGGCTGTGGTTCCCATCGTTAATCACTCAGTTATGTGCTACTCATGATGTTATCATTGAAACTCATGAACCAAAGGAGCAGCCGGCAGCGCAAATCACACCGATGTCCCTCACTAGAATCCTCCAGGAGGATAATGAGCCTGAGGCAGCAGCACCAAATGCACCCAGACTTGCAGCGCCAAACTCATCGGCTTCTGAGAGACCTAACCCTGATTTAGTTGCCGGGTTTCTTCGAATGGAGCAGCGACTCAGCCAAATTGAGGTGATGCAATATGAGCATATGCAGCACATGCGGGACTTTTGGAGATATGAGCGAGAAAGAGATTTGACACTTCAGAAGCATTTTCGAGCCAACTCCAATAGGTTCCAATCTTTCCCGAAATTCCCGTCTCATTTGTGTGACTCGCCTCCTGAGGACACCGCGCAAGATAGCCCCGAAGAAGCTGCAGGCGGCCCTTCTAGCACATCAGGACCCAAGCAGCTAGAGCATGCGGATGCAGCTACATCAAAACAAAGTGAAAAAGGGAAAACAGTGGCAGCCGAGCCTTCGTCTAGGCGGCACTCGTTGCGCAGCACCGTAAACTGGAAATGGCAGAGTTGATGGCCCTGTGTTCAACTGTTCAGGGATGTTTTCGCCTCCTCTTTTATTGTTTCTTACATACGTATCCTTGTTTTTCTTTTTCTTTGTTGCGTGCCGTGGCTTCTTTTACTGTTTTCATTTTTATTTCTGCATTAATGTCTGTCTTTTGTATGTTTTATTTTTGTTGGTGTGTCTTTTCATCTTTGTGGAAATTTGCCACAACCAATGATGATGTGCATGGGTTAGGCGTACTTGTTGGAAAAACATTGCATTCATCAGGTGTTAGTTTTTCTATTCATTTGCGGGCTTTGTTCTTTGATTGTGATTTCTATTAACATTATGCACTACACCGTGTGTTATAACCTCAATGATTCCCTAGACCAAGCACTATAAACTCTAGAACTTGCTTAATAAATTCTTGAGACGAAATTTTTGATGAGCATGTGACTAAGGATATGATGTTGGCTGATTTTTTTGGACCAATTGAGCCTTTCAAGCCCACCTTGTACTGTTTTCAGCCATTGTATACCCCCTTTGAGCCTACGTTTTTCTCTTTTTCTTGTTCCCAAAGCTTTAGTGTAGCGTATGTTTATAATAAGTTTCCACTTGTTTAACCTTCTCCCCTATGCATATGTTATTCTAGGGCATGATTCTTACACCATTGAGGGCAATATTGCTTTTAAGTTTGGGGGTGTGGGAAACTTATTAAAAAAAAAAAAAAAAAAAAGTTTGTTTGCTCCGCTGTTTTGGATTGCTTAGTAACCAGGAGTGTTCATGAGCCCCATGTTCATTTTTGCGTCAAACTGTAAACCGAAACATGAGCAAGTAAAAACCTTGAATTGCGACTTTGTTGAGTAACCGGGTGACTTCATCACAAATGTTGACATTCGCGTAAAAAGGTAAATGTGGCATGACAAGGTAGCAAAAAAAAAAAAAAAAAAAAAAAGGAATAAATGGCAAGAGGAAGTAAAAACTAAGTTTGAGGGTGTGCTCTTTTGAGACATTGTTTGTACTTTAAGGTCCTAGAGTATTGATGTGTTTTAGGGTGAGATGAGCCAAAATGCATCCTCGTACCTTACCTTGATCCTAGTCCGTCATCGCAACCACAATGAAATCTTATTGACCTTTGGTTAGATGTTAATCGACATTAGTGGAGAGAGTTTTGAAAAGCAAGCTTATGGAGTTTGAACTTTAATTTGAAAACGTCTTGTTTAAAATAAGTATGCTTGGTTCTATTTATTTTGTCATTGATGAAATAGCGCTTGGTGCTCACACACTCACAAAGCAAGTCCAATCTGAGAAGAAGCCATCTTTTGAATTCAAAAATCAACACTTGTATGAGTATGGTGTTTCTCTTTTAGGTATGCTTTTAACCCATCTTTTGAGGGCAACCCCTGGGCGAATTTATCCACAAAGTAGTGCTTTTGTTTTTCTTTGTTTTTGTTTTGCGTCTTGTTTTTGCTGTTGTTTCTGTTTTGCTTGAGGACAAGCAATGTTTTAAGTTTGGGGGTGTGATAACTCTAAGACATTAGAGTTATCCAGTGTTTTTCTAGTCCAAATTTGCTTAGCCAAGAGCACTTTTGTTAATTTTCTTTGTGTTTTGTTTTGGATTTTTAAGTTTTTCTTTTGCTATGGTCAACTTCTGTAATTATGCTCTTCTTGAACTAAATTGAAGGATCATAGAGCAAAATGAGGGCTAAATCGCTAAAGTACACGTTTTGTATTTTTCAGGTAAAGGCTACAACTATGCTGCAGCATTTCTGGGTGAAATTCTGGGCACAGCTGGCAGTTTTTGCTGACATCAGATCATTATGTGGATAGACCATGTGGGATGAATGAGCTGGGCATCTGTGGTCAGCTGGTCCCCCACCATGTTTTACCACGTGTACCATTGTTGCCCTAGCTAGTAATAAAACAAGAATAAAGAAAATGGGGCCGCCGTTCGAGACACACCAATTTTGGGGGAATCAAGGAGAAAACATGAGAGGGAGAGAGAGGAGAGCAACCATTTGTTGCTTCTGAGAAAAAACTCAGAGAGTACAGCTGAGAGAAGGAAAACATGAGCAAGGAGCTACAAGAGAGCGAGAGGAAGCTTACAAACTGGGCTGAATTCTTTTCTCTTTCTTATTAGATTAATCTTTTTGTATTCTGCTCATAGATTTATTCATGGTTTATTGTTGGATTAAAGAACTAGATTTCGTGATTATGAACTAAATTGTTTAGCTAGGACCCTAATGGAACCAAGGTTGTAGGAATGTTATATTGATGTTGGATTGCTAGATAATGTTTTGCTCTTGTTCATTCTTGTGTGTGTTATGTTTATTTCTATTGTTTGACTGGCCATCAACTGTAGGAAATCAGATTTAGATTAATACCGGAAGGGTTAATTTAAGTTGGAAATAACATGAATGATGCAAGTTCAATATACTTGTCTAGTTTCATTGATTTGTGAATGGTATAGGAATATATTGTTCATCTTGCATAACCCATTAGACCCGAGCACTAAATTTGCATTCTAAGAGCTGGATTCACATAGGAATATGTTGAAAAAGGTTTGAGGAATTAGCCATAATAATTCGGAAGATTTTTATGCATCAAAACGGTGGTTTGGTTAACAGGCACAGAGCATGCTATAGCATACTAGTAGCATTCGTGTAGCAGACCTGCAACTAAGGTGAAATTAGGTGTCCTAGCTTGTTTAACCTATTGGTTTCCCAAACTCAACTGCAATCCCGTTATTTTCATTAGTTTTGCTTGCTTTTGCTTTGCTTTTAATTGTTACATAATTTTTATTGAATTTCCAATTCAGTTCTTTATTTTTATTTCATACCTTCTTTGGTATTAAAATAGCTTTTACTTGATAATTTTGGTGATTTAATCCTCGAGGGACGATATCCGTACAATTGTGTACACTTTATTACTTGTACGACTCGTATACTTGCGAGTGTTCAATTGAGCGAACAATGCTCGATGACATGATGTGCAAACTCTTTGTACAAAGTCTGAAAAGGAGTAGTCCTGAGATGGTTTTGTAATCTCCCTCCCGAATCCATTGATTCGTTTGATGAGCTCTCGCTCGAGTTCATGAGAAGTTATTCCATCCACATACAATCCAGATAACCACCAAGGATCTATGGGGTGTGGTCCAAGGACCACACGAGTCGCTCCGCGCTTATATCAAGCGTTTTAGCAAAGCGGTCTCTGAAATTTCTGGACTTGATGACGTAACAGCGAGGGAAGCATTGAAGAAAGGGCTTAGACATAAGTCCCTATTCAAGAACGAGATTTACGCGAGATATCCCCCTACAATCCAAGACGCTATGCACTGGGCGAAAGGATTCATCGAATTAGAAGAGGAAAACGAATGATTCGAACGTGATCTAGCTCGAACGAGGGAGGAAATAGCAAAAGCTCACGTCGAGTGAGAGAAAACGTTCAGACGCGAACGTATACGCCCAACAAGACGAACGAAGCACCGAGAAGAGCGGACTTCAAGGCGTGATCACAAGCGTCCTTTCTCACAACCCAAGTACGCACTCGGCATTAGCCCGTCAGAGTTGATCGCTCATCTGAAGCGCCAAGACTTCGTCACGTGGCCGAAGAAGTTACCAAAAAATCTATCCAGAGCATGACGAAGTACTGTGAGTTCCACAGGGATCACGGTCACCACACCATCGATTGTAGGAAGCTAAGAGCTGAGGTTGCCGAGTTGCTAAATAAAGGACACCTCAGGGAGTTCCTTTCTGAGAAGAGAAGAGAGACATATGGACTTGGCAACGAGTACAAAGAACGGAAGATAGTGCAGCAGATCGAGGAAACACCATCACCACCGCCAATTTGAAAGATGATAGGCGTCATCTGTGGGGGTTCGACCTACAGCAGAGAGACTGTGACAGCAATCAAGTCTCAAAAAAGAAAAGCCTTACAGCCGATTGCAACGATCCTTCCTGACGGTTCCACTGAACATTTGATCACGTTTCATAGTAGCGAGGCAACCAACCTCAGCCGACCACACGACGATGCGTTGGTTCTAACTTTGAACGTTTCAAACTGTGAAGTCGGTCGAATTCTTGTCGACAATGGGAGCTCAACCGACGTTCTTTTCCTCTCGACCTTGATAGAGATGGAATTGTCTGAGTCCGACATCGAGATGTCAATGACGATTCTTACTTGTTTCAACAGAGAATCAACCACAGCTGTTGGCAAGATTAAGCTTCCTGTTTTCGCAGCAAAAAAGAACAAGATGACAAGTTTCCTAGTTTTAGACTGCCCATCCGCCTACAACATCATACTTGGTAGGCCATGGATCCATGCGATGAAGGCAGTACCGTCCACGTACCACCAGAGGATTAGATTTCCCACAAAGAGGGGAATACGGGAGATAAAGGGTAGCCAGGAGGTCGCACAAACATGCTACCTCCATTCGATGAAACTAAAGAAGAGCGAAAGCTTATAGCAATTAATCGCCAAAGAATCGAACGATAAGGCCCAACCAGACGTCGAGCAGCTCGATGAGATCCAAATTGACCCAACGAGGCCAGATCGATTCATCAATATTGGATTATTGCTTGATGATGTGGTTCGTAGTCAGTTGGTGAATTTTCTTCGAGACAACCAAGACTGTTTTGCTTGGTCACATAACAACATGCCTGGTATCAACCCTGAGGTGACGACGCATCGACTTAATGTCAACCCTAATCATAAGCCAGTGAAATAGAAAAGGCGGAAGCTCGGTATCGAACGAAATCGTATAGTCAACGATGAAGTGCGCAAGCTGATCGAAGCAGGTTCATACGAAAAGTTCGTTACCCAGAATGGTTGGCGAACGTCGTTATCGTGAAAAAGAAGAATGAAAAATGGAGGGTCTGCATTGACTTCACTGACCTAAATAAAGCTTGTCCGAAAGACAGTTTTCCGTTGTCACATATCGATTGTCTAGTTGATGCGACTACTGGGCACGTATTGCTCTCATTTATGGATGTATTTTCTAGATACAACCAGATTCTCATGTATCCAGAAGACCAAGAGAAGACAACATTCATCACAGAAAGAGAGATTTACTGCTATAAGGTGATGCCGTTCGGATTGAAGAACGCTGGGGCAACGTACCAAAGGCTCGTCAATGCTATGTTCGCTAATCAACTTGGTAGAACAATGGAAGTTTACATAGACGACATGCTGGTCAAATCGCTAAAGGCCGAAGATCATATCGGACACCTATCAGAATGCTTCTCAGTACTTCGGCAGCACAACATGCGCATGAATCCCTTCAAATGCTCTTTTGGCGTCTCATCCGGGAAGTTCCTTGTCGGTTAATCATCACACAGCGAGGGATCGAAGCCAATCCAGACCAGATAAGGGCGATTATGAACATGCCTTCACCAAGAAACAAACGAGAGATTCAGAAGCTGACTGGCCAGATCGCAGCACTAAGCAGATTCATCTCTCGATTAACCGACAAGTGCCAACCCTTCTTTAAACTGCTCAAGGGAAATAAAAAGTTTGAGTGGAACGAACGGTGTTAGCTGGCTTTTGATGAGCTTAAAAGGTACTTATCGACCCCTCATATTCTAGCCAAACCTTTAACTAACGAGTGTTTGTTTCTAAACTTGGTAGTCAAAGAGGACACAGTCAGCGCTGTCCTAGTAAGCGATGCAAATGGCGAACAACCAGTTTATTATGTCAGCAAATCGTTGCTTGATGCTGAAACGAGATATCCAATGGTTGAGAAGTTAGCTCTTGCCTTCATCACTACCGCACGAAAACTAAGGCCGTATTTCCAGTCTCATTCGATCATCGTGATGACAACTTACCCCTGCGAGCCATTCTTCATAGTCCAAACTTATCTGGACATTTAACAAAGTGGACGATCGAGTTGAGCGAATTTGACATCTAGTACTGGGTTTGAACTAGCCTAAAATCACAGGTACTTGCTGACTTTGTAACCGAGTTGACTCTTGAACCTCCAACGATGAGAAATGAACCAGAAGACTGGTGGACACTGATGGTTGACGGAGCATCCAATGTTAAAGGTTCTGGCGTAAGAGTATACCTCAGGTCCCCCGATAGTGAGGTTATCGAACAATCATTCCGCCTTGGATTCAATGCCTCCAACAATGAAGCTGAATACGAAGCCTTAATAGCTGGACTAAGGTTAGCGAAAGCACTGGGGGCTCGTCGGTTGAAAATTCATAGCGATTCACAGTTCATTGTGAACCAGGTACTCGGAGAGTACACAGTGAAGGATACAAGAATGAAGGCCTACCTAAGCGTTGTTCGTTCGCTTGTAAGGCATTTCGAAGAGTATACGATCCAGCAGATCTCAAGGGATTTGAACACTCAAGCGGACGCTCTGGCAAGATTCGGTTCTACATATGAGCCAAGCCTACGACGAAGCATTCCAATCGGTTTTATTAAAGAACCGAGCATAGAGGTTGAGACCACAGTCATTACCGAAGAATTTGAAGAAGACTGGAGAACGCCCATCATTGCTTATTTGAAGGAAGGGCTGTTACCAGAAGATAAGCAGGAGGCGCGAAAGGTCAAGACGAAGTCTGCACGTTTCTCGCTGATCAACAATATTCTTTATCGTCATTCATTTAATGGCCCCTACACTCGTTGTCTTTGTAAGAACCCAAAATTATGATGAACCTATGATTTCCTTAGAGACAAGGAAAATCTAAGACTGAACCATGTATGTCGATATGAAGCTCATGATTTGAGTTGAATATTAGTATATGTTTGAGTTCTCGTTGAATTAGCTACGAGACTCAAAAATAGTTTGCTTAGTCACGCATGAGGCCTTTTGAAAAAAGGGAAAAATAGGAATTTATGATTTTTATTATGGTCAAAGTTTGACCAAGTTGACTTTTGTAATAACCAACTTGTTTGTAAACTTACGATTTCTTTCGTTAAGAATCAAAGTCTGTTTATGTGATATGTATGATATGTTTTCTAAGAAAGGTTGTTGAATCTTTTGCAAAAAGATTCGATAATTTATTTACACCAGTTTAAGACCTTTTGATAAAAAGGGTAGGGAATGACCCCTCATTCTAAAATAGAATGGATGAAAAATTTCTTGGCCACCAAGCACACCTTATGACCGGCCACCTCATAGGGACCAAGGTGCAAATAGTTTATTTTTATGGGCCAATATGTAATTTTAAGAAAAGTAAATAAGTATAAATTTTTAGAAAGTTAGAAAAGCATTAGAATGATGACTATGTAAGAAATGGGAAGCCAAGTGGCATCACTATGACTGGCCACCTCAAGGGACCAAAATGTAAATATTTTGTCTTTAGGGGCCAATATGCAATTTTAAGAAAAGTGAATGGTTATGGATTTTTAGAAAGTTAAGATAGTGTTAAGTGGTTGATTAAGCAAGAATTGGAGGCCAAATGCTATCACCATAGTTGGCCACCTCACAAGGACCTAAGTGCAAATATTTTTATGTTTAGGGGCCAATGTGCAATTTTAAGAAAAATAAAATATTTGCAAATAAGCATGTAAAAATTATGGCAGATTTTTCTGACTAAGCCTTCAAATCCAACTAAGCCAATGATTGATTACAAATTTAGTTACCCTAGTTACATTGAAAACCAAGGAAGAAAGATAGGATTTGATGACTTGGTTTGGTCCAATCATTTTCCTCCATTTGTTCTTTCCATGGCCAGCCACCTCAAGGGTAGATAAGCAAACATTGTGAGGTTAAGGACTTAAATGCAAATGTGGAGACAAGGGTTTCTTAAGAGCTTGACACATCATGGTCTTAGCCTTGGTGAGTAAGCTTGATAGCTTTGCTTACTTGGTTAAGAATAAAACTCCAACAAGCAAACACCCACCACTTAACTCATCATGGCCGGCCACCACATGGTTCCAATGAGTAAATATGTTGCTCTTGAGAATTAATATGCAATTTAGAATCAAGAATTTTTCTCAAAGTTTTTGAGAGATGACAAGTGTAGTATCTAGCTTAGGTGAGCAAGCTTATAGCCTTGCTTGCTTGGCTAGATAAATCAAGTTGTTTCACCACCTCATGGCCGGCCATCACAAGGGAGAGGCACCTCATGCTTCTAGCCTTGATGATTCAACCCCTAGCTTTGCTCACTTGGCCATCTAGAGCAACCAAGTCCGGCCACCTCATGGGACATTGAAGCAAATAAGTTTTCTAGAGGAGCTTATAAGCAATTTTAGAAATTTTCACTCACCTATAAATAGGTGGTGGTATGAACGTTTGTTAGCTTTTGGAAAACCTTAGATTGACAGCTCTTTCTATGGTTTTTCATTTCCCTAAGAGCCGAACTTAGTGAGATGGAAAAAGAGAAAAGGTTAGGTCGGTTTTGGTGAGGGAGTGTAAGAAAAATTTCTGAAATCCTAGTCTAGAACCACTTCCGTGGAACTTGAGGTAAATCTTTTTATCCTCTAGTTCTTTATTTAAGTTTTGGTTAAGATTTAAGTATATATTTCTATGTTTGAAATATAAGGGCATAAGCTCACTTTTTAGCTTTATGCACTAGGGTTATGGTAAGTGCTTGACTATGTTTGATTGAGGGATTGGTGATCTCTAATTATGAGTTAAAGCAAGTTTATGATTAATTGAGGTTAAGGATAGTTGCCTGTATGTATGCTTACTACATGGTTGCTATATGTTTTCATTTACTCAAAGATGAGAATTTATAAATGATTATGGTACAAGTTATGTATGTTGCAAACTAGGGTTCTAGGAAACCCTAAAAACCCTAACTTGGTACAGATTACCATTTGGGTTGCACAAAAGTTATATGTATAAGAACTGAATGTATGATTACAAAAATGTTATAAAACCCCCTGCATGCTTGACATAGGCTCACGGTGTAAACCGTTCGAGGTAGTGTGCGTGTGATTTTACGTAAAAACTTCCTTGTATGAAATCTGCCATTTTCAGTTTTAACTAGACAGTTTTCTGGAAACGGTATTTTGAGGCCTTTAGAGGCCGAATTTGAAGAAAGTTAAAACTACAAAATTGTAGCAAAATGGAAAATCCTAGGGAGTAACGTGGATAGTTTTTAAAAATAAGGCTTCAAAGGTCACTGTTTTTACAGAAACCCGAGCCTGGTCGGCCAGACCCAGTGTGCACGGCCAGGCAGATTCAACAAGAAAAATGGACAGGTTACAAGCAGAATTGGTTTTTGAGAAAAACACAAAAGTTGTAGTATTATTCGAAGTCTACAACTTTCATGAAGAAGACTTTTTCTAATTCAAAACAGATTTTTAAGAGAAAACCAAATTTATGAATTGGTTTCAAACACAGTTTTTCAGAATTCTAGGGTTTTACTAAAATTCAAAAGGGAGTTGAGTTTTAGGGTTTGTGTTTTGCAATGAGTTAGTAACTAGAGTTATTTATGATATCATGATAGGATGATTCTTATCCTATGATTTTCTTCAAAACAGGAAAGCAACCTGTTTAAGTGGAATATTTTAATTCAAGGTGCAAAGTAACTGGTAAGTACAACTCCGCCTACAGCATGAACAAAACGTTTTTTGTTGCAGGACAGGTTTTTAAGAAATCATGTATTGATTTACATGATTTACTTATGTTTATGTTATGTTATGATAAGTTTATGTTATGTTATGATAAGTTTATGCTATGATATTATGCTATGAAGTTTATGTTATGAAGTTTATGTTACGATATTATGCTATGATATGTTATTTTATGGTATGATATGGTAAGTTATGTTATGATGTATTATGATTAAGATTATTTTATGTTATATGTTTGGCTACGTGACATCATGAAGCATGTTCACGAATATTAAATCACATGGTAAGAATAAGTTAAGTCACGAGATAGGATAAGATAAGTTAATGTTATGGTGTCATACCGACTTGCCACGAGGGCAGGTTTTAAACGGTTTGGCCTATGGTTTGAATTGGACAGGGCTGGCCGCCCCAATCACTCTATGTAAACGATTAGTTTCATGGTTCGATTTGGTTTGGATTGGCCGCCTCCAACCACTCCATGGCTATGTACCACGGTACGTACAGTTATGTTATGTAAGGGCCAAAAAGTATGCTAACCTAAGAAAACAGTAAGAAAGCATAAATGGTGCATGCATTAAGTCATCATGAAATGTTTTACGGATTAAATAGTTGTGCTTGCTGAACGAAAGCTCATAGTTCATGTTTATGCTGTAGGTAAGCAACCTACGGGCAATACTTGATGCAATACTGTGGAGAGTTGGTGCTGCGGACTGTGAAATGTGGAATGGACACCACCACGGGTTTTGGAAAATAGGTTTTTGTAAAATACATTTGTAAAGTGTGTTTTGAAGAAATGGTATGTTTTAAGAAAAGTTTCAAGTATGTATGGCAAGCCAGTTGCCTCGTGTTGTACCGATCCGCGCTAGGTCGGGTTTGGTCCACGATCTTGGTACTCAAGTGAGTACGTATGAATATGTATGAAGATAAGTTAAGTTTTATGTATGAGAAGAAGTATGAGAATAAGTCAAGTTTAAGTTTGAGAGTAAAAGAGTTTTAAAATAAAGTTTTAAAGAATAAAGAATAAAGAAAAAATTTTACTCTGGAATTTTCAGCAAGCTTAAAGCTTTTTGTTAAGAATTAAGTTAAGTAAGTAAGTAAGGTGACGGCCCACGTCTACGTAGTAATTCCCCTACGTAGATGGTGTAAGTCGGGGCGTTACAGTCTTGACGAGAAAGAAGCTGCATATGTTCTGAAGGAGATCCATGAAGGCAAATATGGGAATCATTCTGGGGGCAGGTCTTTGTGAACAAAACCAAGCGACATGACTATTACTGGCCCACCATGCTTCACGATAGCGACAACGTTGTAAGGCGATGTGACAAATGCCAAAGGCATTCCCCATTATTCCATCAACCAGCAGAGCGATTATCGAACATCGGATCTCCTTATCCTTTCATGAAGTATTCGATGGACATAGTAGGGCCATTACCAAGGGCGAGCGGTCAACACAAGTACCTGCTTATACTCACTGATTACTTCACAAAGTGGGTCGAAGTAGAGGCATATACGAATATAAAGGATTCGAACGTCAAAGGCTTCATCTGGAAGAACATAATTTGCAGGTTTGGCGTGCCACAAGAAATAGTCACGAACAATGGATCCCAATTCATTTCAGGTAACTTCAGAAAATTCTGTCAAGAGTGGAAGATCGAGCTTAGTTTCTCCACCCCGAGGTATCCCCAAGGAAATAGACAGGCTGAAGCAACCAACAAAACAATAGTCCAGAATTTGAAGAAGAAGCTCGAAGCTTGAAAAGGACGATGGGCGGATGAACTTCATGGCATTCTGCGGGCATACAGGACAACCCCACGAAGAGTGACTGGTGAATCTCCATTCTCACTGACATTCAGTGCCAAAGCGGTTGTCCCACTAGAAATTGGCATCCCCACGCTTCAACGACAGCTATCCTTTGAAAACGAGGATCAGAATCAAGAGATGCTCAACGACAATCTGGATGTACTTGACGAAAGATGAAATCGAGCTCTGGTACGCATGGCGAACTATCAGCAATCTGTGGTTAAATATTACAACTCAAAAGTATAACCACGAACTTCCAATGAAGGAGACCTCATACTTCGCAAGGTATTCCAGAACATTGTCGACTCAAATGCTTGAAAGTTGGGAGCAAACTGGGAAGGCCCTTACAGGATCTCGAAAGTCATCCGTCCGGGTGTTTACCGTCTCGAGACGATCGATGGAGTTGAAGTGCTTCACAGTTGGAATTATCATCACCTTCGCAAGTATTACTTATAACTTCTTGTAATTTTATCAAGTTCTTGTAATTTCTTGTAACTTTGTTTACATTTGTAAAGGCTCGATCCGTTACAATAAACGTTCGATGCAAGATCGAACCTGTAGGTCGAAGCCTAAGACTACATTGAACAATCGAACTACGTCCAACTTGATCCCAACATGGGTACGTTGGCAGCTTGTATACGCTTGTACGAGTCCAGACACATAAATCAGATAAATCAGAAAAAAAAAAAAATTTTGAACCACGTTCGACCTGATCCCAACATGGGTACGTAGGCAGCTTGTAAACGCTTGTACGAGTCCAGTCATAAAAATCAAAAAATTACGGTGAACAATCGAACTAGGAATGACTTGATCCCTAAATATGGGTACGTAGGCAACTCATGATATATAAACGAGTGCAGCTACTCTTCCTAATTAAAAACGTGTTTTCAAGCAAAAACACGTGTTCTTCACATTCACTACTGACCTGTCCAAGTTTTATTATGGATACATCTACTCAATTTCTTCGTGTCAATTCAAGTGGCACACGATTTTGACGACCATTGGCTCCACATGGTTGAGGTTTAAAGATCCAAAGTTCATTTCTTACGAACAACACGATCCATAATCGTGCGATTATTCGTCACACATATTGCAGCACGATCAATGCTCGATTCGTCATACAATATTCGACATTTCACATCATCATTACATAAACATAGATGTGGATAAAAATTCTATCAAAGTTTTGAATAAATAGAGAAATCATCAATGTTTACAATTTAATGTTCGAATAAAAATAAAAATAAAAACACTACAACTACTGCATCATATAAACTACTGTCGCGTCTAGCGGTCTTCCGAAGGATTAGCATTGTTAGGGGGCTCGATGTCAATGGGTTCTGGCTCATTCGACGTTGGCATGGCTACATCAATAGGGGCGGACGATGAACTTCCGGCTTTGGCCAGGGAATCCTCGTACAGTTCGATCTATTCTTCTACGTCAGCGTCGACGAGAAGGCCATGTTTATACTCCTTGCGGAGATCGTATCGAGCCTTGAGAGTAGCTCTTTCATATGCGTCAACAATCCGAGCGACGAGCACGGAGTAGTCAGCTTCTTTCTCTTTCAGCGACTCTTCAAGAGTCTTGATTTTGGCCTGCGCCTCGTCGAACCTGTCAACCATGACTTTCATCATGTTCATCCCCTCTTTCGATGATTGAGTGACCGTTTGAAGTTCTGTTGTCCACTCATTAGCGCTCACCTTGATGCCTTCGAACTTTCATTCGATGTCAAGTAACTTCTCACCACGCTCCCTGTCAATCTCCTGAAGCTCCCTAACTAGTTTCTTCTGCACGACGACTTTGTCGGTTGCACGATAGACCAATCCCATGGCTCGCAGATTACTCTATAGTGTAAAGTCACAGTTAGACAACCTTTTTGAATAATCATCATGCAGAGATTTGATTTCATATGTTAAGAAGACATACCTTCAAACCGTCCCATAAAAGTTCATCGAGATGGCTTTGAATTCGACCCTCGTTTATAGCCTCAGAATCAACGTCAGATAATAGTTGTCGCATGATCCCAGCACCAATGCTCTTGTTTTGAAGAAGGCTCGTCCCTGGTGGTAAATCCACCTCTATATTCTTAGCCCCTTGCTAGGAACTGCGAAGATCGACGTCCGTCTCTGAGGTGGAGGCCTTTGACAGCTTCTTCCTTTTCGTCGGAATTTCCTCTTGGGTTTTTCGTCTGCCTTTCTCTTCTTGGCAGGGGACTGAACAGGCATAGTTGGAGGTTCCAAAGAAGATTCGATGACAGGCATAGGCGAAGGTTCAGTTGTTCGACTTGCATGTGTCGCCTTTTCAGCCGCTGCCGCTTTCGTAGCTTCTTTTTGCGCCTTCTTCTTCGCTAGAAGATCTTTGGGATTGGGGAAATCTACATTCATTGTGTCTAAAACAAATTTTGCTAATTAAGCCTCTTCGTTAGTAAGCGGCTCGATGAACAGCGGAGTGCCGAAGAGTCTCCTCAATGCTCCTGTGATCACGAACGGCCAATCAACCCAGGAAGGAATTCGTTTAATTATACCTGTATTGAGTTCGACAAAGTCCTTCCAGAGGCTCGATGGTTGAAGTCTTTCAGGAATATTTATTTCGTCCCATTCACGACAAAGCTGTGCTAGCAGCTGCTCGAGCTTCTATTCAAACAAAAGTGCCTTCGACGGGGGCTTCTTTAACTCTTTACCTACAATACACATTGATCAATGATTAGCACCGGAGTTTCTATAACAAGAGCCTAGTCTATCTCTTGATGCTCTATGTTCGAGACTTACTAAGGTGACCCCATAAAGGGAAGAAAGCATTCGCTAGTGCACCCAATGATTTTTCATTCACTAGCATGAAAAAATAACGATTTTTCCAATATCTATCGGCATTTTTCATCTCACCCACCATCTGCTTTTTCCTTCTCAGATACATCAAGTATCGACCGCAGTCCTTCGAATTCTCCTGCGGGTAGTAGAGGGCGAGGATATCATTTACTGATAGCTCGACGCCTGCCTCCTCCGCAATCACAATCAGACCAAGGAAAACTTTCATCCTATTCGGCATAAGTTACGGAATTGCAAGTTGGTAGTGGTGCATGCTCTGAGTGAGAATAGAAGGAATCGGGAGCCGAAATCCACACTCAAAATAAATCATGTACCTACATATCCAGCCGTCTGATACGGTGTCTGCCCATTCATTTGGAAATAGAAGGCGAAGTTGGACTTCATTCGGGAACCCATATCGACCCCTAATGGACGATAAGTCTTCTTCTGTCAAAACGGAAAGAGGGTTCAACGTTTGTAGAAATTATTCCACACTAAGTCTTTGTGGAGGCTTAGTCAATCGAGCTATCAGAGGAGTCAATACAATTCCTTCTCCTGAAACTATTGCCGGTCGATTCCTCTCAGATGCCTCATTGCTCGTTCGACACCCTTCTGCATTTGAAAGGACTCGTATTCTATTCTCGAGCGACGAAGGACCGATGCCCAATCTTCATCATCATAATTACTCTAATCTGAGTCGCTGCTCGTCCAGTCTATGACTACGTTCTCAATGGGTTGTTTCCCTTTATCTCTATCCATGGGTTTATAAGCTAAATTTTGAACAAAGGATGGAAGGATTTTGGATCTAAAGCCTCTAATCAGTCAGAATCCTATGAAGCTAAGGATGAACATGAAGAACCTCAAACAAAAACTCAAAGAAAAAACCCAGAAAAACATGACAAATCCCCTAGCCAAGTCACTCACCCAAAAGAAATGCAGGAAAATAACTAGAAAGACTCGAAAACAGAACAGAAACAACCCTACCAAATCAAAATTACACAAAATGGAGAAAATATAAGAAATATTGCCTGAGATTCAAAGGTCTTGAGAAAACTTTCGGACTCTGATTTGTAGAGGATTCCAAAGCGTAGAAATAAAAAAGGAAGGGGGGAAGATGAAACGATATATATCTCCTTGCGAAGATATCTAACGGCCCTGATTCTCAGATCACACCTAATCAAACGGCGTGAATCACGAAACCCTTCAAATTCCCGCTCATAGATCTTACGTCACAACTGTTCGAATTTCGAAAAAGAAAAGCTGTTGCTTTGAAATATCCAACTAGTGTATGTCATGTGTTGGAAATGACTTCTCTCCCTGGGCTCAAGATTTTCACTCAAATAATGTCAGTTCGTTCAGATTTCCCTAATCTAATGTACCAGAGATTGACACTACATTCTCGTCAATAATCAAATACTCTATCGAGGACACATCGCTTGCTAGAGTGGGGGGCTATTTGTTGGGGTTAGACTTCGTCTTCCCATAACACCGTTTGCTTTCCACCGTTCGTCGAACGAACAACGAATTTCTAATCCCAGTATACTTGATATTTTCGTATATTTGGGCCAGACCCAATTTATGTTCTCAGTTCATTCAATCATGAACAATGATCATTCGCACTCAATTGACGGACCAATCAGTTCAAACGTGGATCGGGTAAACGTTCGAATCTAATATGAGCCACGAACGGCATAACAAAGAACTGGGCCTTGTTGCCTAATCAACGTTCGTCGCTCGTGCTCGACGAACATTATAAGGGCTAATCCCCTTAACCGTCAAGCTTATGATCGATAATGACGCAACATCAGATCTATTCTGATAACTGTCAAACCCACAATTGACGATGACGTCATATCAGAACTACTCTGATAACCGCTAAACCCACGATCGATGATCAAATTCACTCTGATAACCGCCAAGTCCACGTCGTAACTCGCATTCTAACACGTGTCCCAAAGGAGATCTAGTGAAAACCGCTCACCACTAATTACGAGTTCAGACCCACCATTCTTCCTCTATAAATAGAGGAATAGAGGAAGACCCACTTCAGACAGGGGAAATCTCATTTTTTATGATTTTGGCTTACTATTACGCTGTCCAAATATAATCAGAAATTGTAACCCATAGTATTCGAGAACAGTCATATATAGTGAAGAAACCATACGCACAGAGGACGTAGCACACATTTGGCAAACCTCTCTAAATTTCGGTGTTGTTGATTCTCTTTTCGTTTTTCTTACTTGATTATTTTGATATTGTAATGCTTTATGAATTTTATAAACGATTTCCAAGGACCCCATCAATTGTTTATTTCATTCCTTTTTACTAACTCCTGTTAAAGTTTGACGGTAAATTCCCAGCATCTACAATACTCACGTCTTTGTTTCTACATGTGATCGATGCCAGCAAACTGGAAACAAATCTCACTATCACGAGATGCCTTTGAATAATATTTTTGAGGTTAAGCTTTTTTACGTGTAGGGGATAGATTTCATGAGACCATTCCTATCCTCATTTAGTAATTTATATATCCTTGTGGCAGTGGATTACTTCTCCAAATGGGTTGAAGCAGTCGCCTTGTTAACTAATGATTCCAAAGTGGTGATGAACTTCCTTCGAAAGAATATTTTTACCTGCTTTGGAACTCCTAGAACGATCATAAATGATGAAGGTAAGCACTTCTGCAACAAACATCTTGCTGCATTATTGGCTGAATATGGAGCAAGATCGCCACCGATAATCACCCCCAAAATAGTGGCCAAGTTGAGATCTCCAACAAGGAACTGAAGTGGATTCTAGAGAAGACAGTGAGTAGCAACAAGAAAGACTGGGCATGGAAGCTAGATGATGTGCTATGGGCTTATCGTACAGCTCTTAAAATGCCAATTGGGTTGTCACCTTACTGATTGGTGTTTGGAAAAACGTGTCACTTGCCAGTCAAATTGGAGCATCATGCTTATTGGGCCATTAAGAAGCTTAATTTCGATCTACAAGTTGTCGGTGAAAAGAGATTGTTGCAGCTCAATGAGATGGATGAATTCCGTCAAGAAGTGTATGAGAATGTCAAGCTTTACAAATAACGCACTAAAAAGTGGCATGACAAGCACATCTTGCAACGTGAATTCGTCTCGGGTCAAAAAGTGTTGTTATACAATTTCTGCTTGAAGTTGTTTCTTGGAAAGCTTAAATCGAGATGGTCAGGACCATTCATGGTCATTAAAGTTTTTCCACATGGAGCGATGGAGCTTTTTCATGATCAAAAAGGAGCATTTAAGGTCAATGGGCAATGACTCTCAAGGCATACAATGATGGTGGAATGGATCTCCAGAAAGCCACCATCACTTTAACAAACCCGATGTAACATATTTCAAAGAAATTCAGGTTGAAGACTATAAAACAAGCACTTCTTGGGAGGCAACCCAAGCTCTTTAAAAATTTTCTCTATTTATTTTAATTTTTATTTTCAATTTTATTTTGTTGATTTTTAGTTTTGAGATTTAAGTTATGTTATTTTTGTTTAAGATTTAAACATGATGGATTTTCTTGTTTGACTCTCTTTTGCAGGAAAAAAAAAGGTACGTTCAGACCCCCGAGCTGCGATGCCAAATTTTCCAAGCTGCGGTGTCCCCCAGTTCAGAAGTGATTTCAAGTTTTACAATTGTAAAACTAGGGCTTCAATACATACTCTTTCATCCATCCCTTATTCCCACACGTCTCAAGCATTCTTTCCCCACAATTCGCCACTGATTCAACCTATCCAACACTCACCATCGATTTCCCAATGACGTGGTTTGCTCTTGCAACAACTATTCACGCTTTCACTAAGGATTGCACGTGTTTGGTGGGTTTTGTCTTCAAAATATGAAAGTTTTAGAGCTCATGGACGAATCTCCGTCAAGCCCCACATCAAGTAAGTGTTGGCCGCTTCACAACTCCGTTTTGGTGTGGTTGGATATTTAGTTCACGTAATTGTGGGGACTTAGACTTGTGTTGGGTGTTGTGTGGTTTTATGTTGATTGGGTAACTTACAACTTGGATTTGTGGGTGTCATTTTTGGATATTTTTGTGGTGATTTGTGATTGTGAAATTTATAGTGAATTTTTGGGGGAGATTTGAGAAAGATGAAGCTATACTTAGTGGGTTTTCTCCTGGTGCATACAAGGTGTTTGTTAAAAGTCTTGTGAAAAGTGGAAACCAAGGAAAATGTTTTTTTTTTTTTTTTTTTGGTGGTGATTTGTGTTGTTTAGCTTGAAGCTTGGTAGTACACAGCAGCTACAAGTCGGGGATTGGTGTTTTGGTGATTTTGGTGACCTACTTTGAGGGTTTTCTAATGGAACCCAAACGTTCACGAGGCTCTTCGTCACGACCTTCCTCCTCTTTGACATCAGCTGATATCCAATGATTTGTCTCTACCGTAGCATCTGATCGATTTACTGAATCCTTATGAGACTGAAGAGTCTCAAAATAGGAGCATTATAGAGTCCAGGAGATGGAAGGAGTTCTGTAAGCAACCGAAAGAGGCGATCCTCTCACTTGAGCATGAATTCTATGCAAATGCTGATGATGATTGTAATGGCAAGCTTATACATGTGCATACCCTTATGAGTCAATATTTAACCTTTTCTTTATTACCCACATCTTTTAGCCTAGCTTTTAATAATTTCCAACATTTTTAACCTTAACCTTAAGCATGTTGATCATTCTAGAGATTATTTTGAGTTATGCTAAAGTATGGGCGGATGGGTGGAGTTGTGAAAAGTAAAGCTAATTTTAGTTTTTTTTTTTTTTACGTTACGGTAAAAATTAAAATTAAAAAAAAAACAAGAATAAGTGGATGACAAAGATAGAGTCGAAATCAAATTTGGAGGTATTTAGGGAAATGTTGAGAAAGCTCTACAAGAGATCCTATAATGGTTAATGTGTTAGGGTGAGTTGAGCCATATTATTATCCACATTCTACCATTACTCTAGCCTTACATTACAAGCCTAAAAAGTCCTATTTATCTTTGGTAATGTGTGTGTTGACATTAGTGGAGAGTGATAAGAAAAGCAAGCCGATGGAGTACGTCAAACTCTTCATTTAGCCGTTATGATTCACTGATTCGCATAAACTGATCAGAGTTGTGAAGGGTCAGGTGCGAAAGACTATATACACACACACTCAAAGAATTAGATGTAATAGCCGCCCATTTTGTTAATTTATGATTTCCTTGTTAAGGAACATGAAGATTTATATGAAATGTCTGATTTGATTTTATCAAACTATAACTGAGTTCTTATAGTTTCACAAGACTCAATAATGGTCTGCTTAGCTAAGCATAAGGCCTTTTGAGAAAGAAGGGCAAGATAGAAATTCATTATTTTATGTTGGTCAAAGTTTGACCAAGGTTGACTTTAGGTTTACCAAAGTTTGACCAGGACGGTATAGCAGTATAATAAACAGTATGAAAATTATATTATGAAAAACCGTCATCACAGATGAAAATGTAAGAATAAGTTATGAGACCACCTTAGAAAAATCAAGCACAATATTTGGAGCAATAAGGGCTAAGTGGTTTCAAGTCCTAAGAAAAACTCACACGCAGTTCACTTAAATGCAGATAAATTCTAGACTGTAGTCCAGTACAATTATACTGTTGTTAGTTGAAAACAGTATTAGCACTATTTAAGTTATGAAGAAAATGGACTGCATATTAAGGAAAGTGCCAAACATGGCCTTAGTGGGTGACACCTCATTCATGATAAATAAGAGATTTTTGAAATAAAAATTTAAGAAGATAATTATGCATTTATTACATGCAAAATGGCCTCATGTTGGCTGGCCACCTCAAGGGGCATATTAGCAAATGTGAAATTCTTGGGGTTAGATATGCAATTCGAGGAATAAAAATAATTCCAAAAAGAAATTATTTTTCACCTATAAATAGGTGATAGGGGGGGGGGCTCATTTTGTTCACAAAAATGAGAAAACATACCAAAACCATGCCAAAATCTCTCCTCACTCTCTCCCTTTAAAATCCGAACCTTAGTGGAAAAAAAAAAAAAGAGAAAGAGAAAGCTAGGTGGTGGCCGGATTTGGAAGCAAGGGGTGACCGAAGCAAGGGGTGGCCGAAATTCTTGGAGGAATTCCAAGCTAGGGGAGGCCGGTTGTAGCAATAAGCAAGGAAAAAAAGAATTGAATCCAAACCTAGTCCCAACCTTTGGGTGGATTAAGGTAATTTCCTTTGATTACCTAAGCTTTTCAAATTGAGCTTTGATTGGAGATTTATGTGTATTTCCAAAGTTGGATTGTAAGAGCATAAGCTCAATTTATTTCCTTATGCCCTAATTTAGGTTTTTAAGATTGTGTTTGATTAGGTGTTAGGTGGTTTCAATTTATGCTATTATGCATGATTATGTGATGATGGATGTATGATTTTAGGATTTTGCATAAATATTCTATGATGTTAGTTATATGTCCCCAATATGCCTAAGAAGTTGTAGGCTATGCATGTTGTTGAATGAGTTAAGTTGTTAGCTAGTTTGATGTATGATTGTGCAAACCCAATTTACAAACTCTAACTTGGTGCAAGAACACCCAAGAGTTTGCATGTGAATGCATGGGTTTATGATGATGAGATTTTACGTTAGAAAGCACTGCATGATTGTTGTAAGCTCACGATTGCGACCGTTTGAGGTAGTGTGCGCGTAATTTGACCGTAAAAATGGATTTAAGAAAGAAACTGCCAGTTCGGGTAAAACAGGACAGTTTTCGGGAAAGATGGTTTTGAGGCCTTTATAGGTCGAATTTAGAAAAAATTAAAACATGAAAGTTATAGAGAAGGGAAATTACTAGGGGAAAACGCAAAAAATTTTCAAAAATAAGGCTCCAAAGGCCTCTGTTTTTATCAAAAACCTAGCCTAGATTGCCCAGACCCCTGTGCACGACCAGACAGGTTCAACAAGAAAAATGAGTAGGTTAAAGACTGAACTGGGCTTTGAGTAAAACACAAAAGTTGTAGGGTTTTTCAAGATCTAAAACTTTTGTGGAGAAAACTTTTTCGGATTCAACACATATTTTTAAATAAAATTGAATTCCAAAAACTGTACAGGAAACAGGAAATTCCTGCACAGGATTTTCTAAAACAACGCAGGAAAAAGGATATTCCTGCACATACACTGATAAATTGGCTGTAGAAAACTGTTCCAAAGGCAGTTTCCAACACTTAACAAATTTTACAAGCCCTACTTAAAGAAGTTACAATTTTTGGTAAAAATAATAAAATTGAACAAGGATTTTTGTAAAGAGAAATGGACAAGTAATACTAAGTTTTTCCAAAATAAAGAAAAATAAGAGTAAGGGACCACAAGTTGTCTTAATAATTTGATAACATAATGATAACCGACGGTAATCAGGAAGGATACCCAAGTTATTGGATTGGGCCCAGAACCCAAGGTTACCTATAGTAACCTAATGGGATATGGATTGAAAGTAATAGGGCTTAGGCCCAAGGTTAGGAATAGTAGCCTAACACTATTCATGTATGCTTGGGCTTAGTACCCAGGGTTACTCTAAGTAACCTAACAAGTTATGACCTAAGTATGACAGGCCATAAATCCTAAGGTTACTTGTAGTAACCAAGTAAGTTATCAAGAGATGTGTAGGGGACATATAACTAAGGTTATTTATGGATGTTGGTTGAGTTACCAATATTTTATGATTATAATTATAGAATCCTTACCCTATGTCCTTTGTAATAACAGAAGGTAGCCTGTTGTTGCAACCTGACTTGGAGCAACACAGCATAGGACATAGCATACAAGGTAAGTACAACTCCGCCTACAGCATAGACGGAAAATATTTTTACTGCTTGTATGTTTTCAAGCTCATGCATACATGTTGATGTGCATATGATTGCAGCATCATAAAGCATGCTCACTAATGATAAATTACTTGGTAAGAATGAAAACCCAGTTTCAAGGAAGAAACTATTTTCGAGAAGAAAACTATTTTCAAGAAATTGTTTTCAAGAAGAAAACTATGTTTTTAAGTAAATGTTTTCAAGAACAAGTTAAAGAAAAGTTTTCAAGTATGATGGCAAGCAAGTTGCCTCGTGTCGTACCGACCTACCATGAGGGCGGGTTTGGTCCATGGTTTGAGTTGGATTGGACTGGCCGCCCCAACCACTCCATGATTGCGCGCCAAGGTACGTACACTCATGTTATGTAAGGGGCCTAAAAAGATGCTAACATAATGAAGCATAACTGATGTGATAAGAAAGCATAAATGGTTCATGCATTTCTTTATCAAAATTATTTTGTGGATAATAAGTTGTACTTGCTGAGCGAAAGCTCATGACTTACGTTTATGTTGTAGGTAAGCAGCCTGTCAGCAGTGTATGATACAAGACTATGGGGATGGTACTGCGGACTGTGAAATTCGGGTTGGACACTGCCACGCGTTTTGAAAAGTTATTGTATTATATGATGTTGGTTTGAGGATATCAATATCTATTAATTAGTATGAGTTGCAAGATATGTTGCAAAGGTTTGAACTATGGTATATATTTGTAAGTATATACATAAGTATAAGGTTTTGAATTTAAGTTTAAAAAAAAAAAATTTCAGCACTTTTACAAGGATAAGTAAGATAAGTATTTAAGTAAAGAAGCATGGTAACAGCCCTACATAGGTGGGGTGTTACATTAGAGGTAAGGCAAAGTTAGAATTTAGGTTGAAATTCTACATACTCATGGTTTTTAAGAGTTTTCCTTGAGCTATTTGAAATTGTAAAATCTTTAAGGCCTGCCTAGCATACCAAACCAAGTTATTATTCACTCGTTTGTTTTTAGTTATTTTCAATTTTCTGGGTTTTATTATCTTTTGTTTTGCTCGAGGACAAACAAAATATAAAGTTTGGGGGTATTTAATGAGTGGGTTTTATACTCGCGAATTGAGTACTTTTGAATCAGCGTTTTGCTCTTTTTTCGAGCATTTTTAGCATTTTTATATGTTTTATTTCGTGTTTTACAGGTTAGGTTGAGTCGGGTGTCATTTGTTGTGCTTTGGATATATTTGAAACGACTTTGGTGCGAAAACAAAGTTTTGAGAAGATTGGATCCTAAGCCGCGGCACCAAGTTTCCCAAGCCGCAGCGTGAATCTAGAGAAATACGAAGTTGGAGAAGTTACACCACAAACCGCGGCATGAAAAAAATGCAAGCCGCAGCACCACTGCCCAAGCCACGACTTGAGAAAATCCGAGCCGCGGTACCTGGTCTGCATGCAACATGTTCTTAAGGCTCGAAATTTTAAGAAAAATAACAATTTTACCCCTTTCGATTTCAGGCTTATAAATAGGCCTATTAGGGTTTTAAAAAAGGGGGGGAAGAGGGGGTCTTTTGCCAGTAAATAGAGAGTAGAAAAATGATGAATTAAGGAGAAGAAGTCGGTGCTTCCGGATCAAAATCCCAACATTGAATTCATCTCTAATACTAGATTCTCTTTTCTTTTTATTCTTCATGTTTAAGACAATTGTTAGGATGTTTATTTTTGCAATTATGAACTAAGTTTCTTTTCTAGGGCTACGATGTAGTCGGATGACGATTGTTAATATTTTCCTGGTTTAATTCAATTGATGTTTATTCCAGTAAATCACTACTACAAAATGTGGATTACACGATGGAGCCTCCACAACCTTTTTTAAAAAACGGTCATAGAAAGTACGCCAAAAAAACGGCGTGAAACTAGGTTTCGAAAACAGTCGTGGAAAATTCACGACACATTCACACAAAACCGAATCATGCCGTCATTTTTCACATCAACTCCGTAGCTGCAGTAACCAAAATCAAATCAAAACGCTTTGAAAATAGTCACTACACCACAATTAGACGTCGCCACCACCATCTACCATCCATCTCTCTCTATTGTAAGTGATCACTAATTTCTTTTTGTTGTTTTTCTCTGTATTTAGACTTATGATTTTAGGTTTTGTATATTTTAGTTCTATTTTAGGGGATCGCTTTGAGTTAATTGTGCAATAGGTGTTAATTTAAGTGATCATGAAATTTTTTTTTCCCCGGTATTTATACTTAATTATGATTTTAGGTTTTTATATTTTTAATTTTGTTTTTGGAATTTTTGAGTGAATTGTGCAATGGCCGGGTGTTAAATTTGATAAGCATTTTGAAATTTTATTTTAACTTCGAAAACTTTGATATTTTGATTTAGGAGTTGCAAATCATGGATAGAAAATGGATGTGATATGATAGATTGTCTAAAACATATGAAGATGGTGTTGAAGAATTTTTGTCATTTGTCAAAGCTCACATACAAGATGATAAGATTCCGTGTCCTTGTGAAATTTGTGGAAATCATAGATCTCATTCTATTGATAATGTTAGAGGGCATTTGCATGTAAATGGAATTATTTGCTCTTAGCAAACATGGTATTTACATGGTGAAGATTTGTTCAATGTTAAATATACATCGACGAGTAAAGGTAAAGAGCATATTGTTGAGGAAGACATTGGTGATAATATGTTTGATATGATAAATGATTTGGAATAACACTTTGTGCACCGTCCGGAGTTATTTGAGGCAATGACTAATGATGTCGAGACGCCCTTATATGTCGTGTGTACAACATATACAAAATTAAAGCATTAGTTAAATTATGGAAGATGAAAGCATCGGGAGGGTGGATGAATTTTAGTTTCACGACTCATTTAGAATTTCTAAAAGATATTCTACCGGATGATAACAAAGTGCCACCTAATATGTACGAAGCAAAAAAGACATTGACCACTTTGGGAATGAAATATGAAAAGATACATGCTTGTCTAAATGATTGCATCCTTTACTAGAAAGAAGATGAAGATTTAGATGAATATCCGGTTTGTAACGAGTCAAGATGAAAGAAGGGCAAAATGTCATCGAATAGTAGCAAAGGAGCGCCGATGAAGGTGTTATGGTACATTCCACCGACTCTAAGTTTGCGTCATTTATTCCGTAATGTCAAGCATGCTAAGAATTTGACTTGGCACCATGATAAACTTGTTGATGATGGCAAGCTTAGGCATCCAGCCAACACACTACAATGGAAGGCCTTTGATGACAATCATCTAGTTTTTAGTTCAGAACGAAGGAATTTACGTCCCGGTTTGTCGACGGACGGAATGAACTCACATAGTAATAGGAGTAGTAGGCATAGTACCTGGCCAGTCATACTTGTCAACTAAAATCTCTCTCCAGAATTGTGCATGAAGCGAAAGTTATTGATGCTAACTTTATTGATCTCAGATCCTCAACAACCAGGGAACGACATTGATGGTACTTGGCACCATTAATCGATGACCTAAAAAGCTTGTGGGAAAATGGGTTAGAAGTTAGATATTCATAATGTCAAGATACGTTCAATCTTTATGCAATGTTGATTTGGTCAATTAATGACTTTCCCGCATTGGGCAACCTATTTGGTTATCCGGTGAAGAGTTCTATAGATTGTCCCGTTTGTATGAAGGAAACATCTTACATCCGATTGAAAAACAATAAGAAAACCGTTTACCTTGGTCACGGGAGATTCTTGTCAAAAAATATCGATACCATAAACAAAAGAAGGCTTTTGATGGTAATATCAAAAAAATAACCGCTCCTCGGATTTTGACTGGTGAAGATGTATTTGAGATGATCAAAGATGTGAAAGTAGTTTTGGGAAAGAGAAAACGGAAGGATATAGTGGTTGATCGACCTTGGAAGAAAAATTCAATCTTCTATGAACTTTCATATTTATGCATATTGAGAAAAATGTCTGTGAATCGATAGTGAGCACGTTGCTTGACATTCCGAATAAAACTAAAGATGCTATAAAAACACAGTTGGATCTTAAAGAGATGAAGATTAGACCTAATTTGCTCCCCGAGAAAAGAGCAAACGACACTTGCTTACTTCTGACAAAGCACAAATTATCGAGACAAGAAAAGAGAAAGCTTTGTAAATGGCTTGCTTCCGTGAAAGTGCCAAGTGGGTATTCTTCCAACTTTAAAAGGTTGGTGTCAATGAAGAATTTGAGACTCGTTGGAAGGAAAACACATGATTATCATATCTTGATGCAACAATTATTACCTATCGCATTGCGGGGAGTTTTAACGAAAGATATGAGATATTCAATTACCAAGTTATGCTCATTTTTTAATTTAATATGTTCCAAGGTAATTAATCCACTTATGCTAGATTCGCTACAATCGGAATTGGTGATGACATTGTGCATGCTTGAGAAGTATTTCCCACCATCCTTTTTTGATATAATGATCCATCTAGCAATGATCTTAGTTCGGAAAATTAAGCTATGTGGACCGGCACATTTGAGATGGACATATCCTTTCAAAAGGTACATGAAGGTTTTGAAGGGTTATGTGTAGAGCTGAAATAGGCCAGAGTGATGTATAGTGGAAAACTACATAGCGGAGGAATCGGTTGAATTTTGCTCTGAGTATTTTTCTAACGCGGAACCAATAGGGTTGCCAAAGAGTGGGCTATTTACATCAAAAGGACTATCCGTGGGCGTTCCTTCACCGGTAAATCAAGATGAATGGCAGTAAGTTTGTCTTTATGTTTTGCACAATGTTAAGGAAGTGGAGTCTTTCATTGAGGTTTACATGAAGGAATTAAGATATGTGATTCCAAGAAAAGTAAGAAGTGAGAAGTGGTTTCAAGATGAGCACAACTGGACATTTCGGGAGTGGATAAGAAAACATGTGCATACGAAGGCTGACATTTTGCAAGATTTAATGAAGCTAGCAAGAGGACCGTCAACGATAGTCACAAGATATACATCGTACTTTATCAATGGCTATTCCTTCTACACTTGTGAAAGAGATGAGAAGCATCTTGTCCAAAATAGTGATGTGACATTTCGTGCCGAGTCTATGCATTTGTCCTCCACAAAGGACAAGAATCCGGTATACAGTTCCATGAACTACTTTGGGTTCATTGAAGATATATGGGAACTTGATTATTACGGCTTGCGGATAGCACTCTTTAAATGCAAGTGGGCCGACAATAATTATATTAAGATTGATGATAGTGACGGCATGACAGTGGTGGACTTTAGGCGATAGGGATACAGAAATGATTCTTTCATTATGACGTCACAAGAATTCCAAGTATTTTATACAACGGATCCCGACAATTTAGAGTTATCCTTAGTTGTGCCGATAAAGCTAAGAATAATCAGAGATGGTCAAGAAGTCATTGAAGATTGCACCGACATTCCATCTTTCACAAAAGGATTGCCACGGTGGAGGAGATTGATGATTTTAATGATGTTGTTTCACACTTACTTCGTTTAAATATCGAGTGGACATGTGTTGAGAAACCATAAAAACAAAAACTTTATTTATTTTTTTTTTTTTACGTTGTATACAATTTATAATTTTTATTAATTATATTAATTATGCACATTATATTAATTATATATGGACATTTATTATATGATAATGAGAACATGAATTAATAATGGGTTGTTGTATGCATAACACACAGGATTGGCCGCCTATGGGATTTTAGTTAATTCTTTTATGCTGTAGAATTTTTTTAAAAACATACCACGATCGTTTTTCTGGAAAACGTTCGTGGTTTCTAACTTTAGACGATGGTTTTTTTAAGAAACCGTCATCTAAGATTGTTTTAACACAATTGTTTTCGAAAAAAAATGATTGTGGTAAAACCAACATTAGACGACGGTTTTTTTTAAAAAAAACCATCGTCTTTAAAAAATCGTCGTCTAATGTTAGACATACCACGATTGTTTTTTTTTTTTTTTTTTTTCAAAAACGATCATGGTATGTTTTTAAAATATTTTTAAATTTTCTTTCAGAATTTTCGGTTTTAGAACTTAAATTAAAAAATAAAAATAAAAATAAAAAAACCCTCATTTTCTCCCGAAACCCATTCTCTCTCGCACATCTTTACTCTCGCCTCCAATCTTTCCCTCGAAACCCATCTCCTCTGCTGTGACTCCTCCCTCCATTCTCTCTCGCGCCTCTCCCTCTCTACCTCGTCTCCAATCTCTTTTGCCCTCCCTCCATTCTCTCTTGCGCCTCTCCCTCTCTCTCTCGCCTCCAATCTCCGCCGGTCGCAACTCTACCATTCATTCTCTCTCGCACCTCTCCATCTCTTTCTTACCCCCAATCTCCGCCGTGACTCCTCCCTCCAATCTCTTCCTCGAAACTCAACATCTGCCGCCTACCTCGCTACCGCGCCGCCCGCACCCACGTCGTGGAATTGGTAAGCATCTCTCTTTCTTGCTTTCTCTTGGGCCGTACAAATTATGGAAGTTCATTTAGTTGATTGTGTTTGTGATTTTGGGTGATTGTTTTCCAGAGAAAAAATTTTGATAACTTGATTATTATTTTGCATATTACATGTTCGACAAAATGCCCGTTTGTATGATTGTGTGTTTTTTACGTTATTATGTTAAGATTTGGTTTAGATTGATTTGAAATGTCACAAGTATTATTTGTATGATTTTTACATGTTTGGGTGAGGATTGGTTGTAGATTGATTTAAATATTTGGGTGAGGATTTTGTTTAGCTTGTTTTCCGGAAAAAAAATGTTGATTTTGTGGTTTATGCTTTTGCATATTACATGTTTAGCAAAATGCCCGTTTGTATGATTGTGTGTTTTTTACGTAATGATGTTAAGATTTGGTTTAGATTGATTTAAAATATCACAAGTATGATTTGTGTGATTTTTACGTGTTTGGGTGACTTATTGTAGAATTATTTATTGTATGATTTTGTATTTTTTACGTGTTTGGGTGCGGAGTTGTTTTAGATTGATTTAAAATGTTACAAGATAAGGAGGATGTGTCAACGACTTCTCAAGTTGAAAAACTACGACGAACAAACACACCCAGATTCAATCCCAACGAAGATGGTAAATGAAGAGCGACTGTTATGAGACGGGTCCATCTTGTTAGGAAAAGGGGAGAAAGAATTCAAGTTTCATTTGACCTTAAAGGGCAACCGATAGGGAAGGAGGGGGTTGAACTACAAAGTTGGATTGGAGTGCTTGCACAAGAGCACATTACAAAGATGGATAGCTGACTTTAGAAGTGTCGATTTAGCCCAAAGGAAAGAAAGAGTGTGGGTGGAAGTCATAACTTCTTTCACTGTGGAACTTTCATTTAAAAAACCAACTTTGAAATCATGTGCAGAGTCTGCCAAAAATTTTAGATATGATATTTACCAGGCTTTTGTCAAGGATCATATTGATGAAGAAAGTGTGTAAACTTGACCACCCAAAGTGGTGAAAAATTACCCCTCCATAAGTCAGGATGATTGGGACAGATTCATTACATATCGACGCTCATCGGAATTCAAAAAACTACCAAAACAAGGATGTGAGTTAAGAAAGAGAAGCAAATACAGATAAACGGGAGGCCGAGATGGATATAGAAAACGTGATCAAAAACTCGTATGTGAATTACTTGATTTGGTGTTTTCACAGTATATTATTGGATTATATCTACCTTTATGTTTACTAATGGTAATTAATAAACTACAGTTTGAGACGACGGGAGAATGGTAAGCAAGACATAATTTGTGGCTGGACATGCACGTCAAACCTAGTGAAGAGTACAAGAATCCATCATTTAGGATTGTTGGTAATATGATAGTAAGTACAAGAATCCATGCGATATGATATTCTTATTTATACAACCTTATTTACGGGTTCATGACATGTTCTCTAATTCTTACAGGAGGATTTTAGTGAACATCAAACACAAGGAAATTTCGAATCTGTTGGGACTAATTACATATTGACCAAGTCATTAGGCAATGACGAACATTTGGGATGGACCCGTGGTCAATCTAAGTTTGTCAGGCAATCTCATTACTTCAACATTATGCAAAGTTCAAAGAATAATACTGAAGTTTCAGCAGTGAAACGGTAACTTACTGCGTTGAAAAAAATCGTACAGGAACTTTGTGCGAAGCATGTTATTAACCGAAAGACTATGGCTGAGGAGAACACTGCACCGACTATTAATCAACACAATAGCTTCAATTCTAGTTACACCCATAATGAAAAAGAACATGGGGTGTCGAATCCATAACCCACACGAACGCAAGTAAGGAATGACAGCTCTTTCTTGATGATACAATTAATGGTGCAGATGTGCTTGTTGCAATTGGCAGGGCGTACATGGACTATGTTCCAATCGACACAGTCCATGGGATTCATTTAGGTGAGGAAAACGTGCGAGTGACAATTACAGTCCCGAAACTAAAACGTGCACTCCTACCTATTCCGACAAACGAGGCAACAATTATGGAAGAAGCTGTCGGTGGGTTTGTTGCTTGGCTGAAAAGATTAATCGTCATTAAAACGAGTCTGAGCCAAGCAAGTCGAGATCCTAGTCACGTTCCCGATCGAGAAGTTGAGGGAAACAAATGCATCAAAAAGAGAGCAGGGAAAAAGAAAGTACAGTTACAACCGGAGGAACAACAACAACTACCTCCATTCAACTTAAGTTAAATTCCCTTCAACTTGAGACCCTTGGTGTACTATGCATAATGTTCCATGCATGATGAATTGCAAATAGCATGCCCAACACAACAGGCCATCAGTGGCAATGACTTGCCTATCTATATTGGGTTTGAAGATGTATACCCTTTCATTACATTTCAAGAAATTAGTGCAAACAATATAATGGTTTACATTAGGTAATAGATATATCCTTAAACAGTACTTATTTTTCCTCGTTAATCTTATGTTGTTTTTCTTAACAAGTTTGACTAATTATTTTGTAGCTATTTAGTGGAATGTTGTGAAAGAAAATGTGTTAATTAACGGTTTGTGTTTATTTCTCCAATCATTGTCTAGCCAGTTAAACAGAAGGTAGATCGCGAAGTCTATAGTAGAGAGAGAGCCGATAATATTTTAAGGATATTAACAAACGCACCGAAAGGAAAGTTGTTTCTCATGCCAAATAACAGCGGGAAACATTGGATCTGGCAGTTATTGATCCGTGGGATGATTCGGTCATGTATTTTAATCCTTTTGGAAACTAACCGGGTGATGATTTTGAATACCTAATTAAATTATAAGTATATTTTTATGTCCCAAATTGTGATTTGACATTATATTATTCTTGTTTTAATTATTTTGAACTTTGTTAAATTGTTAGGGCACTTAATGACTAAAAGATTTTGGTGGGAAAAGGAGTAAGAAAGCAACACAACTATGAAACACTGATTGATACTGTTCGATGTCCTCTACAAGAAGATTACGTTGAATGCGCTTTTTTTTTTTTTAGCCTTTATGCGAGAAATAACCTTGACTCTCGATGGAAAATCCTTATTTCAAACTAAAGATTTTTATACCGACATTGAGATGAATTTAGTAAGACAAGAGTGGGCTAATTTTGAAATGCGATTCATCTAATATAGTTAGAAGACAATCTATAAATTTGTAATGTAGTGTATGTTTTTGTAATAATTGTTGTACATTGTGCCATAAAATTAATTGAAGATTAGCTATTATTTTAATATGAGTTGTGCAATGGATAACACACGTGATTTGTCACCTGTGGAAAATCGTATGAATTGTGAAATTTTTTTTTCATTGTAAACTTTCCACGACCGTTTTCATGAAAAACGGTCATGGTAGATAAACATATCACGACGGTTTATTTTAAAAACCATCGTGTTATTTCAATATACCACAACTGTTTTTCATGAAAACGGTCGTGGAATCTACCTGGCGTGGGACTTTTCACGATCGTTTTTACTAAAAACGGTTGTGGTAGATTGATATAACACAACAGTTTTTTTCTAAAAACCGTCGTGATATGTTAATATTCCATGACAGTTTTAAGTAAAAACCGTTGTGGAATAGCCCTCTCTTCCTCGTATTTGGCGTCAATTTTGTCTATTCCACAATGATCAAAAAACCATCAGGGAATCCAAATAAATTTCATGACCCTGAATACCACAACGATTAAAAAACCGTCATGAAAAAATACCACGATGATTAAAACGAAAGACTAGGCTAACAAAACAACAAAAACTAAGTTAAGAACTAAATTATGAAAATTAATCAAAACTACGGTTCTATTGTAAACTCTGTAAAACTGCAGTGAAACATATCTTTTTATTAAGTGTCTGCAAACTGCATAAAGAACATATTAAAAGAGAGAACGCTTGATCATATGCTTATGATAAGTTAACATCCTATAAAGATCAAGTTCGGGACTGAAATTCAAGAATTTTGTTAAATAGGGAAAAATTGTGAATGTTTTTCCAAACTGTTCTAGAACTATAAAGGGAATGCAATAGACATATTAGAGTCTTTACACAAATAACCAAAGAAAAAAGTGGGAAAGTTTAGAACATAAGTTTTAAACCTACAGGATAAAATGGTCAATTGACTCCAGAGACTTTAATGTGCAGTTCAAAATTATTTTTGAGCAGATAAAGGGTCTAGAAAATGGTCAATAAGTCTCAGAAAATGAAGTGGGCCTTTACGGGTCGAAAACCTTGAAATCACCGAAAGCACAAAAAATTTACAAGTCCATAAAACAGCCTAGTTGGGTTTAATCAACCCAACAAGTACATTACCCTACTGAGACAAAATAGGGAAAAGTTACTAATAACACAAATTTCAAATACCATTATATTAATATGATATAAAAAAAATATTAGATTAATATGATATAAAATTAAATTAAATTAATTAAAATTTGTGTCATGTTGATCAAAATAAAGAAATTTGTGTATATTAGTCAACATATGAAAAAAAAAATGGTTATTTAGATAATTTTCTCGATTAAAAAAAATTATAGGTCAAGATTACCAATGGTATCGTAGATAGTCAAATATGAAATATTAACTAAGTTTCACTTGAAAAAATAAAATTGACTAAATAAAGATTAAATAAGTAATCAATTATGAGTAATTAATTAATCAAAAAATAAACAACAATGAATACTTAACTAATGAATAATTAAAAAAAATATTTAGAGAAAAAGGATAAAGAAAATTAATAATTTATAGTTAATAAATATTAATTAAGGAGAATAAAAGGAAATTAACAAAAAAGGATTAGTATATTTTATGAAATTATGATTGAGTCCAAATCAATAAAGTTTTGTTTATCACCCATTCATTTAAAAGAATAGTAAGAACTGGTTATCAATAATTTAGCATAAAACTTCACTATGATAGTCGGGTGTCAACTTAATTAGGACATAGTTTTATTTTAATTACGAGCGAGAGATAGTCACAGAGAAACGCTAAATGCAGAATCTGTGTAAGTACAAACCTTATCTATGAAACATGTTTGATGACATGTCAATGTTTATACAAATTAGTTTGCATGCATATGTTGTGACTGCTAAGCCTATATTGATACGACAATAATGCCTTCATGTATGAGATGTTTTACTCTGATTGGTGAATCATGATCATACTAACATGCACACTTTTAAAGACTTTAGACTAATGAAAGTGGAAAATAGTTAAGTATCATACCTAGGGGTGGCAATACGGGTCGCGACACGACGACACGACTCGAAAACGACACGAATTTCGCGGGTTCGGGTTGGGAAAAATAGGTGGCGGGTCGTGTGCGGGTTGGGAAAATTTGACACGAAAAAAAAAAAAAACGAGTCGTGTTCGGGTTGGACTCGTTTTTTTTCGTGTCAATTTCGTGTCAGTTTTCGTGTCAGTTTCGGGTCAAATTCGTGTCAAATTTCGTGTCCATTTCGGGTCACTATTTCGGGTCAATTTTCGTGTCGCGTGTCCATTTCGTGTCAACTTCGTGTCAATTTCAGGTCAATTTTCGTGTCGCGTGTCCATTTCGGGTTAATTTCGTGTCGCGGGTCAAGTTCGTGTCGCGGGTCCAGTTCGTGTCGTGTCGTGTCAAGCCGTTACGGGTTCGTGTCGTGTTCGTGTCGCGGTTTCGTGTCGTTTTTGTGTCACGGGTCGTGTTCAGGTTGGAGAAGAAAAAATTCGACACGGCTCAAACACGACACGAATCCGACACGTAACACGAATTGCCACCCCTAATCATACCAACCTTCACTTAGGTAAGAATACTCATCAATATTACTTTTTAAGATCTTGGGTGTGTAGGATTGAGATGGCTCCCCCGACTTCTCATTGATAGCATGCAACGGGTATGTATCCATTTTTTTAGAAAAAAAATATTTTAAGTTTTTACACTTTTTAACTCTAAACAATTCAATTTCAACTAAATGCAAAATTCCAAAACTCAACTCAAATAAAATAACTTCAATTCTCTAACTCAAGCGGACAAACCAAACGACCTCTTAAAAATAAAGAAACAAGCATAATTGAACAATTCATAAAATATCATGCATTATTATGCACCTTGCTTCTCAAAGATTTAAGTTTATACTTATCGAACGAAAGCTTACCATGTTTGTTCGTGCTGCGGATATTACGGGTAAAAAAGTCTGAACCTTTGCCATAATTGATGGGTTGACTAATTAAGGCGAGATAGATGGTGGCAATGGGGAATGGACACCACCGTTATAATTTATATTCGGTGATTAAGGAAACTCATTTGAGATTTATGACCAGTTTAATTTTATATATGTACTTAATTATGGTCAAGTAAATGGGTTTCATAAAGAAACCAGCCTTAGGATGTATTTATAAGTATATTTGCCGTGTTTAATGTTTTACATACTTATTTTTCGCTTGACCTTGCCTACTTGTATATCATGATATGATCCAAGTAACAAGTTTTTAAAAGTTTAAGTTTGTTTTTGTTCGCCGATTAAAGATGAAATTTTTAAGTTGGAATTTGTTGACTTTTCAAAAACTAGTATAATTTAGAGGAAAAAAAAAACTGAGATGAAAAAGTACAATTTAGTTTGAGTTAAATTGAAATGTCAAAGAAGCCTAAGACTTTCTTAAAGTAGTATTTCTATTTTGAATATACTATCTTACTAGTATTTGGATGACCGTAAAATTTATATTAGCCATGATTGATTTAAGTTATAAGTTTGAGTAAAAAAAAATCTCCAAAATTTTATTAATCAAAGTTTAAGAACAAAGAAAGTAATTAAGCAAAAA
The DNA here is from genome assembly GCA_009761775.1 of Ficus carica. Taxonomy (NCBI): domain Eukaryota; kingdom Viridiplantae; phylum Streptophyta; class Magnoliopsida; order Rosales; family Moraceae; genus Ficus; species Ficus carica. Next base: position 17,574,652 of record CM019749.1, read on the forward strand.
CAAGTAAATTAATGACCCATTTTAGGTCGAGTAAATTAACGACCCATGTTGTGGTTTCATGCTTGTTTAGAAAGAATAGTTATTATTATTTTTAAATAATTAATTACTAAAAAATTAGGTAAATAGGCATAATTTGTTTAAATACTTATTTAAAAACCTAACCGAATTTTTTAATTTAAGAAAATGGTCGTTGATTAGTGATTAATCATAATCAATCAATGATTTATCACAGACCGATTGGTACATAGTAACATTGATCAATCACTAATTAATCATATAATTAGTGATTAACTGACTCGCTATTTTTAAAAAGCGGTCATTTTCCTAATTATACAAAACTTTGATTAATTAAAAAAACTTCTTAAAAAAGGTGAAGGAGAATAACGGTGTTTGAAGATTATTAGGCTCCGTTTGGGGACATCTTTCCAAAAAATTTTCCAAACATATTTTTGTCTTTTTCCTTCAATTTTACTATTAATTTTTCCAAATATTTTTAAAAAAACTCAAATTTTAAAAGTCCAAAACTTTATTATTTTAAATCGAAATGAGATTTTTTTTTTAAATTGCATAGAATTTCAAGAGAAACGAAATATGATCCATATTGCTAATTTTTTTCCGAACACATTTTAAAATTTTACACTTTTTCACTCCAAACAGTTTATTTTTACCAAACGCACATTTCCAAAACTCAAACCATCTCCAACATTCAAAATAACGTCTTTAAATGTGTCCCCAAACGGGGCCTTAATGTGTGTCCACATACACCATTCGTAGGTATCAGTTAAGCTATCGGTGAATCTCTTTGAGAAACTCTGTTAGAGGTGCTATCTATATTTCGAAAGGTGTTAAGATCCTGCAATTTAACTTATTGTTGATAGCAACATGAGTGAGTATAATGTGGTAATGAACTTTTTACAATTTTTCTGCATCACCGAATCAAAATATTTTATTATTATTATTATTCTTATTTTTTCAATTATGGAGACCCTCTTAATAGCTTCATCACATTGAGAAGCAATAAAATTCATCAACTTCGAACATCGAGTCCAAAATGATGAAGAGAGAGAGAGAGAGAGAGAGACCACAACATCCAATCAAACTCAGTATACTTCACCATTACAAGGCAAACTCATTATAATTCTGCACAATCCATCGTCCAACCAAAGTGTCCAACTCCCGATTTCTTATTTGCAATCATTGGGCACAGCCTAAATGGTAAACATAACATCAAATTACGACAAGCTCAACTGGTGCATTGTTTCTGTAAGATTGGGTGCCATTTTCTCAATCTCTATTGTACGTATGCAAGTCATATATATACACACGTAAAAATAACACACACAAAAAAAAATGAAATAAAGAAATATATCAAAGATTTTACCAACTAATTTAGTAAGTTCTAGGTTCTCGTACAATGTAAACACCTATTAATATAAAAAGTAGCTGTGTTCGAACACTTTATTGTGAAGTTCATATCCTGCTTCAAGCTTTTTCGGCCCTAAAACAGATCACATGGCAGTCTATTATGCATCTCCAGATGTTAGCAAAGCTATTTATTAATAAAGAAATGTTAGGGACACCAACTCTGATCCTAACTTTTGAATACTGACCCACGTGACGATGAGATGTCATTTTTGCATTAGAAGATTCAATCGATTAACATGACAATCTTTTAAACACATATCAATTATAAGGATGACAACTCACATACCACATCAAATTGGTACTGAAAAGTTAAGATTAATACTAAAAGTTTTTTAACTGCACTGACCAACATTTCCCACAAGTCAAAATCTCAAATGAAAATCCAACTAAGAGCAGAGAAGCGAGCAAGGACAAAATGTCGGCTGCCTCGGTCTAGAATTGAATCAATCTCATTCATTTTCTTGAACCTTGTAATATCTTTTACTCTAGAGCCATATTGGCAGATAGAAGCACTAGACAAGATAAAATGGTAAAAATTACTCACGACTAAAACAAGAAGATATGAAAACAAGAAGGTCAACTTCAGCTATCAAAATTGTTATCATAAATCTAAATGAACATACGTCCATCTCAGCAGAAATCCCTTAGAAAAGATGATAACAATAATAATTGAGAACATTACTCTTTATGTTTTGCACAAGCCAAAATTTCAAGTAAAACTAGCAATTGGAGTAGAGTCTCATATCATAAACATTCTCCTCTTTACTCAAAGAATAAATGAATTAAACTGACCAAAAAAAAAAAAACCCTCTCTTGAGAGAATCATCTACATTACATAAGAATACACAAGTACTCAGCAGAGTAACACTATAATCACACAAAAGAAAGTAAGCAAACGAGACCTCTTTTTGGCTCCAAGAAGAATAAATCAGCCATTATCTATTACTCATTCGTTCTCTAATTATCTTCAAGCCAACATATCTGCAAAAATAAGCCAGCGCAAGAGTCAGTTTCCTCTTTTCTTTTTAATTTATTTTTCTGCTTCGAAATGTAAGATTCATGACTGCAAAGTTAGAGAGAGACACCTTCCTAGCATCATAACTGTAGTCTGAGGATTCGTCCCCAGCGACACGACAAATGTCGAACTATCAACGACTCGCAACGAATTAATGCCAATGAGTCTGTGGTCTGCATCAACCACCTTCCCCACTAAGCATCCCCCATGGTAGTGCCATATGGTGCTAACTGTCCGGCGGTAGAAATCCGCCATCAGCTCGTAATTTTATTGATCTACTGGCAAAGCAAGCCCCACGAATCAAAAATCCCGGTTCCCAAGCCCGTCCCGGAACTTGAACTCCTCCATGGGGGTACTCCTGAGCACTTCTCCTATTGTCCTCGTCCCGTTCACGCACTTCTCCATGTCCACCGGGTTGTGGAAGTAGTTGAACCGCATAATGGGGCTGGTTTTAACATCCGTTGAAGCCAACCTGAAGGAGCCAATTGAGAGCGGCCTGTTGATCTTCGACATGATTGTGGCCACCGTGAGGAAGATTAGGTGAGGAAGGTGTGCGGATGAACACGCTACGTGCAGGCGCAGCAAAGGGAATCACATTGGAGGCAGCTTCCACATAAGCCCCTGAAGGACTAATACCAACAACCTGAATCAGCGAGTGCTCCAGTGGGATCGGAGGCACAATTGAGATACTATTTCTTGGATTGTCATAAAAGAATCTCCCAACATAGGGAAGATCATGAGCAACCGGGATTCCCCAATTCGACAAATAAGCTCTTGGGCCAATTCCACTTAACAAAAGAAGTTGAGGGCTCCCAATTGCGCCAGCAGAGAGCACAACTTCCCCATGCTCCCTCACCATAGCATTGTGACACTTGCCACTTCTGTCCCGAAAAACAACTCCACTGGCCAATTTCCTCACTCCGGGATAGGCCAGCAAGGCCAGCAGAATCTTCACCACATTGGCATACAAAACAACCTTGAGATTCGGAGACCTTCCCTAGAACAAAAGATCAGCAGCACTATGTCTCCTCCCTGAGCTATCAAATATGGAACCACCAACTTTAGTCCCCCCCAAATGTTCTAAACTGAAACCATTGTAGGGACGAACTCCAACTTCCAACAACCCGTCTCGGACACCCAATTGCCACGCCTTGACCTCCGGCCTAAACACGATTTTACTCTCCACCCACTCGTATGAGTCGTTCACCATCCGGCGGTCCCACACAATGCCGGATTTCTGATAGAACTCCTCCTAGGCCCGGGGTGTAGAAACCGGCGTTGATGGCGCTGCTGCCGCCGAGGACGCGTCCTCGGGCGTTGGAGACACCGTCCTCGGAGGTGAAGGATTATGCGGGCGAGTCGTCGGCGTCGGCGTCGGCGAGGGTGTCCAAGAAGCCCTCTTGGTTCATCACGTTCGCGTCGCCGTAGGGAACGCCGCCGCGCTTCACGACAAGAACCCGGAAAGCGCGGGACAATGTCGCCGCCAGCGGGCAGCCGGCGGTGCCGCCGCCGACGATGATGTAGTCGAAGTACTCTTCGGAAGGGAACTCCGTCGCGTTCACCACCATATTGCCAAAAGAAGTGTCTGTGTATGAGTATCAGATCTTGCAGTGTAAAGAAAACAGTAGAACAGAGAAGAATGGAGAAACAGAGGAGGGAGAGAAGAGATTTACCTTGGCGTTGGCGAGAGTATTGTGGGTACGCGTGAGAAACGATGGTGGTGCAGCAGAAGAAAATCTAGAAGGCGAAATGTTGCGAGAAACAGCAAATGGGTTTTCTCATTATAATGTTTTCTTGCTGTTTCTTGGAGGAACGAGAAGGATCCTTGGTGTTTGTATGGGTTTGTGGGGAGAGAGAAAGAGAAGGAAATCATTATTGGATGAACAATCTTTGTCTTGTGTAAAAAGGTAATGAATTCAACGTTATCAATTGGATGTTTTTGTTTGAAATGTTTATACACTGAAAAAAGAAGCCTACATAGGCCAACGCCCAGTCAATAAAAATAAAAGATGAGTTTAAATCATTTTAATAACCTCTTTTATCTCATTTTTTAACCCCAATAATCTTTTTTTCCTTCTCTCTTTAATTCAAACTCTCTCTCTCTCCCTCCTTTTCCTATCTCGCCCTCTCTCTTCTCCTCCTTCTCCTTCTCCGTCGGCCTCCATCTCCGGCCGCTTGGAGTTTTGCAATCGCCACGAGTAACCTTGTCTTGCTGGAAAATAATTAAATATGTGGGCCTACATATGTAATTAAATATGTATTATAGACTATCTTAAAGGTCAGTCCACTTAAAGTGATCTACTAAGGTTAATTTTATTGGGCATTGAGCATTAAATATGATATGGGTTTATTATGTATAATATGGGTTTATTATGTATAGATACGTAATTTCATATTTCTAATTTTATGATTGGCCAAACTAGAAATATGAAAAGTATAACTACTGCAGTTATATTATACGGTTATGGTCCCCAATTCATTCGATACAATTCATTCATATTCTCTCTGACATCCCATCATCAGTAAAAATACAGAGATTCTTCTCTAAAGGAAAATCGTATTGGATTGGAAGATCTATAATCCGTAATCGTCTCCTTCCCATAGATCAAGGTATGCTTCCGTTTTCATTCTCTTGATAATTTGACATGGTGGATCTTGGATAAATTAGGTTTTCTCCATTTAAGTTTTCGATTTCTTCTTCTACCAAGTGGTATTAGATCCTTCTCCATGTTAAACCATTAAGAATTAAGTTTTCTTTCTAAATTAGGTTTGGTTTGCTGGATTTAAGAATGGTTATGGTTATAAATATTTTGATTTTGTGAATTCCAAAATCTTCTCTTATCGATGATGATGTGATTATATATTGATGTTTTGTTATGAATTAAGGACATTAAGGAAGAATTTTAAGGTTAAAAATTCGCATATTAGGCTTTGGAATGCAAATTTTTGACCTCCAAATTTTGATTTTCAAACTTTGGAAAATGCTACAGGTCATATGGGCGCTACAGTGCACTTTTTCGATGATACAGCGCGCTCGTATGGCCCAGGTACGGAACCCAAGCCACGAAACGGCGCTGCAACACCCAAAAAAATTTTCTTTTTTTTCTTTTCAATTAAATTCAAAATTTGGTTTATTGATTATATTTTTTGAATGTCTAATATTCTAAAATAGATTGATTGAAGCAACATGTTACCAAAGTAACATCTCTTGTGTAGATTAATTTATTTTGGAATATTAAGATGGTTGTATGTATGTAATTCATGCGAATATTGATTGGCCCAAAGGAAGGTTAATATTTGGCCGAATTACATGCACACTTGTGGTAACAAATATGTGACAATTATAAAGTGTTCCATGTGAATGATAAGTCGATCCAAAGATAGTCCTATTGTTTGACATGACTTATTGTCAATATTTGATTACTACACCAAGAGTACTACTTACAAGTTAATATTTCTGTTCAAAGACTAAATATTAATGTTGTATTAGGTATCTTGTGATGGGGCCCACCATTATTTGAATTTATTGATTGTTTGATATGGATTCTTATGTGAACATGTTGTTTTGCTTGTTTTGTTCTCTGTTCAGCTAGTGCATCTGCTTCTAATATATCTGCTAATGTCAATTATATCCCCATACTAAATGGAACCAACTTCAAGGATTAGAAAAAGAACGTTATGATCATTCTCAGCTGCATGGATCTAGACCTTGCGCTAAAGATTGAACGACCCACTGACCTTATGAATAAAAGTTCCACTGAGGAAAAATGGGACATGGATAGGTGGGATCGTTCAAATCGCATGAGTCTCATGATCATAAAGCGTGGAATTCCAGAAGCCTTTAGGGGCGTTGTGTCCGAAAAGGTTACTATTGCCAAGGAATTTCTTGAGAAAATTGAAAAGCGTTTTGCTAAAAACGATAAGGCTGAAACAGGTATGCTTCTAGCGAGCTTGATTTCAATGAAGTATTAAGGAAAAGGAAATATAAGGGAGTACATCATGGAGATATCTCATCTTGCTTCAAAACTAAAGACATTAAAGCCGGAGCTGTCTAAGGATTTGCTCGTGCATTTAGTTTTGATTTCGCTTCCTGCATAATTCATTCAATTCAAGGTCAGTTATAACTACCAAAAAGAAAAATGGTCTCTAAATGAGCTCATTTCTCATTGTGTGCAAGAGGAAAAAAAGGTTGAAGTAAGAGAAGACCGAAAGTGCTCACTTGGCAAGTACATCTAAGGACAAGAACAAGAAAAGGAAGAAGGATAAGGAAGCTGCAAGTGGTCCAGCTCAAAAGAAACAGCAAAAGAACCAAGATGAAGAATTTGGCTGTTACTTCTATCAGAAACTTGGACATATGAAGAGGGAATGTACCAAATATCATGCTTGGCGTGCAAAAAAATGTACACTTCTCACTCTGGTTTGTTCTGATGTTAATTTAGCTTCAGTACCAAGACACACTTGGTGAATGGATTCTAGTGCTACTACTCACGTAAGTTATGCAGGGTTGCCTGAGTTACCGAAAGCCAAATGATGCTAAAAGATTCATCTATGTGGGCAATGGCAAATCGGTGGAGGTTGAGGCTATAGGGAATTTTAGTTATTATTAAAGACTGGATATTATTTCGATTTGAAAAAGACATATGTTGTACCGTCATTTAGACGGAATTTGGTTTCTATTTCCGTTTTGGACAAATTTGGTTATTCTTGTTCTTTTTGAAATAGTCAGTTTAGTCTTTCTTTGAATTCAAATATTGTTGGTACCAGTTCTTTATCATTTTATGATAACCTATATTTGCTTGATACAGTTGCCTCATTTAATGAAACATTACAAATGAATTCATGTGGTATGAAACACAAATTAACCAATGAAAATTCCGCTTCATTATGGTACAAGCGCTTAGGTCATATCTCCAAAAGTAGAATTGAGAAACTTGTGTCCGATAGGATTCTTGTTTCCCTTGATTTCACAGACTTTGAAGTTTGTGTTGATTGTATTAAAGGGAAACAGACAAATATAAGGAGATTAGGTGCTTATAGAGCTTCGAATGTCTTAGAACTAATTCACACGGATATCTGTGGACCATTCCCTACGGCTACTTGGAATGGTCAACAATATTTCATTTCGTTCTTAGATGATTACTCACGCTATGGCTACATGTAACTCATTCATGAGAAGTCCCAGTTAGTGGACATGTTTAAGGCCTACAAAGCTGAAGTTGAGAACCAACTCAGCAAAAGAATTAAAAGCGTTAAACGTAACCGTGGTGGTTGAGTACTATGGTAGATATGATGGATCAGGTGAACAATGTCCAGGGCCTTTTGCTAAATTCTTAGAGGAATGCGGAATAGTCCCACAGTACACCATGCCGAGATCCCCTAGCATGAATGGTGTAGCTGAGAGACGAAATAGGATACTTAAGGACATGGTAAGGAGTATGATTAGTCATTCCACCTAGCTAGAATCTCTCTAGGGAGAAGTACTAAAGACTGCAGCTTATATTCTCAACAGAGCACAAACTAAGGCGGCAATCAAAACCCCTTATGAGCTTTGGACGGGCAAGAATCCTAGTTTGAAGCATTTTCACATTTGGAGATGTACAGCTGAGACAAGGCCTTATAAGCCAAATGAAAAGAAATTAAATTCCAAAACAATAAGCTGCTACTTTACTGGATATTTTGAGAGATCAAGGGGTTACAAGTTTCATGATCCCACTACTAAGTCCATTTTCTAAACAAGAAATGCAATGTTCTTTGATGATATTGAGTTTTGGGGGAATAAGGTTAAAGACTTTATCTTTGAAGAAGAATTTGTTTCTATTCCTACAATTACTTTTGACAATTATCAGGTTTCTATTTCTGATATTGATCAAGTAGCTAGTCCAGAACATCAAGAAAATGTTGAACAACTCGCCACACAAGATGAAATAATTGTTCCTGAAGAACAAACTTAACAACCTCAAGAACAAATGTCATTGAGGAGATCCACAAGAGAAAGGAGAAATGCAATTCCATATGACTTCATAGTCTTTCCCCAAGAACATGAGGATGACGTTGGCGCGATGGAAGATGATCCAATCAACTTTCATCAAGCCATGCAAAGTTCTAACTCTCAGAAGTGGATTAAGGCCATGAATGAAGAGATTCAGTCCATGAAAGACAATGATGTTTGGGATCTCGTTACATTGCCTGAAGGTACGAAGCCCATTGGTTGCAAATGGATATTTAAAACCAAGAGGGACTCGATGGTTGATGTAGAGAGATATGAGACTCGCCTTGTTACAAAGGGCTTTACTCAAAAGGAAGGCATTGACTTCAAAAAGACTTTCTCTCCGGTTTCAACGAAAGATTCTTTTAGGACTATCATGGCACTTGTGGCATATTTTGATCTTGAGTTATATCAGATGGATGTGAAGACAGCGTTTCTCAATGGCAACATTGATGAGACGATCTATATGGTGCAGCCAGAAAATTTTGTGTCAGGAGACCCAAAGAATATGGTTTGCAAACTTAAGAAATCCATCTATGAACTCAAACAAACATCTCGACAATGGTATTACAAATTTCATCAAGTAATATCTCGTTTGGTTTTGAGATGAATGCAATTGATGATTGTGTATACCCCAAGTTCAGTAGGAGTAAGCAAATCTTCCTGGTACTATATGTCGATGACATACTGCTTTCTAGCTACAATATAGGTTTGTTGCACGAAACCAAGAGATTTCTATCAAAGAAATTTGAAATAAAATATCTTGGTAACGCCTCTTTTGTATAGGGCATACAAGTACATCGAGATCGCTCTCCGGGCATACTTGAGTTATCACAAAAAGGCTATATCAAAAAGGTACTTAAGAGATTTAGCATACAGAATTGTAAACCAGGTGAAACCCCTGTTGCTAAGGGACACAAGTTAAGTCTCAATCAATGCCCTAAAAATGACCTTGAAGTTAGATAACAGAAGATTCCATATGCGTCAGCTGTTGGGAGTCTAATGTATGCTCAAGTTTGTACACGTCCAAATATAGCATATATTGTTGGAATGCTAGGCAAATATTTGAGTAACCCTGGGATGGATCATTGGAAAGCAACCAAACAGATTATGTGGTATTTGCAGAGAACGAAGGATTACGTGCTCACATATAGGAGGTCAGACCAACTGGAGATCATTGGATATTCTAATTCGAATTTTGCTAGATGCCAAGACGGTCGAAGATCCACATCAGGCTATATCTACCTGCTGGCTGGATGAGCTATTTTCTGGAAGACTGCCAAGCAGACACTCATAGCTTCTTCCACCACAGCAACGGAGTTTATAGCATGTTATGAGGCATCTAACCATGGAGTATGGCTGTGGAATTTTGTCACTGGGCTGCGAATTTTGGAAGGTGTTGAAAGACCATTAAAGTTGTATTGTGACAATAAGTCAGCAGCGTTGTATTCTAATAACAACATGAGCTCATCGAAGTCAAAGCATATAGACATCAAATTCCTAGTTGTTAAAAAAAAGAGTTCAGAATGATCAAGTGTCTATAGAACATATTGGTATTAACTCCATTATTACGGATCCGCTTACCAAAGGGCTTCCACCCAAAGTCTTTCATGAGCACACTGCTCATATGGGTGTCGTATCATTTGATGAGATGCTAGTTTAGTGGGAATTTGTATTTAGATGCTATTTCATTTCATTTGGATACCTTTTTCTATGAATATTTTCTGCATAAATAAAGAATTCAATTTATTTTCATTCTGATTTGTTTTAATTTGATCTCATTAAAGTATAAAGTTGGACCAGTTGGAAATATGCATGTTTAGATCACATTGCATGTAATTTCCATGCTACACATCCATACTTGATCTATGTCATTTGGTTATATCGATATACGTGACCATTGATGGATTTGGTTACGCTACATGTAACGAAGATCGCTTTGATCCTATATTGGTAAAATTAATGGACGAGATTGTTCAGAGATGCATTTGTTCATGATAGCAAAAGTTTTGAACTCATAAAGTTATGCACATTTTATAAGGACACATATGTGGCCTAATTGGGAGATGGTTGGAAAATAATTAAACATGTGGGCCTACATATATAATTAAATGTGTATTATAGGCTATCTTAAAGTTCAACCCATTTAAAGTGATCTAACTAAGGTTAATTTTATTGGACAATAGGCATTAAATATGGTATAGGTTTATTATGTATAGAGACCTAATTTCATATTTCTAATTTTATGATGGGCCAAAATAGAAATATGAAAAGTATAACTACTGCATTTATATTATATGGTTATGGTCCTCAATTCATACAATATAATTCATTCATATTCTCTCTAGCATCCCATCATCAAGAAGCATACAGAGATTTTTCTCTAAAGGAAAATTGTATTGGATTGGAAGATCTATAACACGTAATCGTCTCCTTCCCATGGATCAAGATATGCTTCCGATTTCATTCTCTTGATGATTTGACATGGTGTATCTTGGATAAATTAGGTTTTCTCCATTGAAGTTTTCAGTACATGTCTCTCTTAAATCCTCTATCTATCTGATATTTTTATCACTAGGCCATTCTCAGCATTGTCATCTCCAGGTCGGCATCGCCATTGTCACGCAGCCGGCACATATCTCACTCATCTCCTCTTCCTTTTCTCACATTCGTTCTCGGCGAGTTTTGGATCGTGATCGGCCATCGCTATATATTTCCTCTTCTTCGGATCTATTTGTTGAGATCGAGATCTCTTTCTCAGTCCCTCTCTTTTTCTCGGTGCTAACGCTTAGGCAGACAGATCGGGTGTCGGAGCTTGCCATGACTCCGGTCATAGATCTCGTCGGAGTTCGCATAACGGACATCTCAATATTTGTTTGCTCGGTGCTATCTCGCCGTGGATTTCCTAGTGATTTGATAGAGTCCGATCCGATTGCCAATATCCGGATCTGGTCCAAGCTCTCTCTTCTAAATGCCGGTGAGCAGCAGATCCATCCCCGCGATCGCTCGCGACTTTGGCGAGCTACATATCCGTCGTCACGATCGGTTGTGATTCCGGCACAGATCCGTCCTCGTGACTGCGACGACTGTCGCACTGTACCACAAGTTCATATATCTTGTTTATTATGAAGAAAAGACTTGCAGATTCACAGTAGAATCTGGATTTTTTTTTTTAATTATTTCTTACTGTTTGTTTATAGAATGTCTTGGTGAATTGATTTCCTACAAAATCAGGTTCTTAAATAAAAATTATCCACAAGGTGCTATCATTGTTAATTTTGCAGCAATCTTGACCAATCAAAACATTTGGAAGCAATGAGAATGTGCATGTAAATGTATGGAGTAATTTTGTGAACTTACGGACGAGAATGACCGAATACCTAAATAGGTAGACATATTTTTTTTTTTTGTTTTTAAATTGATTTTGAAAAAAAAAAATGCGAGTTATTGGTATCTTGAAAGAAAAAAGTACGATAGATTTGAGAGAGAATTGAAAAAGATAAAGCAAATAGCACTCATTGAACATTTTTTCCCCGTGGATTGTTGTGATGATTTGGAATTATTTTCTGTAAGTTTTTTTTTTTTTTTTTTTTAAGTTTGGTGGTTTTTAATTATTTTTTCATTTATGGGAGAGACATTCTAGTAAAATATTTTAGTCAAATATCGGTATATTCTATTAGAATATGCGGTATATTCTACTAGAGTATGAACTATACTCTATTAGAGTATTACGACGGTCAAATCAGAGATATCTGATTATCCATATTGAAAATTAAAAATATTCTAGTAAAGTACGAACTATATTCTACTATATATTCTATATGCAATATATTCTACTAGAATATGCATCATACTCTACTAGAGTTTGGATTGACCGGCACCGGCAGTTGGAACCGAAGACATCATCTATGTTGAAAACTTAAAATATTCACTATACTCTACTAAAGTATGACGGCAACCAGCTTCAACGGACGGAGCGGGAGACATCCGGTCATTCATGTTGAAAACCGAAAATATTCTAGTAGAATACAATATTCTAATATAGTATAATATATATTTTAGTAGAATATGTCGGCAACCGACATCGGCGGTCGGAGTCAGAGATATTCGGTCATCCTTGTTAAGAACTTAAAATATTCTAGTAGAATATCCGAAATAATATATATTATTATAGTAGATTTTCTAAATAATAAGGGCAATTTGGGTAAAACATGTTAAGTAGACCTTTGACTTTATAGGTTGACTTTTGATTAGAACTATTTTGTGTCATACTAGTGAGTGACCAAATTTTGTGTTATGTTGGTAAAATTGTATTCAAGTTTGTGTTATTTAGGTGCTTTTCCCTTTTATAAATATCCCTAGACTATTTATCCTATTTCATTTTGTCCCCTAAATTATTAAAACAATTCATTAGACCCTCTGAATTATTGTAAAATCTTTCAGTTTGCACTTTTTATCTAGGGGTGAAGAAGTGGGCGGTTTGGCGGTTTCGGGGCGGGCGATTTAGGTTTTTTGGATGTTGGGTTTAAAGGAGTAGACACGCAAACCGCCCAAGGAAAGATGAGCAAGTGCAGGGCAATTTGAGGACGGCGTGCGAGCGGTGTGGTCAGGTTAGGTTGTGTTTGGCCCAATGCGATTTGTTGATTAAAGAAGAGAAAAAGAAGTGCAAAAAAACACTCAAAAAATTTAATGTTGTGTTTGGTAGAGTAAAAAAGATGAAGGAAATAAAATATAAGGGATTTTAGGATAGAAAATGATAATTAGGGATATTTGGTAAGAGAGAAATTTGGATGAAATGGAAAAGTGGAAGAATTAATTTGAAGGTGGGGCCAATAAAAATGTATTCTCAAATATAGAAAGATATTGTGAGGGAAAACTTTCCTTATGTTTGGATGGAGTATCCAATTTCTGAAATTGTAAAATTTTTACATAAGAGTGTTTTTCCCAACTTTTTCATCTTTTTTTTTTTTTTTTTTTGAAAAAAAAAATCATTCATTTTCAAACATACCTTGTACAATACCACTTTGGAAAAAGAAAACGGATCTTTTTGAAATCTTTTCACAATGTACTATTCTCAATACCATTTCTTCTTATTCCAAAACAACTTTTTATTTTCAAGAAAGAAATTTTTTTACACATTCAAACATCATCTTATTCTCTAAAGGGGAAAGCAACAAAATAACACAAACTTGGACACCACTTTACCAACATAACACAAAATTTTGTCACCTCATCAATAAAACACAAAATAGTTATAGTCAAAGGTCAACCTACAAATTCAAAGGTTAATCTAACATGTTTTACCCAAATTTTCCATATTACTTAGAAAATCTACTAAAATATATATTTTAACATATATGTTATTTTGGATATTCAACTAAATTATTTTCAGTCTTCAACACAGATGGTCTGATGTCTTCAGCTCTAGCAGCCGACGTCGGTATACTTTAGTAGAGTATGATACATACTCTTCTAGAGTATACCGGCACCGGTGGTCGGAGCCGGAGACATCCCGCCATATATGTTAAAAGTTAAAAATATTCTAATAAAATATATAATATTTTGAATATTCTATTAGAATATTTTTAACTTTTAACATGTATGGTGGGATATCTCCGGCTCCGACCACCGGTGCCGGTATACTCTAGTAGAGTATGCATCATACTCTACTAGAATATTTTGGATATTGTATAACAAGTTTTCATTTTTCAACATGGATGGTCAAATATCTTTGACTCCGCCCGTCGGTTCCGATCGCCGGCATACTCTAGTAGAATATAACGTATACTCTACCAAAATATTTTAAATATTCTACTAGAATATTTTCAGCTTTTAACATGAATGGCGGGATGTCTCCAGCTCCGACTGTCGGTGTTGGTATACTCTAAGAGAATATGCGTCATACTCTACTAGAATATTTTGGATATTCTACAACAAAATTTTCAGTTTTCAATATGGATGGCCGAATATCTTCAGCTCCGCCGGTCGGTGCTGGTCGTCGACATACTCTACCATAATATTTTGGATATTCTACTGTAATATCTTCAGCTTTTAACATGGATTATGGGATATCTCCGACTCCGGCCGTCGATGCTGGTACACTCTAGTAGAGTAAAATGCATATGCTACTAAAATATTTTGGATATTCTACTAGAATTTTTAGGTTTCCAACATGAATAACCAAATGTCTCCGACTCCGACCGTCAATGCCGGTCAGCGACATACTCTAATAGAGTATAATACATACTATACTAGAATATTATAGATATTCTACTAGAGTATTTTCAGTTTCCAACGTAGATAGTCGGATGTCTCTGTTTCCGACCGTCAGTGCAGATTTCCGTTATACTCTAGTAGAGTATAGTTCATACTCTAATAGAGTAAAGTGCATATTCTAATAGAATATTTTAAGTTTTCAACATAAATGGCCGGATGTATCCAGCTCCAGCAACTAGTGTCGGTCACCTGAAATACTCTAGTACAGTATAATCCATACTATAGTAGAATATAGTTCACATTCTAGTAGAATATAATGTATACTCTACTAGAATATTTTAAGTTTTCAACATGGATAGCCGAATATCTTCGGCTCCGATCGCCGAAATACTCTAATGAACTATAGTTCATACTATAGTAGAATATAGTACATACTCTAGTAGAGTAAAGTACATACTCTACTATAATATTTTAAGTTTTCAACATGGATGACCGGATGTCTCCAGCTCCGGCCATCGACGCCAGTCGCCGGAATACTCTAGTATAGTCCGTACTCTAGTAGAGTATGGAGTATAATCCATACTCTACTAGAATATTTTGAGTTTTCAACATGAATGGCGGGATGTCTCGAGCTCCAGCCGCTAGCACCAGTATACTCTTGTAGAGTATTCTACATACTATAGTAAAATAGACCGCATACTCGACTAAAATATTTAAGTATTCTACTAGAATATTTTAGATATTCCATTAGAATATTGATTTTTTTTGTTTTTAGTATAAAACATACATGGCGGACCGTCTCCTACTAAAGAGGGCCTCCACATTCTAAAGAGTGCCAAGTAAATATCAAGCATCATACTTAAAAATTATGTTTCCGACATACAACTTTGTTAATAAATAGTCAATAGTGCCAAAGCGATCCTTTCCTTGTTCTTTTATAGTAGATGTCCATTTTCTGCATGCCAAAATTGCAACTTCAAAATGTTGGAATTTAAATACTCAAAGCATTTATAAGTTTTGACAATTAAATGAAAAATGGGAGAGTAGGATTAGAATAAAAACACGGAGAAGATAACACAAAAGTTTTTTTTTTTTTTTTTTTCATTTGCTTAAGAAAAAATATGCTAACCAGTGTCAGAATAAGTGCTTTGGATGGATGACTACAAAATTGTGGGGCAACTAGAGAAAGCACCTACCACGAGAGTGGGGCGACATAAAGAAATAAACATAGATGAGATCAACTATAACTTGGAACAATAACTACTAAAAAGTATTAACTCCAACCAGAGTAGAAGCTGTATAAGCATGCCCCCTTATACTGAACACTCTTCGACCAGCTACGAGTTCTGGAATTTGTAAGTTGAAGAAATTGTAAGATAGGAAATCTTTCAAGTACAACCATTTAGGTCCTCTCAAAAAAAAAAAAAGAAAAGGTACAGCCATTTAAGCATCAAGAAAGAAAGACACCTGTAACTAAGTGCTTGGATCATAAATCAATTGACTCATTTTGGTTAAATCGATACAGGGAAACACAACATGGTCTAGGAATAATAGAATTCAACAGTATACTAATGGATTGCGATTCTTTATATTTTTGTTTTTTCAGAAAGGAATAAAGGAAATTTCATGACTATCTTCTTGCATTAGGTTGTTATGGGATTCAAATTAAACCAAAAAGAATAAATTTTATCATTTTAGCAAGCAAAGCAGAAAGAATAAATTATCTAAATAAAGACAGACATACCTTGTAGAATATCGCATCAGCTGCAAACGAAGGGGGAGATAAAGTTCAAATTTCCCTTTCAGCTCAAGTTCTCTCTCAGATTTTTTCTGACCTTATCCAACAGATCACTCCTTCTTATCAAAACTCTTTCCATTCTACGACCAACAACTTGAGCGGCGTCATCTGCATTCTCAAAGTTGACAAAACTAAAACATATTCGAAGTAGAGAGAAAGTTGACCTGAGAGAGAGATCAAGCTTAGAGAGAGGGAGAGAGAGACCGGCCGAGATCGCCGCGGCTAGACTTGGAGATTTTCACGCAATGAAAAAAAAAAAACAAAAAGCATCTCTAACGATGCTCGGCTCGGAATTTGTGCAGATCAACGAGATCACAGCGGATCTTCAACTCCTAGCACAGATCTGCAACAACAGGAGTTCTCCGAGCTCTGATTTCCGATGAAACCTCCAAGTTTGAACTCCGGCGATTGGAGCTACGCACAACATCGATCGTCGACACCTGGATCCTAATCTGCTGCGAGATAATAGGTGAGAGGGCACGGTTGGCACAATCTCTGACACCGACGAGATCTGACCGACTGCCGCCGAATCGTTCAAGATATGCGCGAACTCTGACGCTATCTATGACTGGAGCAACGACAACTCCGCCGTCCTTCCCCACCTTCGGGCGAACTTCGGCAACCATTAGAGAATGTGTGAAAGAGAAGGGAGAAGAGAACGGCCGGAGAGGGCGGCCGGACGAGAAAGAGCGCGAGCGGAGGAGAGAGGAAGTTCTGGGAGGAGAGTTGGAGGGAGAAAGAGGAAAAAGAGCGACAGAGTCCGAATTGAAGAGAACAGTAAAAAAAAAAAAAAACTTCTATGTTTTGATTGATATTTTTACTCAATTTTAATTAAATTATATTTTTTTATCTTAATTTTTATTTTTTTTTTAAATCAATAAAAATTATAATTAATTTTTAAAAAATTAATTAATTTTAACTTAAAATTTTTATTTTCAACGGACGAATTAAATATAATATTAGTAATTAGAAAGACAAAATACAAACAAAAATAAAATTATAAAATATGAAAAAAAAAAAAAAGGAAAAAAAAGTTTGTAACATATTAAAAAAGGAAGATTTTGTGTTATATTGATGAATGAAAAAAAAAATTTGGTTGTTTAGGTAATTTTTTCTTTTCTAAATGAAATCTTTAAATTTAAAATAAAAAAATTTTGATACGCGATTCAAACAGTGGGTGTTTCTGAAGCCCAAAATGAAAGCAGATGAATATAAGGTTTACTCCAGTCAACTCATATTCGAGAGAGCAGACAATAAAAGAGCTCTTTGTGAGCTCTACTATCACACTCCGTTTGATGAAGGTATATAAATTTGCAATGGTTCATTTTCGATTGCTATGAATACTAGGCTAATTTGCTTTGTCTAAGCTTGATGGTTTTTCTTGAGTTAAATTTTGGTCCCAACTTTTTTTTTTTTTAAGCCTTGCAGATGCTTGTTCGATTTTCTTCATTTTTACTTATTTAATATAATCATTTTTTTCATTGTTTTATGACATTTGTTTTATAAATGTATGCTAATAGGTTACATTGCATTAAATTTGATTTGTCTTTAATGGAGTACATTTTTAGTAAAATCATGTTTTTATTTTAAATTTTTCAAACAAAAATATGATTGATAATGTAAGGGTATAATATTAATTGTATTAAAAGTAATTTTTTTATCCCTTTGATTTTACTTACAATATTAAATAAGAAAAAGTAAATTGATTTTTTTTCCACCTTCTCATACCAAAATAACTAAATCAAAATCAAAATCCTTTATTTTCTTACAAATTTCTTTCCATCATAATTTTCATTTTACTCCTATTTTCTTTCCTTCCCACCAAACGAAGGCAAATGCTAGGCCTTATATTTCCTTCGTCATTTCTTCAAAGCCCAAGTCCCATCTGAAATTGATTTTGTAAATAAAAGAATTAAATTCTAAGTCTGTAACTCTTTCTTGTAAAGTTGTGACTGTGAATAGAAGCAGCCGCCTATAACGTCATTCACATGTGAAGAGATTATTCGGGTTTAACGCGCCATGAAAATCCTTAATCCGCCACCCGCCCATTTCAATATGTTGGTGGGCGTATTCAACTCGCCGTTTGGTGCGTTGATGACGTGGACCTGCCAAGGGTGAGCGGTGCGGTGTGCGGGTGCAGTGTAGTTTTTGTGCAACCCTATTTCTATCCACTTCTACTTATTCATTTAACTAGAGCTAGCAATTCGGAACATAATCGGAGGGTGATATCCGGTCAACCGGAAAAAGGCAGAGAGTAAATCCCTAGTTTTCCCTATTCCGGACCAAAATTTGTAAAATTCATAGAAAATTCCTTTCTTACCCGAATTAGGAATGCAATGGGTTGTTGGAAAGCTTAGGAAGTTTAGTTTTTAAATATATAATTAAATTACTAATGGGGTGTTTGGTGTTTGAGTTTGAGTTAAGATTTATAAGTTTAAATAGTGATTTTGGTTGACTTTTTCAGAAAAGACAAAAAACTTTTGGGGAAAAAGACAAAAATTGAGTTAATGGTGGTGAGTTTAAACTCACCACCCAAACGGGCCCTAAGATTCAACTCCTTTCAATACTAGTTTTGAGTTAAACGCATATTGTTCAAGATTGACAATGTTTTCACGGTTTTGCTTAAATTTGACAAAAACACTACTTGAGCTACCTGACTCCTTTTAAAGTGATTCAAAAACCATATTAAAGCTTGAGGAATCTAATTAAGAATAACAAACTCCTAAGACAAAATACTTAGCACAAGTCCTTAAAATTGATAGTTAAATACTTAAAAAATCTAGTTTAGACATTAATCTTATCTCTAGAATCTTCAAACCAAACTATCCACATTTTTCTCTAACTTTCTCCTTCTATCACTTCCCCCACTTCTTCTATCTCTCTTCACAGCAACGCAACTCTCTATCTCTCTCTCCGTGTCGGTGGCTTCAGGCCGACATGGAGGAGATCCGGCTCCGATGGCTCTTGCTTTCATGTCTCCCCTCTGCGATTGATGATGTGAAATCAACAGCAAGGAGATCGATTTCCTTTACCTTGGACTTCGCAATCCTCGTGCTGCAACGAAGGTCGAGTTTCAGCGCTGCTTCAGGTTAGTGTTGTTTGGTGGAGGCGCGAAGAGGCAATTGGCAAAATAACTTTTTCACTTTTTTTTATTTGTAAAATGACTTTTTAAAAATTTTAATTAGCAAAATGACTTTCTTCTTTTAAAATAATATAAAAAATAAATATATTTAGATTTAATAACTCATAATAAGGGGGAAAAAAAAAACCAAAATATGGGGGGACCGGAACAAAGGCGGCATTCATGTGAGAGAAACCCAAGAACCACCCCAAATTCTTCAACAATCACTTCATTTTCCGGCACCAATGGCACACCCGAAGATTGACGTCAACAGTAAATTAAACTCTTAATGTTCTACAATCAAGGGCTTTGAAGAAGGGAAAAAAGAGAGAGAGAGAGAGAGAGAGAGAAGAAATCGGATTTTGGAAAAACGCTTCTAAATTTAGTTATGGCTTGATGTTGTTTGTAAGGTAATTTTAAAGGATTTTATGTAAATGTATATGTTTATTTAATCTAAAAATCAAAAAAATAAAATTCAAAAAATAAAATAAATGTGGGGATTGCCATTGGTACAGACGAATGTTGAAAATGACTCAGACGGAACAACCATCATTTGTTCTGAACGACCATGTAGAAAAATGATGGTCGTTCCAACGGTTCTTTTTGTTTTTCTGTATTTTTGCCAAATATCTTGTTCCTTTGAAATTTACAAGTCTACTTACCACAAACTAAACTTTTGTGTAAAACAAAAGTAGATTTAAATATCGAAACACTTATGGTTGAAGATGACTTGAATGTTGGCATATGTAAAAACCATTTATCATGCTCCTTTAGGAGAAAAAATGGGACTATTTAGGAGGAACGAAAGACCTTCATCTAGTAACTTTTCATTTTTCGTTTAAAGAAAAAAACTAAAGTCAAGATTTAAAAGGAACGACTGAATGGTTGTTCTTGAAATTTTAGTGGTTGTTCTTTTTTTTTTTTTTTTGTCATTCGGAGAGTTTTGAGGCAAATAATACATAAAAGAAAGATCCTTATCTGGTTATTTTTGGTTTTCCTTTAACAAAAAAAAATAATAATAATAAAGTCAAGATTTATAAGAAACGACTAAATGGTTGTTCTAAAAACTTTAGTGGTCATTCTTCTTTTTTCATGATCATTATGAGGCTTTTGCATGGTGTCATTGAAGTTCATAATGTTTTGGATTACTAACAACAATAATGTTATGAAAAGTCTAACTTTTAACTTAACATTTTGAAATAGTGTAAGAACATATAACTTAGTCATCAACATTGGTGAGTAATTACTAGTGATATTAAAGTGATGTTAATTTCAAGACAATATATATGATTATTTGTTATTTGAGATAAATCCATGCTAAAAATTACTTATATATTTTTAAGAGGTTTTATTGTCATTAAATTTCACTGTTAAAAAAAATTAATAAAGGAGCCAAAAAAGGGGACTATTTAGAAGGAACGACAAATGGTTGTTCTTAAAATTTTAGTAGTCGTTACTTTTCCTTTTTGGTCGTTCTGAGGGTTTTTAGGCAAATCATACATGAAGAAAGACCCTCATCTAGTTATTTTTATTTTTTCGTTTAATGAAAAAAAAAAAATGAAGTCAATATTTAGAAGGAACAATCGAATGGTTGTTCCAAAAATTTAAGTGGTCATTCTTTCTTTTTCGTGGTCGTTCTGAGGCTTTTGCACGGTGTCGTTAAAATTTATAATGTTTTGTTCTATTAACAATAATAATGTCACAAAAAACTTAACTTTTAACTTAACATTTTAAAATAATATAAACTTAGTCATCAACATTGATGAGATATTAGTTGTGATATTAAGATGATGTTAACATCAAGACAATTTGATCATTTACTATTTGAGATTAATCCATGCTAAATTACACTTATTCATTTTGAAGAGGCTTTATTTTCATTAATTTTGATTTTAAAAAAAATAAGCAACAAAAAAGAGACTATTTAGAAGGAACAACCGAATAGTTATTCAGTTAACTTTAATGGTCACTTCTCATTTTTTGTGGTCATTACGAGGCTTTTGTGCCCAATCATATATGAAAAAAGACTTTCAATTAGTTAGTTTTGTTTTTAATTTAAAAAAAAAAACACTAAAGTCAAGTTTTACGAGGAATAACTAGATGGTTGTTCCGTAAATTTTCATGGTCATTCTTTCTCTTTTGTGGTTATTTTGAGGCTTTTGAGCCAAACATACATGCAGAAATACCCTCATTTGGTTATTTTTATTTTTCATTTATTAAAAAAAACTAAAGTCAAGAAAGACCGTCATTTGGATGGAATGACTAGATGGTTATTCTATAACTTATCACGATCATTCATAATATTTTCACAGTCGTTCCTGATTATACATATGTGATTTTTACAAGCAAAATAGTCACAGTTAACACAATCCCATTAAAATTCAAAATAGAAGACCAATGTTGTTTTTGCATGTGAAAACAAATAACCATACTATAACCCAATAACTTAAATAGACAACAATATAAAAATCCTACAAGATGATCAAAGTAGCGATAACATTAGATTTCATTATCATTCAAAGTGATTTTATGGGCTTAGAAGCATTTTGGTCCTTTTTAGGCGCATCAGACATCAAGTTGTGAAACTTTTTTGATCATTGTATCACATAAGGTGATATAGTAAGGCTGACACTCTTTTTTTAAGGTAAATTATTAGATTGGTCTCCCAACTTTTAAGTTTGTAAGAGTTTGGTCCTAAACTTTATTTTTTAGTAAAAATACCCATGAACTCTTAAATTGGTGAGAGTTTGGTTCCTATTTTTTGTTTTTTTGGGTCAAAATACCTGGTTCCTATTTTTTTTTTTTTTGGGTCAAAATACCTCGCAACTTTTAAAAAGATATATTTTGGTCCTTCAATTAATTTTTTAAAGGAAGGTGGTGTATGATAGTGGAGTGACATTGATGGAAAATGTCATTTCAGCACGTAGAAAATGACAAATGACTTTATTTTTTGAACAAAAGTACTATATTACCCTAAAAATTCAATAAGTTAAAAAAATCCCTAACAAAAAATAATCTTTTGTGAATTAAAAAAAAACACCAAATCATAAGTAATCAGAAGAAATAAATTTTCACAAATAGACAAATAAAAGATGATTTTTATTTTAAACTGATTTATCTCTTCATAATAAACAATATTTTTATTTCTCTTTATCACTTTTTTTTCTGGTTTGTAAAGATTTTGTGAGTTTTTTTTTTTTAATTTATAAAGATAGTTTTTGTTGGATATTGCTTTGAGCTTTCTTATTTTTAAGAGTAACATAATACTTTTGTTCAAAAACAAATATTTGTCGTCGTACTCTGCTAGTCGAGGTGACCTCCCCCATCGGTGTGACGCCATCGTCATATCCCCAACTTGGTCCAAAATTTAATATTAGGACCAAAGCACACACTTTTTTAAGAGTTTAGGGGTTTTTAACAACAAAAAATAGATTATGAACCAAAATCTCACATACTTAAAAATTCAGAGGTATTTTTACCAAAAAATAAAATTTAAGGACCAAACTCTCACGTACTTAAAAGTTCAGGGATCATTTCAACAATTAACCCTTTTTTTTTCAGCATTATAACAATGACATATTATTTTTTTTAAATATATATTCTAGAGAGAAAAAAACCCGAAAAATTTGACAGAGTCTATAGTTTCTAATCGACAACTAAGTGGATACCGATCGATAACTAGGTGATTTCCGATCAATAAGTAGTCGATGGTGGGTAATTATGAGGGTATTATGGCTTAAAGAGTAAAATTGATATTTTAAATATATAAATAAATGTTTTTTGATGTCATGATAAAATATTTTTGCAATAATGATAAAAATCAATCCAACACAATATTATTATTATTTTTTTTTTTTTTTTTTTTGACATTTCTCAAAAAGTTCCCAATCAAACGGCCCCTTGAATTTCCACGAGATTACCCAAAATCTCATTGCTGCCCCTTGGCATCTCAAAGACTCAAAGACACGCGCGTCACTTGCCGGACCCCATGTGCACCGACCAATAATATGAGCCGTAATTTCTACTCTCTCTTACAGCGCGTGGATATTCCTAGCCTATCAAAATCTCGATTCCCTCCTTTGATTGCAACCTCTATCTCACCAATTCATCTCACAGCTTTTTTTTTTTTTTTTTTTTTTTTTTATGTTTATTTTTTCAAAAAATTTTTTTTTCCCCTTTTTCTTCTATTTTCTTGCTCTTTCCACTCTTTTTCTTTCAGGAACTTTCTCTCTCCTCCTCCTCCTTCCTCCCCCCTTCTCTCTGTAGAAAAATTATCTTTCTGTTTGTCTCCCTCTCTAGTCGCTCCCCAAGTTATGGCTCGGATTTTTTTTTGATTTCTAGAGAGAGAGAGAGAGAGAGAGAGAGAAAAAAAAAAAAAGAAATCAAACACCAAAAGGCCCTTAATTAAATCCAGGAATCAGACGCTGCGCTTCTTGTTTATCTCCAACACACCATATATATATATATACAAAAATTAAAAAAATGATCACTCTCATTTTGTTTTTTCTCTGAGGGAAAAAAAAAAAAAAAAGAAACAAAGGAAAAAAGAAAGTTGTCAAATTCAACGCAAGGAAAGAGGAGGAGGAGGAAGAAAGAAGAAGAAACATTTGTTTCCGATTCGACCGATTCAAGAAGGTGAGTCATGAGACCGATTCAACCCCCGCCGCCATCAGGCCCGATGGCCTCCCAATCCGCCGCCGCCGCCGTCGCCGTCACCGCCACCAGAAAGGTTCGACGTCGTCCCGACCTAACCCTACCCCTCCCCCAGAGAGACCCAGCTCTCGCCGTCCCTCTTCCTCTTCCGCCGTCCTCCGCTCCCTCATCGTCTCATCACGATCACCCAAACAACATCAACGACAACAACAACAACAACAACAACAACCACAACCACAACCACAACCACAACAAGAGAAATCAGCTCGTCCTCTTCTCGGAGCTGGAGCGGTTGAGCCGCGTCGGAAGCGGCGCCGGCGGCACGGTCTACAAGGTGATCCACAAGCCGACAGGACGGATCTACGCGCTGAAGGTGATCTACGGGAACCACGAGGAGTCGGTCCGGCGCCAGATCTGCCGCGAGATCGAGATCCTTCGCGACGTCGACAACCCAAACGTGGTCAAGTGCCACGACATGTTCGACCACAACGGAGAAATCCAGGTCCTGCTCGAGTTCATGGACCGGGGATCCCTGGAGGGACAGAAGATCCCGCGCGAGCAGGACTTGGCTGACCTGGCTCGCCAAACCCTCCGTGGGCTAGCCTACCTCCATAGCCGCCGCATCGTCCACCGCGACATCAAGCCGTCGAATCTCCTCATCAACGCGAGGAAGCAGGTCAAGATCGCTGATTTCGGAGTCAGCCGGATCCTGGAACAGACCATGGACCCGTGCAACTCCTCCGTCGGGACCATCGCCTACATGAGCCCCGAGAGGATCAACACCGATCTCAACCACGGCCAGTACGACGGCTACGCCGGCGACATTTGGAGCCTCGGCGTCAGCATCCTCGAGTTTTATCTCGGCAGATTCCCCTTCGACGTCGGGAGGGGGGGCGATTGGGCCAGCCTGATGTGCGCCATCTGCATGTCGCAGCCACCGCAGGCTCCGGCCACCGCTTCCAGGGAGTTCCGAGACTTCATCGCGTGTTGCCTCAAGAGAGAACCGGGCACACGGTGGACGGCGTCGATGCTGCTGAGGCATCCGTTCATCACGCAAAACACCGCTGGACAGAATCAGGTGCACAACAATGTCCATCAACTTCTACCTCCTCCACGCCCACTTCCTTCCTAGCCTAGCTCCTTTACCATTAGCTTATTAGTCCTCTTCTTTGTTTTTTGCTCCTTTTTTTTTTATTTTCTTGTAATTTTTGCCCCTATTTACTTTGTTAAATTAATTTTCCTTCTTTGTTTTTCCTTTTTCTTTTCTCCTCTGCTTATTTTATTTTTAACAATGATAGTAATGATTTTGTGTAATTTCTGATATGATGGGCCGTTGGATTTCGTCAGTATGAAGAAAAACAAAAATCTCAAAAAAAAAAAAAAAAAAAAAAAAAAGATGAGAGAACTTTGCCTGGTATTGTAGTGTCTGCTTAGAAACAAATCAATCAATCATTCATTTTTCAATCAGAAACAAATCAATCTGACATTTTTAATAAAGATAAATAAATTCCGTTTAGACAAGTCACAGACTAGAAGAAATAAGAGGCTAAAACGGATTTAGAGCGGTTTTTGCCATCAGCCATCCTTATTTTGTTGTTGTTGTTGTTGTTTTTTTTCTTTTTTTTTCTTTTTTTCCAATTTTGGTTAAATTCTTCTAGTTGGGTATTTTTAGGAAGAATCAAGAAAATCTCTGATACGAGCTTCTAAATTTAATTTGGATAGTGGGTAGATTTGATATCTGTAGATGTGGCGTTTGTAGTTTTAATGGGAACGAATCTCTTTTTGCCTATCATCATTGCGATTACACTTGCATCCCTCTATAGATATATTCTCTTTTTCTTTTTTTCTCTCTCCTTCTTGCCTCTTTTTTTATTTTATCATCATTTTTTTAAAAAACCTCTATGTGCTTAACTAAATCCTTGTTTCTGTTACTTAATTGTTAAATGAGTGAGTTCATCATTTGCTCAATCCGATAGTTCGTTTAGTGTTTGGATTGAATTTGAGATGAGATAAAATTTTGAAGTTTGAGTTGGTTGATTTTTTAAAAATTAATTATAAATTTTATTGTTTTTTAAAAACAATAAAAAAAATAAAAAATTAAGATGAAAAAGTATAATTTAATTAAAGTTAAACCTAGATATCAAACGTGGTCGTAATTACCCTTCCATGTACGTTGGCTTTATAGGTGGGTCTTTTGCTTTGTTTGAGACAATTTGTGATGAGTGTACTCATCTGTAATATGTTTTTCGTGATTCTTATGCCCATCAATTTCGAATGCAAGTTTAGTTGATTATGCAATTTTGGTAACCAGTTGTGGGGTTCTTTTTTCTTTCGTTGTTTTAACTCGCTCTTGGATTCTGGTATGTTAAATGAGGGTCATTCCCTCATTTAAAGGTGCAATCTAATTGTGATTGGCATTTCTCTCTTTCTGTTTAGTTTTTTTTTTTTTTTTTATTTCCCAAGAAGTCTAGTTGGTATTTCTTTTTTTCTAAAGGGAAAAAAAAATGGTATTTGATTGTTTGTTTCTTTAACGATTCTACCGGGTATTTGATACCTTTGGATTTCGAATTGTAATGATGACCCTAGTTCTCTTATGAGCAATCATCGACCTACTACTTATAACAAGTCCCAATGCTCTTTAATAAAAAATGTCACCACGGATATTTAGCACCCTACATTAAAAAAGAAAAAAAGGTCCAATAATATTAAGCATCCGTTTGGTTCACTCTCTCAAACTCAATTTTTCAACTCAAATTTTGTCTTTTTCCCAAAATTTTTTTGTCTTTTCTGAAAAGTCAACAAAATTTACTATTTCAACTTCAAAAATACAACTCAAACTAACGAACCAAACGAATCCTTAAATACTAAAAATAAGTCTAATAGTACATCTTTGAGTTCAAGTTTTTAAGCCCTTCCATTTCATTTGATTTGGTTAATTATAATTTATTTAGAGCTCATCAATTTTTTCTTCTGGTTTAGCTTTTCAAGATATTTTCATGTGCGGACTAATTGTATCCATTGGCAAAGTCACAATAATTAATTTGGTAATTTCGGTTTACGATAGGTTCTTTGGTTGTTCTAGGAAACGATTGCCATCTTAACGAGCTTTTATATTTGCTGGTGGGGATTTTAGCAACTTGTACAGTTTGATAAATTACTTTTTGCTAACCAAAAAGTTAATTAAAAGCATGAGGTGTTGGAGGTTTGCAGCAATTCACAGCGTTTGGAAGAAGAAAATCGAGTTAATTAAAACAAAATTACGAATTACGTGGCATAAGGTGTCCGTGGATCCAAGTTCACAAGTTTTTGAATAAAAAGCATTGCTTTCTTGATGATAAAACGTGTTAGAGGACCTATATTTTTACCTTATTGATATGTTCTGCTATTTTTTTTAAATGGTTATTTTAATTATTGAATTAAACTAATACAGTAAGTTTTCCTTTTTTTTTGGGGGGGGGGGGGGGGGGGGGGGGGGGGGGGGAAGAATTTTTGTACTTCCGAGAAAAGAAGTTTTGCTTGTCGCATAGCTTTTTTGGTAATTTACTATTAATTATTATACATATTACTTCATAATAGTATAGACTTATTAATAAATTAAACAAATAATAAAAAAAGAAATTAAAAAAAAAAACCAAATCTTCATCGATGAAAGGTTGGGGGGTGGTTGCTCGACATCGGCGGGGCCAGGGCTTGTTGTCATCGGGGGCGTTGCAGGGTCGGTCGCAGGTCATCGCCTGGGATCGTCGGGCTCGCGGGTGGGTGGTCCGTCGCCTGGGGTCACGGGCCTTGAGAGGGGAAGGCCTCGTCATTGCGGGAGGGGATGAGGGGAAGAGGGGGGGGGGGGGGGGGGGGGGGGGGGTGGGGGCTAGGCCTGGATTGCGGGGTGGCCAGATTTGGCCCAGGGGTTGCATATCAGGTTTGGGGGAGGGGGGAGCCTTTGTCGGCGTCGGCGGGGAGAGCCGGGAGGGGGACGTAGATCTAGTTCACGGGGGAGTTTGTCTTTGTTGACGCAGCGGGGGGCACAGATCTGGTTGGGGGAGGGGGGACGCTCGTCACCGGCATTTGGGGGAGGGAAGGGGTCTTTGTTGGCATCGGGGATTGGGGGGGGGGGCGCTTGTCGCTGGCGTGGGGGGGTTCGCTAGTGGATGGTCACCGGCCCATTTTTTTTAGTTTCTTCGAATTTTTTTTTATTTCTATTTTTTTTAAAATTTTTTTAGTAACTATGATGTAATATGCATTATAGTTGTCATGCACAAATAACATCTCAACCGTTCGATTACATCGTAACGGTTTTAAAATAAACTCTATCAATAGAGTATATAAATGAGACTGTATCACAAAATTACTCTTTTTAAGTTTGTTAATTGCATAATCATACTTGAATATCAGCCAGTCACTTTAAGGCTTTTAATACATAACCTCTAGAAGAAGTTATTGATATCGTGAGAAAAAACTGAATATGAATCTGAATCGTGACTTCACAAATGTGTAACCTTTGCTTGGTTGAAGTTATTGATATCTTGAAGTCCTTATCTTTAACCCTTTTCTTCTTATAGTGAAAAATGTATTCTCGCTTGCATGCTATGTCTCGTCTTAAAGTCCAAGATCTCATGTTTTGACTTTTTGCATATTGTAGGTCAATTTTTGTTACGTGCTTCAATGTATTCACTATTCACCACCTAATGTACATGTGTATTGTGTCTCCAATGCCCGCAATACAAATGGACATATAAGATTAGCATTTTGAAAACCAACGAAAAAATAATAGCAATCGTAATAATTATTTATTTAATATTATTATTATTATTATTTATTTTTTTTTTTTCAGAATGAGGGTTGAACTATAAGACCCGGACAATATAGGTGGGCGTGAAATGACCATAGGACCAAGCATATGATTCTAATTACTATAGGCTTGTAACTCTCTATATACGCAGCAAAACAAAAACATACGGCCTAGTGGCTAGTGGGACAATAGCGGAAGGTCGAAAAAGAAAAACAAATGCTTAAAAGGCTTCAAAATTCAAGATAAGATCACCTTAAAATTCCATAAAATTTGATTTAGGGGAAAAAAAAATATATCCCTTCGATTTCAACTATAATATGAATATCCCACTCATGAGTTATGTTTAATGAAAGTTCTTCCTTTAATTTTTTTTTTCAAAAAAAAAAAAAAAAAAGGAGGGGTGGGGTTCAAAATTGAGAGGATTACAAAAATGAAAAAAAAAGTTAAATTTTTAGTAATTTTCTTAGAATAATACTAATTTAACTCTTTTTATCGGAGTTATTTGAATTTGGATATCTTTTAAGATTGTCGAAGGATTGAAGAGTTTTAACTAGATTTTAAAAAGAGTAATTGGCTCAAATAGTCTCTGAACTCTTTTAAAGGTGACGGTTTGGTCTATGTTTTTTTTTTTTTGGCCAAGATGACCCTAAACTCTTATTTTTTAGCCATTATGGTTCTTTTGGTCCAAAATCGTTAAATTTCTAACGGAATCTTGCATGTGCAATGCATGTGATCAAATCTAAAAGGGTACTTTAGTAATTTAATAATAATTAACTTAACAAAAATAAAAAAATATTAAAAAATTAAATCTCTCTCTCTCTCTCTCTTGGTGAGGCAGCGTCGGGCTCGGGGAGCTTTAGTTCGGCAACGGCGGGGGAGCTCTATCTCTTCATTTCCTCCCTCAGATGTAACAGCAAAAATCTAAACCTTGCATATTTAAATAAATAAATAAATGAATAAAAACCCAAATTCAAGTCCAAAAAACCCAGAGAAAGGACCTTAGTGAGGCGGCGAGGCAGCTTCGGGTGCCAGGAGCTTCAGTTCGGCGATAGCGGGGGAGGGAGGGTGGTGGGTTTGAGTTCGTTTTGGGGGGATTTGGGTTTTGAACCCTTTCGGTGGGGGGTGGTGCTAGAGGGGGGAGGCGCTAGTGTTCGACTACAATGGTGGGGGGAGGAGGACTGGGTTTTGAGTTTGGGTGGGGGGGAGGGAGGGTTGGCGACGGTGAAGGAATGGGGGCTCAGGCTAGGTTTTGAGTTCGATGGGTGGGGGTTGGGGCTGAGCTCGACAATGGCGGACGGGGTGGAGGGCGGCTCAGGCTCGGCGATGACGAAGGAGATGGTCTCGGGCTAGGTTTGAGTTTTGGGAGAGGGGGCTTGGGCTTGGTGATGGCGAAGGAGGGGGTCTTGGGCTGGTTTGAGTTCGGCGGGGGGGGGGGGGGGGGGGAGCTGATGTGAAACCCCGAAACACTAATACATTTTTACATTTTATGCCACATTCAAGTTACAAAGTTCCAAATTATGTCATCTATTAGAAATTTGATAAAAAGCATGTATCACCTCAATTATAGTGCCTAATCCAAACATTACATATGTGATGAATGATATTGTGTTTTAAGACTTTATGAAAAGTGATTTATTAAGTGCTCTTGTGGTGATGAGTGACATTAACAATTTTTGTGGGTCACTTAAGTTAAGATTATTAGATATAATAATCTTATTTTACTTGATGAATAATCTTATTTTACATGATGAATAATTAGAATTTATCATAATAAAATCAAGTGTTGATTAGCACAAATTAGTAGCTAAATCTACAATTAAATTATGTCAACCGTATGTGGCACATAAAAGAACATGGAAGAAATTCCATTGTCAACATTTTAGTGTGGAAAATCTAGCTTTAGAACTATGGTAGAGATTAGGAAATAAATCAATGGTAGTTTGATCCAAGGGACCAAAATAGAGAAGATAGCCCTAGAGTGGATACTATGTTGGGTGGGGTGGGGGGGAGTCGGTTTTTGCAATTTCAAGCCAAAATTTTGAGAGGCTTGATATAAGTTTTGGTAAGAGATCAAGCATGCCCTAGTCTCCAAGAGATTGCATGCACAAAGAAGGAAAATATGACACACTAGGACATGTACATACTAGTATATCTCATAAGTGGTCCTTAGTTGGTCAAAAGGGATTCAAATCACCACATACACACACAAGGCTTGGGGAAAACGTTTTTTCTTCTCAATATGAGTTTAAAAATTGTTCAAAATACCCAAGAGTTTTCCTATAAAAGGTTTAGAATGAAACCCTAACACCTAGTGCCTTTTACCATGCAAAAACCACACTTTTCTCTCCATTTTCCACTACCAAACCACCCTCTAATCCTTTGATTTTCTCTCCTCAAAAGTCACCAACTTTTTAACCATTCTCACACTCCCCCCAAGCTAGTACACAACCCCACAAAGATACTAAGTCATCTAGAGGTAAAAAAAAAGGTATTTATTCCTTGTGTTTTGCAAAGGAAAAAAAAATTGTTGTGTTCAAGTTCAAGGGCTTTGTGCTAAGTATTTATTCTTAATAGGTTGGGTGTGTACAAGGGAGGCTTTCCAGGTCTAAAAAAGGCTCCACCAAAAGGTATAACAATCTCGTTCTATTAGACAGGTTAAGTTGGTCGGATTTTTCCTAGACGAAAAAATGTAGTTTTTCTACAAAACCTAGAGCATGAAAAATGTCCATTTCATGAAAATAAACAGTTGACATGAAGCTAATGACCATGGCATGATTTTAGGTTTAAGGTTTTATACTTTGAGCTTTTGGTTGAATTGAAATGAGTTTGTATGGCTAGTTTAGTAACTAGTAGAAGTTTGTGGCTCTAAACCTCGTTTTTGGTTATTTTGTAGACTGCAATTGCTTATAATGTTACTTTAAACAAAATCAATATTCTTAATGATACTTTAGATGATGTATCTATAAACTAGACATGTTAAGCTTTCCAACGAGTTATCTTGAGCCTAATTTGGACTTGTATGTTATTTATTATGATTTTTAAAAACTAGCATGCAAAACGGACATTTCTTTGAAGCTGGTTTTCTAAACTCCGAATTTGCTAAACTCAAAATTTTCGATTTTAAGTTATAGATCTAAAAACTAGATTCTTTAAGCTTTCCAAAAAGATATCATACACATCGAATGGATAAATACACAATTTTTAGTGGATTTTACAAGTTAAGACTACAAACTGAAAGGTTTTGCTGCCAGTCATGGGTTTTATAAGTTTTAAGTTAGTAAACCATAATGTTTTGAAAATCTATTCTTAGTTTATAAACTAGACACCATAAGCTTTCCCATATCTTTTACCTTATTTGGACTTGTAAGTTAATTGTTATGTTTTTTCTAATTTTACCCATAAATCTGGATATATGGTACATACATGGGACCAACAGTAATAAAACCTAAGTATACGTTATGAAACCCTCAAAAATCAAAGGAAATAACTAATAAACATCTAAAGCTTTGCAATGAGTTATCATACCTTTAAAACGGATATGTACATAAATTTTAATAAATCACACAATATTAGATTGTAATATGATAAACTGAGATTTTACCATAAGACACTTAGGAAAACGTTCACATTAATGTTTGAAACCCTTAAAATCTTGTAAAACAAATTATAAGAACAGAAACTAGATACTTCAAGCTTTCCAACAAGTCATCAAATGTCTAAAACAAGATTATACTCAAATTTAAATAAATCTTAAAATTTAAGAACTCACACCGACAAAATGACTAAACATTAAAATGTGACATAAGTGTAAGTCATAAAATATGGAGATATTTATTGATGAAATGAGTTGATATTAAGTGTATGATCAACTAAATGTGAAAAAACTCTAACCTTATAAAGTTGAATTACAAATTTTTAGATAGGCCAAGACAGAGTAATTTAAAGGAATACTAGACATACAACAAGAGACTACCATAGCCCAATTTAATGTAAACAACTAGTGGAAATGAGCCTTAAAAGCCTAATAATCTATAAAAGAAAAACCACTTAAGAGTATACAATTAGGTGACTCTTAGTCACCAAAGTGATGTATGTTGATTAATTAATTAAGAAATGAATTAATAAACTAATAAACTAACAAAATAGAATAAAATATAATTATGTTAGTAAAGTTAATTAGTAATTAATTAATATAAATAAATAAATATTAATTAATTAATTAATTATAAAAGTTAATAAGTAATAATTAGTTGTGTAAACAAGGTTATTATGTTGAGTAACTACATAATTAAAATACATGATTAATTAGAGATTGATTAATTATTAACCATTGATATAATTATTAATATAATTATAAATTATTAATCAGAGATTAATAAAACATTATTTATTAGAATAATCTAATTATTAATTATTAATATGAGAATTAATAACTGATAATTATTATAATAGAAAGAATATTTAAGTAACATAATTAATTATTAATGATATAATTATTAATTAGTCAATTGAAATTATTTAATTTAATTATAATTACTCAACTAAATCTAGTGATAATTAAGTACTACCTAATTAATTAATTAATTAATCAATCAATCAATTAGATTAGATTAAATTAAATTAAATTGAATTAAAATTAAATTAAATAAATAATAATTAGTAGAAATTATTTAATACTTAATAATTAATACAAATTAATTATTAAGATTAATTATGATACAAGTAAATTAAGCTCACCATAATTTATAATAAATAAATAAATAAATAAATAAATAAAATAATATAACTATGATTTTCTATAATAATGAGGTATTGTTAAATCAGAACAATTTTCTAAACTTGCGTCATAGGAGGTACAACTCAGGAAGTTAAAGCACATACGAAAAGTAAGTACAAACCTTAACTACAATATGTAATAAAATGTTTTCTTGTTGATGTCCAATATTTGCTATGAATTGTCTTGATAATGTGGTGAATATACGAATAATATGTATTGCTTTGATTATGCAATTGATGTACATAATTTCTCTTGCACTAATATGATCAACATGCCTCACAGATAACTATGCCATAATGATATATTTATAGTGATATGTAAATTTACACATTGTCACAATTAATAAGAATGAGATTAATGAAAGATAGGATAAAGTGTCATACCAACCTCCAATTAGTTGAGAGGATATGATAAGAATGAAAGTTATAAATTATGACCTTAGAGGTTGTTGGAGGATCGCTCATCCAACTCCCCTTTGGTTGCGCCATATGGGTACGTACACAAGAGCCGTTAAGTAGACAATACATGTATATAATGAAACATAATTAAACACACTTAGATCACAGGTATTTTTAAACATTCATATTATGACGTGTGATGATATGATTTTATAAAAATATTTTGTGAGATATAGTTTGTACTTACTGGGCGATAGCTCATATATGTGTATTCGTGCTGTAGGTAACGCGGGTAAGTAGCTCGCACTTAAATGTTTTCTGGACTGGCGAAGTAGTGCGAAAGTGATGAAGGAAATGAGTGGGATACCACCACGAATTTAATTTTCGCATTTAGATTTCTTAAATTATTTTATATCGATTATCTTTAAAATTATGTTTTCAATATTTCGGTATTACTAAACTAATATGAGTACTTAAATTCTTTAAGGTTTTTCATTTTAGTTTATTAAACTCTTCAAGTACAAGTATAATTTGTTTTTAAAAAGAAAAAAAAAAGTTATGCAGTTTTGAAATCAAACTTAAACAAGTATTAAGACTATATTAACTAAAAATAAGTAAGTTAGTTAACGGTCTAAAAAATCAAGTTGTTATAGCTGAGCTCAGCGATGGCAAAGGAGGGTGGGGTGAGCTCGGTGTAGTTGCGGAGCGCAACAGTAACAACCTGACTTTTCAGACCGTTAACAACCTGACGCTCATATGATTGCGGAGCTCAGCTCGGTCTACTTGACGCTCATGCTAGCTCTATAATATCTCTAAATAGAATAATAAATATTCTTAGCTTACTAATTGACCAATATATCTTAGGGAACATTGCTTTAAAAGCCGGCCATCAACAGTCCAGTTGATACGGTTGGTTAAATGACCGTCATGGTGTCTGGGACACCTTGAGGCTAGTTTATGCGTTCCGTTGATAGATGTATATGTCATATACATTGCATGTGACTAAATAAGTATCAGTTATATGGAAAAATATTTGTTTTGTTGGATAAAATAAAACCCTGCAGTAATTAATTTTTGTCAAAGTGACAAAAATCAATTATGGAGATAATATTTAATTGTTATTTGGAATAAATAAATATTAGCTTTTTTTTTTTTTTGGTTTCAAAATTAACTTTGAGTGTGTTTACTAATCACTAATCCAATTTGTTAAAAAAAATTTAAATTCATGATCTTGAATTTCAGTGTTTATTTTCGTGTTTGAGAATTAAATTACACGGGTCTCATTTTAAAATAAGGAATTAAATTTCTTGATAAATGGGAATCGTCTCACACCTACCACTTATGAAATTAAATTCCGTCTATTAAAAATAGGAATTAACTAACCTATATACCAAATATACTATTATTTTTATATATTTAGTTTTTCATATAAGGTTATTTTAGTAACTATAGTCATTCTATTATCAATACTTCTAATTTTTTAGAAAGTAAACCGTAGAATAAGAATTTATTTCCTCAAGTACTTGAATATTGATTCTTTGATAGATTACTAAACACTTTAATAGAATTTTAGAATTTATTTTGATGTAATTTAATTCCTTTTCTCATTGAATTAATTTCCTATTTTCTTGAATTCCTAATTAGTGAATGTGACCTGTATGGTTGTCGAAATATTAAATTGGAGAATCAAAATTACACCGGACAAACAAATGATGACACGTGACAGTCATCCTAAGGAGACTGTGCGCGCCCACCCCTTGCACAAGGAGTGGGCATAGATCTTCTAAAGGGCAAATGGAAATTTTTTTTTTTCCCTTGACACACAATTAGACCTAATGCTATTTAAAATCCCTTTAGAGTTGTCTGCTATGTTAGATTCTTTTTGGATTTCATTTGAGATTCCTAATCTCTACTTTTTAGAGAAAAGCAGGCTATAATCACATAGAATTTGGAAGGAGAAAAACTGATATTACTGAGAATTGAATTGATGCCCACAGGAGGGGAGAATAGCATGAAAGACTAAAGGTTGAGAAACCCTTGGCGATTTACCACGTTACAGGGATTGTGCGTTTGTGCGAAAGACCAAAGTACTTCGTAGATCATTTGTACAACAAATATGTGAGATTCTAAATATAGTCAAAAATTTTTAAAATAGATTCCGCTGCGTTATTAGTAGACACCCATAACCAGCAAAAAGTACATTGATTGAAGGACTTGTGAGACGAGTTTCCCAAGCAAACCAAACCTCACCCGACAGCCACCTAAGTGTCTGGGACACCTAAAAGCTCTTTCCTCTTGGAAGCCTCTTCCATCTCCCAACAATTCCATCCATATTTTACTCTCCGTTTGAAAGGAAGGAACGAAGATGATGAAGAAAAATTTAATAATAGATGGAAAATTGAAATGATGGAAAGGAAACTAATTTTCCTTTTAAGTTTTTTTTTTTTTTTTTTTTTTTTTGGAAGGGGAAATTTCATTCAATTTAGAATAAAAATTACAAACATGTGCGACTGACCCCGCATTACAAAGATAAAACTCTCAATGAAAACCGGTACCATTGGTATATTCT
Source organism: Ficus carica (assembly GCA_009761775.1). Classification (NCBI taxonomy): domain Eukaryota; kingdom Viridiplantae; phylum Streptophyta; class Magnoliopsida; order Rosales; family Moraceae; genus Ficus; species Ficus carica. The sequence continues at coordinate 17,611,396 of CM019749.1, forward strand.
GATGACGTACAAAGGGAAAAACGGAGTCTGAGGCCCGAAAATGGGATAGTTCCTCGACATACCACCATCGAGCACGCAGAAGGCTCTTTTTGACAACTCTCTACAATCGATGAAAACTCCATATCGATTGAGAGGCTACCAACTGTAGCACAGAAGCCACCACTAAATCTGTCTAGATTCATATCTAACGAAACTAAAACACCGCACAAACTTAGATATGATGTATAACAAACAAATTCAGAAGGTGGGAAAACCACCACCGTTATTACAATTGCTTTATTATTTATTTATTTAACTAGTTTTTTTTTTTATAAAGACAAAAAGATAATTTTAATTATCCTTGGGTGGATTTATATTTTCCACTTAAATTTAAAATGATGAAATTTAATGGACCCATTAAAATATCCATTTTATTTTTCTTTCCCTTCTTTTTTGTTTTTTTCTTATCAAATAAACTTAGTAATCATTTCCCATCTAATTACATCATTTCTCCGACTTCTTTTCTATTCTGTTTTCCATTCTACCAACAAAGGATTAGAGAAACTTACGCAAACTCGCATGACCTGGAGGAGCAAACCTCTCACAAAGACTAGGGAGTATAGAGAGAAAAAAAAAAAAAATTTTTTTGACTTTTGTTTTGTTTTATATGCCTTTGGTCATAAAATTAATGATAAAGGCAATCATGTCATTGAACTACCTCACTTTTTAAACTTTTTATCCATGTTTGATATTTAGGTTTAATTCTAATTAAATTATATTTTTTTATCTCAATTTTTATCTTTTTCTAAAAAATCTATAAAATTTATAACTAATTTTTAAAAAGTCAACCAACTCAAACTTAAATATTTTATCTCATCTCAAACACCAAACGAACCCTTTATTTTTAACAAATTACTTCTTAATTTTTATGTTATGATACTTTCAAGTCCGACTTCTATGCTAGAGTTAAACTTGTTTTTTGACCCTTTTTTTTAAGAGTAAACTAAGATTTCAAGTCTAACGTCTTTGCTATAGATTCAACTCTTTAAAAACTCAAACTTCAAAATCCATAATTTTATTATTTCAAATTCAAATAATGTGATTTTTTTTAATAATTACAAAATTATTCGAAACAAACGAAACAAGATCATGTTGATTTTTTATTTTCCAAATAAATTTAAAGTTTTTACACTTTTCATCTTCAATCAACCAAACATACAATTTCAAAACACAACTAAATTCCAATTAAAATAACTTTAATTCTCCAATTCAAGTGGATACACCAAACGGTTGCTTAGTTTTTAACATTTGAAAAGATAAATCGTACAACATGGTGATTGATTTTGTTTTTTTTAAAATAGATAGTTACATTCGTACTTAATTGTTTTTTAGTTTACCAAATAAAAAAATATATATAATGGGGTAAGGTTGCTTTATCCTATTGATAGGGTAAAAATTTTCGACCACTAAATCAACTTTTGACGGTCAAGATAAAAAAAAATACATTAAACTAATTGTGAAATCTTTTACAAGTGATTCTATTGAAAAAAAAAAAAAAAAAAAAAAAAACCCATCCATCATCCAAAAAACCGAGCAACTAGGGTGGCTCTTCGGCAAGGGGTCATGAAGGAGGAGGGGTTGCTAGTAGTGCACGACACGTTCATGACGGAGGGTGGGCTACAGGCGGCAATGGAGGGATGAGCGGTGGGCGGCAATGTAGGGATGGGCTACGAACGGCAACGAAGATCTTTGAGCTCGCGATGTGGGAGATGGTGGCGGGGCTTGCAGTGTTGCTATGGGTAGCTCACTCTCATACTGGAAGCTATCGATAGAGAAGTGTGAGACCCATTTGAAGTGGTCCAACTCACTACGAGTCACTAGCAACACTCATGACCCACAATCTGATGCTCGCAATCCCCGTTAATCCACAGGCGCTAGGTGTGGGCATTGGATTGAAACCAACATTTTTTAGCACCCGTCATCCAACCCAATAATGAAAAACTCTTTTCAAATCCAACTAATCCAATCCAATGCACATTATCATCTAGTCCTATCCAGTCCAAAATCCATTTGGTTGGATTGGATTGGATGATTGGATTGTACTTAAACTTTAACAAGAATTTATTTAAATCTGTTAAATTTCATAAACTTACTCAAAATAATAAATCACATCTTAATCACACCAATTTAATTGTCCATTCATTACATAAACAAAAACAAAACACCCAACATGGTAGCATAGAATATCCTAAGTCCAAAGTCTTAAGACATAGAAGATGTAGTGATTCAATGATGTGACAGTGAACTTAACGTTAAAAGGACATAAAGAGAAGAGAAGATGATGTAGGGTTGGAGCTGGACAATGGACGATGGCTCGTGGGTCTTCAATGGTGCAAAGAAAGTGATGTTTAAGAGTTAGTGAATTGTGCGAGAAAAGAAAAAGATGTAAGATCCAAGGGTTTCGAATTTTGAGAGGAAGGAATTATGTCACATATAGGAAAGAAAGGCCAAATAAAAAAGGCCAAAGAAAACTTATTTAACCAAAAAATAAAAATAAAAATAAAAAAACTCTATATAATATAATATATACAGCCATTTTTATATATAATAGAAGTATATTGGATTGAATTGGTTTTATTAGATTTTTAAAATTCACATCCAATATCTAATTCAATCCAATCCAATTGGATGAACAAAAAATATCATCCAAATTCGATCCAATAAAATTTAGATATCTGAATTTTTTCAGATGGATTTGATTGATTCGGTTAGATGAGTTGGATGACTAGATTTTGTGCCATTCATGTCTAGCGCTGATAATTGCAATGGTTGTCCAACTGCAAGTCACCCCAAATCTTGTTGGGTCACAGATCTTGGGTCGAAAGTGGCCATCAGCCGATCACCCCAACAGAGCTGAATTTTTTTTTAGATCGCCAGTGACCTCCCTGAGTAGCAGAAGGTTTTTGTTTTGTTTTTTCTTGATTTCAAGCGTGAACATACATTTGAATTCTACAATAATTATGATACATACATTTAATCTAAACCGTGTGAAGATAATTTGAGGTTGATAAATTTTACCCTATTGATGGGATAAAGGAGACTTACCCCCATTGTAGAATTTTTCTTAAATTCAAGTTATCAAGAAGGCGCTTGTTTCGCATACTTGACCCATCTTATTTTATACATGAAATGAACACAATGTTTATTTAGTCATAAAAATAATCTCATTTTAGAGTTAAGATGGAAAATACAAACTCCTTTTTCATTACCAACTCTTCCACTTATTTTGCATAGTTACATTTCATATTAAGAGATTTCTCTCAATTGCTTTACATTTTAAAATTCTATCAGAAATTTCACATTTTTAAATGGGCAAATTGCTAAGTTAGTTTTTAAATTTTTAAGTTTGTGCAACTTAAGTACATGTTCTTTCTTTTTTTTTTTTTTTTTTTGGCAGCTGAAATAATCTCAAACTAATAAAACATTGTTACAATAGTCTTTTCCTTTAAATTTTAGACGGAATCCGTTAGTTATATTACTAATGGGTTTTTAGATTAGTCAATAATAAAGGTTTTAGATTTTAGAAAATCTTTAACTTATATTTAATGACAACCCGATTAGCAAAATCGTTAGTCTTATTAACGAAAGTGGATGGAGGAGGGTAATTTGAATGGTTTTGTATATGTGGACATGATTAATGATTTTGATAATTTAGAGGGTAAAATGAAAATATAGTACATAATTTTGAGGCATTCGTAAAATTAATCATTGCTTTAATTTGTTTTGAAAATGATTTTATTTTTGATACGAAAAACAAAAATGAGAATATATAGATTGAACCAAGCAGATCTCAAGTTAAGAAAAAAAAAAAAAAAATTGATTTTCAAATCAAGTCGTACAAAGAAAAGGGGGGAAAAGAGGGATAAATTGTTGATTTAGTGTATAAAATTTTAGCTTTATATAATTTTGGTATTTGAATTTTTTTGGTAGTTGGTATGTTTTTAAATTGTTTAAAATATTACTATAATAGTCGTTTCTGTTAAATTTTGGACGAAATCTATTAATAATTTAGTCAAAATAAATAGATTATTGTAATAATTTTTTTTATAGTTTATTGTTATTCTCGTTAAAAAAAAAAAGAAAATGCAAATAAATAATTTAACTGTTGCTACACTAGTCATTTATATAATTTTTTGACGGAATCCGTTAGTAATTTGGTTATAAAAGTAATGTTAGCTAACTTATTACGTACAAAAATTAATGTAAACGATTATTATAGTAATATTTTAATAATTTTAGGATATTTTAACTACTGAAAAAAAGTTCAGAGATCAAAATTATACAAATTAAAAGTTTAGGGACCAACCTTGTAATTTCCAAAAAAAAAAAAAAAAAAAAACAATAAATTCGCTCTTTCGAGGAAACTTCCATAGATAACTTGGTGCTTAACTCCATGCCGGCCAGCGGACGCAATTTCCTCTCTCTCTCTTCTCATTTGGAAATCAATCGAGTCAGAGATAGAGAGAGACGTAGATCAAGAAGAAGAAGACAGAAGAAAGCCAGTTAACCGAGCTTCTGTTCTGTAGCTTCCCTCTCTTTTGTCCTCTCTCCGTTGCTTTGCTTTAAGTTTTGCTACGGACTACACAGGCTCTTTCATCTCCTCTCTCTTCACTCGCCGGATCAAATTCGAATCCGATTCTGATTTGGAATTAAAGTTCTTAGTTTATGTATCTGTGCTTTATACTGTGCTTGGATTCGGCTTGATCTGTTAATACCATTGCTAGGCATTGGGCATTCTTTCCCTTTTGTCAGTCAAAAAAGGTAGTAGTTTTTTTTTTTTTTTTTTTTAACCCTTTCTTTTCATTTATAAATGCTTAAATAAATGTTAAACCATATGGCTTTCCCTTTTTGTGCTGTTTAATTTCTTTGGTTACCGTTTATAACTATGGAAAACCCAATATCACTTTGTAATGGATGCCCTTCATCGAAAAGATGGGATTTCTTGTTTTTTGTTTTTCCTTTTTAAAGAAAAACCTAAATTGGTGTGGCTGTAGGCATAACTTAGGGATAATATACTGCATCCAATTCTACTTAAAGGTACATAGGTTGAGTCACTAAACTACAAGTTCAAAAAAAAAAAAAAAAAAAAAAAATCAAATTAAATTGGTCATAAGTGTGTGTGTGTGTATTTTCCAATAGAGTTGTTTCCTCAACTGAGTATTTTAATTTCGGACCACCACCCCCCCCCCCCCCCCCCCCCCCCCCCCCCCCCCCCCCCCCGCCCCGCCCAAACCTCCTTTTTTGGCTTTTATGGTAATTGAATATTTGGAGTCCTACTTTCTAGCTAAAAGTCTAGAAATTGTATATTAGATTTGGATGTTCAGAAAAAAGCGGTTAACAGTTAACATCTGTTTCTTAATGTCAACCAAACATATCCGATTAACAGTATTTCCTTTCCGAATAAATTTCTTCTGTTTCCATTACAAAGCGTGAAAGCTTTGACATTATAGAAGCCACCTTTTTTGAACTTTGGGGTGTGGAGGTTCGAATTCTAGAACTTGTGGTGGAGTCATTGTGGAATTACTGATGGACTATGCCTGCAACCACCTAGTAGACCTGGTTTTTACATATTTTTATGTTGAGAAATGAACATTTAGTGTTTCAAATTTTTTTTCCCTCCCCTCTGAAATGAGCGCAAAAATAGTGGGAAATGTTAAATTTGATCTCAATTCAATTGGGTAAGAGTCGGACTCTAAGATGGTGAAATTTTTGGTGCAAGGGATCATTTCTAATCTGAGAAAGGATGGAAGTTGCATTGCCTATAAATTTTTTCTTTTTAATAATTAATATTTTCCTTTGGTGAGGAAAGTGGTTTTTTTTTTTTTCCCCTCCATTGAAACTTCTTGTTTAAGTAATGCAGCAAAGACATAAATATACGACCCACATAGCTCTTTTTTGCTCCACTAAATGTTATGATAGCCAAATTTGTTCCTCTTCTACTAAAACAGGAGATGAAAGACGAGATGTGTCTTCTGATTGTCGTTGTATGTATTTGCACTTAAATTGCTTGCTAATCTGCTCCTGCAGATGGGATCCATTGAGGAGAACGCAGGCCTTGAATCTGATGAGGAGATCCCTTTTAGCTCATCACCAGCCAAAAGGAAAGTGCATCCCTTGGATTTTGAGATTGCTCATTTGCATTCACGTTCGGATGCTGCAAAGTCGCAGATTTTTAGCCTCATGCGGAAAAGACCTCTCAGGAGTATCTACATTGTCTTAATTAAGGCAAAGATCAACGTGTTGCTGCCATTTGGCCCATTGGCTATATTCTTACATTATGTGACTGGAAAGCATGTAAGAAGCATACAAGCTTCTCAACTTTTGGAGACTAAAGTTTGTATAGAGTAGAATGTCTTACGATTTGCTTAGATGCAACCACATAAGAAAATTGAAAAAAAGATTTTTTTAGGACAAAGTCAACGCAGAGCTGTTTTGTTTGATTTCTTTTGCATATTTTTTAATAATGGGAACTTTGTCGCATACTATAATCATTTTGCAAATTCTCACTATTAGCTTCCATTTAATAAATTAAATTACGTTGTCTATGTTAGGGTTTGGTCTTCTTCTTCAGTTTATTGGGCATCACACCTCTAGCAGAGCGTCTTGGATATGCAACAGAGTAAGTAATGGCTTATCTATTTTGATATTAAAACTTAATTTAGAGGCTAAGATTCTTGCTGTTTAACGCATTGCAGGCAACTTGCTTTCTACACAGGACCAACAGGTCAGTTACACTTACAATGTAGTTTGGCTTAAATTGATAAGAAGAGCTAGATGCTAGGTCCTAGTTGAACCAAAATGCATGAAGTAAACTGAGGTTGAGAGAGAGTTATCAAGAAAAGAAAATTGATTGGGATATGACTGCAATAATTTCTAAAATAGACAGTAGATACGCATATAATTAAATCAAGGGGCAGATTATGTATAAGTGGAAAACACAGACAAAATAGAATCAAAACATGGAGAATTAATGGGATAAAAGGTGATGAGGAGAGGGTGATCACTAGCTCTAGCAACCCTGAAAGAATTAGTACATAGTGGCTCGTGAAAATTTCCCCAAAACACCTTGGTTAATAGGTCACATGGTGCGCGTGTGTGGGATTTGGTGCTTGGCGGGAATAAAATAGTGCTTGACTTATTATGGTTCATTCATCTATTGAAGAGCACATAGAAGAGGCCCCATTCCTATGTTGAGGCTGATTTATGTGTTCCTTAGGTTGTCAGGGTGTTCACAAAATAACTTCTTAGGTTCATCAATACTAGATTTTCACTTGTCATGTTATTGTCTAATTGTCTTTAGAGGTGCCATTGAGCCAGGACAAGTTATGGATGGTTTTTTCGCATCCACAGTTGTTCCAACTACATGTGTGAAACTATTTGGTTCTATGTCGTACTCAAGAAATTAGTTCTTTTAGGATTTGCAGTTGGGCGTCTTATATATGGTAATGTAGAAATTATGCCTATAACGTAGATATGAAATTTTAAAGAATTCATGTAGACCCTCGCTATAACACTTTCGATAACCCGGACTGTCTATAATTGGATGTGCAGTTGGAGGTCTACTAAATGCTACATTTGGCAATGCAACGGAAATGATAATATCAATTTATGCTTTGAAGAATGGAATGATTAGGGTTGTTCAGCAATCTTTACTGGGCTCCATCTTATCAAACATGCTCTTAGTTCTTGGATGTGCCTTCTTCACTGGTGGGATTGTTCATTATGAGAAAGTTCAGGTTTTCAGTAAGGTAGTGGATCTTCGTAATTGACTATAATATTTTCCCTGAAATTTGTTGGTCAATTGATTCTTTTGCTTTCTATCCTATTATGAATTTCTTTTTTGTAAGTGGGGTAAACTTGTAACAGGCAGCTGCTATAGTGAATTCTGGGTTGCTGTTGATGGCTGTAATGGGAATAATGTTTCCTGCTGTGCTTCACTTCACGCACTCAGAAGTTCACTTTGGGAAGTCAGAGTTATCTCTTTCAAGATTTAGCAGCTGTATAATGCTAGTGGCTTATGCAAGCTACCTCTACTTTCAACTTAGATGTCAGCAGAATCTCTACAGTCCTGTTGAAGGGGTCAGTTACTAAATCTTTTTGCAAAACCAAAATCAGATTGTTTTTCTCCATTTCGATGCCACATATCATTCAACTGATTCCCCTTTATTTCTTTCTGGGATTTTTAAATTGTCTTAGAATAATTTCCGCATGTATGTCGAGTCTGAACTGATTATACTTACATCTGTAGGTCCTTTCTCCAATTTTTTTCATATTTATCTTCATGAAGTTGATGTTTAGATTCAAATCTGTTGATTTCACCCTAATAGGGAATTTATGTTCCTTTCATGTTAGTTTTAATGGATGCGGAAATTTAATCTTAGTTTTGTTTGAGTAGAGTAGCCTGTACAAAATGTTTTTACAAATTTTCAATTGTTGAGGACATTCGTCGTTTGTTTCTGTAATGTTGGTTTTTTAATAAATGTCCATAAACCAAGGTCCTACCTATTTGGTTTCTCTATTTAAAAAAAATGTGATCCCCCACATGGGAAAAAAAAATGGTAATCTTGTTTTTGATTTTATATTTTAAATGGTTTTTTTTATTATTTATTATTTATTTATTTATTTATTTTAATCAAGAAAAGAATAATTAAACAAGTTTAGGTGACAAATGCTTTTTTCCTGGATTGAAGAGATCTAGTGACTTTTTAGTTTAAAGTTCTTATAGCTGATCCAAATGGTTTCGTTCTCTTGTTCACCATGTTTTTGATAATGTAACGTAATATTGCTACTTTTCCTTGAAGGAAATGGAATCAATTTTGGATTTTCATATATGACCTTTAAGCTTCTTTAATATATTTCTTCTGCAATGGTTGCAGGAAGAAGAGAATCATGACGATTCTGATGAAGAAGAGGCCCCTGAGTTAACTCAATGGGAAGCAGTCGGCTGGCTTGCTATTTTGACTGTATGGGTATCCATTTTATCTGGATACCTTGTTGATGCCATCCAGGTAAAATTTGTGATATCACTGAAATGCATATTTTTGCTGATTTTGGATTTACGGGTGTCAATAACCATGATATTTAGGAATCAGTTGATTGAATTGTTTATGTTTATGCAAAAATACATGCAATGAAGTAAATAATGAAAGGTTCAGTTTGTTATTTAACAATGGATGCGATTATGGTTATTTTCAGGGAGCGTCTGACTCGCTGAACATGCCAGTGGCTTTCATTAGTGTTATCCTGCTTCCTATTGTAGGAAATGCTGCAGAACATGCAAGTGCAATAATGTTTGCCATGAAGGATAAACTTGTAAGTGATTTGAAGATATATGCATATAATATTATAGATTTCATTTTCTTGATTGACGAATTCAATTTACCTACAGGACATCACACTTGGAGTTGCTATTGGATCATCTACTCAAATATCTATGTTTGTGGTAATTACTCGATTCATTATCTGAATTAAATTTGATAGCTCAGTTGAAATTTATGGTTCGTTGGGAAGACACATTCATTTTGTATTGTATTCAAATGTAATATATGTAATACAATATGCGTTTGGATGCCCCCGTTTATATATTGTATTCAAATGTAATATATGTTTGGGTTGTTTATATTTGAATAGTCAGTTTAATGTGTATTGGTGAGAGAGAGAGTACGTGATGTGATTGGTAAAAGTTGATAGAAAAAGTGAATGGATGAATGTGTGTTTTGAGTTATTCTTTAGCAAAAAAAGAGTAGTGTTTTGAGTTGATTTACTGTTTAAATGTATTTGTATTTTGAATAGAATATATGAGGTACACAAACACACATTGCATTGCATTGGGATATAATGTAGAGTGAATGATGTTGCCAAACGCACCATTAGTAGAATATTGGGGAAGACTGCAGTTTTGGCTACCTAAATGGCATGGTTTGAAAGGAACAAGATGATCTTTCGAAATTGTGCTGATGATGAAATCTATTATTAACGATAGATGCCTTTCTTTTTCTTCATTGGATTGCAGATCCCCTTTTGCGTAGTTGTTGGGTGGATCATGGGGAAACCAATGGATTTGAATTTCCAACTTTTTGAGACTGCTACACTCTTTATCACTGTGTTAGTTGTGGCCTTTATGTTACAGGTGGGTTAGCTATTTAATTCTTCTCTTCATCCAATTATTAAATGATGTGGTTAGTATCTTTTTAGTTTCGGCATGTTATTGCGTGTTGCCATTTATTGTCTTTTTCATACTCTTTTTTTGAAGTTATTCTGCATGTTGCGTGGTTTTTTGAAGTTGGCATATGTTGCTAAACTAATACAGGGAATTGTGTTGAGATTTTATCTATTCTTTTCAGTATGTGTAGTTATGGAAGTTCAGATGAGTTGTGTAACCTGTAAAGATTGCAAGAAAAACGTGAGAAATAAAAGTAGAAGCTTTTGTCTTAAATCTGAATCAGGTGACACACTGCACATACTAATTTTGGAGACATAGGATTGCATGTTCCTATTTGTTACTTCTGTTAGTTTGGTAGCTGGGTTGCACGCTTGCTTCGGCTTATCACCGGCACTTTGCTCAGGGTTCAAACTCAACGGTGGCAACTAAACATGAGGGTTGCGCTCATTGTGGAGCTGCCGTAACTTGGGCTCATCATGCTATACTCGCGGGGAAGGAAAAACATAGGCTATTGTCAATTTATCAGAAATAATGCAACATGTATGGTTGTTTAAGGACTATAGGTTGTAAGAAGTTCAGAGATCGTATGGTTAAATTCCACCTGTCATTTGGTGACTCCGCAACAAATAGGAAGATCTTCTACAATTATTAAATTGCTGATCTTATATGTCTTGACTCCTGCCCTGGAAATCTAATAAAACAAGTTCACAAAAATGTGTTAGGTTTGTACTGATCTCGGTCGATATTCTAGATTTCTTTTGGACTATTATTTTTATTTTCTTGAGAAATTTTTTTAATGAAACTAATGGCGTGTTTTGTTATCCTTGCTGCACATGCATGCTTAAAAAGTCTGCACCTGAATGATATTCATTTTATGTTAGGATCTTTTTTTTTTTTTTTTCCTTCAATTTCTTTTAATATATAAGGTTTGGGTTGCATTTCCAAGATAAATGCTGCATGAAATTTATTGGCACTCATATTTTTAAAAAGTTGTTGTACCTAGAAGTTGATTTGTAGTATACTGGATCATTCTTATTGTTTACTTTGTGATCTTCCCAATATGGATTTGTAACGAGGTTTTCTTAACTATTGTTCTTTCTATATGTAGGAAGGGACATCAAATTATTTCAAGGGCTTGATGCTTATTCTGTGCTATCTCATAGTTGCAGCCAGTTTTTTTGTGCACGTTGACCCTTCAAATGGTGAGAACATAAGAAAATCAAAGGTTTAAAATTTTCCATTGTTATTCATTTATCGGTATGTGTCATAAATTGCTCATGTCTTGCCAGGAAAAAGATGTGGTGAGACCTATCTCCTCCACCCATTTTTTTTTCCTACCTCTCTTTTCGCTTATGGTGTGTGTGTATATATATTTATATATATATATCTGTATATATCCTTTTTGGGATTGAAGCTGGGGGGAAGAAATGGGGTAGAGGAATAATTATGATTTCCTTTCATCAAGTTAGAACTTCACAATTGAAAATTTGGATCATTCTCTTATAAGAATTTTAAATAATTGTAACTACTTTGCACAAAGATGACTTTACCATGACCTGCAAAGTAGTAGAAGCCTGGAAGGGAATCCACACACAAATTTGGTTAGGCATCACAAAGAGGACTTGCGACTGAAGCCACCTGTGTTGTGCTCATTAAATATAAACATTCTTTTTTTTTTTGGTGATAAATAAAATAAAACAGTGAAATAACACCAAGTAGAATTAAACAGACACTAGTGACATGGAAATTGGACAACCGAGAGAAAACAAAAGTTTGACATGGACTAAAATAGAGAAGATTGTTTTGTCATCAAACGACCTCTTTTCAAATTAAACTGTCCACTCTGTACTGAAGAATTGATTTCCAATCTCCCAACCCCCCAGTCTTTAGGATTCTTGTCTTCCAAGTTGCCTTGTTATACTTGACAAAGCTTCAATGCGGACCCTATAGAAATATGTTGATTGAAAGTTTTATCTTAACCTTAGGATATATGAAAGTACTTTATTTATTTTCTTGAATACCTGATGCATTCTATCACAAACCTTGTTCCATGGAGCGAGTTGACATTTTCCGCTTGTTCTAAACCTTCTTCTCTTGCCATAATTCTATTCCAATAGATCAGACTTTCGATGATCGCGTGCTTTGTTCAATAGAAAGAATTATCAGTTTCATCTTGTCTTGAAGCTTCTTATCTGCCCATGATTCAATTCCACTAGATCGGACTTCCTCTTTCCTAATGTTAATGCCCCGTGAAAATGCCAAACTACAGCTCCAAGCCAACTTTGGGTTTCTTTCCCTAATAATACTCTGGAATTCAATCCAAGTTGAACAGGTGGTATCTAGTTTTTTGAGATAGTTAAATATTATTAGAATGATTTGAAGCTGCTGGACACTCGTCTTAACTTTCTTCAACTTAAGTAGTATGTTGAAACTCGAGACATTATATTGGATTCAGAAATCTCGAGTATAGAACTGCATAACATGCTTGCTTTTCTCTAGAAAGTCATACTTTTTCCTTGGCAAGTACTTGAATCTCCGAAGCTTTGATTGTCATCCAAAAATGTTGAATTTGTATCGAAAATGGTTTTTTTCTTTTTTGTATCTTGAAATGAAATTTTCCCAAACGTAGACCTTTGATTTTCTGTTTCTGTTCTGCTTAATTTTCTTATTTTCCAACTGATTTCCTTATGTTTTCTTTATGATGTGGTTTTTGATTCAGATGATAATTGAAACAACCAATGGTGAGGTGGCCTCACATGCGAGAAATATATGTGATCTCTCCGCTGCAAAATCGTATCAGGGAAGGTACTTGAAGCTAATTTTGACAAATTTCCAAGGCCTAAATTTTTGTTTCGAGATCATGTTTGTGGAAAATCCATATGATCTCCCAGCGTCTGGCGGCTGGAACAGTTTTCGTCATTGTATAATATTCTGTTATACATCATATAACTTCTTCTCTAAACTGTCTTTGAGAAATTCAGTTTTGTTGGCCTTGTATTTTTTTATTTTATTTTATTGTTATACTTATACTGTGGAATGATCATTCTTTCGATGGATCCCATGAAATGGGACGGTTAAATGTCAACTCCTAAGGATAACTATAATTTTTTGGACTTCTGGTCCTCTTCGTCCTCTCCTGGCTTTCATTTCAATTTTCGTAAAGAAACATATGTTTTATTTGTTTAGCCCGTGTTTTGGCAGAGAGTTTTGAAGTACTTTCAAAATGTGAATATTTTGGATTGTTTTTTAGGAGAGATAAAATGAATATAGGTGGATTTCAAAACAGTGAAAATTTTAAGCTGAATTGTAATCTTTTGGAGAATCTTTTTTTGAAAAGTTGGATTCAAAATTATGTGCCAAACAAAGGCTATGGTTTTCAGCTATTTGGACACTAGGGGGTGTTTGGTGAATGAGTTTGAGTTGAAATTTGTAAGTTTAAATAGTGATTTTGGTTGACTTTTTCAGAAAGACAAAAAAGCTTTTGGGAAAAAGACAAAATTGAGATAATACATACTGCTTTGCTTGTTGTACTTGTAGAGAGTATAAAGATTTTCGCCGTTGGTAGACTAGCTTCTTCTAGTATCTATATATGCTTGGTATAACTTGAACATATGCAACGTTGTCTAGGTTACTCCAAGCTGACATGGTTAAACATTAAAAATGTAGCACAAATTATATAGTTTACTGACTCTTCGAATTTTCAGAAAAGCTGTAACAATACAAGCCCCAATCATGTGTTATACTTAGATCATCTCCAACACATAACTCTATTTTAGTGTTGATTTTGCACAAAATAATACAACTTTAACTTCAAATTTAAAGATTATCTCAAACCCATCCATGTCAAATTTTACTCTAAAAACAATATTAGTTGTATATTTCTTTTTATTCCTCCATATACAACCATTATTCTATTTCATAAATTGTCCACTTTTATATTTATTAACATGTCCGTGCAATAATATATTTAAGTTTTGGTCCAACCCTTATTTATCCCACCCTTACAAAAGTAAATTTTTGTTTTACATTTAACTGTTTTAAATATTATACTTATTAGCATGACATTAAACTAAACATGGCATTAAATTAACTAAAATAATAACCAATCGTTACCATTAATAATAAAACTTAAACACAAAGTGAATTTATGACAATATCATATAATTCTTATTAATGTATGCAGTAAATTTAATTGTCTTAATTTTATTTTATTTTATTTTTTATTCACATATGACATATTAATTTTAGTTCATTTTATAAATGTTAACATAAGTATAATAAATTGAAACAGGTAAATTAAACAAAACTATTTATGTAATGAAAAAGATACAAAAGAAAATAATTCTGTTGAAAAATATACACGTAGGGGAAATATGAATTATTATTGGGCAATTTTTACTGTTGAAAAAAAAGGAGTTTCTACAGTGTTGAGCCAATATTGGTGCAACACTATTCCCATCTCCAAGATAGCGCAAGTTATGGTGCATGATTGGAGAGGAAAACCCACGCTATAGTCAAGTTTTATTTCATTGGATTGGAGATGATCTTATCTTATTAAATCTTTTTTAGTAGGAAACAAATAATTATTGACATTAATTAAGGTATGTGTGTTCTGATTTTTTGTTGGAAACTTTTTTTTCCTTTGATTTTTGAAAATCAAACTTGTGAGACTTTTATAAATTTAAGAAATATTTATCGGTCACTTTTATCTCAACAATAAGTATAAAATAAAGAATTTAATGATAATTTCACATTTAATTTTATCAAAAAACACGTAGAGTTCGAATAATTTATTTTTAAGTTAAAAAAGAAAAAGAAAATCAAGAAAAATCTTCCCGGAACAAAAATTGAAGAACAAAAAGCATCTCCTTTCTCCTTCTTTCTCTCTATTTAAAAGAATGAATGTTTTCTTTCGTTCATGCTCAAATTTATGCCACGTGGCGTTCACTCTTTTTCCCATCCTCTTTCATGCATTTACTCAATTCCTCCTTGCCGTTCTTTTTCTTTTTTCTTTTTTCTTTTCCTTCCTTTGTGGCTTCTTCCTTCTTGCTGTTCCAAGCTTCTCCTCTTGCAGCTCCATATCGCCGTATTTTTAAGGTTGTTCTTCCTTCTATTTTCTACTACATAAATATTCGAAAATCTGAATCCCAAAACCCCGAAACCTAAATTCAAAATTCAAACTTTGATCGGGGAGCACAGAGCACAATGAAGGAGCTCATTGGCGACTGATTTTGTACGTTGATCGGGGTTCTACGGAGAAGATGAGCGCTTGAGGAGGTTAGTCCTTGAAAGCTTTTTTTTTTTTTTTTTTTTTTTTTTTAACTGTTGAGCCCTAAATTTCATCTTTTATCTTCTAATTGTTTCTCTATGGGTTGTTATCTTTTTTCTACCTGCCTAAACCATGAGCAGATGAATATTTGGGTATTTTAAGATGATGATTTTTTTTTTTTTAATGTTTTAATGTACGGGGTAATTTCTCATCTTACCAAAGATAAGTGATGGGAGGATGTTGCAATAACTGTGATACTGGAAGGCATCAAAGTGAAGCCCTCTACTCAACTTCAAAACGTTTATGCTCTTTTCCTTTTACCAGTTTGAGCAAATTTACTTCTATAGAGCACGTGACCCCCCAAAAAAAAAAAAAAAAAAAAAAAAAAAGGTGGAGTACACTTTGCTTAAGATCTTTAGCACAACATTTGCAGGTCGTGTTTTCAGCACTCTTGGGAATGGTGCGGCGTTAAAGCGGAAGAACTCTGGTGATTTAATTGAGGTCTTAAAGGTTGAAACAGAAGATGTTCATGTGAACAAGAAAATGGTCAAAGATAACTCTCGTCAGTTTATTGCGCTACTCTTGATGATATCGTTTTTGAAGGCGGAAGAAAGAAAGAAAACCATGCACATGTGTTTATCTTGTATTTCTATTTGAAAACTAATCCCCTGTCTTTGAAAACTAAGTTTTTTTTTTTTTTAGGAGGGTCACTTGAGACTTTCACTCTGCAAAATAGTTCAATAAGTTAAAAAATCACATATAGTTGCCACCACGCTGTGTCCTTGCTATTTAGAAGTTAAATTTCTACAATGATGTGGTAACTTACGCAAATGCAACCATTTTATGGTCAAAGCTATATTATAAATGTCATTGATGGGTTTGTAATACTTCCGATATTATTTTCGTTTTAAACCAGGAAAATGATATGGATTTGTTGACAGAAAATAAATTTTTTTTTTTCCCTTTTTTGTGAACGTATGCATTGTTAAGTTACGAAAAGAAAGAAACAGTTGATCTTTGTTTCAAGACATCATTAATCAGAGTTTTTTCGTCGACTAAATTGGTCCGAGTTACACTTCATTTGACAGACCTGATTCCTTTGATCCGGAATGTAAAATGGCAAAGGTGAAAAAGAAGTGTATAAGCATACTAATTGATAACAAACATTTCTTGAAAAGGGGGAAGGAGGAACTGAAAAAAATTGGACATTGTTGCCAATGCAGGATAGTTATCTTATCTTATAGCTCTAGATAGATAGATTTGACCTAGATCTCACAGTTTCCTTCATCAGTTCTCTCATTCACCTCTCTTTCTTCTTCTTCCTCTCACCCCGAGCCCTAGAGTCCTAGAGCACTTGAAGCCTCTATTTTTTCTCGTTGTTTAAGGTTCGTGAAGCTTGAATTTTTTTCAAAAAAAATCCTACATATAGTCTTTCGAATTAGTAATATCAAGTGTGCATTTTTTTTTTTTTTTTAATGTATGTTTGAGTTTATTTTGGTGTAGATTATTGAACTCTCCATCGTTGTTGTCAAGCCACCTTTGGTATCTCCCTCCATTTCCTCGATGCTGCCACTGCGCCGTTTCCCTGTTGTTTTGCCGCCGCCGCCGTTCTCTTTGCCTTGCCTTACCACTTTCCACATTGCCGGCTACGACATCGGTTTAATGTCCGACATCGTATGGATTTGATGTCAGTTGTCAGGCGACGTCAAATCTATTTTTTTTTCCATAGTGACAGTGGTATTCTTCTTTCAGAATTATTTTCAATTGATATTTTCTAACTAATTTCTTCTCAATGTCATGTCTCAATGTGAGGAGTACAAGGTTATGTGATGTTTGCAGGAAGCTTATGTCTTATAATGATATTTGTTGTCGAGCTTAATAGGCAGTTTTTTTTTCAATTTGTGTTTCTTTTCCCCCCCTTAATTTCTTGCATCAACTCCAATCGAAATTTTTTTTTCCCCCTAAAATTCAAATTTCTCTTAAGTCTTTGATCTGTTAATGACTCATACAAAGCAATATCTTGATTGACAATGTAGAATGTAATTTCCATATCAAGAATACTTGTATGGTGTATCGATTTTGTCACATCAATTAATACAAAAATATGCAATCAGCTTGATCAAGGAGGTTACAATAAATTGTGAATGAACTGTCGAGAAATTTAAAAGAAAACATAAAGCAGATGTTGTTGATTATCATATGCGATATTCATACATTTTGATATTACTAAATAATTAAATTTTATCTGCTTTTTTTTTTTTTCTATGTATTAACCCTCCATGAGAGCATTTACCCTAAATTAAAAAAAAAAAAAAAAAAAAACTATGCAGGTAATTATCCTTTTTTTTTTTTCTGTTAACATTATCTTTAAATTTTAAAAAATAAATAAATAAATTGATGAGGTAACTTCAACATAACAATACGTGCCGAGCACGTTCCCAAACTAGTTTTACAAAAAGAAGGAAAAAAAAAAAATAAATAAACACGTGCAAAGTGCACGTGATTCCGGAACACAATCTGAAATTGTGCATTCTAAACCAAACGCGTCGCCATTATTTACTTGTGGTACCGCATGGTCCAAAGCGCCAGCGCGGTAGGTGACAATTAAATGCAGAAAAAAAAAGGTGTTCTGGAGAAAAATAAATAGAAACTAGAAAGATCCAGAAATTACAAATGAGCTGACAAACGGACGGTAGAAAAGCAATCTGTTTTTACTTCGTTGTCAATTAAATAAAAAATAAAAAATCTGTGGATGATGGGTTTTGTTATAAGCATTTTGTAGGTGATTTTAAAACTAAACAGTAACACTTAACAAATGACTTGTTATTTTTCTTTTATTTTGAAGTATAGTTTTTATTGATAAGTTGAGAACTTAATTATTAATTGATAAAAAATTTTTGAACGCCGATTATTTCCTTTATTTATTTTTTGAGAGAATGCCGATTAATTCACAAAAAATATTTTGTGACAACGTTTAGAGATCTTTTAGGGGAAAAAAATATTGGATGAAAACATTTGAACAAATACATTTTAAATGAAAATATTTGATATTGTAGAAATACATTCAAATTATCAAATATAATGTTGAACATCACATATTAATAAAAGATGAATTCCACAATATAAGGTAAGACCAATATTTTATTAGTTATGACGTTCAACATTACTATACTTCAAAATATTTATATGTATATATATATATATTTATTTATATTACCTAAAACAATTAAATAACAATATTTTTGCAACATTTCAAACCATTTGAAATATTTGTAGTCAAATTTGTTATTTTCTCGTTTTCATTTTCATTTGTAAAATTATATAACTTAATAATGTTTTTAAAAATATATCCAAACACAATTCACCTTTTTTCTTACACCGAGATCATCTCTAAAAATATAATCAAATACAGTTTCAAAAACAATCTCAATATAATTTTCGAGATATTCTTATTTTCTATTTTCATACCAAAAAACAAAATCATTTCAAAACAAATGAAAACAATACCAAATTTGGATTCATTCCAATAGTTTTCTATAGTATTCCATCTCACACCATGTTGAACCTAATTAAAATAATTCATTTTTCTAAGCATTTATAGTGAAAAGAGGAACAAAACCCCATATCAATATAACCACCAAAATTTATTATGGACATTGAGGAAATGAACTTGGGTAAAACTCATTCAATAAATTAGCTCAAGAGGGATAGTGCCTAATCTATATTTAAATATCATAACAGTCCATAACTTGAAGAGGTGAGAAAAATTCAACTTCTATCACCCTTTTTCAAGAGTACTGTGTCATGCAAATCAACCGGAGTCAAAATGCAAAATTATGACTATGAGATCATGTTATAACTCATCTAAGTTTTAATTCATCCCAAATACACATATAAATACTATATATAATAGCCGGTAACTTGATGATATATGACAAATTCTACTTCTAAGGTTTGTTAGAACAATTTTTAACATCTATTCGAACACATTCAAATGTTTCTGTTCAAATGTTTCCATTTGAACTGCAATTCGGATGAATATTCAAATGTTTTTGTTTAGATGTTTCCATATGAAATATTATCATTTGAATACTTTTCTCAAATGATGTCTAGCTAACTAATCCCATCATGAAATGGACTCAGATGTTAGGATAAAAAGAAAAAACAGTTAAAAAGCATTTCGTTTTTTTTTATATTTTAAATGTAGTGGCGTAATGTGATTAATTAGACACTATTTGGAACATTAAAAGTTGGACAAAAGATGTGAGTTAAAAACAAAGCTCCTGAAAATCACAAGAGAGTCCCTCTACACACATGGAGACCTCTCAAGATCTCAGCCTAGTGTATTAGGGGATCCAATTTGGTGCTAATTGATTGGTGACCGTTAGATTGCCATTGAGGTTTATTGCCAAGGTTAGGGCTTTGGAGCTTGTTAGATGGTCTCTAATGATCCAACTTGCCTACGAGTTTTTCAGTCGTAGGTATTGTGCATGAGTATCATGCTACGAGAGAATTTGTATTCTAGATTTGAGTTTTTTTAGATAGTGGTTTTAGCTCTGAGTAATTTAGACTTGGATATTTTATTTTATTTTTTGAATTTTGTAGGATGAAAAAGATCTTCTATTTTCTTCCTTTTTATTAATTAATTAAGTAGTTAACTTAGAGTCAATTAATTTAAATACCAACTTACATTTTATTTTTCATTGATAGAATCAATCAATTAATATGGTAATACTTTAACCACTTACAAACAAAAGAATAACAACTCATATGTCACGTAGGTCAGTACTCAAAAATTGATATTAGAGTTGATGTCCCTAGTAATTTTCTAAATGTAATATGATGATAAAAATGCATGACTTTGAATTTAGGTTATACTTTTTGAATAAAAGTAAAAAACTAAAGGTAAATAATCCAAATGGTAGTTTTCTCTGTAAGGTTATTTTGGGTTTTTTCATATTAAAATCATTTGTTGACAAAAATAAAAAGGTATAGATTTTATATTAAATGTAATATGATGGTATAACAATGTAAAAACTCAAAATGTAATGTATACTTTTTAAATGAATACAAAATATAAAATACAAAATATAAAAATATAAATAACCTATAATAACACTCCCCATCCCATCTTTACCCAGTAAAATTATAGTATTCAGTATTTCATAGACCAAATATATTAAAGTTTCATACTTAAAATTTTAAAAATTGTGAAGCATCATGTATAACGTATTTAATTTAAAATAATAATAAAAAAATTGAATGGGACGGGAATTAGAGAATAAGATTGGGATCCTATATTTGTCCTCATCTTATAATCAATGATGAAAATATCCGTACTTAAATTTTACAGAAATATCGACTCTAAAATATGGAACTTGATGAATGCATAAAGAAATTAATAAGGTGGAAATTGATGAAAAATATGGAAATTCATTTTAAAATACTAAATTTTTAAACAAAACTTTATTAAACTCTAAAATAATTAATAATGCATAAGGTAAATGAAACTTTCAATTTTTTACTAAGAATATATAACAAATTGCATAGTAAGAATGGAACATAACACGATAAACGATAAGTCAAGATTCACCAATTAAGTAAAATCATTAAAATACAACATGTTATAGGTATATTACATTATTGTTTCTATATGGTAAGAAACATTAATATTAAAAGAGCTTTTAGAATGTTTAAAAGTATTTGTAATATCTTATTAGTTTAAACAACATCAACACCAATATATGACATTTGAGTATTATTTTATTATAATTTTAGACATGCCATATAACTCTCAATCTTTACTATTTTTTCATCTATAACATAAAAATTATGCGTTAATTAAAAAAAATAATGAATTTTACTATTTTAGAAGATAAAAAATAATGTTATGATTGATATATTACAGACATTTTGTCGATATTTCCGAGGATGGAAATATTCACGATATTTTTGTTATTTACTGCTACGCTTTTAACGAATATCGATATTTCTGTAAAAAAAAATCAATATTTACGTAAATTTCCATGAAAATTTCGTGGATATTCTGCGGAAAAGATACGATACCCTTGTTTCCATATTGGAACTTCTAAAATACGGAAAAATTTATGCTGAAATATTGATAGAAATGTCGATTTTTCAATCCTTCCTTATAACTCATGAGAAGGTTAAACTTTTAATCTATTTGTAATCCTCTTATTCGAACCATATTTTCCCCTTCTCCTTTAATATGAGTCTCCTCATGGCTCAAAATTATATCCTTAATTTAACGGTTATATTAAATTACGCAAATAGATTTTTTTTTGAGTAAATTACTCGTTTAGTTTCTATTTTTTTTAAGTTGCAATTTGGTCCCAACATTTTTTTTTTATAATTAAAAGGTCTCTAAACTCTTTAAAATGGTCTAATTTGATCCTTTTTATTGGAAAAAGTTAAAGTTAGATGGAATGAATCAGTTATACGACACATATAAATTGAATTATGTAAATTATTTTTCTTAATTGCCCTCAAAATATTAAATCATATGGGATTCATGTGACGGTTTCTATTAAATTTTAAAATTTTTTAGTAAAAAAACAAATTGTAGGGTATGAGGACCTTTTAGCTACAAAAAAAAGTTAGAGACTAAATTACAACTTTACGAAAGGATTAAGGACCAAACGAATAATTTATTTATTTATTTTTCAAATCCTACCATTTAGCTCTTCTCAAACTTATTAAAGTACTTTCATAATGTTTCCAAGCAAAAAAGAAAGAAAAAGAAAAGAAAAGCACTCTTCACATGTTTGGTATCATGGTTTGGATCATAAAATTATAATCTAATTTTTATCTTTTTCTCTTAGTTTTCTTATTCACAGTTTTCTAATTCAAATTTAAAAATCTATAACTTTCCATATATAAATTCAAATGAGATGATTTTTTTTAAATTGCATAGAATTTCGAGATAAACCAAACAAGCTTCATATTGATTTTTTTTTATCGAACACAATTAAAGTATTTACATTTATTAACTCCAGTAAATAAAATGCCATACCAAATGTATAATTTAATTCAAATCTAAATTTTATAATCCAAACCCTTGCATATCAAATGCATGTATAATGATAATAATGAAAAAAAGAGGAAAAAAAAAAAAATAGAATGACAAAAACTTTTGAGAAAAAAGGCAAAAAAAAATTTGAAATAAACCTGTTGCTAAACAGGCCCAAAGTACCGTCTTCTCGTAATTTTTGTATTTTTCTTTAAAAATTAGGAAAAAATTAAAAAGAGAAAAAGACAGAGTGAAAGAGAAGTGGGCGATAGGCAGATAAATGAGTTTTGATGTGTTGCTTTATAATCTCATGGATCATGGCGGATATTGCAACGCTAAGGCCTATCCAACCATTCTTCACCTTCACCCCTTCAACTCCCACGCTTCACATTCTCTTTTTTCTTTTCTTTGGTTTTCCATCTTCTTTTAACATGGGTTCTCTCTAATTTCTTCTATCTCCTTTAAATTTTGCTCTTTGGAGGAAACCAGAGAAGATGGCTTTGGCTATGGCTTCTTTGAGTCTTGGTCTTCACATGAATTCTATTCCTATTTTTAGCAGCTTTTTTGTTCCCTTATCAAATGGGGTTCTGGTGAAGAACTCCTTTGGACTCGGCACTAAACGCTTCTACGTTATTCCCAAGGAAAGGTATGCCAAATAATAATAATAATAATAATTACAGATTTTCATTTTGGGAAGTTTAGATTTAATTTGTTAAGCTACTTCTCAAATTCTATTGCTTTGGGCAGGAAAATAAAAAAAGTCCTATTCTTTCAAGTTTGGGCAATTCTTTCAAATTTTGCTACATTTTTTCTTTCCTTACCATCTAAATTTCAGCCATTTGGAATATTTCAGCATTTTTTTATGTGCTAATTCATTTTTTTTTCATTTTTGTAATGTTGCTTGTAATTTGTGCAGATAGCTTACGTCTTTGAGATTATTATAATTGTGATGATTTTGTTCTCATAAAATTTAGTTTCAAATTGGCAAGCATAGATAGACCGCAATCGTATATATAATAAACATATAAAGACTGAAGGCAGGTTTTTTATGCTTTTAAATATTTGGAGATGAGGCTAAATGGTTGTGTTTATATATAGGTATAAATATATGTATATGAGGTTGAGGCTAAACTACATATAGTTTTGTGGTCAAAATAGTGTTACTGGAAAATGAAAGTAAGAGGAGTGGTCATTAGTTTGAAAAGTACAATGCTTGTTTGACCATTTTATGTTTAGATCACCAGCCTTATCTGATTTCTATGTCTTATTGTTGCTGTTCTTTGTGGTTTTATGCTTATTTTGACAGACTTTTGTCTTCTGTAACGACATTCATTCCACGAGCGTTATCGTCCACAGCTTTGGAGGTGGTTGTCAATTTCGATTATGTCCTTCGATTATGTTGTAGTATCTTCCCTGATTGCTTTAAAAAAAAATAAAAACACTCATCATCTTTATGATTGTTGTGTGTTGGTCAATGATCAAAACAGGATGGAAGTAATAGTGACACCGAAATTATTCCAACCCCTAAAGTTATTATTGATCAAGACTCTGATCCAGATGCAACTGTAGTGGAGATAACTTTTGGCGATCGGCTTGGAGCACTTCTTGATACCGTATAAAGCCAATTACCCCCACCCACCCCCGCTCCCCCCGCCCGCCTTTTTTTTGGCTTATTGACATTGAAAATCTGATTTTATGGAATTTGATTTTCTTTCTTTTTTTCTTTTGGTGTGATCTTTTTCTATATCGTTATGTTAGAATTATGTAGTAGAGTAAACTATCTATAAACCGGGTGCAGATGAACGCACTCAAAAACCTTGGGCTTAATGTTGTCAAGGCAAATGTCTATCTGGATTCTTCTGGGAAGCACAACAAGTTTGCTATCACTAAATCGTGAGTGTGACGCTTATCTTAATGTTGATGCTGCTATATAATTATGACAAAGATATTTTTTTATTCTTGTTCTTTATTAATCCCAATTTTTTTTTTTAATTCCTCTTATTGATTGTCTGCTACAGTCATTACATGTATTTGGCTCAGTATTCATTGTTATGAATTTGATGTCATTACCATATTGAAGTTAAACAAAATTTTGTTTTAGACATCTGCTCTGTGTCAATGGTGAAAATTTTAAAAATGAGTTCTATCATTATGAAAACTTATCGTTTTGCTTGCTTGAACGGTTGTATCTCTATTCCTTTTTTAGAAAATATAACTTTTTTTATGTGTTTGCTTTAAAAAGCCAACTTACCTACATCTGCTTCCCGTTAAAGTATTAAGTTTTCTGCATTGAACTTGAGGGGACGATCCAAATATTTATTTTCATATATAATTAAAGGGAAAATAACCTCAAGCTAGCTTCATGATTTTCTTGGAATTTGATTGAGTTTGTGGTGGAGCTTGTTTGCAGCGATACTGGAAGAAAAGTGGAAGATCCTGAGTTACTTGAGGCAATTCGTTTGACAATTATAAACAATCTAATTCAGTACCACCCGGTATTTGTTTTCAGCTTCTTTTTTGTTTAGATCATACTTAATTGAGAACCTCCACCTGGAATCTCTTTTATAAGCTTTCTGATTGGATTGAGGTGGTGAAACAGGAATCCAGTTCCCAGTTAGCAATGGGAACAGCATTTGGGGCGTTGCCACCTAAACAAGAGGTTTGTGGAATTTATCTTAGTTTTTTTCACTTTTACATAGTAAAACCTACTTGGATAATTCTGTTAAAGAAGCATTTCTCTCCAAAAGTTTTAAGTATTTTACTTAACGTTTGTCAAAGAGGGACGATATTGTCATGTTTTCATGTGTACAAAGTTCAAGTAATGCTAGTTACATCTAGTAGCGATCTAGTGTTCTTATCGTACAGAGTTCTCAACCAATCAGATATCTGGTGTATGAACGCCTATAATAATACATAGAGAGAGACTCTTGATGTGCTTCATTTCATATTCTGAACATGGTAATTAATTAAGTAGCGTTGCATCTTGAGGCTCAAAGCATAGAAAATTATGTAACATTTTCTGATTTTGTACATTATTATTATTATTATTTTTTTTTTTCGGGGACAAACCAGGAAATTTAGGGATCCGCGACAGATTTAGGGCATGTTTACTTTGCATCAAAGGGAAAGGGAAAGTGAGTAGCCATTTCCTTTCCCACTTAATCATGTGTTTACTTACAAATGGGGAATGGGATTTTAGTGGTCCCCACACAATATAGGGAATGAAGAAGGAGAATGCCAATCCTTACATCCCTCTTGGTATTGATTCCTTGTCAAAGGGAATACATATCAAATTTACTCATTTACCCTTAATAAGTTTCCATGTACTAATGTTATTTTTGTTATATAGAAGGGTAGTTTAGTAATTACATTAGTAAGATTAACATTACTATGGTTAGTAAACACTACAAAGGGAATGAAATTGTTTCCCTTTACACCATCCAATAGGCAAGTAAACGCTAGGAAGGGAATCAATGATTCTCCTTCCTGTTCAATTATTTTTCTTCCCAATCCCATTACTTTTCCCATTACATTCCTTTATATTCAACAACTCATTCCTCATCTAATTTGTTATGTTGTAATTCCTCAGATTGATGTGGATATAGCAACCCACATAAGCATCCGTGATGACGGTCCTAACCGAAGGTAATGTCCTCTCAAGTTTTTCCCAGAAACCGTTGTGCTTTGCCCAATTCCAGTTGAGTTTTTATCCTTATAGTAGATGAGAACAGCAGTGACTGAATATCGTCTTGGAATGAGAATCTCAAAAGCAAATAATATCTTTTTGGGATTTATAGCTAAATTGCCTTTTTTTTAATAAGTTTTTTAATAAATGGCCAAGTTTTTAAAATTAATTAAAAATAGCACTTTTTCTAAAATAGTTAATCAATTTTCTTAAATGATCAATCAGTGATTGACCACATAATAGTTAATCAGTGATTGACTTATGGTCAATCATTAATTAACCATAACGTAAATCACTAAATTTCATTGTCAATCACTGGTTGACCATTAGTCAATCATCACTTTTCATAGTCAATCACTGATTGACCATTAGTCAATCATGGATTGATCAAATTTTAAAAATGGCAAACAGCCATTTTCCTAAATAAAAAAAAGTTGGGCCATCTATTAGATTAAGTAATTAAAAAAAGCCACTCAGCCTAATTTTCCTAGCTTTTTCACATCGTATGTTTCGCCATCTGCATATTGTCTTATTTTTCTCCTCTTTTTTTTTTTTTTCCTAGCTTGCTTTATGTGGAGACAGCTGATCATCCTGGATTGCTGGTAGACCTTGTGAAGACGATAACTGACATTAATGTTGCTGTTGAATCAGGAGAATTTGACACTGAGGTTCTGCCCTTGTCTTCCCATGCCGACGCCTTGATTTTTTTTCAACCACCCCCTCTGTAAAATTTTTCACATTAATCTTTTGTTTAATGATGCAGGGATTGTTGGCGAAGGCCAAATTTCATGTTAGCTACAGGGGCAAGGCCTTGATCAAGCCCCTCCAGCAGGTTAACTTTGTCTCCACACTCTCGATCTACTTCACCATTTATGCTATTATTAGCTTCTAAGAATACAAACAACAAAACTTTAGGTTAATGCTCACTTTCGATATGAAAAAGACTGATGTGAAATCTGTACCATTTTTGGCAGGTTCTTGCTAACAGCTTGAGATACTATCTAAGGCGACCCACGACTGAGGAGGCAAGTTTCTGAGCCCTTCAAACAACATGCATGAAATAAAAACATTTTGGAGGAAATATTTGTTACTTCCCTCAGATAAACCGAGGAAACGCCTAAGAGCGATCTTGAATTTGAAGGATCATAGCCAAAGCCCTGATATATTCAGTGACATGGAACTTAAATATCTTTCAAAATTTAATAGCAGTGTAAGATTATATAGTATGGAAACTGTTGTATAACATTAAAAGTCTTGCCGAAAAATGAACCCGAGTATTATATGAGCAGGGAAGCAGTTAATCACCCCAGTTGATTTATAATTTAAAATTTTCATTTCAGAAGAACTGTACGTTCAAGATGCTTCACATGTTTACGATTGAAATACAGATATAGGGGTGTCTGATTTGCAAAAAAAAAAAAAAAAAAAAAAACGGGGAAGTCAAATCACAATGAAAACTTTTGTAGGATAATCTCTGCCATTTTCACACTTTCAAAAGAGTTGAGACTTCCAATATCCAATTCCAACCATAGATTTCATTGAAGAGAGATTCAACGGTGCGTGCTCTCATCCAAGTGCCCCACATGGTGCATTAATAGGGACCGTAGGAACTTAAAGTAAACTCTTCAACTTGTATGGTTTTTTATTTTTATTTTTTATTTTTAATATATATATATATATATATATATATATATATAGGGTTTTTTGAGCTACATCTTCACGTCAAGTTTCTAAGCTATTTTATTTAGCGTAGTTTGGTAAAATTTTTACTTTTACTTTTAGTCAGTAAAAGACTATCTTGAAATAGACAATGACACATTCTGAAACTGTCCCATAACTAATCTTCATTGGGAAGAGAGAAACGGATAACAATAATACTATATCCTCTCCCTGTGTGTGTATATATATTGTATATATATCTATCTATGAATACACGTACTATATATCTACCACAACTAGTACCCCAAGAAACAAGGAGCTAAAGAAAGGATCAAAACATGGCAACAAACGTATTTGCCCGAGGAGCACACACCATGAGCTCCGTGGTTTTCAATTGAGTTCTTTTCCCCGGCCCCTAGCATTATCCTAATCTTAATTTTGTTATTTAATTAATTTTTTAAAGGAATGTTCATACATACTCTACTAGCATTTTTATACACGAAATCTCAATACTTAAATTTTAAACTGTAGTCATGATCATTAAAATTCGAAAAGACCATGGCTACACATGTGTACACATATGTACAAATTCATAGATAATTTGAATTCAGTCAAATATGCACACATATGTACTCTGTATTTATTTAATGCATCTCTCGGGTTTTTTTTCCTAATTATATTTTCTAAATTATTGCAGAATTATAAAATTTCGTAGCACAAGTTTATTACTAAAACCGAGTGTTTTCTCTTTTACCCCTTATCTTAACATCTTGTCTTATTTTAATCTTAATATATTATATATAAAAGAATCAATAATACTCTTGCTCCTTTTATCATACATCAACCCATTGTTTTTTTTTTACTTCTTTTTTTTTGCTTCATCATTTTTCTTTCTTTTTTCTTTTTCTTTTTCTTCTCTTATTTATTTTCTTTTATGATTTTATACTTTATTTATTTTCTTTTTATCATTTTCATTTCTCATTATCTATATATATACACATATATACACAATCCTTTATATATCTATTCGATAACTTATATGTTTTATTAATATGATTGATAATGATTTATATATTTTTATACAATATATTATTCATACGCGTTTCGCACGTGTACAACTAGTAATAATTAAAAAAAAAGAACTGAATGTTTTCACTTAATTTTTGGACATGCAAACACGCATATTTAAATTCCTGACACGTCTTCTATTAATAAAATTTAGTATTTTTTGCTAAAAAGTAAAATGTAAACAAAGAGAGAGTATTTTAGAGTCAATTAGAGTTCTTTTATGAATAGACCAACATGAAAAAATAAATATTCATTAGCAAAAAAAGTCATAATATTCATTAGCAAAAAAAGTCATAATTTGTTTTTGCATAAAATTGAGAAAACCATATAAAAAACAAAACTCATATTATGTATTTCTCAAAAAAAAAAAAAAAAAAAAAAAAAGAAATTCATATAATTACAACTAAACTTTTTACTATAAGTTGGATATGAAAATTTTAAATTGGAGTTTATTGACTTTTTAAAAATTAATTATAATTTTTATATAAAAAAGTAAAAAATAAGATGAAAAATATAATTTAATTGAAATTAAGTTAAAATATCAAAAGAAAAAGGATAAGAAAAAAAAAGTTCTTAAAAGAAAAGGGAGAGGCTGTGGTAGAGCCTCTCCTACAAACCTTACTGGTAGAGTTCTTTTTTTAACCGGTTCGATTTAAATCGAACGGTTGACATATCAGGGGTGCATTATATTATCATAAACCTTACCTCATTTAAACTTTCTCACCCCAAATCTTTCCCATCGCCGCCGGCTTTCCGCCGCCGGCCACCGACGCCGGCGACTCACCTCCGGCACCAACTCCGGCCGCCTGCGACGGAATTTTTTCTCTCTCTTCCCCTTTCTCTCTCTTTTCTTCTCTTCTCTTCTCTTCCCCTCTCTCTCTCTCTTCCCCAGGCCCGCCGGACCCCGACCACCCCAGCCCGGCGCCTCCCCGGCCCCCCCCCACCGCAGGCCCCCCTCCCCCAGCCTCCCCCCACCCCCCCGACCCCCCCCCCCCCCCCCCCCCCGACACCCCCCAAGGCCCCCAGGCCCCCCTCGCCCCTCCCCCCCCCCCCCGAGGCCCCCCTCCCCCCGGCGCCCCCCCGGCCCCCCCCACCCCAGGCCCCCCTCCCCCGGCCTCCCCCCACCCCCCCGACCCCCAGGCCCCCATCGCCCCGACCCCCCCCCCCCCCCCCCGAGGCCCCCCGGTCGAATAGAGAAAGCCGGGGGAGGTCCTCGGGGGGGGGGGGGGGTCGGGGGGCGGGGGGGTGGGGGGAGGCCGGGAGAGGGGGGAGGCCGGGAGAGGGGGGCCTGGGGTGGGGGGGCCACTGGGGGACCTGGGGGCTGGGGGCCGGGGGTGGGGGGCGGCGGGAGAGAGGAGAGAGGAGAGAGGAGAAGAGAGAGAAAGGGGAAGAGAGAGAGAAGAGAAGAGAGAGAAAAAGGAAGAGAGAGGGGGCCGGGGGAGGTCTCCGGGGGGGGGGTCAGGGGGGCGGGGGAGGGGGGGCTGGGGGCGGGGGGTGGGGGGGCGGCGGGAGAGAGGAGAGAGGAGAAGGGAGAGAAAGGGGAAGAGAGAGAGAAGAGAAGAGAGAGAAAGAGGAAGAGAGAAGGGGGGTGGCCGCGGCCGGCCGGCGGTGGGGCGCCGGAGGTGGTCGCCGCGGGAGAGAGGAGAAGAGAAGAGGGAGAAATCGCCGGGGACAGGTAGCCGGACGGCGGCCGGAGGTGGTCGCCGGCGTCGGTCGCCGGCGGCGGAAAGATCGCGGGACGGAGAAGATTTTGGGTGGGAATGATTATGTAAGGCAAGGTGTATAATAATATGATACACCATCAACATTTGAACCGGTCGATTAAATCTTAACGGTATAAAAAGTGACTCTACCGTAAGTTGTAGTAGAGCCCCTAAAAAAGGGCTCTAGTCCCATTTTTAATATTGTTATAATTAAAATAAAAATTAAAAAAAAAAAATAATAATTCCGTCTTTCTTCCATTGGGTTTCTCTCTTCTTTTCAATCTCAGCGACCGCGTTCGTGTTCTTCTCTTCTCTGTGTTTTGTTTTGTGTTTCTTCTTCTCTTCGGATTTTGCTTTCCTTTCTTTCTCTCTCTCTTTCGCACGTGTGTCTCCTTAATTTCTTAGCCGTCTCCTTCCTTCCATTTCAACCGACCTTCTCTCTCCCCCCTTTCTCTCTACTTTCTCTCTCTTCATTTCCTCCGCCGATCGCCGCCGCGTTTCTCATCGCCGCCGATTCTCGACCTCGCTGTCAGAAGCCCTCTGTCAATTCGGCCTTTTGATCGCTTCCTCTCTCAGGTTTGGCGCTCTCTCTCTACCTCTGCTTCTCTTTCTCTCTCCTAGGGTTTGATTTTCTTTATCTGATTCGATTCTGCAGCTAATTGTGTTTAATTTTGGTTATCCTGTTTGATCAATTGCTTAATTACACCCTTACTCACCACGACGAAATTTAGGGCACGATCTACCTTTGACCCCAATTTTGCTCTCCACTAATCATTTCTATATCCCAGCTTATGGAGCTTTTAATCATGGTCTTTGCTTCTTTCTGTCTCATTGTGTTCGTATGAATTTTTGAAACTTTCATGTGAAATTGGCGTTTGATTTTGTTGTTAATTTTGCTCTTGAGTAAGTCTTCATAATTCTGATTTTTTCCTTTTGGTATTAACATCCTTTTTGCACTGTAACCGCTTATACTTACAAATTGAGAGAATCAGCAACTTTATCATGTGTTTGAGAAAATCAGTCGATCATGGGAGAATTCTGTTTAGTAGCTTTCTTGATTTGGATTTCGCTTGTGAAAAGTTGGTAACTTTATGTATTTGAGCAAAGCAATCATTCACGCGAGAATATACTGTTTTGAAGCTTTCTTGATTTGGATTTTTCTTCACTTTGTTATATACAGGCTTGGCACCTGGAGGATTTTGTATATGTAGCGTGGATGATGTAAATTATTGACAAAGCATGCGTAGGCAGTTGATTTGGAAAGCTTTGTTGTGTTTTTCGAGTAATGTGGTACTTGGTAGCTAGGGGAAACGTGGTGAAGAATAAAGAAGATGAATGTGCAGGCACACATTTCCAGACAAATCTCCGGGCAGGTACCTAATCAGGTAGGTACACAGTTGCCCGTTCTGCCTCAGCAGAATGGCAATGCTATTCCTCCTTAGATGCAAAATTTAGGTGGCCCTCCTTGTACTACTGGTGGAATGGACCCTGAGGTTATACGAGCACGCTCGTTTATGCTTGAGAAGATGTAAGACCCATTCATTTTCTGTTGGTTATGTTCCCTTATTTCTGTGTATGCTAGTTTATTAGTGCTTAAAACTTGTTGCTTCCACTCTAGTTTAGGTGGGCTAATCCCAAATCTGACCCTCTAAAGAATTGGCCACCCTACAACTCAAAATGTAACAAAACTTCCCTCAAGCTTATCGTAAGTTGCAATATTGGTACTTCCATCGTTGAAATATAAATTTTTTTAATGGTTTTAGTCACATGTGCATGTCGGGTAACCACATGTGATTAAGCCATTAAAAAAAATTGTCTTTTACCTTCTACTCACGTGATCTATATGTGATTAAAGGCAGTTTAAAAAAACTGACGTTTTATCAATGAAATAAATGCCAAAGTTGCAACTAGTTATAAGCGCGGAAGGTAGTTTTGTTCCATTTTGAGTCGTAGGGGGAAAATGAGACAATTCCTAGTCTTTGGGGACCAGGTTTGAAATTAACCAGACTTTAGGTACTTTAAGTAGTTTATATAACTTCAGGCTGTTTGTGATACCCTGGTATCTAAAGACACCTGTGTGTGAATTTTTTAATCAGGCTATTTATGATACCCTGGTATATAAAGACACCTGTGTGTGAATCTCTTAATCGTTGTAGCATACTTTGATTGTGATTTTCACCTGACTACTTATTTACTGAACACTAATTATTTTGTTGATTTTCTCCTTGCAGCTATGAGATCGTACTGCAGCGGCACCAGCAGCCAATCACTGAAATGCAAAGAAGGAGGTTTAAGGATATTGTTAAGCGCCTAGAGGAGGGTCTGTTTAGATTGGCTCAAACAAAGGTTAGTTTGCTTCTTTGCTTGCAAAAATTCATATGCGAGTATGTTTAAATTAGAGTCTAGAAACAGATATCTTCAATTCTCATTTTGTTGCTGTAAGCTAACTTCTCTTTTTCTGTCTTGATTCTGCGAATCTCGTTCTAGGAGGACTATATGAACCTGGACACTTTGGAGATGCGTTTGCATAATTTAATCAAGCGTCCATCTTTGATTAATCAAAATCAACAATATCCACAAATTGTCAATAATTCATCTCCTATTGGTGCAATGATACCAACCCCTGGTATGTCGCATAGTGGGAATTCTAACATGATGGTTACTTCTTCTATGGATGCTTCCATGATTTCTTCTAGTGGTGGTAATAGCATTGCACCTAATAATGTTAACACCGGAAACATGTTGCCGACTGGTGGCTTACCGGGTGGTTCCTTCAATAGATCTGATGGTACTATTGACTTTCATGCTTCTTTTGTATTGCTAGTCCTTTTTGCTTTAGACCAGTGTTACAGAATCTGCTTTTTCAGGTCCAGTGTCAAATGGATATCAGCAGTCGTCTGCCAATTTCTCGGTTGGTCCTGGAGGAAATATGTCTTTAATGAATTTGCAAAGAGTTACAAGCCGGATGATTCCTACTCCTGGGTTTAGTAACAATACTAATCAATCTTACATGAACCCAGAATCCTCAAGTAATGGTGGTGGTTTTTCTACTGCGGAATCTACAATGGTGTCCCAACCGCAGCAGCAAAAGCAGCAAATTGGTAGTCAGAACAGCCGTATATTGCAGAATATTGGTGGCCAATTGGGTAGTGGAATTAGGTCTAACCTACAGCAAAAAACCCTATGAGTTCTCAAATTGGGCTCTTAATGGTGGGCTAGGGTTGATGGCTAACAATATACCACTTGTGAATGAACATGGTGCCTCGGAGGGCTATATGACTGGCACATCATTTGTTAATTCACCCAAGCCCTTGCAACATCAGTTTGACCAAGATCCGCGGCCAGTAATACAAGGTACCCCCCATCTTTCTTCCCGATCTTCCACCCAATCATTCGCCTCCTTTCCTCCAAGTTTTGTGTAAATTTACGTGTAATTTGTCGTTTCTTTATTGGTTTATCTGTGTCTCTTGTGCTTTAGATTAGAAGTTGTGTACTTGTGTTCTATTTTCACATGAAATGTTCACTTACTAAATAATTTGTTTATCAGGTGATGGGTATGGAATAAGCAATGTTGATTCATTTGGGTCTGGCAACTATTATGGTTCTGCAACATCTGTTGGATCAATGATGAATTCTCAGAATTTGAATTCAGTTACTTTGTCACCTATATCTAAAACCAACTCTGCTCTCATAGGTAATCAGTCAAATATGCACACACAACAAGCTACACATATGTACACATATGTAGTCGTGGTCTTTTCGGTATATGTACACATATTAAAATTCATAGATAATTTGAATTCAGCCAAATATGCACACATGTACTCTGTATTTATTTAATGCATCTCTCGGGTCTTTTTCCTAATTATATTTTCTAAATTATTTAATGCACATATGTACAATGATCATGACTACATTTGTTTAAAATCTACACATGAATTCTCAATATTAAAATTTTAAATTGTAGCCATGGTCTTTTCGAAAGAACTATACTTCCATCACAATATGATTATGAAAGTAAGAAACATAACACATGTGATATACATTTGTTTAATGTAACATTGATGTTCGAAAGTTGTGACACCAGTAATTCAGTCATCTTAGTACGCTGTAATACTGAGAAATTTAATTATCACAAATTATTGCTACCCGCTTACAACACATTGAATAAATGTCATAATACACTTCTTATCTTAATATGTTACATTAGAAGTTGGGAGGACAGTAAACATTTTATATTGTAGTAAACTAGTAATTTTCAACTTTCATTGACTGCTCCAATACCTTTACTAGTCAAATAATTAGGGGGCAAAAAAAAAAAAAAAAAAAAAAAAAAAAAGCCAAATGAAAATGGACGACAATATATCACTTCTGTGATTATAGGTCTATTTATATAGTTACTATTATTCTAATAATAATAATAATCATAATTACCTCTCTAACTCTAAACCTTAAAAATAAAGACCAGAGAGGTAGATTTACAGTTAGGCCAATCATGCAACTACAATAGTTAAGGTTTATTATAGTGCTATGAAATTAGCGAAATGAGCAACTAAAGATATTAATCTGGCTGACCATTCCGTACATATGTATGCACAGGCCAATTGGGCGAAAGCTTACAACAGGAACCCGGCAGAAATGATAAGACAGACGATGAAGTTGGAGGCAGAGGAAGTGAAGAACAAGAGTCTTGTCGGTGATAATAATATGGACGGCAATATGTGGGTTCCCCATGAGAGGACTGGAATTTATTATCCAAAAGGCCACGAGAAAGTCATGGAAGACGTTCCTCCTAATGCTGGAAACGACATCATTACCGTTAATTGGTTTTCATATAATGACAACATTTAGTTTCTAATGAAACTGGTTGTCTTATTATAGTCACTTTTGGAGGATTATCAAGGTACTCTCGCTAATTACTACATGTTGAACAAATTATGTGTGCAAAATTACATATGTAAAAAGTATATTTGGAGTTATGTGTGGCAAACTGCATGAGTGAGGATATGTGCCTCACTCATGTTTTAAAATTTTGATTTTCTCTTTAGATTTTGGGGGAAAAAAAAAAAAAACAACTTTAGCTGTGGCTTTATCTTATAAGGAAAATTTTAATTATGTCCTTAAATAATAAATATGAAACACATTTTTTTTTTTGGTGTTAGACTTTATTCCAAGTGAATCGTTTATAATTGTGTATAATCTAATCTTATTACCAGACCGAATGTGAAAGGAATAAATTTCTTACATAAATGGTCAATGAGGTGTGAACGCACCTTCGTAGAATTGGTGTTTTTATTAGGATTTTCTCTTAATTGCCTATTAAGAGAAAATCACCTATGGAGGTGACATACGTGAAATTGTTTGACACAAAATACACATTTTTGAGTTGAAAGTAAGTTTTGGGTATCAAAGGATATGTCAAAATGGCTTTAAGAAGCTATGTTGAGCACGGTTTATGCTTATATAATTACTATGTTTTTTTTTTTTTTTTTGATGAACTTATGAAAAATGCGATGATCAAGTTTTCGATATTAAAAATATGTTTTGAAACTGTGTTGTAATGTTAAAATGGTAAAAAGTACAATTTGCGATAGGGTGATCCTTAAAGGGGTAGTAGCTGTTGGAAAATGTTGTTACAACAACATTTCCTGACCGGCTGGTTTATCGGTCCTCTATGTTCAGTTAACTATTTGAGCGTAGTCTTAACCTCCTTTTTCCCGACAGACTCGTGAACTTGCTATTGGACGTGCACACATTGGCTGCAACATAGACAAAACAAGGGTAGTGCACGGAAGTTGAAACCAAAACCCATTTAATTAAGGTGCAAAACCATGATTTCAAAACATATTGCTCATGAGTGTTTTATGCATGCAATCATTATACGGATAAAAAAATTCGATAAATTTTTTATTCAAAAATATTTACTTTTTTTATTTCATGTTCATTAACATATAACTGCTATCACATAATAAATTTTTATTTTGAAACTATTGAAATATTTTTTTGAACTTTTAATATTTCAAATGTTGAGTCTTGTGTACCTCAATATAGAAGTTTTTAGCCCATGATTTGTTGTAAGTTATTTGTAATTCTTTAACTGAAAATTAAGTTTCATTTTTTATTTATTTTACACCATTTTTGCCATTCAAATGTGGATGCTTTTGGAA
The DNA here is from genome assembly GCA_009761775.1 of Ficus carica. Classification (NCBI taxonomy): domain Eukaryota; kingdom Viridiplantae; phylum Streptophyta; class Magnoliopsida; order Rosales; family Moraceae; genus Ficus; species Ficus carica. Next base: position 17,648,178 of record CM019749.1, read on the forward strand.
TAAAGAAAAAAAAAAACAGAAATTATATTAAATAGTTTTCTTTTTTTAGTTTTTTTACAGAAACAATTAAAATAAATAGTAATATTTAAAAATATTTAAAGTAAATAATAAATTTACTTGATAAACAAAAAATTTACTACCTAAATCAAAAATTTAGTAACGAAATAACAAATATACAAAAACATAAATAACTCATTTATCTAATTAATTTTTTTATTTACTAACTATTTAAAAATATACTATTTTTTCAATTATTTTCTGAAAATTAATATTTATTTCTTTCTCGTGAAATGCACCCGCACCAATATTCTAATAGTTCGTCATTTTAAAGTCAATTAATCTTTTAAAAACTAATTAAAGTCGTAATTATTAAAAAAATTAGAAAGAAAAGTGGATGAAGGAATTGGGAGAATTAAAATCTACTTAATGTTGGTCTTGGCAGTAAAAGAATAGTCAAAATTACGTTAGACACAATTAAAAAAACAAAAATTGAATCATTGTATGGGTTGACAAAGTCTTAAAGAGTACGGCTTGGAAGATTCACAAGTCTAGCATTTGACAACCATTAGACCACATTTTATTTCAGAAGAACAGTGAGATTAGATCAGTGAACTCATTATATATGTTGATAATATGATAGTTACATGAAATGATCAGAAGCAAGAAAGGCGCTGCAAAAGTACTTGTTCTAAAAATTTGAAATGAAAGACATTGGTTGGTCCATTGAAATATTTTTTTTAGGATTGAAGTGTCTAGATCAAATATAGGAATTTTCTTGTCTAAAAGAAAGAATGTCTTAGACCTTTTACAAGAAACCAATATGTTAGCATGCCAACCTATTGACACACTGGTGGAATAAGGCTTAAGGTTATGTTTTTGAGTCAGACCAACTACAACTGATAAAGAGAGATATCAAAGATTTGTAGGGAGACTGATGTACTTAGCACACACAAGATAGGATCTTGTATATGCATTGAGTATTGTCAATCAATTTATGCATAACCCTGTAGAGCAACATATATATGAATGTAATTATGCGCATTTAAGGCATTTAAAGTCTGTCCTTGGAAAAGGAACTTTGTTCACTAAAAATACAAATTGTCAAAGCATTGTTGCATATATCAATGTTGGCTGAGTTGGAGCAGTAGATGATAGATGATCAACTTCTGGTTACTTGATCTTTATGGATGATATATATGAATAAGCAAGAAATAAAATGTTGTTGGTATAGCCCTTGGACTTTATGAAGCACCATGGCTAAGACTTCTCTTGCAAGATTTGAGTTATCCATCTAGGCAACCAATTCGATTGTATTGTAACAATAAAGTTGTGTGCTATATTTCCCATGACCCAGTTGATCAACATAATCGAACAAATCATGATGGAGACAAGAAACTCTTTTGATAGGTTATACAAATACTTTTAGAAACAATTTTTGACTTAGGAAGTCAAAAGCAACTTCTAGGACGTTATGCCAAACAAGTCCATAATCTTCAGAGTGACATTAATGAATTTTTAGCGCTGATATCCTTTGATTCTTTCGAGATTTGGCAAGTTAATGTTCTTTGAGAATTAGAGGTCCCAATTGAAAAGTAAATGCACGATAGCACCAAGCAAATCCAATTTTTATTATTTCCTTCTTTGAACCGGGCAAATCCAAAGTTTGAAGTACACAACATCTAAATAGAATTCGTGTGCACCACTCTTTTTATCCTAAACATGATTAAAATTTCTTGAAACGCTGCTCGAGTTGGTTTAGCGAGTGTGAGAGGAGAGATTTATGTAGAAACTCTTTAAGTTTGAAACTAAAAAACAAAAATGATGGAAAATTTCCTTTTGCTTCTGCATTTTAAAAAGCATCGAAATGTTACACACAAAAAAAAAAATAATAATAATAAAAAATGACAATTTAAAATTGGTTAAGTGGCAAAGTTTCCTTTATGTCCCTCACTTCTCTAAAGTTTCAAAAAAGAAGACTACTAGTAAATAACGGATTTTGTTTTTCTTTTTATTTTGCGGGATCCGCCCTCACAAATCCAAACTCTATCCTATCCTATCTCATCTTGTTTGATTCTGTGATCATTGACCTGTGAATGTTAACCAAGGTTTTGCTTTTGCTCGGATGTAAAAATAACAACCCTTAAAATATTATGAACCCATCAATCTGCAGCCGTGTACAGAACACGTGGTGTCCAATAATTGGCTTGCACTACCGTACAAGTTCCCAATAAGATATAGACACGTATACTATTTTATTGTCCACTTCTTCAATTTGTTTTAGTGGTTTGTCCTTTTGCCGACGACCATTCTTGATAACGGTTTTGGGTGAATCATACCTCTCTCTTTTTCCTTAAAAAAAAAATGATAAGAGATGGATCATGCATCTTTTTATTTTTGCTCAAAAAAAAAAAAAAAAAGCTCTAATAATGGCCTCCTCATCGCCTCAATTTCAACCTCACAGACGGGATCCACTTTCCTAAATATGACAAGAAAGAAATGAGTTTTTAATTCAGTCTCTTATTGTCGTCAACTCAAATCCTACCCAGAAACATTACAACCCAATGCATGCACAGTCAAAGCTGGAGTGAGAGTATTACGGGAGTTTCATGGGGTTTGAATTTGGATGGACGAAGGAAGAGACTAAGAAAGATGTCATCCTCCTTTGTCACCCCATTCATCGTTGTGGGTGTATGAATCATGCATCTTTGACAATCTAGAAGACTACCTTGAAATAGACAATGACATATTCTGTAACTGTCCCATAACTAATCTTCATTGGGAAGAGAGAAACGGATAACAATAATACTATATCCTCTCCCTCTGTGTGTGTGTGTATATATATTGTATATATATCTATCTATGAATACACGAACTATATATCTACCACAACTAGTACCCCAAGAAACAAGGAGCTAAAGAAAGGATCAAAACATGGCAACAAACGTATTTGCCCGAGGAGCACACACCATGAGCTCCGTGGTTTTCAAGTGAGTTCTTTTCCCCGGCCCCTAGCATTATCCTAATCTTAATTTTGTTATTTAATTAATTTTTTTAAGGAATGTTCATACACACTCTACTAGCATTTTTATAGACGAATTCTCAATATTAAAATTTTAAACTGTAGTCATGATCTTTCCAAAAGAACTATACTTCCACCGTAATATGATAATAAAAGTAAGAAACATAATATATGTGCTCCGTATTTATTTAATGTATTCTCTCCTAACTTAATCTTAATTTTTATTTTGTTATATAATCAAATTTTTTTAAATGAATGTTTTTACATACTCTACTAACATATTTATACATGAATTCTCAATATTAAAATTTTAAATTGTAGCCATGGTCTTTTCGAAAGAACTATACTTCCATCACAATATGATTATGAAAGTAAGAAACATAACAAATGTGATATGCATTTGTTTAACGTAACATTGATGTTCGAAAGGTGTGACACCAATAATTCAGTCATCTTAGCACGCTGTAATACTGAGAAATTTAATTATCACAAATTATTGCTACCCGCTTACAACACATTAAATAAATGTCATAATACATTTCTTATTTTAATATGTTACATTAGAAGTTGGGAGGACAGTAAACATTTTATATTGTAGTAAACTAGTAATTTTCAACTTTCATTGACTGCTCCAATACCTTTACTAGTCAAATAATTAGGGGGCAAAACAAAACAAAACAAAAACAAACAAAACAAAACAAAATAACAAATGAAAATGGACGACAATATATCACTTCTGTGATTATAGGTCTATTTATATAGTTAGTATTATTCTAATAATAATAATAATCATAATTACCTCTCTAACTGTAAACCTTAAAAATAAAGACCAGAGTGGTAGGATTTACTGTTAGGCCAATCATGCAACTACAATAGTTAAGGTTTATTATAGTGCTATGAAATTAGCGAAATGAGCAACTGAAGATATTAATCTGGCTGACCATTCCGTACATATGTATGTACAGGCCAATAGGGCGAAAAGCTTACCACAAGAACCCGGCAGAAATGATAAGAGAGACGATGAAGTTGGAGGCAGAGGAAGTGAAGAACAAGAGTCTTGTCGGTGATAATAATATGGACGGCAATATGTGGGTTCCCCATGAGAGGACTGGAATTTATTATCCAAAAGGCCACGAGAAAGTCATGGAAGACGTTCCTCCTAAGGCTGGAAACGACATCATTACCGTTAATTGGTTTTCATATAATGACAACATTTAGTTTCTAATGAAACTGGTTGTCTTATTATAGTCAATTTTCAATTTTGGAGGGTTATCATGGTACTCTCGCTAATTACTACATGTTAGAACAAATTATGTGTGCAAAATTTTATATGTAAAAAGAATGTTTGGAGTTATGTGTGGCAAACTGCATCATGAGTGAGGATACGTGCCTCACACATGTTTTAAAATTTTGATTTTTCTCTTTAGATTTTGGACACAAAAAAAAAAAAAAAAAACAACAACTTTAGCCGTGGCTTTATTTTATAAGGAAAATTTTAATTATGTCCTTAAATAATAAATATGATACATATATATATATATATATATATTTTGGGTGTTAGACTTTATTCCAAGTGAACCGTTTATAATTGTGTATAACCTAATCTTATTACCAAACTGAATGTGAAAGGAATAAATTTCTTACGTAAATGGTCAATGAGGTGTGAACACACCTTAGTAGAGTTGGTGTTTTTGTTAGGATTATCTCTTAATTGCCAATTAAGAGAAAATCACCTTTGGAGGTGACATACGTGAAATTGTTTGACACAAAATACACATTTTTGAGTTGAAAGTAGTTTGGGGATCAAAGGATTTGTCAAAATGGCTTTTAGAAGCTATGTTGAGCACGGTTTATGCTTATATAATTACTTTATGTTTTTTTGGGATGAACTTCTGAAAAATGCGATGATCAAGTTTTCGATATTAAAAATATGTTTTGAAACTGTGTTGTACTGTTAAAATGATAAAAAGTACAATTTGCGATAGGGTGATCCTTAAAGGGGTAGCAGCTGTTGGAAAATGTTGTTACAACAACATTTCCTGACCGGCTGGTTTATCGGTCCTCTATGTTCGGTTAACTATTTGAGCGTAGTCTTAACCTCCTTTTTACCGACAGACTCGTTAACTTGCTATTGGACGTGCACACATTGGCTGCAACATAGACAAAACAAGGGTAGTGCACGGAAGTTGAAACCAAAACCCATTTTAATTAAGGTGCAAAACCATGATTTCGAAACATATTTCTCATGAGTGTTTTATGCATGCAATCATTAAACGGATAAAAAAATTCGATAAATTTTTTATTCAAAAATATTTACTTTTTTATTTCATGTTCATTAACATATAACTGCTATCACATAATGAATTTTTATTTTGAAACTATTGAAATATTTTCTTGAACTTTTAATATTTCAAATGTTGAGTCTTATCACTACTACAAAATGTGGATTCCATGACGGAGTTTCCATGACCGTTTTTTAAAAAACCGTCGTGGAAAATGCGACAAAAACACGTAGCGAAACATGGTTATTGAAAACCGTCGTGGAAGCCGAAGCTTCCACGACGGTTACAGAAAACCGTCGTGGAAGCTAGAGATACTACGACGGTTTAAAAAACCGTCGTGGTATCTCAACTAAAATTTTGAAAAAAAAAATTTTAAATTTAAGGAAAAAAAAAAACCGTCGTGGAATTTTTAAAACAAAATTAAAAAATTAGCTACCATGACGGTTTTTTAACCGTCGTGGTATCTCAACTAAAATTTTGAAAAAAAAAATTTAATTTAAAAAAAAAACCGTCGTCGAATTTTCTAATTTTTTTAGAAACCGACATGGTAGGTACGAAGGAGGGAATTTTTCTAAAATTTTTTTTTTGAATTTTTCACCCTACCACGACGGTTTTTCCTAAAAACCGTCGTGGTAGGGCATCTACCACGACAGTTTTTTCCAAAAACCGTCGTGGTAGGTATGAAGGCGGGAATTTTGAAATTTTTTGAAATTGTTCAACTTTTTGGAACGTATATTAAAACCCAAAAAATACCCTCTTTCCCACCCCATTACATTCTGAGCCTTTTTCAATCTCTAATACAAACTCTAACTCCAAACCCAAAGCCGCCCATATCCTCACTCCATTTATCTCTCGCTGCTCCCTCTCTACATTCTCGCCGCCATTCCTCTCTCTCTCTCTAACTCCGAGCCTTTTTCCCTCTCTCTCTAGCCGCCATTCCTCCCTCTCTCTCTAACTCCGAGCCTTTTTCCCTCTCCCTCTCGCCGCCATTCATCCGTCCCCTACATTCTCTACCACTCCGCCCGTACCCACGGTCGACAATCCGATGAGTTGAAATGTATCTTGCTTGGGTAAGGCACGGATTTGGGAATTTTCTGTCCAAAATGTTGATTTTGTTGATTGTGGTTGTTGATTGTGAAATTTCCGTCCAAAATGTCAAAAATCCACAATGTTCCTTCCAAAATGTTGATTTGGGAATTTTTCGTGAAAAAATGTCCAAAATCAGTCCTTTCGGTGATTGTTGATTGTCGTTGTGATTTCGATTGCTCTAAAATTGATTGGGTAAGGCACGGATTTGGGAATTTTCCAGAAAAAATGTTGATTTTGTGAGTTAAATTTTCAGATTTGCCACCCGTGGGAAATGAAATGAATTCGTAAATTTTTTTTTTTCGGCGGACCCTACCACGACAGTGTTTCCGAAAAACCGCCGTGATAGGTGGACCTACCACGATGGTTTTCTTGAAAAACCGTCATGGTAGGTCCGCCTATCACGACGGTTTTTTGCGTAGAACCGTCGTGGTATGTTCTTAAATGTCCACATTTAAGTCCTATTTTTTACCTATTCCACGACGAGTAAAAAACCGTCGTGGAATCTGAACCCTGGATTCCACGACGGTTAGAAAACCGTCGTGAAAATATTACCACGACGGTTAAAATCGTCGTAGTATCCACATTCTGTACTAGTGTATGTACCTCAATATAGAAGTTTTAGCTTTGTTGTAAGTTATTTGTAATTCTTTAACTAAAAATTAAGTTTCAGTTTATTTATTTTACACCATTTTTGCCATTCAAATGTGGATGCTTTTTGGAATAAAGCCAAAAAATATATATATATATATATATTTTGTAGTAAATAGCTTCTTTTTTTTTTTTTTTTACAGAAACAATTAAAATATATAGTAATATTTTAAAATATTTAAAGTAAATAATAAATTTACTTGATAAACGAAAAATTTACTACGTAAATCAAAAATTTAGTAACGAAATAACAAATATACAAAAACATAAATAACTCATTTATCTGATTAATTTTTTATTTACTAATATTTATTCTAACTATTTAAAAATATACTATTTTTTCAATTATTTTTTGAAAATTAATATTTATTTCTTTCTCGTGAAAAGCACCCGCACCAATATTATAGTTCGTCATTTTAAAGTCAATAAATCTTTTAAAAACTAATTAAAGTCGTAATTATTAAAAAAAAAATAGAAAGAAAAGTGAATGAAGGAATTGGGAGAAAAAAAAATTTAATGTTGGTCTTGGCAGTAAAAGAATAGTCAAAATTACGTTAGACACATTTAAAAATATATATATATATATATATATATATGTTGAATCATTGTATGGGACAAAGTCTTAAAGAGTATGGTTTGGAAGATTCACAAAGTCTATGATAGCATTTGACTACCATTAGAACAATTCACACCACACTTTATTTCAGAATAAACAGTGAGATTTGATCACTGAACTCATTGTATATGTGGATAACATGATAGTTACATGGAATGATTTAGAAGCAAGAAAGGCGCTGCAAGAGTACTTGTTCTAAAAATTTGAAATGAAAGACATTGGTCCACTGAAATATTTTTTTAGGATTGAAGTGTCTAGATCAAATATAGGAATTTCTTGTCTAAAAGAAAGTATGTCTTGGACCTCAAGAGACCGATATGTTAGCATGCCAACCTGTTGACACACTGGTGGAATAAGGCTTAAGGTTATGTTTTTGAGTCAGACCAACTACAACTGATAAAGAGAGATATCAAAGATTTGTAGGGAGACTGATGTACTTAGCATACACAAGACCGGATCTTGCATATGCATTGAGTATTGTCAATCGATTTATGCATAACTCTGTAGAGCAACATATATATGAATGTTATTATGCGCATTTTAAGGCATTTGAAGTCCGTCCTTGGAAAAGAAACTTTGTTCACTAAAAATACAAATTGTCAAAGCATTGTTGCATTTATCAATGTTGGCTGAGTTGGAACAGTAGATGATAGACGATCAACTTCTGGTTACTTGATCTTTATGGGTGGTAATATATGAATAAGCAAGAAACAAAATGTTGTTGCTCTCTCAAATGCAGAAGCTGAATTCAGAGGTATGGCCCTTGGACTTTATGAAGCACTATGGCTAAGACTTCTCTTGTAAGATTTGAGTTATCCATCAAGGCAACCAATTCGATTGTATTGCAACAATAAAGCTGTGTGCAATATTTCTCATAACCCAGTTGATCAACATGATCAAACAAATCATGTTGAGATGAACAGATTCTTTATTAAGGAGAAGTTAGATGGGAAAATATTAGAGTTGCCTAAGATTCGATTAGATGAACAGTTGGCAGACATTCTCACTAAAGCTGTCTTAAATCAAGTATTCTCTAAGTTTCTGAATAAATTGGACATGTACGACATCTATGCACTAATTTGAGAATGAGTGTTTGAATATTTGTTCACGAGATAATTTATTGATTTAATAATTAGAATTTATATTTATATCCATGATTTGTTTTCTAAATTGGCTAGACTTGTATTCTAACTTATTGAATGAATATACCATTTTTTTTTCAATCTCCATAGTTTGAGTATTGACTGTTCAAATGCAATTGATCATTGTAGTGGAAATTAGTAAATGCAGGACTTGTTTGGCAGTTTTCACGTACAAATTCATCATTTGAGCTCTTTTTTTTTTAAATAATTTTTTTAACAAACGTCACTTTCATCATTTTAACTTTAGTCAACATGACATATTATACTGCATTTTTTCTTTAGTGCAAATGTTCCTTTTCAATCTGAGAGTCCCTTGGGCAACAATTTCAGGCAATATATTATCTGAATTCAAAATTTATAATTTTATATTAAATTTTTTTCTCTGTTATTTTAAAAATACTCAAATTTAATTATTAAATTTTCTCATTTAAATAGATATGAGATGGTTCTTGTGTTAAAATGCTCACAACAACGAAACAAACAAGATAATATCTATTTTATATAATTTTCTTCAAATCACATTTAAAATTTTTACATTATTTTCTATATCACTAAACTTTTTAAAAGTCTTTCTTTCAAAAACATACTTATAACCCGACCTCTAAAAATCGTCTCCAAATGTCTCTCAAACGGACCTGAACAATGAAAGATATATATATATATACACACACATATGTATATTAAACTAGAAGATGCAATATAAACTTTAAATTTTATGATAAAATCTGTTATGAAATTCTCATTGGGTTATGCTTGCCATTATGGCAGATGACACGTGTAACTTAAGCAAACTATGATTGCATTATGTACCAAAATGAATAGACCAAACATCGTTACATTATAATCACCACAATACTAAGGAAAAAAAAAAAAAAAAAAACAGAGAGAGAGAAAGGGGGGAAGAAACATCAACAATAATATTTCAGCCAGGCCTTACATCCTGTCTATCCATGGATGAAAAATAAAGGGAGAAAGAGGGATCGCGATCGTGGACTTTGCAAGCTTTGTCCCCTCCGGAGACGGTCTCCACTGCGGGCGTCTGGGTTTGGGTTGGGGTAGATTTAGGATTTTGAATAATTTGGGGTTAGTGTTAATTTAATTAAAAATTGTTTTTTTAATTGGATAAAATATAGTCTTCAAATAAAAAAACAAAAAAGGGAAAATAATCAGAAAAACAAAAACTAATGAATATTAGGTAGATAATATGTTTGACAACCTGAAAATATATTTATTAACCTCTTCCAATAAATCCGGCACTTACAAGTAAATGTGGTATTTTCATGGAAATCCGAGATTTACCGGGTAATAATTATTGGTATTAACTGGGAAATACTTATTTGTAAGTCTGGTATTTACTAATAGATATTTAACGGTAAATCCGGGTACTTAGTAGTAAATACTTACTTTTAAATTTTGTATTTACTAATAAATATTTAATGGTAAATCCGATATTTACTTATAAATTCGGTACTTATCAGTAAATATTTACTTGTAAATCTGGTATTTACAAGTAAGTATTCAATATAAATCCAGTATTTACTTGAAAATCTTGTATTTATTGGGAAATACTTACTTGTAAATCTAGCATTTACTAATAAATATCTAATGATAAATCCGGTATTTAATATTAAATATCTAGAAAATGTTTAATAATTAATCCGGTATTTACTTGTATTTTTGGTATTTATTTGTAAATCTAGTATTTACTAATAAATATTTAATGTAAATCCGATATTTACTGGGAAATACTTACTTGTAAATCTGGTACTAATAAATGTTTAATGTAGATCCGATATTTACTAGTAAATCCAGGATTTACTTAGAAATATTTACTAATGAATATTTAATGGTAAATCCAATATTTACTAGGAAATACTTACTTGTAAACATGGTATTTACTAATAAATATTAAATGATAAATTCGATATTTGCTATTAAATATCTGGAAAATATTAAATGGTAAATTCGGTATTAACTTGTATTTTTGGTATTTATTAGTAAATATTTACTTATAAATTTGGTATTTACTAGTAAATATTTAATGTAAATCCGATATTTACTTGTGAATCCAATATTTACTAGGAAATACTTACTTGTAAATCTGGAATTTACTAGTAAATTTTTAACGTTAAATCCGATATTTACTAGGAAATATGGTATTCACTAGGAAACACTTGTAAATCCGATATTTAGTGTTAAAAATGCATAGAAAAATTTTTTGATTTGAAAATTAAAATAATTTAGTTTCGAACCATATTTTCTTTTTAATATATTCTAATTATTTACATAATTTAAAAAAAATACAAAGAAACCCCCAAAATATTCCCAAATCAACTCGAAAACAAAACCGTAAGAAAAAATGAAAATGCAGCTGACAAAGGCGGAAACTTTGCCAAAAAACAATGATGTTGCAGGCGAAGACGAAAATAGCGTTGAAGAATGACGCTGCTGATGGCAACTACGCAACCACGGGGTAAATGCTGCCAGAGAAGTTTACGATTCACATATCTGGGATCCTCCAACAAGCAAAGGAGGGTTGGAGGGTGCCACACACCAGTTCAACCTGCAAAATCCAAGAAACCCAGACAAAGAACAACAATCCTAGACTCGCGATCGACATGTCGCGGCCATTGCAGCATCGTCGCCAGAGGAACATCACGAGAAATCGTGACTCCAGCTACCGGGGAGATCCGCAGCCTCCGCCATTGCAGAATTCAATGCTGCTCCCTCCACCGCCTTCGTGATGTCCAATGGTGAGGCCCGCCACTGATTGGGACTGCGAGAGCCGCCGTTGCTATGTCCACCGGCAGGCATCCTAGGGTTTAGGCGAGAGATATAGTGGGATACAAAAAAATTAGAGAGAGAGTTAGGGTATGTAAGGGTAAAATTGGAAATAGTTATCTTATTAGAATGAGAAAATTTAAAATATGCTATAATTTATCATGTTTTAAAAAATCTGTTTTATATTTTCTTAGTATGTGTAAAATATGCTATAGGTTACAATTTCCTAAAAATAAATTGACCATACCAACATTAAGGAGGAGAGAGGCAAAAAAAAAATTGTGAAAAGGGAGGATGAAGTAAATATTAATTTTCGTAAAATACTTGAATATAAAATAATTAAAGTAAATAGTAAGTTTTTAAAATATGTATTAAATAATAGTAAGTGATAAATTTATTAGATAAATAACTTTTTTTATACTTCGTAAATATGTCATTTATCATGTAAATTTACTATCTATCTAATAGTTTTTGTTTACATAATACATTTATTATTTTTTAAATATTTTAAAATATTAAAATCGAAAAAAAATATTTTAAAAAATCTTAGGGCTTTGTGTAGGTGACATAGCTTTCGAACTCACTCTAATTTCCCTTGTGAAAATGGAAATGTTTCATTGTGATCTGGGCCTGTTGTAGAGCATGTAGAAGGCCACTGTGCGCGTGGTAGGTGAAGGATACAGCAGTCTTTTCCTTTGTAGAATAGAGCTACAAACTTTTCCGCCACTCTTGCGGTTGGTGTTAAATCCAAGTGGAAAAGAGGCACAACCAGATGATTTTGACCCCACCACTCCCCACCAAAACTACCCTCACCAACCCATGCCTTAGATTCTCAATCCCAACAACTATATATATATATATATATTACAAAAAACCTTTAATTAAGGGTTCGTTTGGTTTCAAAAGCCCGATTAGTATTGTGCAAAAGAAAATAACACAAGAATAAAAACAAAATAGAAAAAAGCACATCTTGCGGTTTAGGTAAACAAACTCTTTTAACACCAAAAAAAAAATATATATATATCGTTTTAAAAAAAAAGTGATCTTGTTTTGAGAAGAAAGGAAGAAAAGGGTTAATTTCATGGGGAGATCTCTACCTAATTTTTAGGTCATGATTCTAATAAATTAAGGGTCCGTTTGACATAGTTTTTACTATTGCTTCTAGCTGATAGAAGAAGAAAAGCAAAAATTGTCATTTCTCAGTAAATGTTTGGAACCAAAGAGCTTTTGTGGTCAAAATGATCTTTAAGTTTTCTAATAAGTGAAAAAAAAATGATATAATAAAATTTATAATTATTTAATTTAAATTTTATTATAAATTTTAAAGTCTGTTCAGAAGAACTCTTGCTAGAAGTCACATTTTTCAGCTTTGACAGGAATTACTTTTGGAGATTAGAAGCTTTTCTGACAGATCATCCAAAAACTTTCAGAAGCTGTTTTTGGATCCATGAAGCCAAAAGTTGTTCTAGGAAGTTATGTCAAACAAACCCTAAATACCTTTGTCTAATTAACAGTAAGAAACAACTTCCAAAAAAAAAAAAAAAAAGTACTTTGCTCAATGACTAAAAACAACATATTTTCAAATATAGGTGAAAGTAGATATTCATGAGGTCATCCTTATGCATTTCTGATGCAGTTAACTCGGCTTAATAATGATAAGGATGTTGGTTCCAATTCCAATTCTAATGTATATTTATCTTTTGTATCTATTGACGTGATATATGAGTTGTTTTTTTAGGTATTAAAAATTTATCACATTAATTAATAATAAAAGAATGCATGTATTAACAAAAAAGATACAACTCATCCTATGTTTCTTAACTGGGAGTAAAACCAAAAAGATTAAACCTCCAATTGGTAAGTTAGTTAGAGATAAAATTTTTAAGTTAGAGTTGGTTGACTTTTCAAAAAGTAGTTATAAATTTTGTTACCTTTTAGAAAAAGACAAAAATTGAGATGAAAAAGTACAGTTTGGTTGGAGTCAAACTTGAATACCAAACAGGGCTAAAATCCGTGACACTATTCTTTGGCTTCCTAAGCTCGTAAAACCAAGTTTTTTTTATTATTTTAATTTTTCTTGGTAAGATCATTAAAAAAAAAAAAAAAGTTGCTCTTTGACGATCTATCACTAGTTGGTATGATATAAAGATTGCATTTCATATTTAAAAAAAAAAAAAATTGCATTTCATACTGTATAAGTTGTCTTCTTCTGACTACCAAACATGGCCCAAGAAGAAGACTCTTTCCCATTTCACCCTTAGTAACCTACGTTATTTCCTGACTGACTCCCTCCACCAACCACACCACCACCTATGCCAACGAAACGAACAAGGAGTATATGTATATGCTACCCTGCATCATCTCTCATTGGAGCAGTCATTGATTACCTCCAACTATATCAAACTAGCTCCTAATCCTTGGCACATTTTCTATTTTTTTCCCCCTCTCTTTCCATTTCATATATCTCATACTATATTGAGTATGGCCGAGAAAAATCAGAAAGACGTAATATTTCGCTCAAGACTCCCCGACATCTACATTCCCAAAAATCTCCCTCTCCACACATACTGTCTAGCCAAAAAATCCCAGCAGGGCTCTCGTCCCTGCCTCATCAACGGCCCTACCGGCGAAGTCTACACCTACTCCGACGTCGACCTCAGCGCCCGAAAAGTCGCCGCAGGCCTTCACAAGATTGGCGTCCGAAAAGGCGATGTCGTGATGGTCCTTCTTCCCAATTCGCCCGAATTCGTCCTCACCTTCTTGGGGGCGTCTTATTGCGGGGCGATGACGACGGCAGCCAACCCCTTTTTCACTTCCCCGGAGATTCTAAAGCAAGCTAAAGCTTCCAATGCCACGCTCGTCGTCACGCAAGCTTCCTACTACGACAAAGTTAAGGATTTCAAAGCGGATAACGATGAGAAAATCACGATCGTATGTGTCGACTCGCCGGTCCATGAAGGTTGTTTGCATTTCTCGGAGCTGATTAAGGCCGATGAGAACGACGTGCCGGAGGTGGATATTAGCCCAGACGACGTCGTTGCTCTGCCCTACTCATCGGGGACGACGGGCCTGCCGAAGGGGGTGATGTTGACGCACAAGGGGCTGGTGACGAGCGTGGCGCAACAGGTGGACGGGGAGAATCCCAACTTGTATTACAGAGAGGACGACGTCGTTTTATGCGTGCTGCCGCTGTTCCACATATACTCGCTCAACTCCGTGCTGCTCTGCGGGCTGAGAGCTGGAGCGACGATCCTGATCATGCCAAAGTTCGAGATCCGGTCGCTGCTTGAGCTTACTCAGAAGCACAAGGTCAGCGTGGCGCCGATCGTGCCGCCGATCATGCTGGCAATCTCGAAATACCCGAGTCTCGATCAATACGATTTGTCGTCGCTTCGGATTCTCAAGAGTGGTGGCGCGCCGCTGGGGAAGGAGCTTGAAGATGCTGTGAGAGCCAAGTTTCCCAACGTCACGCTTGGTCAGGTACCTAAGATAAATAATGCCTACATGAATTTAGCTTGCGTTTTGGAACACATGCTTAAAATGAGATTTTTAGGTTGGAGTTAATTGATTTTTTAAAAATTAATTATAATTTTTATTAATTTTTTGAATACAGATAAAAATTAAGATAAAAAATTTATGTAAAGATCTAAAAGATAAACGGACCTAAATTTGATAATAACACTACTTTTTTATAATTATATTATTTTTCTCTGAACTTAGAAATGGAGAATTTGTTTTACATCAAATATTTTATGGATTTATCACTAGTCTCACTTTATTTTACTGTCATTTTCACACAGTGCCACCACATAGTAATTAAATAATAAATAAGTATTTATAACAATTATCTATTTTCTGTAGAGGAATTAGGTCTAGAAATTTAATTAACATAAACTGTGACACGAGCTGAAACGACTTGCTACTACTTACATCCCCCAAGTTGGCTTCAAGAGAAGTTCTTGGCGGGACCCTTTCCCTATCAACCTTTTGGTGAGAGAGTTGGGACGGCAAAGGACTTTCGTGAGACACTCGGCAGACTGCAGATGCATCACCGACTTTCACATTGTCTTTTCTTCTTCTTCTTTTTTAATTTTTTTTTGTTTTTGTTTTCCTCCTTCAAAGAGACTTCCACGTCATTCGCGTTTGATAAAGCATCTGAAACAGAGACGTAGTCAACATTTGTTTTTTTTTTTTTTTTTGAATAGCAAGACCTAGTCAACCTTTACGCTCTTAATTTGATGAAAATATTTTACATCAACCTTTAAAATTTTCATGGGGCGACTCGATCGCCTAATTAATTGGGTTATCACTAAAATACAATACTATATTTATTAGTTGTTAGTGTTTTGTATATACATAACTTTTTAAACAAATTCCAATATAAATACTATTTACTATTTGAATACATATAAATCAATTCGCATATTTTTCAAACAAATTTTTACTTTTATATGTATTTAAATGTATTATAATATTGGCATCTAAATGTATATTTTATTAAAATACATGCACTTAAATATAAAAATATGATATGTAAATGCTTATTAGAATACATATGTTATATTTGAATCAAATACCAAATATAATAAATGATAAAAAAAATATTACTTTTAAATCAATAACAGAATATTTAAAAACTTTGATTCATACTCTTTATTTTTACTACTAATTATACCTAATATTTATTTTTATAATTTTGCAGATACGATCATTTAAAACTAAAAATTAAGATATACAATAAGCAAAAACTAAGATATAGGGGAAAGCTCCTAAACGAGACAAATTTAAAGATTATTGCTCTAATATGACAAAAAACTCAACATTAGACTTACATGATACAAAGTTAAACTAAAGTTAGCTATAATTTATGTCATGTTGGTTAAGAATTAAAAATTTATACCATATTGATCAATAGATAAAAAAAAAGATGGTTATTTAGATTATTTTCTCTTAAAGGTATAAAAGAAACATATAGATATGTTAATAGAAAAGCAAATTGAAGGGAGAAATAATCACAGAAAAAAAAAATTATACATTTAAAATTTTCTACACTATTAATTTAGTTTGAAATATACTCAAGTTCCCTCAAACAAAATTTCAGCCTCCACTCTTTATTTAAAATTGAGTATAAAAAGGATAAACCTTTAAACGTAAAAAGGACATAAAAATTTGAGGGCAAGAACTATTTGAGCGTTACAAGTTAATAACTAAGATATTCATATATCTCAAAAAAGAAAAAAGCTAATAAATAAGATAAATAATGAAACAGGAGAACGTGGAAGGTTGTCGAGTTGATCATTTAGTGGAGTATGTCTCCCAGGCCTTAAAAAAAAAAAAAAATCAATATAATATAAGAAGAATTCGAAATCTATATATTATAAAATTATTAGATATTAAATTATTATTAAATTATACACGTAATTAAAAACATCAATAAAGGCATCTTGAACAAGTATTGACTAAAATATGAGAGTGGATTTAAATTCTAAAATGTCCGACTTTATACCTTTTATTTTTTGTTTTGTTTTTTTTTGTTTTCCCTCCCTTCTGTTACCATACGTTTTTGGCTTGCTACAACGGCCACTATTATTGATTAGGTTGTCCAACTAGGATCCGATGCATATCTTGCCACCAACCCTGCACGATACGTAGTTCCTTTAATAATATATTTGTGTGTGTGTGTGTGGTGCCACCCATTTGTTTTTAATAAATTTATCATGATTCAAAATTCACCTAACTTTTTATTGGTAAACCTTTTCGGGATATGTATTTGTTGGTGATATCATTTATTTTGAAACATGTCCTTTATTCATAAAGTCCCCATCGGACCAACTAACGTTGGAATTTTTAAATGTTTTAATTAAAATAAGTTGAGTTTTTAAAAATATGAATTTGGTTGAAAATGATGTGTTTAGTGAAGAAAAACACATGTGAAAACTTAAAATATTTTTGAAAAAAAAAAAAATCCAGTATAGATATTAATTTGTTACTCTCGTCATTTTATACAATTTGAAAAGATCATCTCATTTTGAATTTAAATAAAAAAAAGTTATAGATTAATAAATTTTGAGTTTTCTAAAATTGAAAAAAAAAAAAAAGATATTTGAAGAGATGAAAAATAAGAATAGTTTTACTTTTATAAAAAAAAAAAAAAGATAAATTATTTGAAAAACTCTGTTTGAAGTTAATGCTCCAAATTGTTGGCACTACAGTTTTAAAATAACTTACCTAATGTTTTTTTGAATAGACCTTTTCGGGATGTGTATAGTAGGTGAAATCATTTACTACTTTTGTGACATGTCTTTTATTATTATTATTATTATTTTTTTTTTAATGTGTTATTAATGTTGGCACTACAGTTTTAAAATATATATATATATATATATTTTTTTTTTGGGGGGAAAGTTTTGATATGAAATTAAAATAGTTAATTAGTGGAGAGATTAATATTGAAAGTGATGGATTAAATATTACAGGGATATGGAATGACAGAAGCGGGGCCAGTACTAACGATGTCGTTGGCATTTGCGAAGGAGCCGGTGGAAGTGAAACCAGGGGCATGTGGAACGGTCGTAAGGAATGCAGAGTTGAAGATTGTTGATCCTGAAACTGGTTCTTCCCTTCCACGCAACCAGCCTGGCGAGATTTGCATTAGAGGTGACCAGATCATGAAAGGTATGTATTCAAATTGAAACCAACAAAAAGACAGAGAGAGAGAGAGAGAGAGAGAGAGACCACTTGTTCTACCATTTAGGTTTTTATTCCAGGCCACATAAAATAAATAAATAAATAAAATAAGTTCATTTTTTTGGTTCGGCTATATTATTCAATATTGAAAAGGAATATTGTCAATAGTACTGCTATATTTTCCGAGCTCAAAATGGGTTCCTCAAAAATAAAAGTCAAATATAAAAGTAACCAATCAGGAAGAGGGCTTTAATTTAATGAAAGAATAGCAGTACTGTGATTTATTAATTTAATAACTAATACACACTGAATAGGATCTCTGTACTAGAAAACACCCAAATGACCAACGCACTGAATTTAGAGCGTGCGTTTCCCTGTCATGAATGAAAAAGAAAAGCGAGTGGTACCATTTTCATTTCCCACCTATTTACGTGATATGTCATATGTGTCCAAACGATGTAAGGAATGCGAGTGAACGGGAATATCATTTTTAATTAAAAATTAATTTAGGCAAAAAGAAAAAATGGAAAATTTGTCACTAGCATATGGATATTGTTTCCATTTCAATTCAATTAATCTATATAATTACTTTTATAATATTATTAATTTTTATCTAATAACTATATAGTGTATATATATATATATATATAAGAATCTTGCATCCGTTAAGCATATATAACCAACTGTTATAATTTTTTATTTAGAAATTTGTAACAACTGTTTGTTTATTTATAAATTCTTTTTTTAAAAAATTGTTGATTAAACTACTAGGATTGACATATTAAAGTTAGTAAATACTAAAGAGAAAATTGAATAGTTTCTATTTCGTAATAGTCAATTAAACAAAACGTTGCCAAAGATGATACTTGCACAAGTAGACACATACATGTAAGAAACGTTAGCCAACGCGTTCATTTTGTCATTATGAAAAGAGTGCAATAATTGGATGTTGGATATATAAATATATATATATATAAATGAATCAGGTTATCTGAACAATTCGGAGGCTACAAAGAACACAATAGACGAACAGGGATGGCTACATACGGGTGACATTGGTTTGGTAGACGAAGATGACGAGCTCTTCATTGTGGACCGCTTGAAAGAGCTTATAAAATACAAAGGCTTTCAAGTGGCCCCCGCAGAACTTGAAGCCTTGCTTCTTACTCATCCTCACATTTCTGATGCTGCTGTTGTCCCGTGAGTCCAAACACATATCCAAACATCATATTTTTATTTTATTTTATTTTTGTTCTTAAATAATTAATTAAGTTTAAAACAACTCTCATTTTATCTTAATCTTAAAAAAATTAAAAAATAAAATAAAAAACAGAATGAAAGATGAAGCAGCTGGAGAGGTTCCTGTTGCATTTGTGGTGAGGTCAAATCATTCGCAGATCATTGAGGACGAAATCAAACAGTTTGTCTCAAAACAGGTATATCCTATATCTTTAGCTTCTTAATTTTAGTAGCTTGTTCTATTTATCTGTCGATCACATATCATATGCCCTATAATTTGGAGATATGATATAGTGGTTTAGTAGGATGCATTTTACTTCGCATAAAAAGAAAGGAAAAATTATTCAACAAAAAAAAAAAAAAAAAGGAAAAAAAAAAGGAAAAATTAGAAGTTGTTTAGAAAATTACGCTTATAGATTATTGATTTAGCGGGCCCCATCTCTAATAAGAAAAGAGATAGTCAAAATTAACACATTGATTGTAAATGAATGCCAAATTTACTACTTTATCCCTAATAAGTTCACATATTATTAGCTAATAAAAATAATTTAATTATATAGAATGATAAGATTCCTATTTCTAAAATTAGTGAACATTTGAAAGGAAATTAGATAATTCTCGAAAAAGACAAAAGAAAAGAAAAGGATTCTTCTTCTTTCTTTCTTTTATTTATTTATTTTTTTATAAAGATAAATTGTATTATTTTTATTCCACCATTTAATAGATAAGTAAACAATAAAAAGAGAATCAATGTTTTCAATTCATATCCCTTTATTTTTCTTTCTAATCTTATTGCCTTTTTTATTACATCAGGTTTGGTAAATTATTGTTAATCTATAACTAGAACGCATGAAAAATAAAATCTTACCAGTATATGGGTCTATTTTTTTAATTTTTTTTTGTCCGCTAATTATTGGCTTAAGATTTTCACTATCGAATTAAATAGCTAGAGAAGTTTTGACACAATCTTTCTTTTGGAATGTTTTATTATATGTTTGGTTCTCTCTTCAACAGTGTAAAAATGAACTAGTCTCTTATATTATGAACTGGACATCCTGTTAGAGAAATTTACAAAAGTTACAACCTTTAAAATCAAAATTTGAGTGATTGACTAAAAAATTGGTTATTCTCAATCATTTTTGTTCATTTTAAAGTCATTTTACTAATAAAACTCATTAAAACTTTGTTAAAAATAAAAAATAAAAATAAAAATAAAAACTAACTGATGGAGTCATTTTACTAATTGACTCACTGTGCTGCAGGTTGTATTCTACAAGAGAATAAATCGAGTATTTTTCATCGATGCCATTCCCAAGTCTCCATCTGGGAAAATCTTGCGGAAGGACTTGAGAGCCAAACTTGCCTCTGGTTTTCCTAGTTAAGGTCTCTACCTCAGTGCTTCCTTCGAAATTGTATTCTCAAAAATGATGGAGTTCATCCCCCTCCCTACTTTCACAACCATATTTGCCGGGTCAATTGGAATAATGTCCATAAACCTGTATTGTAACGATATTGCACTCTATATATATATATATATATATATATATACATATATGTTTTTTTTTTTTTTTTTTTAAGGAATAAACATACATATATGTTAATTGCTTATAATTTAAAGGTTGATTTAGATATATGGCCAAATCAAAATAGTGATTATTTAATATGGCCAAGAATTAAAAATCATTATAAAAAAACGAGTGATCACAGTTTAGTCGTTTGACATTTTTTATAATAGTTTTTAAAATCAATTCGCCCTCCTTTATGTGACATGTCCCTTAATTATTCTTCCATTATATTGTCCATTCACCCTTAAAAAAAATTAGCCCAAAAAGGATCAGTATGTGATAGAGATCCTTTAATTTGTCTGAGTTCATTTTAAAATCTTTTAAATGTAATAAAACGATTAAGAAGTTATTCATGTATAGTTATAATACATTTTATCTTATAGTTGTATAGATTAAGAAATAAAAAAAAAATGATATAAAAAAGAAATTAAAAAATACCAACATGCTTCTCTCGAGGCTCAACGTCGGCCAGGAGGGGGGTGGTCGTCAGGAGGGTTGGCAGAAGGTCGAGTGGGCAGCCTGTGTCGTGCGGATCTGGCGCGGGGTAGGGGGGACTCATAGCTGGGGTCTGGGTGGGGGGACATGGGTCGCGTGGATCTACCCCGGGGGGGGGGGGGGGGGGAGGTGTGGCTAGGGACTTGACGTCGCCGGGGGGTCCGTACTGGGGGGTGTAAGACCCTCAAACTGTCACAGGGTCAACCTTCACAATGCGACACCCGTGATGGCAGCAAGAACTGCCCAGGTGGTGAGGACTCGGCATCGTGGGATTGGCAGGGGTGTCGCCGGTGGAAGTGGACGAGTTAGGTAGTCTTTTTTTTTTTTGTTTTATTTTAATATAGGATATTATAAGTTAATGTACATTATAATTATTATGTACAAATAAAATCTGAGTCGTTAAAATTTATCGAATGGTCTATACAATAAATAAATTTACTACTTTTTTTCGCTTAAATTAATGGAAAATTTGGGCTTGAATATTAGGACACAGATATGCTTCTGTTATTTTGTGGCGCCAAGGAGCCGAATTTTCCGCTATCCAAAACAAAACCCAAAAATTCCCAACCATGGCAATGGCTCACTGCAATCAATCTCCCACTTTCCCTCTCTTCCCCAACCAAATCCCGTGTACACGAAGAATTCTCTTCGTTTTCCATTCGCTGTTCGCCGAACTCCTCTTCCTCTGCCGAGGACGATGCTCCAAAGAAGAAGAGGCTGTCGCAAGCAGTCGTCGTGGGAGGCCAAGGATTCTGAGGGCAGGGACTACCTCTATAGGCTAGGCAAGGAGGCCGACAACATGAACATTGCCGTCGGGGCTCGGTCCGGCGTCATCGACGACCTTTCACCGGAAATTTCTCGGCCGAGACTGTAAATTCTTTGTTCTGTGCTCCACTAGGAATTCGATTAGCACACAATCCATGTAGGATGAGATAGAGATTTAAATGGCTGTTTAACTGTTTGATCGTGTTTTCATTGTGCGATCGTCCATTCCGTCGCGATTTTTGCAGCGGATATTATCTTTGATTATCTGTGCGTTGATTTGGTTTTGCTCTTGAAAAACACTAGGAATTCGATTAGCGCATAATCAATGTCGGATGAGATAGAGATTTAAATGGCTGTTTAACGGTTGGATCGTGGTTTCATTGTGTAATTGTTGATCCCGTTGTGATTTTCGCAGCGGATATTGTGTTTGATTATCGCCAAAAGGTCACGAGGTCGTTCGAGTATCTACAAGGAGATTACTACATCGCTCCTCTCTTCATGGTACATTCATTTCCATTACTCCTTTTTTGTAAACTTTGATCTTGCAAAATGGTTTCCCCTTCTCAAGCTTGTTTCTATATTCATAACATTTGGTCCAATTTTGATTCTGGTGCTGAGAGCTTATTTGACTTGTTTGTTATTGCCTGAAGAAGGTCTTTTTTGTTACGTCTCAGAGTCTAGCCATTTCTAGCTTCCCTAGTTACCAATTGCATTTTCAAAATCTAAGCTAAAAAGTGGATGAAACTAGGTGGAAAACTTGAAAGAGTTTGAGGCTTATGCGTGTTTGTCTTCCAATTGGGGCAATAATAACAATTTCTTTTCTGTTTTACTGACTATTATGTTATGCTCTTTTCGGATTTTTAACCTTTTAAATTCTATCTCAAACACGATTTCTCTTAGTCAGTCTAATGCTATTATCTTGCTATGTCTTTCTTTTTTACAGGATAAAGTTGGTAAGTTCTGTAAAATTGGAAAAGTGGTAACTGTAAGAGAATTCACGTCGGAGCTGTCAGAGGACTTGGTAGAAATGTTATCGTTTTTCTTTTATTCCTTAAAAGATTTTTAGAATGCATTTTCTGGTACTTTAATTGTATCTTTCATCATTTCTAATAATTTATCATTACATCTTCCGTCGTTATTTACAGTCAATTGTCATTCATATATAATTATACTGTTTTCTCTTTTGGAAAATTTTCTATGAAGGTCACTTGAATGTTATGCTTGTTTTGTCCCTTGGCCTTGGTTCTCAAAGTTAAGTGATGCGGTTGGGAGTTAAATAGATGTTTGGTTGAGAATCTGAACATAAAAGCAATTAAATTTGACATATTGCTCACTTTTTTAAGTTAACAAATAAACCAGAAGAAGAAGGAAAAAAAAAAAATCATTTTCTCTATGCAATGTATGCTGTGTGGTGCTAAACTGCTAAGGCTTTTTTGTGACTTGTGGAGTTTCCCCCTTCTTTTCTGGATGCAGTTTGCCACATCACGAAGAACTACCTTGCTCATATTCTCAATACCAAAGTTCCTTTGATCCTAGGTATTTATATGACAAGGATTTTGGACTACCTGTTAACATAAAATTCAGACAGAAAGGTGTTGGACATATATATATATATATATATATATTTTTTTTTTTTTGAAATTGAACCCATTTGTATCTAACATGAAACCTTCTGATTTGACAATGTACGAATTATGAAACATTTTTTTTCCCTTGACTGCTGCTTCTATTCTTCTTTTGGTTTTTCTCTTGATGAAAATGAGATGTAGAGAAAAACGATTGTATAAAAACAAGGTGGGGATATTTTCAATAAGGAGTGATTTTTCCTTCAGTTGTTTCCTTATTCTTGTTAGTTTAAGATGGTTAAATTTTACCAAAATATTAAGAAATATTGCTATATTTTTTTTTTCTGTAGTTATTTTTATGTGCATCAAGCATACCTTATCCTCGTTCCTGTTTTGCATTGTAAAAGTTTAAAAAAAAAAAAATCTTGAAAAATCGACAACATTTCCCGAAATAAATTTTGGTGGCTACTAAATTCTATTTATTAAATGCTGTAATTTTTTAATTTTTAATATTTTTTACTAGTTAAATAATTATTATTTTCCCTTCAATAAGAAGAAAAAGTACTTCTACATCAATGCGGTAATAATTCAAGCTATATTTTTACATGTAAACAGAACATGTTTTAAAATTTTGTATTTTGTCTTATAGGTATTTGGGGAGGAAAGGGGCAAGGAAAATCATTTCAGACTGAACTCATATTCCAGACCATGGGAATTGAACCTGTAATTATGTCTGCTGGAGAACTAGAGTCAGAAAGAGCTGGTAGATAAGTCCCTAGTATGTCTTAGAGGGATGAGATGTGGGCAACATAAAACGCTGAGACGTAAATCATATTAATGGGAAATACAAATGCTGTAATCTTTATACTGGTATTTTCCAAAATAACAATAGAATTTTTTTGATTTATGCTTTATGCTGCGGGCCCGTTTGGTTCACAAGTTTGAGTTAAGATTTTTAAGTTTCAATAGTAATTTTGATTGACTTTTTCAGAAAAGACAAAAATTTTTTGGGGAAAAAGACAAAAATTGAGTTGAAAAATTTAAGTTTGAACCGGAGGTCCAAACGGGCCAGTACATCCATTCTTTGGTTAGATAATCAATCTATAAGAATAATGAAACCTAATGTCCTGATTCTCATGCTTTGAACGAAATTCTTAATACAGGAGAGCCAGGGAAACTGATTCGTGAACGCTATAGGACAGCTTCTCAAGTGGTCCAGAACCAAGTTAGAAGCTTTACCACTTTCACTACTCCTATATGTATGTCTTGGGTTGTGAATTAATTAGTGCACGAAGTTATGCTTGTTTGCCACTTTTGTTTGTTTATTTTATTTTATTTTATTTTATTTTATTTTTTGTTTTGTTTTGTTTTTTAATATTTTTGTTTTTTTGTTTTTTTTTGTTTTTTTGTTTTCACATTATAGCATTGTCTGCATATGCTTTTTAATTTTTGTTTTTCTGTTTACTGTATGGCTTTTAAACCATTATTTGACATAAGGGATGGGTGAGAGGGGTTGGATCTGAGAGGATAGCTGTAATTAGGCTATCTCCAATCATCATGTCAACTTAAGTCGGTTTTGCTTTTCTCAATCCAGACGGCACATGCCTCAGCATAAAATTGTTCTTGTTTCTTATTAGCCACAGACTTCTCTACAGCTCAAGAGGATTAGTAAAAGGTCAAGTATGCTTTATGGGGCTGGATGTTTGAAATGGGGATATGCATTAAAAATTTAGTATTGCTCTTTGTAGATACATTGTAGAATATGGGAGAATACAGTGAACAATTGAAGATAAGATATATAGGAATCATGAAAGATGATGTGGCAATGTAATGAAAACCGATAGAAGCCCTCCAAAAGATAGATTTGGTCTCTCTCTCTCTCTCTCTCTCTCTATGGGATTTTTTTGTGCAAATGGATTGTGAATCATTTTTAGACAGGATCTTTCTCTTTCTTGTGTCACATTGGCTACGATTCTACGGTGAGTCAGGTATCCGTGATGTAGTTTACTTTCTAAGGCTGGATTTTAGTGGTGATGCCACACTATTGTGATATTGTGTTCATTTACCCTGCGTTTGGGTGTCAAATAAACAGAAGAACAGTCCCTTTCTGCAAATTAAAAGTTACAACATTGTCTTATGTTGTTTGGTTGTAATGAAACAGTAGGAATTTTAAGATAAGGCTTTGGGAGTGATTGCCTCAGGCGTAAGTGAAATTTTGTAGGTGTTTTCCTATGTTTCCACTTCTAAGGGTTTTGAATATGCCTTCGCTTGAAATTATTTGAATTAGAATAGTTTTTTAATAACTTTCAGTTTGCTCTGGATAGTTACTGTACTGATTTTTTTTCCTCCTGTACTGATATTTTTTCCTCTTCTTTTTGAGGTCAGCTTGTCCTCTTTATCTTTTGTACTTTTTGTTTAAGACAAATATATCTCTGCGCAGAGGCGCAGGGATGACAATTGTTGAGGGTGGTGAGCAGGAGTTAACTGTTGTTTGGGGTGGTAATCAGGAGCTAAATATTTCTTGATGGAGCGATAAGACTGATACCATTTTAAACATAGGGGAGAAAGCAGAGGCATCAGCCATGGAGGTCGCAGTACTTGTTAGATTATTTGTCACTTTGATACCATGTTAAAAGTTTAAGAATAGAATAAAAGGAAGAAGCCAACACAGAGGTTTAATGTGGTTAGGCAATGAGCCTACATCCATGCACTAGGAGAATACAGAAAGTTCACTAGAAAAGAGCAGTATCAATAGGTATTTTTTGCTTTAAAAAAAAAAAAAAAAAAATTACAATTACATAATCGGGTAAGCTAACTAAGGCTATCAAATCTTAAATCGTTTTATATCCTAAATTTATGATAAATACAATAAATTAAACTATTGCGAAAGATAGCAATATATAAAAAACAACTTTACCTATTATGCAATGTGTCAAAATGTATAAAAAAGGGGGCAACATTATCTTTCCTTCCTATTTTTATTCATCCCTTTAGACGGAATTCAGTGTGATAGAATCTTGTTTCACATTCCCGAACTCATAAAAAATTTAAACAATACCTTTATCTTCCTTTCCAATAAAGAGTGAACTTTATCGCAATCTGCCAGACCTTCCAAAAAAGAAAAGAAAGATTTCTTCTAGTTTATCAAAGAAAACCATTTGACCTGGCTATCCTGATTCAGATTGGATAGTTGTTTGTTCAATACAACAAAAGGGCAAGTAGTTGAAGGCCTTTTGTGTGCAAAATTGCCTTTTGTACTGCATTCACAAACGACAAAAATGACCTTTTGAGCTAAAATTTCAAATATATGTTTAACGCAGATGGAAGCAGGCAGTCCTTCCTTTCTGAGTAGTACTCCCTTGTGCCACGAGCCATTTCTAGTCTATTTGTGTGTGGGTGTGTGTGGGTGTGTATATATGTATATTTATATGTTCTATATATGTATGTATGTATGTTTTAATGAAAAGAAAAATTGAACATTCAAAGAAAATAGTACTAAAATGCTACTCATTTTGAATTATTTTCTCAGTAAGAGTGTAGTTTCATTGAGTTTTTATTGACTATCTCAGGGCAAGATGAGCTGCCTAATGATCAATGACATCGATGCTGGTCTTGGTAGATTCGGTGAGTGTTAAAATTGCAAATCACTCTCTCTCTCTCTCTCTCTCTTAGGGTCCTAACAGTTGATACCATCCATTTTTTATCCATCTGTTGGAAATATAGAATTGGTTCATGAATGTTACACACGTCTTAATTCCTAATAGCAAAACATGTGTTCCTGTCCGGTCTTCTGTAGGAAACACTCAGATGACGGTCAACAATCAAATTGTTGTTGGAACACTCATGAATCTAGCTGATAATCCAACTAGAGTGAGTATTGGACAAGATTGGCGAGAAACAGATACTACAAACAGAATTCCTATCATTGTCACAGGAAATGATTTCTCAACAATTTATGCCCCGTTGATTCGAGATGGAAGGATGGAAAAATTTTATTGGTAGGTGATCTGTTTGTCTCAATTGCTATGCCTTTCTATTCTAGAACTTGAATAAAATCAATACTGCTGCTTTCTTTTAGTCTTTTACCAAGATTTACAGAATTTTAAAACTTAAGACATTAAAAATGCTTAAGCAAAGATAAATCTAATTTGCGTGTGCATCCTGTGTACATCAAAGTGACAACTTACTTTATATTGTCAGATAGTTGGAAGTATTTTTGGGATTAAGTTAATCATTATGCATATAATATTAATAATAAAATTATAACAATTACTAATATCTCGGTATCATTAGTATTTGTATAAATTTTTGTTTTTCAATTTAATTTTAGTTCTTCTAATATACAAGAGTTCTTTAGGATTGTTGTTCAGTTTTTAATCACTAATCAACCCCTTTTAAGATTTCTCTCCATTATCTGTACATGAACTTTCCATATTCATTACAACCAATGAATTTTGTGCTTATTTCTATTTTTCTAGCATTCATTAGAGAATCAACAGACTAATAGATGCCCTATTGTCCACTATTTTGAGAGAATCAACGGGTTTAGGAATATTTATCCTAATTTTCTGCTTTTTGTTAGCTTGGGCTACATCAATTCTGTAACCCATTTTCGTCCAGAAGGGAAAAAGTAAGTAATAAGATCCCGAGAATGAAAGAGACAATGAAGAATCTCTGAGCCAATCTGTTCATAACTTGCACATTAAGAGATTTAAGAACTGAAGGTCTAAGAGCTGAATCTACATGGACATTGTAATTAAACTCTGGTGATCACATCCATTGGATGAAGGAAACATCTTCTCCCAAGAAACAGACACCATGTAGTTTTCTTGTTTAATGCTAGCCTCAGTAACTATATGCGTAAAAGGTCAAATCCCTTCTAAAGACTGACTGATCCCAAGCAATTAAATGATCTTCATCACCTGCCCTTCTTCCTTCCCAGATAGTATCTCTCATCAATGTGTTGACAATTGTCCTTTATAATAATATTCACTTCTCATTATTTAGACATATTAAACCCCGCTAGGACAAAGGCCTTCTACTGTGAGTTTGAGGTACTGCAGTTTCCATTCACCCACTGAACAACCAATGCTATTTTCCAAGAGTGGTAAAACTATTTCTCTAATTGATCGTTGTCGCCACTTTTTGCCATGGTTGTTTCTATCCCTGGAAGTCCCCAAAACTACAAGAGAACCTGAAATATTTGTAGTTCTTGAATGTGAAGAACAAACACTTGTGAGCTGCAACGTCACAGCGTTTATTCTTTTAGATATTAACTAATAGTGGGTTATATTATATTCGCTCTGATAGATTGAATATGGAGTCAGGTTTGGGTCTTATTCAGATATGCATTGTGAAGTTGTTGTTTTTGGCTTTTGGCTTTTGGTTGTTGGTGTTTTTTTTTTTTTTTTTTTTTTTTTTTTTTGTGTGTGCATGTTCTTCCTGTTTCAGGTGGAGATATTGTTCCCCTTGTATTGATTTTTTCAATCAATAAAGGCTGTTTACTATTATTAGAAAGAAAAAGTTTCGGACTTTCTTGGTGAGAGTATTAAGTTAAAAGAAGAAGAATTATTTAGACCATAGGTCTAACTGAGGTCTGATATCGTCTCCGAGTTTGACCTAGAATTTTTAAGGACTTTTGTTATTGAAGAGAACTATCATTTCAAAAAAAAAAAAAAAGAAAAAAAAAGAAAAAAAAGGAGAAAACTTTCTGCAAAAGTTTTAGTTATGATATGAACCATATTCTTTATGGGAAAACAATTTGAACCACTTCTTGCTGTATCTTATACAAATTTTCTAAGCAACTTATGGTGTTTACTTAACTAAACTAATAAGCAATATTGTTTTGTATACAATGTTCATATTTTTTGCAACTGCATATTAGTTATTACTATTATTGTTGTTCTTGGTTTTATCTTTCTGATAAGTGTGATATTCTTAGGTTTAAATTTTGTGCATCGTTTGTGGAAATATTATGTCCTGTACCGCACATGCTAGTTTTGATGTGTACAACTATTGTAATAATCTATTGTCAAATAATTTAGCTCCACTGTTGTTTGCTGTAATTTTCTTGCCTGGGAAATAGGCAGCCAAACCGTGAGGACATTGTGAATATCGTCCGCAGGATGTACGAGAAAGATGGCATTTCTAGAGATGAGGTTATAAGCATTGTGAACACGTTTCCTAATCAAGGTATCTTTTTCCTCATATTTCCTTGTTAGTCTACTTATAGATGATGCATTTAATGAGGAATAGCAATTTGAAAGTACCAAATCAATGTCTTTAGATAATTTTGCTCAAAAATACAGAAAAAATACTTGCACGTAAGGTATTATACCTGCTTATTTTATTTGCTGAAGTATCTTTGAAGAAGACAGTCAGTGTTGTAACAAATTTAACCGTCATCATGGCTCTTCTGGTTAAATAATAAATTTTTAGTGACACCACATTTTATCTACCATGATCTTAATACTTCTCATAGCATTAGTT
Organism: Ficus carica; assembly: GCA_009761775.1. Taxonomy (NCBI): domain Eukaryota; kingdom Viridiplantae; phylum Streptophyta; class Magnoliopsida; order Rosales; family Moraceae; genus Ficus; species Ficus carica. The sequence continues at coordinate 17,678,560 of CM019749.1, forward strand.
AGGTTTTCGCCCCACATATTTTGTATTTGTTGCACTTTCACATTTGGTAACTTGTTCTATGCAAACTTTAGGAAGACGAGCACAAAGAATACATGAGAAATCTTGGTTTCAATATGTAAGAAGTTTCATGGTTCGTAGTTAAAATGGCTTTTGTAGATTTTATAAAGAGTGAAAGGATGGAAGTCCTCCATTGTGATTAAAATGGAAGCAATTAAACCATGTTAATGTGCCATTTACCCAAAAGTTTAAGCTATTAACAGGTGGGCTAACCTTAGTTTTAATGTCTTAAGACTCCATCTCAAGTATTGGCTAGAAAGTAGGAAATCATCAAGCTATGATAATCAAGTCGACTGCAATAACAAGGGTTTGAACTTAATTTCCTCTGCTCTGTTATCATGTTAATTTACCATTTCATCTAGAAGCTTAAGTTATGAGAAGTTGGGCGGACATAAGTTTTAATATTTCAACACCAAGATAGAAAACTTACACTCTCATTCATTAATGCACCTAAACCGATATAGCATTCTCGTACAAGTACCTTTTACGCTTTCAATTTCTCTTAGTCCTTCCTGCTTCCTCGTCATTATGTGGATCCACCAACTGAATCAATCCTCATAGGACTTCTGTTTATTTGTTAATGCTGCCCATGTAGACTCTTTTTCACTCTTTCATTTTGTCATTCTCTTTGATTCACTCTTTTTCCTTTTTTTTTTTTTTTTTTTCCTTCCGTTTATTATGTGTACTAATGTATGCTTCACATATTCCATTACGTGTGTGTGTGTGTGTGTGTGTGTGTGTTGCATAGGTGGATTCAAGGGCTGTCTTTTTAGTTTTTTCTTAAAGTTTGGTAAATAATGTCTGTGCACATGATATTTCAAGTGGAGCATGAAAAATCATAAAGTTTGAGGTTTTCCTTGTCTAGTTGTTTCTTTGTTAATTACGTCTTCATCTGTTATTTTTGGTGATTGTGCAGCACTGGATTTTTATGGAGCTCTAAGGTCGCGAACATATGACCGGTCTATTTCTAAGGTGTTAACCATTCTGTTCTAAATCTTCAAAGTATTGCAACCTATTTCGACATTTTTAGTCTTGCAAATATTATCAAACTCGTGAAATTGACATCTGATGGAACTTATTGCATCATTTAAACAGATGGATAATTTTAAAGCTTGACAGAGAATCAATGATGTTAAGGCTTTGGCCTAAATCTAGTTGAAAATGGTCTATTTTGACTAGGGTATTGCCTCAGCTTAGTCGGTCAAGAGTCTTAAGTAGTCAAAAAGCCAGTTTAAGAGTTTTCTTTGGAAGTCAGAATCCTATTAACTTTTAGAGTTGTCAAAATTCTATATTCAAAGGATGATTATTTTTTTCCTAGTTTTTACTATTTCCAAGTGTCTTTAATTCTTGAAGGAATGTGTCCAAGTTCAATTCAACCTACAAATAAGGTTTTAGGTCCTTTAGCAGAAAAAAAACAAAACTCGTAAGTTGGAGGTCCTGAATTGAACTTATAGTACTTTAATATTTCCTTTTTGTTTTGTTTTCAAACCAGCTCTACTAGGTGATTGTAAAGTATCCTTTTGGAGTGATGCCAAAAAATAAATAAATAAAAATGTTGCTGGTCATCATAATTCAAGAATGGAAGGAACTTGATGAAATTATTGCTGGTGTAAACTTATTATTTTCGATGTCAAAGGCATAGTTGATGTTATTAAAGATTGGTGGCCCATGTATGTGACTTAAGTATACAAGTTGTACGTTATGATTAGTGCAAATGTGTTAACTAATGTCTTGTGAAATAGTGGGTTGAGGATATTGGTGGTGTTGAAAATCTTGGTAGCAAACTTCTGAAGAGAAGAAAGAGTGACAAACTTCCCGTTTATACTCCTCCAAAGGTAACTTCGACCAAAACTTATGTTTCACTTTTTAGATCAGCATTCATTGTGATGAATGTCAAATACCTTGTCAATTCTTACTTTCTTTTTCTTCGCAAAACTTCTTATCTTATTATCATGCACCAATGAAATTGGAATATTAACTCTCTCGCTTGTGGAGTATCCATTCATATATGGTGTTTATGCATATGCATCTCTGTATAAGAAAATCTGGTGGTTAGGTTTTTTTCTTGTTAATAGCCAAGTGGTTAGAGTCCAATCTGTTACGATTAAGATGAGATTTATTTTTCCTATTTTAAAGCTAGTTAGTTCTTCCTAGAATAAAGGATGGTCAGCCTACATATAATGATTGCAAACGTCTATTGCAAATAAATAAATCTCAAGAGTTAAAATTCCGGCAGTGTTTTTTATTGTTTCCTTCCTTGAGTTGACTTTTATGTGCTTGCATTCTAGATTCAAGGAAAGAAATAAGTGTGCATTTGTCAAGTGCAGCAAAATAAGAGCTCAATGTTTTTGTTCCCATGTTTTTCTAGTCCTTTTTTCTCTCTCTTAGGAGGGTTGCAACGTTGGCGATACAACATTGTTTTGTTGTTGTTGCTTTATAGATAGAGACAAATGTGCAGAGGGATTTTACGCAATAAGATCGAGTGTTGCAATTCATTTACATTGCATTAAGAATGGGGCTTATTTTAATTCTCACTTCATAATGAACCACAGGGATATTTGCCTCTTTTTTCTTCTTCTTGTTGGTTAATTTTTGGACTCATTTTATTTTTGAACAACTTCATTAAACCAAAAATGTCCAAATAATTCTTGGGTTCTTTTGTAAGAAACGATTTGTAGAATTTGCAATAAATCCAGAACCACTTTCAAAAAAAAAAAAAAAAGAAGTCCAAATAATTATTAAAAAAAAAAAATCCAAATAAAAAGGGGCTAACAAACTAAACCACCCCAACCAACCTGATAACACCAGGAAGAATAAAAGACAAAGAAAACAAACACAAAGGCAAGGTACCAAAAGCTTGACAATGACTAATGCGTTCATAAGATTTGTTGTTGTTATTATTATTATTATTTTATTTTTTGAAATGTTTTTGTCTCTAAAATTTAAGTTGTTACAGAAAAAACAAATAAGAATTATAGAAACTTGCATATTAGGACAGAAACCTTGAATTTTTTTTTATAGATTTTTTAAGTTATTTTTGTAATAATAAAGATTTTAGTTCAAATTAACTTTGTATTCTTTATACTAGTACAACATCAGTCGTAAGTGGACGAAATATGAAAGAACTGGTGTTTTTGCGATAATTTATAGTTTGAGGGGTGTGAACCCTAGTTTTTAATGTTCCGAGATAAAGTTATAAAAGTTCTAAAGTTTAGTGGGCAAATATAAAGTTTTTCCAAGTCTTTCATGACTAAAATATTGCAGAAAGAAGAATTTAGGTACCTTCGGACTGAAATTTCCATTGAAATTTCAATATGTGGACACATATATTTCATGACCTGAAACAGAATCAACTATAGAACTAGATTTTCGCGGACTGGATGATTTCTTGTTTCTTGTTTTTTTATTTATTCTTTGAAAACTGCTCTGTACAGGACTCTCAAATAACCTGTTTATCGTACTTAGAAATCCCGCCAGCAACGAAACCTTATAACATGATCTGTCAGAAAACATTTCCGAGTTTTTATATCCACTAATAAATGTATCTTACTTGTATGTTCATTTAGATGGTAGTAAATATTTGTTTAATGAAAACAAATATATGATTCGGTCGGTAAATAATAATTGACTTCCATTTTCCTTTGCGCTGGAACGAAAGAAATAGCTCTGACTCTATATAGATGTTCAGAAACTTTAAAATTGTAAACTGTATGAAGCATTTCGTATCTAATTTGTTACTCTAAAATATTAGGTTTGGTAGGGTGATAATGAGTTTCTTAACTTTGCTTTTTGATCAACAGCAAACAGTGGAGGCCTTGCTTGAATCAGGCTACTCTTTAATGAGAGAACAGCAGCTGATTATGGAGACTAAACTTTCGAAAGAATACATGAAGAACATTGATGACTAGAATTTTGGATGTCGTAGCTTTGGTTTTTCATAAAACATTATTTATTACGCATCGAAAATTTTATTTAAATTTAAATGTTTATCATTTGTTTCTAGGAATTGACTTGTATGTAATCTTAAATCTATATTTTTTTCCAAGTTCACTGATAATTTATTTTTGGAATAATTTCATGAACTTTGGGTTAATTTCATGAACTTGAACTATGCAGCTTCGTTCATCTTACACCCCCCCTCCCCAACCCCATACTTTCAAAACCGTTGAAAATGCCCCTTGAAATACACAAAGTTTAAGAGCCCCTCTCCTTCCGCTTCCGATTACAAAAGGGAGATTTTATTCACGCACGATATATATAAATGCCTTCACAAAATCATTAAAGATTTTTATTACACTTTTATCCTACATTAAAATTACCTTACAACCCATTAAGATAGCTCATATTTTTACATACCAATAAATAAAACTGTTCTTTTTTTTTTTTTTCAAAGAAAATAATTATAAAAAAAAGGGGTAAATTGCTCATTTAGTCCTTAAATTTTTTATATTGAGTAACTTTGGTCTCTGAAATTTTTTTTTTTCTTAACTAGAATGCTCATAAACTTTTAAAATGTTACTACAATTGTCCTTTCCGTCAGTTTTTGGATGGAACATGTTAGTAATTTAGTCAAAAAGTGATGCTAACTATGGATTAAGTCAAAACTAAACCCTAAACCCTAAACCCTAAACCCTAACGGAAATAATTATTTTAGCAATGTTTTTAATAGTTTATGATCATTCCAGTTACGAAAAAAAGAACATGGAATGTCCCCTAAACTATTAAAATGTTATTCCAATATTCATTTTGTTGATTTTTAAATGGAATCCATTAATAATTTGGTTAAAAAGTGATATTAACTAACGGATTTCATCTAAAAACTAATGTAAAGGACTATTGTAGTAATATTTTAATAGTTCAGGGACTAAAGTTGTACAAAGTTAAAAGTTCAGGAATCAACCTAGTAATTTACCCAAAAAGAAAAAGAAAAAGAAAAAAAAAACATACACCACTATAAATGGAAATATTATTTTTTAAATAAACAAAAAAAATTCCGCACAAATTGATAAATTAACATTAATTTTTTTTTTAAAAACCCTAAATTATTATTCATCAAAATTTTTTTCTTAAGAAATCTTTATAACTACATAAAAAAATTGAATAGAGGATTCAAGTGAAACAAAAATAAAAGAAAGCATGCCTCTTTAAGAGCCAACAACTATTAAAATATGTATTTTTTACTTGTTTTATTCATTAGTGTTATGTGTTCTCTTTCTTTACTCTTAGTATTTCAAAATGATTTTTTGTGATTTTTTTATTTTTTATTTTTAATATAATCCTTCTTTTTATTTATTTATTTTTGGTTATGCTCCTTGATGTGATTCTATACAAACATTTTTTTTTCTTGTAATGCAAGATGACAAGAATAGTGATAATTTTGTCATGGATTATTGGTAGGTTCCAAAGGAGTATCAAATTAAAACATTACTTTTATTATGATCGTTATTGAGTTTAGTGGAGAGCAATGGTCATTCCTGCAGAGGATTGACAACAAGAAATATAAAAAGTGGTTTTTGGATTTTTAACCTAATTAATGAAAATTTATAAGAAAACTAGAATTAACAAAACACAAATTTAAATTAGATTGTTAAACGATGATAAGAAAGCCGGTTAAAAGATAGCAAGGGATGGCAATAACTAAAACTTCGATACCTAAATTTATTCACCCAAAGACTTAAGACCGAACCAATCTCATTCTTTTCTTCATTACTGCAACGCGCCAACCGAAGCAGAAAGCTACCGCTCCTACTTAATGCTTTATCTATGATTTACTTTAAATTAAAAAGATCTCAGTGATTTATCAGCCAAGCATTCTTCTTACGGCTAGATCCGTTACTGTATCCGTATTGAAGAGATGCGACAAAGTGTTCGGATCCCGTAGGAGATGAAATTCTCATATACGGTTCTTAGAGGGGGAGTACCTCGAGTTGCCTATCTCAATAAAATCTATGATTGGTTCGAAGAACGTCTTGAGATTCAGGCAATTGCGGATGATATAACTAGTAAATATGTTCCTCCTCATGTCAACATATTTTATTGTTTAGGAGGAATTACGCCACTTATTTTTGGGTGTGAAGCAGTGTCAAACCAAAATACTCAACAAGCATTAGCTCTCCCTGAAAAGGAAGTGATCCAGCCATACTTTCCAGTATGGCTACCTTATTACGACTTCACTCCAGTCACTAGCCCTGCCTTCGGCATCCACCTCCTTGCGGGGGTAATGACTTCGGACATGGCCAACTCCCATAGTGTGACGGGTGGTGTGTACAAGGCTCGGGAACGAATTCACTGCTGTATGGCTGACCGGCGATTACTTTGTCAGATATTTTCATCTTAAAATGGATTACATAGTATTAGAACTATGATTCATACTTACTACTCAGACATTCTCGACCACTAGACTTTGACTTATTATTGATTCATGATATTATTCCCATTTTCCTATTGAAACCATCAATCGTAGATAATAATGAGCTCTGTTATCCCAATATTTCCTTAATTCGTCATTAGGCAAAATAAGCTCTTCACCTAATTTTTTTCCCATTAAACAACCTAGAACAAGCTCTCTAAATTTAATCTAACAGAAGTATTAAGATGAGAAATATAAGTTGATCTAGGAAAAAACACACAAGCTCGGTTTATCTATCTTATGTCATGTTCCACATGCAATCACATGAAAATATCCCATAATCAATTATCAAACTTGCAACTAATGATTAGAAAAACATGACAATTATGAATCAAGATTCCTAATCTTGCAATAGAAAATTCCAAATCCTATTTAGTTGGCCACCCCAAATAGAACAAGAAAATATTCAAGAACAATAAATTTGGAAGAACATAAACGATTTCAATTGGAAAATAACATCAATTCATTCAATCACAAAGTCATGTTTTTGAAATCACCCTTAACCGAAAAGAATCTAGCCTAACATAATTGTAAAATTAAACATGAAATCCATAATGAAAACTTAAAACTTTGGGAAGAAAGAGAAGAAGAACAGCTATCGGGAGATGAATCTTCAATGCAAACAATCCTTCTCTTGAATCACCCAAGAATCCTCTTCCTTTTGGTTTCTTTCTCTCTCTCCAAAGGTGGCTAAAAAACTGATAAAAAGGGCTTGATTTAACTCTTGGATGACCTATTTATAGGCCCTAAAAGTTGAGATCAAAAGCAAAAAGTTCGGGATTGAATTTAAATTTTGAACAAAAAACAATCGTAGTCATTGCGCCGTGGCGCCCATGTTGGGAAGCTGTGAGCGCTACAGCACCCATGTTGGGCGCTGCAGCGCCAAGCCCATGGCCAATTGGTTGCTCACGGGCATTGCGGCGCCCATGTTATTATTAGTATTATTTCTTCCTTTAATTGCCTTTGTGCCCAATCTTCAAAATTGAAGTGTCCAAACTTGCCCAAATTAATCCTTTTAACTTCAAATCATTCCTCGGCATCCAAAACACTACAGAACACAAAACACAAATAAATATTCTAAAAATCTCGAGAAACCAACACTTAAGTATAGGAAAATTGACATAAATTAATGTGAAATTATGCACCTATCAATTATACTACTATACGAAACACCGAGATGGTAAAAAACTTTAAAATTTTGCGTCCTTTTACATATATGATTTTGTTGATAGTATAATTTTTCTGACGTCAGAAGACCACCTGTTAACTAAGGAACTAGGTGTGCTAGAACAAACAGACCAATTTTCACACCCAGTAAAGAAGATCCGGTGACCGGAATATATCCGACCAGACCAGGTGGGTCAGTTGTCGAGGATCCTTCCCGGAGCACTCATTTGATCTACCAATGCATTCGATGTACTACTGGTCCTCATGTTAGCTCTCCTCATGGACCTCGAGCAGATCACCATTAGGTCTTGTGGTACTGGTCCGGGCAATACTTCCCCGACCACAGTTGGACCCTAGCCTGTGCTGTCGGCCCCATAATGTCCTTGCCACGCCGTCTTGTACCGGTTGACAATAGTACCGCGACACAGAACACCACACCTACCACCCTGCACCACCTGACACCTAACATTCACTACCTATTACTGTACCTGTCCTTGTCTTTGTCTTGGCTTTCGCCTTCTGATTGGATTGGCTAGTACTCACCACCTGTACTGGTACTAATCCATACTTGTGTCCCCCGTCACTAGACCGAAGGGACAAGTGGCACCCGCCTAATGGAGGTCTGGTGCCTGTACGCCCGAAGCATGTCTACTCGCCGGGATCACTTGGAGTACAACCCATCAGGGTCACCCGAATACCCGGACCCATAGGGAACACCTATAAATAGTGGGTTATCTCGCCCATTCAAGTATGAACATTTTTTTTTTTGCCAAAGCTCTGCTTCTCTAATTGTTCATCAATGCTATTACTGACTTAAGCATCAGAGGGCCTTTAGCAGACACCCCACTGGTGTCCCCTTTACTCCTAGGTGCTTTTCTTTTGCAGGCAACCAGGAGGAGAGCGACTGCTTTTAGGCGGATTGCATCAAGTGATCCCATCGGGTGTTGGGCCAAAGGTTTTGGCATCAACAGATTTAATTTAATTTAATTTTGTCAATCTACTTTGGAAATTATAGGTATTTAATTCTTATTGTCAATCCACAAAAGAATTTTTATTGTTTCCTATTTTTCTTAGATATACTTTATGTTTTCTTTTGAGAATTAAAAAAAATATTTAAATTAATTAAAATTAAAATGGAAGTGGGTGTATGAGATGGTTAAATCTAAAATTATATAAAAACTATCTATAAAAGGTTAGATTTACTATGTTCATATTAAAAAATATTTATTGGATGCTCGTTATAAAATTGATAGTTTTTGCAGGTCGTTATGCATTAATGAGGAGTATCTCAAATATAAACCTATTTTATAAAAGTTTATTATAAATCAAATAAAATTTCTTTAAAAAGCCACACAAAAAAACATTGATTTCTCTCTTACCATTTCCCTCTCTCTCTATCTTCCCCCGAGCAGAAGGCCCCTCCAGAAACATTGGGGGATCTCTCTCTCTCTCTCTCTCTCTATCTTCGACGGCTCGAGCTAGGAAGGTGGGAGGGAGGTTTTCGTTGGCTTGCGCAGAAAGAGAGGGCGATAGAGAGGATCACCGTCAGGGGATAGTGCCGTAGGCATTTGATTTTGGTTGCGGTGGTGGTTCTCGTTGGGTTGATACGTATAAACCATATGATATTCAAGATTTTGTTGCTATTCAAATAGGAAGAAAGGACAAACTAACATAATACAATGTATGGTTTTAAAATTATAGCAGAAATAAAATTATTGTTATTAAATAACAAAATTAGGATAAATATCAAGATAACAACCAAAAAATTCTCCTAGTCTCTTTCTCCTCTCCTTCTCTGTCCGTCTATCTCTCTCTCCCCCTCGTCGACCGGCGATCACCAAGTGAAAGCAACGGCACTGGGATCAAGACGGCCACATGAATTGTGATTGCACCGGCATCGCGATCTTCAACATCAAGGTCGTGACAGACCTTGCCGTGATGATCACAATTTAGAGGAGGTCGTAACGTGATAACTCTAAAAAATGTAGTTATTGTACCATTTTTTGTGTACCCAATTTTTAGTGTAGTAAGGGATGTCCTTTGGCATCCAATTTTTATTTAAAGATATTTTAAATTCAAAATAACAAATATATCTGATAAAAAACTGCAAACCACATGGATCCAATTACGTTTATTTAAATAATATACACATTATTTAATTATATAACTAATTCCAAATTAATTTATAATATAAAGTGATAATGTATTAATTTAGAATTCATTAATTTTAAATTAATCAATCCAATTAAAGGCGCTTGTGTTGGTGCAGGGTGGTGAAGCGTGGCGACTCTGGTCGTTGAGGTGTGGTTGTGGGTCGCTGAATTGAAGGCCAGCGGCAAAAACTATCATTAATTGATTCGTTATAAGCTTAACTAATAGAATGACCAAAAAACAACATTTCAAATGTAATAAAATAAAATAAAAAAAGAGAGAAAAGAAAAAAGGTACAATATGAGATGTTATTTATTTTTAGGTTGCAAATGAAAAGAGTTTCTTTATCATAAAAATATGCAACAATGAAGTTTTGACACACAAAAAAAAAAAGAAAAAAAGAAAAAGGAAGAGAATAATCATTAAGTAACACATTTATTTCTTTTTCCTTTTTAGAAATGCCAAGATTTGTTTTTCAACCAATGTGAAAAGAACAATCATATTTTAATAAACTAAAAAATCTGTAGAGAGATTTTAAATGAAATATTATATATAAATTTTGTAACCATTATAAAGCCTAAAAAAAAAGGAATTAATTGGTTTAGTTACCGTTATAAAACTCTCGTTAGTTGATTAATTATAAGCATAACTATGTTATTATAACTTTTTATTTGGCTATTCTTGAAATTATTTCTAATCTTGACAAAAATTAAAAGTCACTAATTTGATTTGGTCGTATGTCTAAATCACCCTATATATAAATTTCATACCTATTGGAGAATTAGCTTTCCGGTCAACTCTTAGAGGGAAAAAAAAAGATAAATCCTAATGAGAAAGGCATCGTGATGAGCCAAATAGCGTAAACTAAATTTGGGATTTAACAAAATAGCAGATTTTTGAAAGTGAAAAATTATAATATATATATATATATATATTTTTTTTTTTTTTCCAAATTCCGATTCTACCCCACCACCAGCTTCTCCGGCCCTCGTCAGATCTGTCATGTTATCGCCGGCTCCGACTCCAGCCGACATCATCATCAACAGCAAACGCACGCGTAGTTGATGGAAACCCTCCATCGCCGCCGTCGTTGTCGTCAGGAACCGATTTCGAGATGGGGAAACAAACGAAAGTTGAAGAAGATGGATCTCCAACCCACGGTGGAGAGATCCAAAAAAACGTCGTAAACTCGACGACAACGCCTTCAAAAAATCATGACGGCGAGACGACGCAATAATCATGGGGACATCCAAGTCAGATTGTGAGAGAGTCATGAGAAAAAATTGTCGGAAATCACGAAGAAAATCACTGGAAAATCGCAAGGAAATCACGACGATCACTAATCTTCGACCATGGGATGACGACCGCCATGAGCACAAATCTTCGGCCTCAGGCCATGACTCATTCTCTGTCGATGAATCCGCTGGAGGCAACGGTGCTGTCAAGATCTGATTTTCATATCTAAATTCAAGGAGGGGCAGATTTGGGATTTTGATAAAATTTGGGGTGTTTTTTAGATTTACACTAAATAATATAAAAAGAGGGAAATACGTAGATATGCTTCAATGTACTAATAAATACTAGTATTTGTTAGTGTAATGACCACTCACAAACCGTTACAATTGACTTCTCTTTTCAACATTTATCTCTTATAAAATTACGGAAAATATTAAGCTTGAAATAAAATTTGAACTTATCGGAAAACTTTACTTAGATGATTTTAGAAAACTCTAGAAATTTTTTAAAAAAACTATATCAAAATAACCTTCATAATTAAATTTTTTTAAAACCCATTTCATAAGAGAAAATTTGAGTCCATATAAATCATCCAATCAAATAATAATAAACTAAAGTCTCAAAACTTTATTTGAAATTAAAATGTCCATCGCATGTTCGTTCCTCCGGTTTTCTTATCACTCATCGTCTCACTTCCGCTCCAAGCTCCTTCAAATGCTACATCTTACCATTTCCTTTATCTGCAACATGAATTAACTTATATAAACAAGAGCTTAGTAAGACACTTAAATCTCACAAATGTAAATGGCATTTTTTTTTTTTTTTTGTCATCAACATCAAATATCTTCATAAACAAATAATTTTTGAAAAACTTTTTAACTTTCAAAACCGTCATATATTGGACCCGACATTGCACCGTCATCGTGTGTTAGTCACAGAAGGAGTGGGGTAGCTATTCCAAACCAGCGGTGACAACATCATCATCATCATCATCATCAAGAGTGTACAATGTCATTTTAAAGCGTAAAAATACATACACATACATATATATACTTTTAATCAAAACATCATCATAGGAGAAATATTAATTAAGAAAATCATAATAACATTATCAATATCAAAACACATACTTATCAAATTTTTGATTCATGTTGCAGGTGAGAGTATACTTATTTAAACACCTTACTTAACCCTTTTTAATTTTTCCGATGGTGACACGCGATTGAGGTCTTGAGTACTCGCCTTTAGAACTGTTCATGCCATAAATAATAAATATAATAAAATTAACAAAAGATCATAATAATTCATTAAACATATTTATCGTATTATACCAGCACATAATAGGCCTATTTCATTATTTAATAACATCAAAATACAAAAATCGGATAATTACACAAAATTACAAAACTTTACAAAAATTGACAGCCATACCTCTGTTTCTTCAAAAGTTCATAAAGATTCGTGCCGGACTCCAAATGATCCGAAACCAATTTTAAAACAAATCAGACATCCAGATTTTTCTAACAGTTCTAATTTTTTCAAAAACGAAGACTGTTTGGACTCTTAAAAACAGTTTCGAATATGATAACCAAATTTTTACAGAAATAGGTAGCCGGACCTCTGACCCTTTGAGAAATCATAAAAATTCATATAGGTCTCCAAACAACTTGAAATTGGTTTTAAATGAAAGTAGACATCTAGGATTTTCTAAAATATCAAATTCGTTAAAAACGGAGACCGTTTGGCCCTTCAAAAATGATTTTGGAAACATATATTCAAAACTAGAAATTCCAGACAAAGCCCAATCCGAAAATTTTATTTAAAAAAGTTAAAACATAAAATCATCACCACAATAATATGATTTACACACACACACAATAATACAGCCCTAAGGCATGTTTTTAACACATAAAATCCTTAAATCACTACCCCAACAAAATCATGAATCAAGAGATGAAAAATCTTATAATACGCTTCTATCAAATGATAAAAATATAGCTATCAGCACAAACTCACAAAAACCATAGAAATTAAAATACAACCAATTTCATAGACTTCAATCTCAATCTCAATTTTAAATCCCAAATCAATAGTACAACCATCACTATAGACCAAATCATAAACATGATCATCAATATCTCCTAACCAATTATATTGAAAACTTCATTCGTAGACATCAAGGCCATCAAAACATAGTTATTTATCATCAATAAAAACAAACAAAAGAAACCATCATCATCATGCAATGATAAAAGAAAAAATATCTTACCCAATAGAACCGTCTTTACGGTCTTGAAAACAAAATGATAGAAGAAAGTAAAGGATGATAATAATGGTGGCTAGGTAAGGAAGGTAGAAGAATGAGATAGAGAGACTAATAAGAATTGTGCGTGAAATTTTTTCAGAATGAGAGTTGCGAGAGAGATAATTGACTCTAGTTTTAAAGAGAGTTTTTAGACTGTCAAGAATATATATTGAGCGAGTGAATTATATCAAGACAGCTAAAGAATTGCATGAAAATTTAAGAAGGTTTTTTTTTTTTTTTTTTGGCTTAACATGCAAATACACTATATACCTATATAACTTACATATAATTAATTAATATATATACGTACCTTATGTATATGACGTTGAATTTAGAAAATTAAACAAAGGTAACATATACATATATGGCAGACCATATATATATATATATATACGGTAACTGCAGAACCTAAAAAAAAAATATATATTTATTTGTAAGAAAATCATATGCACATATATACGGTAACATATATATGTTATTAGTAATAAATGGTGGACAATAATAAATTATTGAATATAAGTAGAAAACATTACTTTCATTCTCATCTAATTTGATAAATGAGAAAAGAAAATATACAATGAATATAGGAATTAAAGACTAAAAGTTAATCCTCAAATTCCTTGATTGAAAGATAGAAAATATCAAAATTAGATAATTACTTTTTACTGAGATTCTAAGAATAGAATTCAGAAATATCAGTAAGTAATTAGAGATATATATATATATATATATATGCTTGTATACAATATATCCACATTATTAAATAATCACACAATTTCATCAAATCGTCATATAAATTTATCAATTTGGTATGAATTTTGTTCTAGCACATCTAGTCCTCATCACGTCACCTATAAAAAATAACTCAACATAACGTTATAATTAACTAAATATATTATCGTAACACCTTCTATGTTAATTTCTAACATCTAATTAATGAATTATAGTTAGTTAAAAGTTGGGGCGTTATAGTTAGTAAATATCAAATTTACTAAAGTAGGATTTATTAGTAAATCCAATATTTACTAATTAAGTAAGTCCAACTATTTACAAGTAAATAAAGTAGATTTACTAAGTAAACATTATACAAAGTCTGTAAATCTTTTTATTCATCCATTAATCTTGTGATTTTTTAATTTATGATTGTTTGATAAACTCATCTTAACCTCAATCAAATAGTAAATCTAGAATTTCCTTGTAAATCTGATATTTACTAGTAAATCAGGTATTTACTAATAAATACTACATTTATTTCATTTTGGTTTTTTATTTATTATCGTAAAAATGATATCTACTATGTAAGTCCAATTTTTACTTTAATTTTTTTTTTTTTTTTTGGTAAATCCACATATTTACATTGTTGTATTTACTAGAAAATCCACATATTCACATCATAATATTTACTAAAAAAATGTGATGTTTATTTGATAAATCTGATATTTACTCAACGAATTTATTAGTTGATTTAGTTTACAATTTTTGTTATTTATATGGAAATCTAATATCTACAAAATTCTTTTTTGGAGTAAATCTAAATATTTACCCAACATAAATAAATTTATTTACTTAGCAATACATATATTTACTAATAAAAATTTACGGGGAAATAAGTAAATCTACTATTATCAATATCTACGTTGTTATTTGATTGAAATTTATAAATTTGTTAAGTAAATCTTAGTATTTACTCGTAAATCTTAGTATTTAAGTTGTTTTAGAAATTATTAACTTATCGATAAAATCAAATTTTTGTTAGTAAATCTTAGTATTTACTAATAGATGTAAATTGAAAATCTTAAAATTTACCATTTTTTCTATAAAAAAAACTATTTTTATTAAATTTATATTGATAATTATTTATTAGTAAATATTTGTATTTACTGGTAAATATCTATATTTACTTATTGGCATTAAAACTAACTTATTTACTACAAAATATGATGATTTCCATTCATAATATTAGATATTACAAAAAAAAAAAAAAAAAAAAAAAAAAATCACCATTTACATTAATGGTAAATATATGAGAAAATACAAAACAAATAACAATAAATTATTTTATTTTACTAATCTACAACAAACCACTCACAACCAATTAATTACAAAGCAGCCCCAAAAACCAAAACTCAAACTTAACCATAATTGCCCAGTACCACCGCCAGAGAAGACAACAGCTCCGGTATCGGAGTTGAGGAAGATCGCCATCCGGCCTACCAAAAAAAAAAAAAAAAACCACAAAAGTAAAAAACCGATTCAAAGAGGAGAGAAAACCTCGGCTTCCCGTTCAGCTCGTGATCTCATCGCCGCTGGCCTGCAAAAAATCAAAAGCAAAGGCCAGACCTTGAGGGGAGAGAAAAAACTCACATCCCATTGCGATTGCGCTTGTCTCATTGCTGGGATCCAGTCACGCTAGTGACCACGTCGCGATCCGGTTCTTTGTGCCGTGGTCTAGTTTCATTCTCGCCGCTACCGTGATCTTCCCACCGTCACCGGTGCGGGTCCTCTCCGGTCAACGAGGAGAGAGAGAGAGAGAAAGGCAGAGGAGAGATAGAGAAAGGCAGAGGAAAGAGAGAGGGGGTAGAGAAAAATAAGAGAGGGAAAATGTGTATGTAAAAGGAGAAAGGGACAAAAGTCAGGATAAATTAAAATGTACAAATAAAAATATGCTATAATTTATACCATTCTAAAAATATACCATAATTTTCATTAGTATATTTTAAATATGCTATACAGTACAATTATTCAAAAAAAAAAATGCAATCCAATCAAATTCAAATCAACTGTCTTTTTTTTTTTTTTTTTTTTTTTCAAATTCTGCATCATATTGATTTTTTTAATCACAAATAGCAATTTGTTTAAATTCTCAATTCAAATTATATTTTTAAAAATTAAAAAAATTGTCAAGCGAGTACCAAGCTCATTCACAAATCAATATTGCTTAGTCAAGTTTAGATGATGACTCTTCTCAAATGACAAGGGAAATGGCCTCAATAAATAATTGAGGGTTTGGTGATTTGTCAATTTTAACTCTATATTAAGTTCTTAATCATCTATCTCTTTTCTAATAAATTTTTTCTTAGTTAAATTATTATGATATTACTAATTTTATAAATAATTAAATATTAATGATTTATTAAATTAGCATATCATGTAAGAACGATAAAATGAAACACATTATTCACTAAACTATTTTCTGTTTTGATAATTTATTCACTCAATAATTTCTCTCATGACATTTTTTTTTAAGGCTCAAGGTGCTATGGAGACCCAAAAAAAACAAAAATAAAAAAATAAAAAGTTGGATGATAGTGACTTTACCCACAGTTTGGTCCAACTCCCTCGCACCAGAAACTTTTAGTAATTAAAGGGAATTTTTTTTCTTTTTTTTTTTTTCTTTTTTTTTAAAGATATCCTAAATAACTAGCCGTTTATATTTAGTAGGGTAGAAAAGGGAAAATAAGAAAGTTGAAGGAGACAGAAAATAGAATTTTGGTTGTTTGGTAAGGTGGAATGTGGAAGGAAATGAAAATGTAAATTCACGAGGCATGTAATATTTTAATCCATTTAACATTGGAAAGAAAATAAGAAGGAAAAATTTGGCGAAAAGTGATAGGTTAAATCACTATTTTGTCCTTAATGTTTTATTATCTTCTAACTTTTATGAGTTATAATTGTAAAATGTATTAGATTATACATTTTTTTTTTCCTCTTTTCTTTCTTTTCTACCAAAAAAATATGAAAGAAAATCTCTTTCTTTCCTTTACCTAAATATTTTACTCTTTTTTTCCTCTTTATTTTCTATCCCTCCTACCAAACAAAGCATAAAAGAGTAAATATGTATTCACTATTCATTTCATGGCAGTACAAATATGGATTTTGGTAGGTTCTGTTTTTCCTTTTCTTTGATTTTTTTTTTTGGGTGACAATTTATACCATTGGACCCTAAATATTTTAGATTATGACAGTTGGTTTTTAAATTTTCAATTTCAATAAATCAAGGACTTATCGATTAGTTGCAATCTTGATAAAATTCGAACAACAATCCAATTTGTTTCACGACTTAATTAGAGGCTCAACTTTCATCATTTTCTCTCTTAGAATTTCTTACCAGATCACTAATTTCAACTCAGAAAATTATAACATCCTTGCTGTAATCAAGTTCGATTTCTAATTATTTCAGAGTTTTCTTTTCTTGTGTGGTGTCGTGTGTGTATGATTATTATTATTATTATTTTTTACTTGGAATCACTTCTACCATAAGATAATTTTTAAACATATCTACGTAATTTTTTTTTCAATTTTCCTTTTTGCATATTGATAAATCTAGAGAGAGCGTATAAATTAAATTATTGCTATAAAATTATCGTTATTGAGTATAGTTACAAGCAGGCCATTCTAGCAGAATATTGTTCCAATTAGTAAATTATTTATTTTGAAGCACCAAATATTAAAATTGGGTGTTGATTAGTAAACTAATTAAAATAAAACTTAAACAAAATTAAAAATTGCAAAACTTGAATTTAATAAAGATTTCCATGGCCGTGGCGCCCACATGCTAGGTTTGTATGGGAAAATGTCTTAATAAGTACTGCGTGCCTAGCTCTTACGACCGAAGCGCTCAACTGTAAGTCTTATGCAATTTTTCCGCCTTCTTCCTTTTTGAGTCCAAAAGCTGCGTTTTCGTCATCTTATCAATCTTTCACCTCCAAAACACCAACAAAATGCAAAAAACACTATAAAAGACTCAAGAATCCCAATAAACTAACAAATGAACACGGAGAAATTGATAGAAGATAATGTAGAATTAATCACTTATCTCAAATTATTATTCGTATTCTACATTATAAAAATTTCAATCATAACTCAATATATACAATGAGTGTACCTCATATGAATCACTGATAAAGGAGCGATATAACAGTGATTCAACGAGCTGAATGCCTTTTTTTTTTTCTTGTTCTCAAATACGCTTAAATTCAATACTTTGTAGTCCTAATTTAAAGCTCCTACTGAGTTAAGGCATATTGTAGTGTTAAACTTATAGTAACGTAATGAATTAAAATTGGATCATGCGCCTTCCATTTCATTAATAGATCTCAAAATTTCTTTATTAATTGAAAAAAGATAATGGGTGGAATTGAACTAATGTTATTTTATAATTTTTTTTTAAAAAAAAAAATCCTTAGAAGAGGGCTTTCGCACTACCACTAAAAGTTGGCCAATACCAATTCCACCACACTATCCCTCCATTTTCAGCCAATTAAGTTAAATTGTACGGTTTTCATTCATTCTACTTGGGAAACATTAAACTTGTAGTGTTGCATTCACACTTTTGAACATTCCTGTTAGAAAAATATATCGGTATGGTAAATTTTATGAGAAATCAATTGAGAAACATTACCTTATTAAAGCCTTTTTTATATTTTTTAATATATATTTTTTTACATGGGTTTTACGGACATCTATTTTATTAATTAAAAAAAAAAAACCCACATATTGACATCAGAACAAAATCCTACTATTTTCATCCGTTAAGCAACTCTAACCGGTTAAAAATAAATTAAACTTAAGTTGGTATTATTATCGGATAATAATTTCATGTTTAATATAATTGCACGTATATTACCTCTAATTTTTCTCAAACCTTAAATTCGTAAAAATAAGCATAAGTAATTATATCTTGCATTTGTATCTGGATATGCATGCTAATTTCATATGTTTATAAAATACATGGACGTTGTTTCTTCTTCTTCTTCTTCTTCTTCTTTTTCCCCCTTCCTGTTGTAAATTTGAACATGCATTTGTGGGACTCATAGGAAGATTCTAAGGCTATGAGGGCACGTTGGCACGCCATATTATATTATATTATATTATATTGTATTATTATCATACAATACGATGTTTGGGTTTGCATTGCATAATATTATACAATAAAACATGTTATTTGTTTGTCACCATATTGTATCATATTAATAATTGAGCTTTCAAAAAATAAAATTTATGCTATGACCTCAAGACCAGAGTCGGGTATTGAGGTCGGGTCGGGTTTCAGGATGAGGTCAAGCTTGGGTTACGGGTTCGGTGGTCGGGCTTAGTTCGGGACGGGGTTAGGTCAAATTTCAAGGTCGGTGTTGGGGTCGAGTTTTAGGACAAAGGTTGAGGCTGGAGTCAGGTTTCGAGATGGGGTTCGGGGTCGGGGTCGGGGTCGGGTTACGAAGCTGGATTGGGGTCGGGTTTCGGGATGGAGATCGGGGTTGAAACTCGACCCCAACCCCCGTTCTGAAACTAGACTCTGACCATGAAACCCTACCCCAACCCTGAAACCTGAACCGAATTGAACCGACTCGACTCGTCACGAAACCCAACACCATCACGAAACTCTCCCCCAAACCCGTCCCATATTCCAATCCCGACACTCAACCCGAAACCCGACCCTGCTCGAAACCAGACATTCACCCCCGTTTCGAACCTGACCCAACTCTTCACGAAACCCAACACCATCCCGAAATTTGCCCCTAACCACCGTCCCATAATCCAACCCCAACCCTCATCCCGAAATCTGCCCTCGACCCTCGTCTCATAACCCGACCCCAGTCTCGAAGCCCAACCCTGATCACAACTCCGAAACCTGATCGCAAAAACCTGACTCCAACTCTCATCTTATAACCCGACCCCGACCTCTCTCCCGTAACCTGACCCGACCTCAACCCGAAACCCGAGCCTGACCCGCGTCTCGAAACCCGACCCAGACCCAGTTACGTAACTCAACCCCGATCTGCGACTCAAATCGCAACCCCGACCTCCGTTCCTGACTCCGACCCTCATCCTGAACCAGACCCCAACCGTTGTCTCGTAACCCAACCTGGACCCATCCTAGTCTCGAAACCTGACCCCGACTTTGACCCCTGTCTCGAAACCTAATCCCGACCCCGACCCCCTCCTGTAACCCAAGTCTGACCCCCGTCCCGAAACCCTACCTCGACTCCCGTCTCGTAACCCTACCTCGACTCCCGTCTCGTAACCCAACCTGGACCTCGTCCCAAAACCCGACCCCGACCCCTATGTGGAAACCCAACCTTAACCTCGAAACCTGACCCTAAAACCTAAGCCTGATCCTTGTCCTGAAATGCAACCCAGACCCGTTCCCAAAATCCGACCTCGACTCCGTCCCGAAACCAAACTTCGACCCCGTCTCGTAACCCGACACCAACCTTCATCCCGAATCCTGACCCTGAAACCCAAACCCAACCTTGTCCCGAAACCCGACCTCAACCCCGACTATTGTCCCAAAACCCGACCTCGACCCTCGTCCCGTAATCCAACCCCGACCTCAAATCTAGTCCTTGAATCCAATCCCGAACCCTAACCTATCCCAAAACTCGACGCTGACTCTCGTTATGAAACCCGCCCCGAAATCAAACCCCTACCCCTGTCCCGAAATCTGACCTTGAAACCTGACCTTGACCCTCGACCTCCTATCGAAACCCAACCCCGACTCTCGTCCAAAAACCCGACACAACATCCATACTGAAATCTACTATATTTTGTTTTTTTGATATAATAATTTAGATTAGATTATATAATACAGTCTAATACAAAGATTTTTGTCATATAAAATATAATAGTCCGTATCGTATTAATTTTTGATTTCGTATTAAATAATACAATACAAAGATGTTGCTAAACATTGTATTATTTAAATAATATAATATGGAATGTTAATACAATGTACCAAACATGCTATGAAGGTATTCTTTATTCTATATATATCTATATTAAAATCAAGATACACACACGATTGAATATGTATGGAACTGTATTTGGCTTTTCTTTTCTTCCGTTTTTTTTTTTTTTTTTCCTTCTTCTTCTTCTTAAAGTGGCTTTTGGGAAGTATAATATAATACAACAAAAACAGAAAAAGTTGTTAAATTAACGAAAAAAAAAAAAGAATATGCCGTAATTGTTTGGATGCTAGACAGAGAAAAGTTGGAGGTTAGACAGTTCTAAAGAGGCGGCCTGAATGTTTGAAAGTTTTTGAAAATAGAAACTATATAACATTAGTAAATAATTATCGAGGGCCACAGATAGTGTCGTACCCTCAAAAAAAAAAAAAAAAAAAGAATTTATTGTCGGCGAGTTTTAAGCCACGTGGTCAAATGTCTAACAGAAATGAGCACAAGTTCATGACAAAGGAGGTAGAGTATTACCTTATTGCTCACGACCGATGGAATTTCTAAACGTGTCACCGTCCTCAATCTATTGGCCCATATACTATCTCTCTTGACCTTTTCGTTTTCTTTTTCTGTTTCTTTTAATTATTTTAATAATTTTTTTGCTGACGTTTTTTCTGAGTATTGAGTACGGTCTTGTCAATCTCTCCTCCTTCGGTTTTTTTTTTTTAATTAATACTTCGCCTCTTACTTTTTAAAACTTGAATATTAGATAGATTCAAAATACTGTATGTTTATAATTAAATTTAGATATAAAATTATCATGAGATTATATCTATAATTATATACTATATCTCTTATTTACTATCAACGATTTTTTCTTGAAAAATATATATTTATTTTATACCTCTTTAATTATATATCAAAATATTTAGATGTGTCATAAGATGGTAAATGTTC
Organism: Ficus carica; assembly: GCA_009761775.1. Taxonomy (NCBI): domain Eukaryota; kingdom Viridiplantae; phylum Streptophyta; class Magnoliopsida; order Rosales; family Moraceae; genus Ficus; species Ficus carica. The sequence continues at coordinate 17,700,515 of CM019749.1, forward strand.
AGTGTTTTTGCTAGTATAATAATGAAATACCAAAAAAAAAAAAAAAAAACTTAGGGAAAAAATAAGCCAATTTAGAGAAAATACAACACCACAAAAAGGGGGTTTTTCTTAAAAATAAAATAAAAAATAAAAAAAGGTTAATTTTTCAAGAAATTTTTTTTTGAGTTAAGTAAAAAATACAAAATAAAAGGTTTTTTTTTTTTTTTTTTTTTTTTGCAAGAAAAAGATTTTTCGTGGTTGCATGCATAATTAGTTTGTAACTCCACCCTGACATGATCATAAATTATAGAGTTTGAATCTTTCATGCCACGTTAAAAAAAAAAAAAAAAACCTTTTCGTTGTTTAGGTTTTCTTTTGAAAAATAGAATAATTTGTCTACTTTTGTTTTAAGGTATTTTTGCCACGATGTGGTCGAAATTATAAGGTATTTTGGTACAATATTAATTTGTCATGCATTTAAAATGTCTTGATCTATATATTTGATGAGAGATAACAAATGGGCAACCCTATAAGCTGATCGTCGTACATGAACAATAGGAGGTTGACCTACTTTCTCTGGCATCTTCTAAATAATATTTGGTACTAAGATTTGGATGGTAGAATTTATATTTGAATTGAGTATATGTTTATCAAGGTGTTAGAATTGCTGAAAATAAAAGGATTAAAAACTTAAAATGTGTTAAAAAAAAAATCAATAAGGAGATTCTATGTAATTTTTTTTAAAAAATCATCTATTTGGACTGTTTTATATAAAATTAATGAAGTTTTTAATTACAACACCCTTTTTTTTTTTCCCTTTCTTTTCATCATACTTGTTAGTTTATGATTAATCAATTTTAAAATCAAAGCTTATATCATGGTGTCAAAACAGGTAGTTTTCTCACATATTTGGAATAGAAGTGTAAATAATACTCCAATAGCAACACTTTTTTTTTTTTTCTTTTTAATGATGAGGAATAGAAATTCGATTGTACTTAGAACTTTAATATTAAGATATGTATGACATTGCACTAAGTTAAGCTTATTATTAATGTTCTAATGATAGTTTCAAGAAACAAAATCAGACTCTTATGCTATATTTAAAAACAATAATGAATAAAGAAAAGAAAAAACTTTAATTTTTAATGACATGGGATTTATGAATTCTGATGAAGAAAAATAAAAACGTTTTCAGATTTCAAACTTGTGAGCTCGTACTCAAACCATTTCCCCTCCACCTGCTGAGTTGAATAAGTAATAAAACTTGTGCAGGACGGTTGTTCTACAGAACTACTTATTTATTTGTAATTGGGAAAAGAGAGTTGTTAAACAGATATAAGGTACCAATCTTGTTGGGTCTAGCTCATTGGACAGGAGAGAAGTTTGGATAACAGTTTTTTAAATTCAATATTATAAGAATAATAAGAAGGTAGCCACCACTAGTGAAAGTTTGCCATTTGATCAAAACAAATACAACCTTAATGAATTAGTTAAATCTTGTGTTTTCTTCTGTTTGTTTGTAGTTTTTATTTTATTTTTCCATTTACTTTTTTTTTTTTTGGCTAAAAAGTTATTGATATTAAACTAATATATAATATCCATTACTCTGATTGTCTTAGGCAATATCTCACTTTCATCCTACATATTTAGTTACAACGGGATATCACTCATTAACAAAAATCTTATTCTTCCTAAATAATTTACTATGTGGACCATTGATATAGTCACCTTTCATTGTTATACGTTACTCAATTACATAAAACAAAGTTCAGAGTTAATAATATAGTTGGGAAGGAAAGCACTCAACAACTTGACAAATTAAGTAATTAACTGATATAACAAATATGAAAGTATACAAACATTATGTATATACACGTACATTCACACGTAACAACTGAGGAGCTAAAATACTCATAAAATAAACAAAATTTAAGTAAAAAATAGTAGTGACATGTGTGTGTAGCATCACGTGTCGGTGATGAAAATGTTAATTAATTAATTTATTTTCGTTTGCAACGGACAAATTAGCCTCCCCCACCCATCAGATTATTATATGCTTGTGCTTTTATTTATTTATTTATTTATTTCTTTTCATTAATTCATTCAAGTCTAAAAAAAGAGCACTTGCTTTGAGCTGGCCAACAAACAACTTTTCTTCTCTTGCCTTTCCCTTTCCTTTCCCTTCTCCCTTGAATTGATATTGATTTTCTTTCCAAGGAATTTAAATAACAGTCGCTTTTCACGTACGACGGATTGATATTGCTTTTCTTTCGAGGGGCTGATCAGAGAAGAGATCATAGGTCTGGCCGGGTTAAAGACTATAGCGGTTCGATTGGGGAGAAGAAGGAAAGTAGAAGGAAAGTGAAGAAGGAGAGGGATAGTTTGATGGATTTTTGGAACAAGATGGTATTCCCTGTTCGTCGAGTCTGGCTTGCTATCTCTGCTCGCGTTAAGTCTCCTAAATCAGGTACCTTTTCTTTCTTTTCTTTTCTGCAAACAGTTTTTTAGTACAGATGCTACTGGGGACCTTTACCTAATCATCCAACTGTAGAAACTACTTGATACATAGTTTTAATTTAAGATCTATAATCAAAGAAAACAGAGCTAAATTTAGATTCTAGTAGAAGCATTTAATTATTATTATTTTTTTTTCTGCTTCCTCTGTTTCTGCCTATAATTATAGTACAAATATCATTATGTTGAGAAGTTTTTATGGTCATTATTCCACAGTTCTTGTATTCGTGAATCTTAATATCACTATTTAATTCTATATATATATATATTTTAATAAATTTGCATTTTTTCTTATGATTGAGGACTTGCATGTTTTCAAAGTAATGTACCATTTTATCTGTTAGAATATATATACATATAATTCAAATTTACTCTCACATGTTTTTTTTTTTTTTTAATGTTTTCACGATTTTTCAAATCCATGATTTTTAAAATAATTGTACTTGTACTTCTAAATTCTAGTTATCAAAGAATGCTTTGGCTAAAAATTAAAATCAAGATATAGAAAAGAAATCAAGAAAGCTCACAAGGCAAGTATAGTTTTTCGTCATTACAAAATAATACTATGTTGATCAAAATTTTTCTCAATTGTATGCGTTTAAAGTTTGTTAACTTCTACACTTTTATTAACATATATATATATATATACACACACACGCACGCACATATAGTCAAAACGGTTGGAGATATATAGCAAATCTGATTTTTTATTTAGATATATGTATTACTTGTTGATATAACATATAATTTGAAGCTACTAATATCACAATAGAAACGTTGCATTTTAATGATAATATTAGTGTTATAAGTCATTAATCATACATTACAAGTGCCGTGTACGAGAATGTTGGATCTTTCCACCTATTAAAAAAATTAAAATAAAATAAAATCTTAGCATCTTTTTAATAGAATTAAATTAAATATTTAATTATTCTAAATGACAATCTTCTCTTGCCATGAACAGTGCACAAAAATTATTACAAAATCATATATTGTTTTTGTGAGTGCCTCATATTGGTCTTGTACTATAATCATCCATTTGTGCATATTCTTTTAATTGCATAATTTGTATTGTGTAAATCAAATTTTTTTTCTGAAATATTCTTAACGATACTACAATTAATTATGTCAATCCGCACTGAAAAAAGCTATTGACCAACATATTCTGATATCTTTCTGTTTTATTGAAACAAACATTCCCTTTCAAAAAAGAAAAAAAGAAAAAGAAACAAACCTTGAGGGGATAAGTATTAATTACTCCAGTAGATTGGAAAGATATGTGCTAATTGCTATGTCCACTAGACTAAATTCACTTTAACAATGTCCATTTAAAAAAAATTAAATAAATAAATCCACTTTAATAATGACCACACAATATCTGTGGTTGTAAGTTCTCCAAATCACTAAGACTTAGTTCAAGGACTATTCACCAGAGAATTTTTCATTAGACATATTTTAAAACCTTTAAATTTCATTATAATTATACTAAATTAATAAAATAATGATATTCTAACAGATATAAGAAAATCTAAAGAGTTAAAACTCTGTTAATTGATAAATTTTTTTTCCCTTACCTAATTAGAGAATTCTCCGTCTTCTTTTATTTTAGATTTATTAATTAAATTTTTGAGACGATACTTTATTCAGTCATTGCGCCGAAAGACGATGTGATCAACATCTTTTTTAGTGCAACTTTATGCCCAAGTCACTTTAGTAAATGGCCTGACGAAAGCCTTTGAAAATGGGCATTATTCTAACCTCCACTTTATGCACACAAAAAATGGCCAACAAGCAAACCGGGTCTCCTGCTTGATCTATGTGTTTAGGACCATTAGAATTAAAGTCGCACAATAACTGAGATGAACTTTTCTCTATCTCTACTAAATATTAATATTTTCAAGAATTCTATTGCCCAATGTAGGACAGGGTTCCAAACCGTAAGATATTTTCGTTTGGTTATAATACCTTTTTAGTCTAAAACTGATTTGTTGGTTCCACTTCGGAATTGTGTGCTACCCGAATTCTCCTAATCTGATTAGAAATAAAATCATGTGGAAATTGGTCGCTTACGCTTACAAATTGATACTTGTGTGGGGATATTGCAGGGGCTGGGCTTTTGAAGTTGCACGATGATGTACAGACGTGTGGATATCAGGACGTTCAGGTGATGTGGGAAATGCTGCAAAGATCGGAATCGGAGCTCCCAGGGCATCATCATGACCATCCCAAGCGCAAGCAGCGACCGTTTTGGAGAGTTTTTGTATGGTCTAACCATCGTACAAACCCATCTTTCTCTAATCATGCCTAGATTATACGAAAAGGGTAAAAACAATCTTGATGCTAATAATGTTGGTAAACATGACATGTGTGGCATCACATAGTCATAAAGGGCCACAATTGCTGTGACTTGGTACAGAGCTCCTGCATTGAAGGTGTCCAGAAATGGATAGGAAATGAAAAAAAAAAAAAAAAAAGGTCCAAATTTTACTTTGCTCTTTTTTTTTCTTTGGTTTTGTCTACGGACACTTATTAATATTTGAACTGAATATCCCCATTGGCCACTGTAGAGCAATGGACCTTAATTACCGGTGTCCCCTGACTACATGCCAAGTGAGGAAAAAGTTTTGTAAATAAAATAAATAATATTTTCAACAAACCAAAAGAATCGAAAAATTGCCCCCCCGCTTGCTCTCTCTCTCTCTCTCTCTCTCTCACTCTCTCTAGTCTCTAGAGGTGACTGTGCCAAGGTTATGACAGTCTGCCCTGGCCCGACCTCACAGTTGATGTGTTTGGTGCGAAAGAAATACTACCACATAAAACAATCGACATTTGCCACACAAAAAAAAGTTATCAGATTTAATGCCAAAATTTTTGACAACATCATATCAAAAACAATTGCCTAGTCTATTTTACCCTTCTAATTAGGTTTTATCACTCTCTTTATATTGTGTTTTCTTGTTCTATCTTTCCTACTTCTCTTCCATGACACTGCAAACATGATCGATCGATGATGCCAATTTGTGCGTCTCCCATCAGCACAAGGAAAATCCTCTCCTCCTCGTCACCATCTTTCTCCTTTGGGTCTAACACCAAAGATTTTCCCCTTGGCCGATTCCTCAGGACAACCAAGGTCCTGGGTAGATCATGAGCTTGACAATGCCGCAATGAGGTGGAGAGCATATCTGCATTCCCTTGTTGTGCCGAGACATCCACCATGCCACTTAATGGAAGATTTTTGGTGAAGCTCCTCCACATGTGCCCAACATGCCACCAACATCTCAGCAAGCCTGAGCCAAGTTTGCCTCTGAAGAGCTACAATCTCCCTGAGATGGTAGTGCCTGTGTCCATGGGGCCAAGTAGAGGAGATCTTCCTCCTTGATAGGAAGATCACTAGCGCGCGAGGTTCGAAATTTCGAAAAAAAACCTTATTTACAATCCATTGTAAGTAGAATATCACTCGTCTACCGAGTTAGTCACATAACCAAGATCTCTTATATTTCCAATTCCAAACAATATTATTGACTCTTTATTTAAGAGTTCAAATATAGGAACAAAGCCTCTATCATTTATGAATTATGATCCCAACGTACCAATATGCGAATCCGACAAAACTATCAATCTATTCCCTTTATTTATTCTCATTCTGCAGCTTGGAAACTTTTTCTTCAAGAACTTTATTCTTCACAACTAATTTCTTCCAGAAGCAAACAGTTCATCATAGGCATCTTGCAGACCATCAAACAACTTACTTTCATTTTTCTCATTTCCATCCTTATCAACTTCATCGTTCAAACAACAAAAGCAATAAACAACTTACTTCATTTTTCTCATTTTCATCCTTATCAACTTCATCCTTCAAACAACAAAGCAATAAAATTTCTTACATGCTCTTCTTCTTCATCTGCATGTTCATCTTCATCATTGCACTTAGTGGCACACATTCCCTTGTTGTTTCTCTTTTTCTTTTTTGAAGTATTTGCACATTCAGTTGCAATGTATCCCATCGTGCAAAGAATGTGGGAAATAGTCTGGGCAAAGGCATCTTCAATAGATGGACCAAAACCGGCCCTAAAGGATTTGATAAGTGAAAGTGATTAAAGACTTCACCCGCACCAATTGCGATTAACGATGCTTCTTGTTTTGTGTTTACTAACACAACGAGCCCAACAGGAACCTTTGAAAAAGAGGAATTTTTACAGTAAGTAGGGCAATCAAGGGCTCTTAGAGGATATCTATTTCAATCTGATCTAAGGTATCAGCCATAAGAATGTGCTAAAGCACCTTTCCGGTGAGAAATCCGCTGAATAAGCTTGTGAAGGAGACTCAGCTGCTAGCTCAGATCTTCTCGTTTTGGCTTTCTTGCTCGTTAATGGGTGGGCTCGTAGCGTTAGCAAGAAACTACGTATTTCAAAGTAGGATCCGGACTGATAAATTTGTTCAATAGTGAAGGAACTGAAGGGTCTGAAAGCGTGTAAATAGCTTCTAAGAGGATCCATTCTCATTGTCATTTATTGGTGCTTAAGATAAAAATATGTTGGATGTATATATGTTGGTTTTAAAACTTGATATTGGTGAAAATATGCGGAAGCGTTGTAATGTCCAGAATTCTCACATATTTGTTGGTCGATGAATTGCATCTTTTCAGATATTATTGTGATGCCCAAAATTTTCAAATGCATTGTATGATTCCATGACATTTTACTTATGATGTGTTGTGACTTGATCATTTTATATGCATTCACATGTGTTAATGATATACAATGTGTCCTCAAATGAATTTTGTGCCATTTGTTCTTATTGTACAATTATATGACTTAAGGGTTTCCTAAAGGCAGATCCGGTAAGTGGAACAAGGAAAAGAACAATGTGTTAGTGATTTTCATGTGTATATGGGCGAATAAGTGTAATGAGGAGCCAAAGTGAGGATTTAAAGTAAGTTTCGATGCAAATGTACACTTTATCGTTAAACAGGGACGATAATTTATTTAGATTAGACATGCTTTATTAAGATAAGAATTTATTGAAATTAGATCAAGAATGAAATAAGATCACACATAAGACGATCATATGTGTTTTGAATTGAGATTGAGATTGAAAGAGTTTTAGAATGATTTGTCAAGTTTCAATAAAAAATAAAAAAGATTTCACAAATAGCATTTTAGGTGTATCGGAGTTTCGGCAAGTACGCCTAATGAAGTAAGCCAAATAAGTAGATGTGACCTAGCTTATATTTTGAGATTTTGTGTGAATGTTGAATATACAATTAAGAAGGAGAATATGGCTGTTACCATGCCACTTAGCAAAGGAGAGCAACGAACTTAAAGGTGAAGTAAGGTGGGAGGTGTGTGCTTACCTCTTTAATTTATATTAAGCAAAAAGGTGAACATTTTCAGCCATAACCTCTAAAGCCTGACCCTCCTCTACCTCAAAACTCCTGTACCATCTAGATTTCAAGGAAACAAACAAGCCTTTGGTGGTTTAAAGAAGTTTTGGGTGGTGAAACACAAGAAAATCGAATTAAGAGCAAGGTAGGTTCGATTTTGTTGTCTTGGTTTTCTAATTTTCAAAACAGGGGTTGAGCTGGATTCTGACCTTTAGGGTGTTTTATAAGGTTGATTTCAGGAGTTTAAAAGGGTTTTAAGACTTGGTTTCACCTATTTGGAAGTGAAGAATTGATTGGAGGTTGAAAGAATGAGTAGTTTCAATTAAGGTGAGGAAATTACTGTCTCAGATTTTATATACGTTTGTACATCAAATGATCTATGATTAAGCTGGTTTTGGATATGTTATTCACATATAAGATGGGAGTATTTATTAAAAAATGACTCGGTTGGAAAGTTATTCTGAAGTTACAACAGCTTGCCTCTGTAGCTAAGATTAGTTGGGTACCATTTCTGGTTTATACAAGATTTCCATAGTAAACGGCCTTTGTTTGATGTAGAAATTTTAATATGTTATGAATACAGGTGTTGTTTCATAAGCCTACAAAACAGTTTTACAAAATTGAAAGTATTCCTTAGCCTGTGGTGATTTCATTTCAAGCCGTCCTAAGGTAGTTTCAAATCGAAGTTTTCCTAAAAGATGAAATTGTGTCTAACCCTTCCGGCTGTATTTTTCATGTAAAACTTTGTACATAATACTTATAGGGCATGTTTGGTACGTCATATTGTATTGTATTGTATTGTATAACATATATTGTATTGTATTATTGTTATACTATACGATGTTTGATTTTGCACTGTATTACAATATTATACTATACAACAAGATGCTTGTTTGCCACCTTATTGTATTATATTAAAAATTGAGCTTTCAAAAATAAAATTTCAGTCATGACCCCAGCACCGAAGTCAGGTTTTGGGATGGGGGTTGAAGTCGAGTTTCGTGATTCGGGTTGGGGATTGGGAATCGGAATTGGGTTTTGGGTAGGGTTTCAAATTAAGGATATGGCTCGGGTTTTAAGATCGTGGTTGGGATCGGGTTTCAGAATTGAGGTCTGGATCGTGGTTTGGGACTGGGGTTAAGGTCGGGTTTCGAGGTTTGATTTCGGGATAGGGTTCAGGGTCAGGTTTCGAAAATCGGTTCGGGTTTCGAGACGACGGTCGAGATCAAGGTCGGGTCGACATCTGGTTTCAGGATCGAGGGTTTTCGATCCAAACATGCATTCAAAAATGCATACAATATTTAAAGTCACATTTAAATAATCTAGGGTTTTCGATATTTATAAAGCATCCAAACATGCATGAAAAAATATTGTTGAAAAAATTCATCAAATTAAATCAATAAAATAATACATCTCATTTGTTTATGGGCACACATCCCAACAGTAGAATCCATGGAATTAGCTAGACAATAACCTGACTTTACTTGATAAATACCATTATTAGAATAGTGCCAAATTCATTTATCAGGACGGGTATCATGCTTAGAGGGATAGAGGTGATATGTAAGACATCATTTGGGGAGAAAATCTCATTAACCTTTTGGTAGTTCCATGAACGAGCCTCAATGAGATCACTAACACGAAGATGAGCCTGATTAGAGCATGCATATATTGGATTAAAATTCCCTGATGTAGGGATCAATCAATCATGAAAACAATTGATTGAAGTACCATCACCAACCCTCCGTAGTGAGCCTTAAGATCAAAGTTCACGACCCCAATGAATTCCACGCCACACAAATCAGGAGAATATCCAATTCTAGCAGAAAAGAAATCTGCATTTGGAAAAATAACGAGCTCTAATAACTTGTACTAACAATGAATTAGGAGCATCAAGAATTCTCGATGCTTGCTTAGCCAACTTTGCTTGATTGAAGTCAACAAAAGAATGAAAATCCAAACCTCCATCAAGCTTTGAACGATAAAGAGCCTTCCAAGTTCTCCAATAAATGTTATTCTTGTTATGAATTTACTGTATTTTAATTCCAATAGTATATTTTTCCTTTAAAAAAAATTCAATATTATAGAAATGTTATCTAATATAATTAATCTATCATTATTTTTATATTTGTATAAAAAGAAATGAACTTCTTTCAAAAAAATATAAAGGAATGAACTAAAAAGACTACTACAGATTTCGTCTTTGTTTGGTTCATGCATTTTAACCAATTGAGATGCAAATTGATATAAAAACTATTTCCAAACTAGCAGTTGGGAACAAAAAAATATTTCCGTTTGGATCATTGGTTTAAATTGGAAATTTTTGAATTTGAATTTAAATTGAATATGTATTTGGGAGAGAGAAAAATGATGATAATGGATGTTCTTAAAAGAGAAAAAAATTAAAATTAAATTACATTATGGGGCATTGAGTTGAATTGAATTGAGTGAAGATTTGTGATCCAAATAATGATCTATACTACAGCTATAAAATCTTACTCGACATTTGATGTTTTAGGATTTGACCTCCTTCAAAGTCTTTTCAAGTTAAATTTGTTAAACCTTGTGCGAGCAATTGTAAGCTTAGTTTTCGGAGTGTTTAGGTTTTTTTATTTCAAATCCATGTTTGTCAAAGATTAAGATTTTATTTCCAGTTAGATTTACAGTTTATTCATCCGCAGTGTCCAAACACCAGTTATAGATAGTAATTAGTAAGCATTTGTTATAGCGCGTAGGTTTATCACCTATCATGGAAGGAACATCTATACGAGTACCTACCAAAAGGAGATCATGTATTATCATTTTGTACTCTAATCAAATTAACATGGTGTGTTTTACTAATTTATAAGTAACGATCCTAATAGAGCCTCAAACGAAATTAACAAATTCAGGATAATTAAAAGAAAATGATTAATGAGACCCAGATTAGAGATTCCCGTATATGTATAGCCATCGTGTTGTAGTTGGATCAATATATATATATGACTTGAGCTTTTATTATGAGTGAATATTAGAAGAAAATAATTAGTTTATTTTTAAACTTGGGTCTTAATAACAAGTATAATACTCTATTTTTGGCCTGTTTTTAAGGGGCAGAAGTTAGTGTGCAATCATCAAAGGAATTTGATAGAAGTTCATTGCAAAAGATGAGGATGTCCTTGTTTTTCAGGGATATAGTAAAGGTATATGTACACGCTTTTCTTTTTCACACCAGTTAAATTTCGCGTGAGCACTTCATGTAGATTTTAAGGATGTTAACTGTGCATAAATTTCAAGGTTTTCTTAACTTCAATTATAAAAACAATCACTTTGATGAAATTATTTCTTTTTAATGTAATTTAAGTTTGTAAAATGTTTACATAGTAATGTAGTAAAAGAAATTGTTTGATTCTTATGTCTGACAGAAACCGAATACTCGTATAAATGATGCTTGTTTATTTATTATTTTGATAATCAAGACTTCATTAGGAAACACCTAAAAGCGAAACAATACAAAGGAGTAAACAAAAAAAGTTGGGGCCAGGAATAACCAAAGAAGGGTACACCACTAAGCAACAAGTCAGCTAATTAGAGTTAAGAATTAAGAACAAATCTTTGGTGAACTTCCAAGAGTAATCAAGATCGTTGATTAGAGCCCATTTTGAGACCCGGCAATTGTAGAGTTCCGAGCTCTTGGGACCCTACCAAACTTTGCTGTTGCGAAAGACTTGACAAGGCTTTTAATTTCTTCAGTAACGAGCAAAATGTTCTGGACTGATTTCAATAAGGTTATTAACAGCTTTGGTCACTTGCAAGTTGAAGCACTACACTGATTCTAAATTCAGTCTTTTTTGCCAATCAAAACACTCCCACTAAAGCAGGGACCTCCCGTTCAACAACATCGAGGGTATTAAATTTTTTGACCCACAATGTCTCAAAATGTCGGATTAGCATTGCGGAACATGACAATGGTAGCAGCTCCATGCTGTCTAAAAATAACATCATAGTTGTCGTTTCAAATTTTTCTGAGGTAATACCACTAAATATACGATCATTATTAGACTTTATTCTGTCCATCACTAAAGCACAAAGGATGAAAAATATGTTCCTGTCTATACTAAAGCACTTAATAATAGTAGAAGGATCCAAAATGATGCTAATTAAGCCAAGGAGGGTTTTTTTTTGTTTTTTTGTTTTAAAAAAGAGAGAGATAGAGAACCATGGAGGGTTGTACATGAAATACCTTGCCAATAGATGGTAAACTTCTAAATCAGCAAGCTCTAGCAAAATGGCACCAAAAAAATGAGACGGCAATAGTGAAGAAAGGGTTACGGCCCCCTGCCAAGGACCTACCGCTAGCCATGTAAGAAAGGGCTGGGTCCGTCCGGCACATTTACAACTCTAATGCTATGTTTGGTAAGAAGGATTGAAAATAGAGAGGAAGAGAAATCTCTAGGTGATGGAAAAAAGAGACATTCTCTATCATATTATTTGATATAAGAGAGAAAATATCTAATCAAAGACATTTTACAATTATAACCTTATATAAATTAAGAGATGATAATAGATTAAGATCAAAATAGATTATTTACCTATATTTGCTTTGTCAAAAATTTTCTTTCCATTTTTCTTCTCAAAGTTGAAAGGATTAAAAAAGTGATGGAACCAATTGATTTTCAATCTCCTTTCCTTCCCAATTTCCTCTCTACCAAACAACCAAAATTTCATTTTCCTCTCCCAAACCTCACCACTAATTTCCTACATCTCCTTTTTCCACATAGCAACATTGGCTAATTGAGAACCCCTGTGGGACTCTTTCAAAATTCAGCGACAAGTTGATAGCCACCAGAAAAGGTTACATTTGAGCATTAGTTTGATAATGTTGTCTATACATTGATAGATAGAAACATGAATTTCATTGCAAGGAATAGGAAGTTACATGGGTGAAATAATAAATGGAATTGGAATGGGGGTACAAGAGCATTGCAGCCCCATTTTAACTTAGAAAAAGCCTTCTTGATATTTACACCGATAATATATACTATTTTAACTGCAAAAACTAGTCACCCTGTGTTTGGTTGTCTCTTCTCAAAATTTTCTATTTTTTTGTGAGGAAACACTATATTCAGTTTGTTGTAGGCTATTTTTGTCATCCCATGTTGCAGCACTGGGGTCATCCATGTTGCTGCAATTTTCCCCACATGCACATCATCTGTCTTGGGGATTGGTAATGAGCAGTGTAATAATCATCAATGCAGCCAAACTGGCAAAACCGGACGCTGCACACGTTTTCCACCGGTTTTGAACTGTTGAATTGCTCCACCCACATTCCCATGCTCACGTCTTCGATCTTGAACAACTGCACCATTAGACAGTTTGGTTATCATGTAATTGTCCCTCAAACTTCGACAATCTGGTAATACAAGCAAACAGAGAGAGAGGAGAGAGAGGAGAGAGAGAGGAGAAAGAGAAGATTAATGAGATTGAGACTCACTCTCAACTTCTGCTTTTCAAACTCGGATATGATGAACTCTGCAATGTCACTGGATATGATGTAACCTGGACCCTTCGCATACGCTGGATAATCTTCTTCTGGCCATTCCTGCAACGCAGCCAAAATGTACATACATATGAGGAGATCAATGAACATATTAACAGCGCATCAACATCAGATAAAGTAAGCAACAAAATAATTGGAATACAGTACAATAAAGCGATTTTTTTTTTTTTTTTTTTTTACTGGTTTAGACACACCAGCAATACCATGGAAGCTGATTACTTTCATGGCAATACTTATTATAAACTTGTTGATAGATAAACATACAATGTCTGTAAAAATAAACAAAGCAATACTATTACATATGAGAAATATGTGGAGGTCAAACTTTTGCAAAAATCAGCAGACTATTTCCAATAGCAATAATGATCAATCCCTGATCAGAGTTTTTCAAACTAGACCTAATAACTTTAAAAAGGTAGTAGAAACAATTGGTAGACATTTTTCATCTAGAATTAGAACAAGCAAGCAAAGGACGAAAATCAATGATGGTGATTGGTGAACTGGGAAGAATTGGTACCTCATATGTTACAAGCCCATTTACCATAACAAAGAGGTTTATGGTGGTAGTTGATATTACCAATGTATAGACTTTTATCTTCGTGAAGTTTGTGTGCCTCCTTAAGCACAGTACCACCCTAACAAATGTGTCATCGTCACACTTCATTATATGCTTTGCAGCAACCGTTTGATGCTGTAAGGAGAAAAATATTAATAAACCAGTGATGAATATAAACATGTAAGATTAAATAAAGACTCAGTTCTTGTCACACTACTCACCCCCATACTGGCAAATCGCAATTGTCTTGAAGACAACAATATTATAGTTATCCATGTAAGGGACTATAACAATATCACCAAAATAATCTGCTTCCTTGTTAAGCTCCACGTTCACTTCCTTGCTCCCATGCTATTAAAATATAATATCCAAAGCTCTAACAACCAGAATGCAGAAAACTTATGTATATATGGTTTTTATAAAAGATGCCTTCCACATTCTGACTAACCAGTGCCACAAAAAAACGAGCCACAACAAGTGAATATTTGATCAACTTATGTTGCATCATTGACTTCCTCACAGCCATCCGCTCGGCAAAATGGTTGCCTGCAGACAGGATGCCAATGAAAAGCTCTACACGACCATTGGGAAGAGGTGGAGCTTTCCATCTAGTAGACATCTCAAAGATGCATCTGTGGTGCAAAGCTAGGATGTGATGTGGGTAAAGAAGCAGCAAATACAGACTGTACATCAATATCTCCATTCACAAAAAGTCTTGTGGCATCCTCAAGAACAAATCCCTGAAAGCATCATAAAATCTTTAAGTATGCCCTGCATTTATAAAGGTATAAAAAAATGTTAAAAGAATGCTCACTGTGCAATATGGGAATGAAGTGACATGCCGACGATCAACATTGACATGGTAACCTTCCAATCCAGCACTCACTTTAAGCACAAACAGCCTGCCCTCTGCAAAAGGATACGGCCAGTCTATAGTCACCTTTTTGGTTCGGCCAATCAACCTGTTCAACCACCATAAGGCCTTTGATTCTTCTGAGTGATTGTCATCACCACGAATCCACTTCTCACATTTCACCTGCCCATCAACTTCACAAAATCAAAAGAATAAACACTGGTGAGCATGTCCCCTTTTTATCAGATCAGATTGAGGAAAAGAAAGTACCATAAAATAACATAAATAAAGAAGGACGGATATCCACTTGATCCTAGAGCCCACAAAGAAGTAGCTAGTTTACTGATTCTAAAACATGAATTTCAAAGTGTAAAATGGTCAAAATCCCAAAGTTTTGGCATTTTCCTAAACGTATTGTCACGATGTCAGTGCCCCAATCTGCATTATGCCTGGGGACAATTTATCAGATTTAGTTACGAATAGCTCAAAATACATTGGATCATTGTGTCTTGGAACGAGATGCATGTTGATTTACACCAAAAATCCAAATAAACGTACCAGAGAATTCAAATATTGTAAACAGATAAGCCATCTAGGTGCTTCTGTTCTTGGTCCTGTCCACGAGACAATTCTCTATCACTTCATCACAAAGTTCAAGAGTAAGATCCATGTTCCCTTCCTTATAGTTCATGTCAACAAAAATGACGTATATTTCTCTCTCTGCAACCAAACCTTGTCTCCTCATTTCTTCAAATAGTTCCCTTGCTTCCGCAATCTTTTTTCTCTTGTAAAAACCCTTTATTAGTGCATTGTATGAACTAGCCGTTGGAACAAATCCTTTCCCAACCATTTCTCTGTGCAAAAACTCTGCCTCTTTTATATTCCTTGCCTTGCAATGCCCCTTTATTAAAATGTTGTAGGTATTACCATCAGGCATCACTCCTGCTGAACACATTTCCCGATAAATCCCAGTCGTGATACGCATGTTATTTTTGATGGAGTACTGCTTCATAAGAGAATTATAGGTCGTGGCATTAGGCATTATACCCTTCTTCAACATCCATTTAAGTAGCCTATCTCCATCTTCAAGCATTCCTGACATGCAAAACCCATTCATCAGCACATTAAAGGTAACAACTGTAGGTTGAAGTCCTCTGTCCAGCATCTCCTGCAAGAGACTGTGAGCTATGGGCATCTTTCCAGTCTTGCAATATGCATCCACGAGAGTGGTATAAGTAAAGGTATCGGGAGGTGGCCCAGCCACCTTCATTTCTTCCATCAATTTCTCCGCCTCTGTTATATTTCCTAATTTACAAAGACCATTAACAATTGTGTTGTATGTGCAGACATTCAGTTGAAGACCCTTCATGCACATTTCTTGAAGAAGTTCATTTGCCGTGTCTACCTCTCCTTGCTTACAAAGACCATCAGCCAGCACTGTGTATGTGACAATATTCGGTGTAAGTCCCACTTGAACCATGTCATTGTGAAGAGAAAAGGCCTTTTTTACCTCACCTGCTTTGCAGTAACCATCAATTAGCGCTGTATAAGTAACTTCATCTGGTTCCAACCCTTTGGTAACCATTTCATTAAAGAGCTTATCAGCGTCAACCATCTTTCCAGCTTGACAAAACCCATGTATTAGGGTAGTATATGCTATAAAATCAGGATCTATTTTCCTGTTCTGCATCTCATCAAACAACCTACACGCAGCTGAAACATTGCCCAACTTACAGAAACCGTCTATTAGGGTAGTGTAGACCACATTATCAGGAATTACTCCCTGGGTAGTCATCTCTCTCAAGACCTTCTCAGCTTCAGAGAGTTTTCCAGTCTTACACAAAAGAAGTACCATGCTGCTATATGTGTATGGATTTGGCTTTAGTCCTTTTATTTTCATCTGTTCTATGAGCTTTAAAGCCTTCTGTAGGTCACCAACAATACAATATCTGCTGATTATAGTACTATAACTTACAACATCAGGTATACAGCCTCTCAACTCCATTTGCACAAGAAGATGGTGGGCTTCTTTAATTTTACGTAGTTCACAAAGAGAATGAATAATGATATTGTATGATGCAGTGTTCCAGTAAACACCCACTTCAGGATATTCATTGAAAGCCTTTATTGCCATCTTAATTCTATCAAGACTGCTTGCTAGGCGAGCAAGAAATAAATTACAGGAATCAACCGAGATAACTAGTCCATAACTCAATAATTTGTTAAACAGGTTTCTCGCTTCATTGAACAGCCCAGCTTCAACAAGGACTTGGAAAAAAATATCAAAGACATAGGGATCTGAACCCCAGTCCTTGTATGTGTATGTCAACCGCTCCAAAAAATGAGTGAACGAAAGACTGATATCCAAATTGGGCTTTTTCCAGAAATCAAGAATAAGCCTATGTGCCATTTTGAGATCCTTTGATGCAGTAGCAATTTGAACAATAATGCAGCGAGCCTCCAAGGTGGGTTCTCTACGTACGCATGCCCAATCAAAAAAATCCAAAACCAAATCATAATCATTCCTAATGTTCATGAGAGTCCATATTAGATGGTCAGACCTGAACTTAGATTCATAAGGCTTCAAGACACGGCGCAGAGGCTCAGAACGACGCAACTTTATTGTAGTTGTGATGTGATGAACAAGTTCAGCATCCTTGATTGTAGGTTTCTTAGGCGAATAATCAGGAAAAGGTCTGGTATTTGTTGAGCTTGCTGAGAATACCTGGCTCAAGTTTCTTCTCAAGAACACTGAAGAACAGTTTGAAGCAAAACCTAAGCAGGGATGATGAAGGATGATCCGCAAACAGTGTACTGAGAAGATGGTAAGCCTCTTCATGTCTGTGAGAGGCATCCATCAAGGGAAGTTTCGAGATTGCTTTTCTTCCCGATGCAATGACTCTCCATTTATAAGAAATTAAGTGTAGAGGTTTTCATTATTCCATCACCTGTCGAAACATAAGAGTTTTAAATCCTTAAACAGACGTTACAATTTTTTTTAAAAAAGGTATTTTCATGGTCAAATCAATACACATAATCGTTCAAAATTGTTATTCATGTGCAATATCCACCAATACTTGGCATACACTTAGAAAGGTTACCATATGCTACTACTAGAACTTCCAAAAACTCCAAATTCCAATCCCAAATATAAATAAATAAATAAATAAATAAACTTTACATCATCTTTGAAACTCTGAACTACCAAAAAACCCATTTAAAAAAAAAAGAGGGGGGGGGGGGCTCCTACTGTGGGGGTAAGAAAATTAGAGCCATTTGATTTTGATCTGACATTCATAACAAAATGAACTTAACTATCCAAAAATAGGATAGAAGTACACAATCACATCTAAAATATGTGTGATTTTTTTTACTATACTTTTATAAAATATCAATTTATACCACATATGTTTTTGAATTTCAAAATCAAATTACTAAAAACTAAAATTATATTTAAAAAAAAAAAAATCAAAGTCTGAATGTCGGAAAAAAAAAAGTCGGACCACCAAATAGAAACCCATCGGCAACGGTATTGCCATTCGCAACATCGTCCTCTCCTCCGACAGCCACTGCCCAACCTGCGAGTGCGACCTCCGGGCTCGCCGTCGCAATCCCATCTAGCGGAGCCACCGCGCATCCCATCTCACCAATGTCCCCCACTCCCAACAACGCAACCCAAGGGCTACCATGCCATGGCGAACCACCCCACCATGGGACCCAGCGCCCCCTCCGATGGCGACCCACCCCAGCCCCAAACCCCGGAGATCCCATCTGGGCATCCCTCAACCGGCAGAGACCCAGGCCATGCCACTCGCTGATGTTGTCGCCATTCTCCTCCTCATGGGTCGCGACCCATCGTCGTGGACCGACCCATGGTTGGAAGAGGGCTGCAAACCACAGAGGTGGAGGCTCGACCTTCTTCCCTTCCGTGTGGGTGGCGATTCTTTGTCGCAAGAGCTCAAATGCTGCGACCAGCCACCCCAAGTGGCAATCATCCAGTGTCGGCCACTGCCACGATGGAGACCCACCTCAAGCACTCTCTGTTTTTTTTTTGTAAATATAGTTTTTTGTTGAAATTGGAATTGATTAATTGTCTGGAATTTGATGAATATGGTGTTAATGTTGAAAAGGTAAAATTTTGTGTTCGAGTTAGACTCTGTCTTTGTCTCGCCGGTGGTCCTCTTCCAGCCGGAGGTGTGCCGGAATCTGAGTTTTTTTTTTTTTCTTCAAACTAGTTTCAGAAAAATTATTAACTAAACTAGACGGGGTAAAATTCATATTTTAACAAAATGTAGAGGTTGATTTCAAAAAAAATTTCTATTATGTATGTTAAGCTATAATTCCATGTTGTCAAGAGCATGTGGATTCTCATTTACAATCATTCAGATCTAATAATCACCATTAGATATAACACAATGGGTGGGGAAAAGTACCTTCTCCCACCATAGAATTACCCTTAAAAAAAATTCTCCAAAAAAATCAAATAAACATCACTGCATCTCCGAATCCCTATCTATCTTCAAGAAAACATATCGTCTAGACATCAACAGAAAAAAAGAACTTCCAAAACTCCAAATTTCAAATTCCAAAAACAAAAAACTTTTTCATCACCCTAGAAACTCTGGAACTGCTAAAAATAATCAAGTAAACATCAATGCACTATCAAAATCCCCATTGTGACAACTTCCCCCCATAAAATTGAACATATCTTCTACAATTTTACAAATAAAAATGAACTTCCAAAGAGAGAGGAAGAGTACCTGCCAACTCGGCTCCTCTGCGGGCGGTCCGGCTGTTGTGGATGTCGGCGGGTGTGGCGGCGCAACGGCAGAGCTGGGTAGAGAAGGACTTAAAGTGAATTGAACGAGGGATGAGGGGTGTTCATCGGCCGGGGAGACCAAATTTTCATGCCCGAGCCGAAACTATGGGGTGCAAAAAATGATAGCCGAAGTCAGCCGTTGGAACAACAAATCCGAAGCATCTTGCTCGAATCGGCTCGGCTCAACTCGGTTCGGCTTATCGGATTTTAGAACTTCAAACTCTTATCTTAGATCGAAGGGAAAAAAAAAAAAAAAAAAAAGCTTCGGTTACCACAAAAGTATGAATTTTTAAGCTTTATTCTCGCAGATGTGTTGAATTAAAATGAGATGTGTTTTAAAATATCCTCTTCACACATCTCATTTTAACTAAGGGAGATTGAGAGGCTGAGAATGTGCTGAGAAATCGAAGGAGAGAGGAGGTTGTAGAGAGAGGTGTAGCTCTGGCGGCAGACGAGGGACAGAGAGAGAGAGAGAGACGAGGGTTTCCAAGCAAATGATTCTTTTTTCTTGAAAGTACAATAAGCTTACTTTATAAAATATTTTTTAATTGGTAAAACGGTTGAGTTGAGATTTTAAGTTTAAATAATAATTTTTGTTGATTTTTTTAGAAAAGATAAAAAAAAATTAAAAAATAAAAAATAAAAAAAAGTACAGTTCAACTCAAATTGAACTTATATGTCAAACTCCCCCTAAAACTATATTATTTTAAGAAAAATACACAATATAGCATATTTTGAAAGTCCGTTGTTAAGGGGGTGTTTGGGTGTAAGTTTGAGTTAAGATTTTAAGTTTAGTTTAAGTTAAGTTAAGTTGAGTTTAAAGTTGAGTGTTTGGTAAAAAGTTTAGGAAAAAGTTTAACTTAAGTTGAGTGTTTGGTCAAACAGTTTTGAGTTAAAAAGTTTAACCGTTGAGTTGAGTGTTTTCGCAAGTTGCGTTGACAAATCTCACTAACTACCCAAACCCAAGGGCCTTGTTTGAATGTTTCTACAATGAGTGCCCACAACTTTTTTATTTTTTTTTCCCCCTTCTCTTGTAGGTTTTTGACCCCTTGGCCCCTTAACTCCGCTCCATTACTACCCCCCATCCACTTGGGACCGCCAACCGCTGTTGATCCCCTTATTTAGCATGCACTTTCTCACCCCCCCGTCCCTAGTTGGTCATTAAAATTTGATAAAAACAATATAATAACTTACATTACTACTCTGGCCTAACTATATTAAACTTGCTTGCTTTCACGTGGCTTTATACCATGGATATGATTGATATCGATCCCATATATCATCAGCCATTATATCTCTTAGCTGATTCATCGCACCCCTCCTCGAGTCATGTGGCTGCGTTCCGATACTGGGGTCAGTACCATCTATCCCGTCGTCAAACCCATCATCCGCGTTAACATCGACAATTTCACGTACAGGCACGCAATCTGCCGTATACTCTTCAATAAATGAATCCCCAACCTGCACCATCCTAATGAATTATGCACAACCGCACATGCCATGGGAATCATTACTTGTTTCTCCATTGGATAGCTGTTGATGCCTTTAAGTATTTTAAATCTTGCCTTCCAGACACCTTCGCTCAATGCAATTCCGCAACGATGAATGTGTGTAGTTAAAAACTTCATTGCGGTTGCCTAGCTTGGCACGACATTCTTCGATATTCCGGTAAATTATACGTCTCTCGTCGAAATGAGCTCAGGAAACAATCCTTATTGGCGTAGCCCGAATCTGTCAAGTAAAATTTTCCTGCAAAATAAATATCGCAAGTAAAAGACAAGTCAACTATTTTTTAACTAATTTATTATATGTAAATTACTGCTATAATATTATAATTATGCTTACCTGGTGGGGGTATTGGGAAATCATAGAATGCTATTACCTCTTCCAACATTCTGGCATCATGACTTGATCCCTCATACCCGGCCAACATATATGTGAATTTCATGTCAAACGAATAGGCCGCTAATACATTCTGCCAGTGAAACCCTTTAAGATTAATCCAAGCATCAGCATTTTCGCGCCTTGGGACACATGGGACGTATGTCTCATCTATAGTGCCAACACAACCCTGCATGAAACGTTAGACAATTTAATATGTGTACCATAATTAAAAGTAACAGAATGTTATTAAAGCTCTACCGTACGATAATATGCTTAGCTGAGATCGATAACGTACATCAAACAATGACCGATATTTTTCGAATGCTCAAAAATCAAATGTTGAACCGCTGTGTAATTCGGTAGTCTGATGAATTCGTCCTTCAACGCACAAATAACCTTCAACACTTTAAAGAACAAACGTGAAGTTGTTTAATTAGAATGCTGAAATAAGTACAAAATGTGTCGGTTTATAGCGCCTTGTGCACAAATGGATAAAAATATGAACAACTGCTCGTTCACATTCATGTTATTAGTTGGCGTCAATAATTCCCGACTATGTAGTAGGTTACTTAGTAATCTGAATGTTTCTGATTTCATACTGATCAATCCCTGAATTATGTCTTGATGGCCATTTAATATCTCTTCCACACGCATGCTACCAGTTAGTGTTGAATTATGCATTGGTTGTGAGAACTTTTCGCCTGTTACGTCTACTATTTGTCACGGCTACCACTGCCATTGCAAGCATTCTGGCATCGTTACGTTGTTTGTTTTCTGCGGCTTGGTTTTCCTCTTCATGTTCGGATGCGGAACTGGAATCGTTCATATTGAAATAGTTGTTGTCGGAGATAAATACACTAGTTTACCTGTTATAGATCAATTTTCCCCAAAACCACTTGAATTAGTCCCCACACCGCGAATGTATTTACTATTGAGCTCAGATTGTTTCAAATTCTTGATTTTTTTATTTAATTATCGACAAACTGTTCATCACATTACGTAATTTAACAATGAAATGATATAAAATAATGTACCGTAAAATCGCTAAACCAACAATGTAGCCAAATGTTTATATATAAAAACCGTAAATAACATACCAATAATCCAATATTTAAAAAAAAATTTAGCTCCAATGTTATGTCTAAATTAAATGAAAGGGGGGAAAAAAACTTGAATCAACAACATAAAACTCAATTAGCCGGTGGCGACTGGGGGTTGACAACGGAGTCAATAATGCCCCTTCGATCGTCATCGTTAAGCTGGCAGAATGGACCCTATAGCCGCGGATGAGCATCAAAGTAGTGCCACATAATCGTACGTTGATTTAGTGGAATACCCATCTCCTTCATAATGTTCATGCACTCTAGAATGTGATACCGTCCGCTTGATTGGTCGCTGCTTGTACCCGATTGCGTTTGACCTCGAAAATGATTGACAATTTCCTGCAATGCCGAGAAAGTCATCTCGTCAGTTGCGTCTCTTTGTTTCCTCTTACCAGCACTTCCCCTAGATCGAGACGGACCTGCCACGTCGAGTATTCGTCTCGTAGGGCCCTGCCTCCCACCGTTGGTCGGATCGATTTCCTCCTCAAAAACCAGATGTGTTCCGGAGTTGTCCATAGAGAGATCAAAGTCGGTGGATGAAGTACTGGCATCTCCCATCGTAACTGACCCAAACGCAAAGGCATCGGCTGCATGACTTTTTTCAAACACATTGTAATACAGATCCTTGTTCCAAAGACCCTCGTGCCGGAGATGGTTGCACTCCTTGTTAACCTGTAAAGAAATTATAAAGAAATGTTCGTGGAGTTGTCGTGGTTTAAAGTAATAGAATCATCATTGGACATATAAAACAATGCAATTACTTTCATAAAACTCTGCCACGCCTCATCCAAGCAAATAACTCGATCGGTGACGGGATCATATCCATGCCCGGTGCGAGTTTGCAACACCTTCCATCCACGATAAACTCTTTTCATCTTATCCTTTTTTTGATATAATGTTCCGCCGTGAACAGGTACACCACCAAATTCTGCGTTAAACTGAGTGGCCCATAAGTCCAGTATTGGCATGGTGGGATGCCTACCGCCATTGCACATCAAGAAGTCATCCAGTTTTTCGAGGAATAGTTTTTCCTTCGCGTTGTTCCAAACATACGTCTCACCCGAAGCTTTGCGGGGCATTTCCTTAAAATAGCGGAAAAGAAAATAAAAAACTGAACTTTACATGTGTACGATAAGGATAAGATTTTGGCACAGTATTTATTGATTGACATTTTTCATCTAAAGCATGTCAATGACCCGATACAACGTCAGATACCAAGGCATAAAACCGGCACCGAACGGTTTATATCGGACTATTAACGCACCAGTCAGACAAAATTAAAATCTATCAACATGGGCTTCTTACATCATAGCCAAACGTAAGTTGAAATTACAAACTAACAGCAACAAAGTCGTTAAAAAATGGCCCGCTCCCTGAGAATACATGCCAATATGGGTTGATTAATGTCAAGTTGCTGGAAAACCAAGATTGGACATGACACTAACCAAAAAAATCCACCCCGACCTGTTTTGGGTAAAAAAAATTGTAAAACCAAGCCAAAATTGACGAACCAACTGACCGAAAATACACAAAACACCTAACCCAAGACCTGTTTGATCACTTAGGCAGCAACAACATGACACAAACAAGCTATACCAATGAACAAAACCCCCCAAAACCTCCCAAAACCGTTTTTGGGTCTTAAACTTGCAATTTGGACCGAAAAACGTCAAAACCGAAACACCAAAATGCACAAAACTGAAACCAATAACTGTTTGATCACTTAGGCAGCAACAACAGGACACAAACAAGCTATACCAATGAACAAAACCCCCAAAACCTCCCAAAACCGTTTTTGGGTCTCAAACTTGCAAATTGGACCGAAAAAAGTCAAACCGAAACACCAACATGCACAAAACTGAAACCAATAACTGTTTGATCACTTAGGTAGCAACAACATGACACAAACAAGCTATACCAATGAATAAAACCCCCAAAACCTCCCAAACCGTTTTTGGGTCTCAAACTTGCAATTTGGACCGAAAAACGTCAAAACCGAAACACCAAAATGCACAAAACTGAAACTAATAATTGTTTGATCACTTAGGCAGCAACAACACGACACAAACAAGCTATACCAATGAACAAAACCTCCCAAAACCGTTTTTGGGTCTCAAACTTGCAATTTGGATCGAAAAACGTCAAACCGAAACACCAACATGCACAAAACTGAAATCAATACACTTAGGCAGCAATAACACGACACAAACAAGCTATAACAATGAACAAATCCACCCCAAACCAGCCAACACCACAATGAGTATCAAACTTGCAAATTGAACCCAAAACCGTTGAAATTTTTTTGCAGAAAAATCGACAAACAACCCGGACTTGTATCACACCATCGTGCAGTTCACAAGGAATAAATTATCTAAAGGTTTAAGGAACTATACAAGGGTTACCGAGTTTGAGCCGGAGGAGGAGTACACGGTGGAGGACGGCGGAGCAGGGCAGGAAGTAATGGCTCGGTCAGATGCTTTCCGAACTCGTAAATAGTGGGAAATAAAAGATTTTTTTCGAGCTTGCTTCGCGGACCCCAGTCGACACCCGCATTTGCCACCGACAGTGACGACCCCAAGCGTTCGTCGAACCAACCCGACGGTGTCGCAATTTTCCCGAAATGATTCGAATAGAAGCCCAAAACGAAGACAGCCAAGGAAAAAAATTAGGTATTTTGGGAATTAAGAATGGTTCGGATTTTCGGCCTTGAGAACAAGTATGAGCCCGGATTCCGCCCTAGTGTAGAGATGGATATGTACAAATGGGTAAAGAAGGTCTGACATATGTCTAATCGGGCAAATTACCTCTGAACCCTGCAACCCACAGAGAATCGAATATATTCGATTCCAATACCCAGAAGTCAGAGGCTCGGCAGACACAGAGGAACAAAGACCGAAGCTGCATATGGGCAAAAGGAAAGACAGTCTCCGACCAACAGGGAATCACCAAACAGGCGAGGAGACCGCGATAGGCCAGCCGACTGGGCACAGTGCTGATGTGACAGGTTGGCGACAGCTCTGGCGACGAGGCGGGGCGATGGGTAGGCGATAACTCCGGCGGCGCGACGGTGCGATAGTTTCTCGAAAGTGGGTCTCGGTGTGATTCGCAACAGATGGGCTCCAGCGGCCGTGCGGGGGATTCGCGATAGAGGAGCTTAGGGTGGCGTAGCAGGTTCGCAACGGAGGGACTCGCACAGCGGTGTGGATGCGACGGATCCGGTGGCGTCTGGGCACAGTGCTGATACCACCTAAGTACAGAAATCAATTCGACTTGTTGCACAGTAATCCCATTTTGATTCACTGTGCAACGGTTCAGATGAGTGTTTGAATGAAAATGAAGAACCAAACGCCTTCAGTTGTGTTTGAACTCAAAATTTTGAGTTCAAAAGAGAGAGCCAAACGGGCCCTAAATTTGTATTCGGTTTGTCAATTAAAAATAAAAATTTTAAATTAAAATTGATTGATTTTTTAAAAATTAGTTATAAATTTTATTAATTTTTTAGAAAAATAAAAAATAAAAACTGATAAGAAAAAATATATTTTAATTAGAGTTAAAGTTAAATACCTAACAAAAACCAACTATATGACAGGTTTGACTTTTAGTGAAAATAATAGCATGTTGACTATTTTGGGGGGAGAATTCCTATTTTGCCCCAAGTCATGGTTGTCTTTCTTAGGCTTTGTTTGGAACACCATTTCATCTCAAGATAAAATGTACTTTTTTATCTCAATTTTTGTCTTTTTCTGAAAATTTTTTTGTCTTTTTTGAAAATTTAACAAAAATTTTCAACTCAAACTTAAAATTTTCAACTCAAACTCAAAATTTTCAACTCAAACTCATTAATCAAACAGACCCTTAACTATAGTTGCCAGATGTTCAACATAATGGAGATCTCCAACGACCCTCTAATGGGCTCGTGATCCAAGTGACGGCTGCACCAATCGATGGTCAAGACAAGTTTCTTTGTTGTCGTCCTCATCCGGTCAGTGGCGGACCTCAAATCGCATTTGATGACCGAAAGAACTCCCTAGCCTCATCGAGAGCTCCGTCGGCCACATTGTTCGCCTTCATTGGCCGGAGCATGTCGTGAGGTCACGGTACGAAGGATGATCGCTAGCACGACGGTAAGAGTCAGGACCACACGACGGCGAAAGCCGTAACATCAGACGGTGAGGGTCACGATCTTTGGGATCTTCGTGCGAAACTCCGAGATCTCCGCGCGAATCTCTAGGATCTCCACGTGAAACTCCAGTTCACGTCCAGATTCGACGATCTTCTGTTGTGTCTTCATCGTCTCTGGCGCTAGCATCATCTCTAATAGTGGCATTGTCTCCCGTAGTGTAGTGTGGTCGTAATAGATGTAGGTTCAATTTTGAGGCTTTTTCTTAAATAATGTATTTATTAGTAAATGTATATATTTATGATTAAATATGTATGTTTACTAATAAATAACTGGTAAATACCTTAGCCATGATAATGGTAAGGGGGACACCCTTCAATCTACTTTTTGCCTCCTCATTTCTTAAATTATCCACCAATTAAAATTTAAACATCCATTTTTACTTATTACACCCATTTTATTGTTCCACAATACAATTTAATTCTATTTTTAATCCTTTTTGCAACCCACCAACCAACAAATAACCCCATTTTTTTTAAATAATCTTTTTTTTCTCATTTACTGTTTTTCTTTTTTTTTTACTTCTTTTTTTTTTTTAAGAAATTCAATGATTTTTTTTTTTGAAATAAGATTTCATGAAATTAATAAAGTCACAGTTTTATATTTTTTTTTTATGTTTTTTTTAATGTCGTAGATATATAAATATATATATTAATGTTGTTGTTATATATATGTATTGTAATTATTGCTCGTAATTTTCTTGTGAAAATAGTTATTATAAAAAATATAGTTGTTTGGGAAAAGACAAAAATTACAAGATATAAGAAGAAGAAGAAGAAGTGATTTTTTTTTTTTAAATAGAGGTTATTTATTTATTGGTGAATATAAAAAGGATGAAGAGTAGAATTAAATTGTAGGGATTTTTCTTAATAATAATAGAAGTGTAATAAGTAATAATGAACACCTAAATTTTTAATTGGTGGATAATTTAATAAATGGTTGAGGAAAGTAGATAGAGGGGTGTCAATAGATGTCCATAATTGTAAATATAAATATTTACTAATAAATATAAATATTAAAACTAATAAAGAATGTATTTATTTGAATTTAATTTGCTAAAATTGGTAATATTTAAAATTAGAAGTAAATTTTCTAGTAAATGTATATATTTACTAATAAGGAAGTTCTTCATTAGTAAAGAAATTAACATATTTACTTTGTTTTACAAAGCATTATTAAATAATTTTTAAAAAAATATTATTAAATAAATTTATTTACAGGGTAATATTTGGATTTACAAGAAAATTATTGATATTTATTCGGTAATTTTGGAGTTGAAAGGTAATATGAAGATTTGACAGATAAATATATGGATTTACTTTGGAAAATATATTTAGTAATATAAATATTTATTCTGTAATTTTGGATTTACAAGATAATAAGAATATTGACAGATAAATACATGAATTTACGTTGTAAATCCTACCAAGTAAATATAAATAGTTTTGGATTTACAAGATAACATAAAGATTGAGAGGTAAATATATGGATGTACTTAGGTAATTATTTCAAGTTAGTATTGGTTTTACCCGATAATAAATGGATCAAAAATCTTAAATCTAAAATAATTGTAGCTAATTTTTGTAAATCAGTTGAAAATAATTTAAAAAAGAAACTTATTAAATTTTTTATTAATCTTGATTTCCAAATTTAACTTATTGACTTAGTAAATAATCGTATTTACATTAGTTAATTATATTTTCATTCTTTGTTTTTAATAAGCTATATTTGTTAACAACCCAAATTTATGGAAAATCCTAAAACTACCCCCAAATGGTCGTGCCGCCACTATAGACAATTCCATCGCAGGAGAAGAAAATGAAGTCGGCCACTGGCATAGCCGGCGATCTCGCGGTGGGAGGTCGTTGCTTGTTGCTCGTGGAGCTCCGACGACATTGCGAAATCACAATTGCGAGGCTTCTCCACGAAAACGAGATCTCACCGGAATCGCAACCTCATTCGTGATTTCCACCATTGCAAGGCCGAGATTGGCGAGCTCTTGGTAGAGATTGTGAAGCTCAAAGTGGAGGATATCTGATATATGAAATAAATAAATAGTCTTTACTGATAGATAAATATCTAAACCAATGAACAAATTTTCGCTTCAGAGCACTAATCCTAACAAAAAGGATAGTAAAAACACACGTTGTAAGCAAATCTAGTGTAATCTTATCAATTTATACACTTCGATCAATAAGTCTTAGTCAAGTGAAATCTAATAAATGTACACACAAGCCATCTAAGGTGATAGATAAGATCATCCTGATCTTGAGCTAAACTGAGTGTACCGATCATGAATATTACTTTATTTTTCAATCTCAATTGTATCTTAATATATGACAAATCCAATGATTTTTCTTATATTTATATATATAAAAGCAACAACAAAAACAACAAAAAAATATTGTTATTAAATAAAATTAAAAAATATAAAAATGAACAGAGAATTTCAAGAGAGTTTGTTGTCTTTTAGTGATGGCAAACTGAAAAGACCAGCTAGACCAATCAAACCAATCATATCGATTCAATTTGGTCTGGTTAGTCTTCTCCTGTGCTATTCATACGACGCCTTTCTTCGAATTTACAGATTTTTAGTGGTCGAAAATTGATGAATCATTGTTTTTTATTATTATTATTTTTTCAAATTAAGCTTCTATATATGGATGCCCAATCTTTGAATGATGATTTAAAGCCAAAAATAGAGGATTTGAAATGCCAAAATGTTGGATTTCACAAACTTTTGGATACTCCTCTGTCCTTATTGCCGGAAATTGATGCCCAAATTATGAATTTTGTAGATGATAATGTTTACCGGAATACATTGATGAGGGTGGGGGCGGTGGGCAATGGTGGTGGAGGGGTGACATTTTTTGGGATGGGTTTCTTCAAGAAGATGGGTTTTTTTTTTTTTTTTTTTCCATATATTAGTATTTATTTTATTTTTTACTTGTAAAGGACATTTTTGGAGAAAACAAAAAATTCATTAATGAATAAGGTCATCAATGCAACATTTCGGTTTTAGAGGTCAATGATGTAATACTATGGTCATTTTAACCCCATATTTTCAAAGCCTCCATGGGAAACGGGTGGTTCGCAAATTTAAGCTCAAAAGGGACCTTTCATTACATGACTAGCCTTCAATGAAAATGCTTTACATTGATGACCTCCACTTTTAATGAAAATTTTGTATTCTCTAGAATACCCTTTATGTTAATATATATATATATATATAATAATAATAATAATAATAAAAGAAAATATGACAAATCATCCAAAAAAAAGAAAAAAAAAAGAAAAACCATCTTCTTCTTCTTCTTCCTTAAAAAACCCACGTTCCCTAAAATTTAAAATAAAAACCCTCCCCCTCTCTACCATCTCATCCCCTTTTCCACCATTGTATCACCGTCACCCTCTCTACCATTTCATCCCCTTTTCCACCATTATATCACCATCACCCATATATTCCGGCCGAAATTGAGAAGTAAAGGTTGAAAAGTTTTAGGGAGTTTTAAATTTTTGAGGAAGCAAGCTTTAAATTGAGTATGTTAATCTTAAACCATTTTTTTTTTTTTTGTTGCTTGAAATCATTGTGCAAAGTATGGGCATTTAGATTTTGGAGTTTAAGTTGGAAAAACAACAACATTCGTCTCTTTTGCATCTGTTTTTTTTTTTAATCTAAAATTTTGAGGAAAAAATGGAGATGAACAGTCAGGGAAAACCATGCAGACCGTTAGACCGTTCTTATCGATTGGGACGGTTGGGACGGTCAGTATGGTTGGGACGGTCAGTATTGGCTGAATTTCAACTATCAGGAATTTCTGATCGTGAACGATCGGCCTGACTGGCCCTTCCGACCGTTTAGACAATCTATACGGTTTACTCAATTATTTTTCATGTTCATTTAAAATAATTTTTTTTTAATAGGAAAATGGCTGAGATTGTCATATATTATCGATTTAGTGGAGAATGGAAGGAAAAAGAAAATGGTTCTTACAAATGATGTCCAAGGAATAAGGAATTGAAGAGCATAGTATTAGTGGATGATCCGAATAAGGTAAAATATTCTGAGATTGTTGATTGCATATTTGAAAGGCTTCCTGTAAGTCAAAGGAGTACAAATTTGAAACTAAGTTACATCCCTTTGGTTTCAATAGAACAAGAACCTAAGTTTATTTTGGATGATTTTGATGCGAAGTGTTATCTTTTGGATCGCTGTGCTATATCGCGACACAGAAGCATATTACATGTTGAGCTCATCAAGAATAACGAAAGTGGAGAAGCAAATGACAAAGAGAGACTTGATGTTGATGGAAATGCAGGATTTAATAATTTAAATGATGAAATCATTCAAGAAGACTATTTTGACAAAGACATAGAGGAATCTATGGTGTATGATGCTGCTTCTGCAAAAGGCTGTGAAGGTGACTGCCTAGAAGAAACTACATTAGAGGAAATTTTCCTCCAAGAAACAACGGCTTCTGCTGCAACACCAAAACAAAAACCTTCATGTGGAGAACAAGATATTTGTGGTGGATCATTGTGAACCATTAGCAATAGATAATGGTTGCGTGTCTTTCAACTTCTATGATGGTATGAGTATTGCAATTGGTCAAGAATTTGCGAGCAAGAGTGAGGTGCAGAATTTGGTAATCAATGCTTCGTTGAAAGCTTGTTTTGATTTTCACATAGTCAAGTCAACTACGAAGTTGTTTGTGGTGAAATGTGTAGTTCAAGATTGCAAGTGAGCATTGCGAGTAGAAAAGATCAAGAACTCAGATCGTTTCTCCCTCCGAACATACTACAATATGCATACTTGCTCAACTGCTTCGGTGGATGTGAGGAATAGGCAAGCAACGGCAGAGTCAGTTGCAGATATGTTGAGAAAGAAGTTTCCATGACAGCTTGACACACCGGCTCCAAGTAGAGTAGTGGACATGATGAGAAATTGTGGGGTGTCAATATCATACCACAAAGCTTGGAGGGGCAAACAAAAAACTACAAGTGATGTTAGGAGCGCACCAGAGCATAGTTTCGAGTTGCTTCCTAGTTATTTGCACATGATGAAGATTGTAAATCCTGGCACAATCACACATTTGTTGGTGGACAATGATCAAAGATTCAAATACTTTTTCATCGCATTAAGGGCGTGTATTGAAGGGTTCAAGGCAATGATGAAGGTTATTGCGGTGGATGGGACTTTTCTAAAAACCAAATACAAAGGGACATTGATTATTGCCATTGCACAAGATGGGAACTACCTTCAATATCCACTAGCTTTTGGAGTAGTTGACTCTGAGAATTACAACTCATGAAAATGGTTCATGCTTAAACTTCAAGAGCTCATACCAGATGACGAGGATTTGATCATCATTTCAGATAGGCACCAAAGATCTGAAATGCAGTCGCCGATCTATACAAGAAGTCCCAACATGGGTTTTGTGCATGGCACATCTCCCAAAATATCAAATCGCGCGTTAATCAAGGATCCCGTGCTAAAGTTGCCAAGGGCATGGGCAAGGTGAAGGTGAAGGATGTCGTTGTCACGAAGTTCATGCAAGTTGCAGCGGCATATATAGTGCAAGAATTCAACAAACAATATGGCGAACTAAAGAATATGTATCCAATTGCAGCTGAGTATCTTGAAGACAATGTTGATGTTAGCAAATGGGCTAGATGCTACTTCACAGGTTCGCGATACAATATCTTGACTACAAATGGTGCCGTGAGCATCAATAGCGTGTTAAAAAAGGCCAGAACATATCCTATTCTACATTTGATTGATGCGATAGTGAATAAAATTTCTGAATGGTTCAACAAACACCGAAAGGACTCGAGTCTCGGATCTTTATCGCAGCTCTTATCTCCGGTTGTAGAGAAAGCATTGCACACGAGATACAAAGTGTCAACAATCCTAAAAGTTCAAGAACTGAATAGGACCGCGCTCGAGTACTTTGTTACAGGGTCGAATGGTAGTTGCTTAGTTGATCTTAGGAGGGGAACATGCACCTGTAAAGTGTTTGATATTGACAATTTTCCGTGTATACATGCCTTGGCAGCATACCAAGAAGGCCCAGATAAAATGCATAACTTATGCTCAAAATACTATATTAAAGAGTTATGGGCATTAGCTTATATCCGAACCATTTACCCAGTACGAGACCGATCAGAGTGGGATATCCCCGAGGATGTACAGAATATGAAAGTGTTACCCCCTGATGTTACTACAAAGGTGGATGGATTC
Source organism: Ficus carica (assembly GCA_009761775.1). Taxonomy (NCBI): domain Eukaryota; kingdom Viridiplantae; phylum Streptophyta; class Magnoliopsida; order Rosales; family Moraceae; genus Ficus; species Ficus carica. The sequence goes on from CM019749.1 coordinate 17,733,566, forward strand.
AACAGGCTAGATTTCCTTCAGTTGGAAAGCATAGGAGAGGCAAAAACAAACGCTCCAGGAAAGCAATGATTGCTGATGCAAGCTTGAATTAGATTACATGTGTCAAATTTGATTTTGATGTATTTTGGGCATTTTGTATTTGTGACATTTTCAAGATTTTAACAAAATTGTTCTATAAGTAGTTGGACGGTCCGCAAGTTTGTCGTCACTGGTTTTACCAACCGAGAAAATCATTCCAACCGTTTAGCGGTTGGAAGAAATTCCAAAACTGAAAAATAAACCTTTTTATTTTTTTTTTGTTTTAACATGGAAAATGAAATATTGTAGAATATCTTAATGTCAATGAAATTAACTATTCAAATAAAGAGATATGCAAAAATTCAAAAGAAGAAAACAAGAAAAAACTTTCATTTTGTACATGTTGATCACTTCGATCAGTACAGTTGGGACGGTCTGCAAGACTTGTTGTCTTCACTGGTTTTACAAACCGAGAAGACCGTTCCAACCGTTTGGTGGTTGGAAGAAAGTCCAAAAATAAAAAATAAAGATTTTTTTTCTTTTAACATGGAAAATGAAACATTGTGGAATATCTTAATGTCAATGAAATTAACTATTCAAATAAAGAGATATGTAAAAATTAATAATAAGAAAATAAGAAAAAACTTTCATTTTGTACATGTCGATCACTTCGATCAGTACAGTTGGGACGGTCTGCAAGGCTTGTTGTCTTCACTGGTTTTACCAACCGAGAAAATCGTTCCAACCGTTTGGCGGTTGGAAGAAAGTCCAAAAATGAAAAATAAAGTTTTTTTTTTTTTTAACATGGAAATTGAAACATTGTGAAACATCTTAATGTCAATGAAATTAACTATTCAAATAAAGAGATATGCAAAAATTAAAAATAAGAAAACAAGAAAAAACTTTCACTTTGTACATGTCGATCAATTCGATCAGAACAGTTGAGACGGTCCGCAAGACTTGTTGTCTTCACTAGTTTTACCAACCGAGATGACCGTTCTAACCATTTAGCGGTTGGAACAAAGTTCAAAAATGAAAAATAAAGTTTTTTTTTTTTATATGGAAAATGAAACATTGTGGAATATCTTAATGTCAATGAAATTAACTATTCAAATAAAAAGATATATAAAAATTACAAATAAGAAAACAAGAAAAAACTTTCATTTTGTACATGTCGATAACTTCGATCAGTACAGTTGGGATGGTCCCCATGACTTGTTGTCTTCACTGGTTTTACCAACTGAGAAGACCATTCCAACCGTTTGACGGTTGGAAGAAAATCTAAAAATAAAAAATAAAGCATTTTTTTTTTTAACATGGAAAATGAAACATTGTGGAATCTCTTAATGTCAATGAAATTAACTATTCAAATAAAGAGATATGTAAAAATTAAAAATAAGAAAACAAGAAAAAACTTTCATTTTATACATGTTGATCACTTCGATCAGTACAGTTGGGACAGTCCGCAAGACTTGTTGTCTTCACTGGTTTTACTAACTGAGAAGACTGTTTCAACCGTTTAGCGGTTGGAAGAAAATCCAAAAATGAAAAATAAAGTTTTTTTTTAACTTGAAAAATGAAACATTATGGAATATCTTAATGTCAATGAAATTAACTATTCAAATAAAGAGATATGTAAAAATTAAAAATAAGAAAACAAGAAATAAACTTTCATTTTGTACATGTCAATCACTTCGTTCAGTATAGTTGGGACGGTCCGCAAGACTTGTTATCTTCACTGGTTTTACCAACCGAGAAGACCGTTCCAACCGTTTGGCGGTTGGAAGAAAGTCCAAAATAAAAAATAAAGCGTTTTTTTCCAAAAAAAATTTTAACATGGAAAATGAAACATTGTGGAATATCTTAATGTCAACAAAATTAGCTATTCAAATAAACAGATATGCAAAAATTAAAAATATAAAAAGAAAAAAAATTTACGATTTCTCACACTATAAATGTTAAACCACCTTTAATTGCAACTAATCACATTTGTAATTAATATGAATCCGATTAATTTGACATTTAGATTAATAAAAAGATAATTTATACTTTATTTTTTATAATTAAAATTAGGTAAACTATCTAATAATGAGACGGTCTGCAGGGTTAGTTCGGTAAGCATGTACTAACCGTGAAACGGTCCGAAAGGTTTGCATGGTCTGCTTGTGTGATTAGAGGCATGATGCTCATGGTTTGCTTGGCTTAAGAAGTTATCAACACTCGATAGTTAAATAAATCTCACATTACAATCTTAAGTATTTTGAAGTATGCAAAAAATTCATTATTCATCAGTCATGATTCAACCTGATCAAGACTTTGTAATCGTTAGTCCTTGAAAATAACGTGGTCGGTTTACTATTTCTCATGTCTAACCAATCACATTTGTAATTAACATGAATCCAATTAGTTTGACATTTTGATTAATAAAAACATAATTTATACTTGATTTTTAAAAATTAAAATTAGGTAAACCGTCTAATAATGGGACGGTCCGCAGGGTTAGTTCGATATGCATGGACCAATCGTGAGACGGTCCGAATGGTTTGCATGGTTTGCTTATGTGCTTAGAGGTACGATGCTCACGGTTTGCATGGTTTGGACGATCTATAAGACTTGTTGTCATCGCTAGTTTTATTGACTAAGATGACCGTTCCAACCGTATGATGGTTGGAAGAATGTCCAAAAAAAAGAAAAATATAACATTTTTTTTTATTTTAACATGGAAAATTAAACATTATATAATATATTAATATCAACAAAACTGACTATTAAAATAAAGAGAAAATTCTAAATTAAAATAAAAGAGAAGAAAAAACTTTGATTTTGTATTTGTCGGTCAGTACAGTTTGGATGGTTTGCAAGACTTGTACTCATCACTAGTTTTACTGAGCGAGAAGACCGTTCCAACTGTATGACGGTTGGAAGAATGTCCAAAAAAGGAAAAATACAACATTTTTTTTATTTTAACATGGAAAATTAAACATTATATAATATATTAATGTCCACAAAACTGACTATTAAAATAAAGAGAAAATTCTAAATTAAAATAAAGAGAAGAAAAAACTTTGATTTTGTATTTGTTAGTCAGTATAGTTTGGATGGTCTGCAAGACTTGTTGTCATCACTAGTTTTACTAACCGAGAAGACCGTTTCAACTGTATGACGGTTGGAATAATATCCAAAAAAAGAAAAAAAAAACAATATTTTTTTTATTTTAAGATGGAAACTTAAACATTATATAATATAGTAATGTCAACAAAACTGACCATTAAAATAAAGAGAAAATTCTAAATTAAAATAAAAGAGAAGAAAAAACTTTGATTTTGTATTTGTCGGTCAGTACAGTTTGGATTTTTTGCAAAACTTGTTGTCATCACTAGTTTTACTGACCGAGAAAACCGTTTCAACTGTATAACGGTTGGAAGAATATCCAAAAAAAGAAAAATACAACATATTTTATTAATTTTAACATGGAAAATTAAACATTATATAATATATTAATATCAACAAAACTAACTATTATAATAAAGAGAAAATTCTAAATTAAAATAATAAAAAAAGAAAAAACTTTGATTTTGTATTTGTCAGTCAGTACAGTTTGGATGGTCTGCAAGACTTTTTGTCATCATTAGTTTTACTAACCGAGAAAACCGTTCTAACTGTATGACGGTTAGAAGAATGTCCAAAAAGAGACAACATTTTTTTTTATTTTAACATGAAAAATTAAACATTATATAATATATTAATGTCAACAAAACTAACTATTAAAAAAAAGAAAAATCTAAATTAAAATAAATGAGAAGAAAAAATTTTAATTTTATATTTGTCGGTTAGTACAGTTTGGGTGGTCTGCAAGACTTGTTGTCATCACTCGTTTTACTGATCGAGAAGACCGTTCCAACTGTTTGACGGTTGGAAGAAAGTCCAAAAAAAGAAAAAAAAAACTTTTTTACCGACTATAAGACTTGTTATCGTCACTGGTTTTACCGACCGAGAAGACTGTTCCAACCATAATAGATTTGAAAAACGAATAATAAAGCATTTTTTTTAGTAAAAAAAATGAAGCATTGTAGAAGATCATAAGATTAACCCTTCTACTTGGAAATTAGTACGTCTTTCAAGTTTACTTGGTCCTAAGAAAGAATTAAAGAAAATACACACAGTTAGATACTTTTATAAATACAAGTTTTAAACAAAACAAAACCTTAACATAGTATAAAGTGACTATGGGACCCAATGGTTGTGAAAAATCTTGATTGTCATCTTCTTTCGATAGAATTCAATCATATCATCATTTATCAAGTTCAATTCGATGCCTTCCACATCAAACTCAATATATTTGATGGCGTACATATCACAATCCCCCCTGTTTTAAGTAGCAATTGAAAAAAAGTTCATTAGTTTTTACAATTCTAGATGACACATAAAAAGTTAGATATTCAAAATATACTTACGAAATATTTTGAAGATGATCACATGGGCGCCTGTACGGCCAAGGAGTATTAAGATGATTGATCAGATCATTGAAAAATCCAGATTCCCGAAGCATCAAGGGAATCATTTTTTTGATTGGTTTCATAAATTTATCCATTTGTATCTTATTGTAACATCCAATGTTGCAGTCAAAAACAACCAACTCTAGTTCGACCAAATCCACCTTCACTGTAAACCAATGTTTCCCTCCACGGAGGTGATTGTTCTGCAAATTCTCTTTCTCTCCCACATTAAACGGGAAGTATAGTGCCTTCGTGCCCTTCCAAGATTTTCTCATTTTAGAGACCTTGCCATTAATATATTTCCTTAAGTAGTCATCTATGACATCACTGTCATATGAGTTACTCACCAACAATTGACCAAAAACCTCATCCAAAACAACGGCGTTCTGATTGATAATATCGGAGTACTTATGTTGTCTTCTTCTTAATCCATATATGACTTCTTCCATGTGCTACAATCATTTGAAAGGTTGATCAAAACTCTTTTGGAAGAAAAGAATGTAAAAAATCTTAAATATAACAAACAAATAAAAAATGGCTTACCTCGGTGAAAAGCCAAATGTTCGGAGTCAATATTTGATGAAAGAATTCCCAATTGCGTGTACAACCAAGACCAGAAGTGATCTCGTTGTTTTGTTTCTAATATTGATCGAATGAGTCCTTCATCTATTCTTCAAAGCGCAATGGATTGAAATGTTGTATCGAGCCTCTAACATATGTCATTTTCTTTATACCAGGTGTGGTATAAAGAGTCCTCCTATATTTTGATTTCATCAACCGACTTTGGGTTCGTCTCTCCGGTTGCTCAACCTCAGAAACATCCTCCTCATTTGCATAATCATTTGAAGAAATTGGAGAATGAGAGTATAAAACATTCATTTCAGTATCATTTAAATTATCACCTCCATTTTCACAATTCTCAATAACACCACCTCCACTATCCTGAAAACCAATATCTCTATCATTCTCAACACCAATACCTTCACCATTTTCAACACCAACTCCTTCATAATTCTCCACACCAACATCAACGCTATCCCTAACGTCTCTCAGTTGAACATTCAATTCAGTATTATCGATGTTAACATCTCCATCTCTAACATTCTCAAAGCCCTCATCATTCTCAATACCAACATCTTCATTGCCACTGGCCATAATATTAACATCTCTACCATTCTCAAAACTAACACCCTCACTGGCAACCCTATCTCCACCTCTACTTCCACCTCCTACCCAAGTTGATTGTTGTGGAACTAACCTTTTGATGATGTTCATCATTTTATCAAGACGCTCAGTCATTATCTTCTCTAATTGAGAATAATGGGATTTCACCTCCCTGTCCATTTTTCCTATTTTCTCCTCCAAAGCTTTAAGCTTATGTAGCACCCTAGGGTCATCAACAAGAGGGCTAGCCTGTGGCAGCATGGACTCGTCAGCGAGAGGACTATGACAAGGCATAGATCTAGATTGGCCCATTGGAGGGCTAGCCTGTTGAGGTCTAGACTCCTCACATTATCATGCCGAATATTTTCTACTTCGGTTGGATCTTCCCACTGTACTTCCTCAGTGGAAACATGCAAACAAAGGACATTTCGATGGCCTTCCAGATCAGCATACCATATGTTCTCCCAAAAGATGCTGCTAAGTTCATTTTCTAGTATGATCGTCCACTGATCAATAATGGCATCGGATTCATCGTCATCAGGAGCAAAGCGTCGTATGTACGCAGTTTCCTGCTCCCTTGGTGTTGTGATAAGAATACTTCTTATATCCTGATAGTTAAGCACTTTGAATTAGTAACCTATGAATCAACAACTAATTTAATATTCTAGAAAACAAAATTAACTTCTTTGAAACACTAATCTTGGTATCTCCGACCCTTTGTAGAACGTCTTTCAACGTTGGAGCCTTTTTCATTTTAAAATTCATTTTCCATTGATAAATCCTCGGCATTAGTTCTATGACATCCTTCTGGACCATTGCAAACTTTGGAGTTAGGGCTGAGATGCA